>JAWWEU010000125.1:68222425-68307036 GCA_035583155.1 Acropternis orthonyx
GTGGGGGTTGGTCTCTTCTCCCAGGCAGTCAGCAATAGGACAAGGGGGCACAGGCTTAAGCTCTGCCAGGGGAAATTCAAGTTGGATATTAGAAAGAAATTCTTTACAGAGAGAGCAATCAGGCATTGGAATGGCCTGCCCAGAGAGGTGGTGGATTCACCATCCCTGGAGGTTTTTGAACTGAGATTGGATGTGGCACTGAGTGCCATGATCTAGTAAATAGACGGGAGTTGGATGAAGGGTTGGACTCGATGATCTCTGAGGTCTTTTCCAAACCGATTGATTCTATGATTCTATGATTACTTCTTCATGTCTAATGTAAGTTATCATTCCTGGGCATACTTCAGGGTAATTACTGCTTTCCAGCTTTCTTCTCCTGATCTGATCTCTGCTTTGGATACTTTCCTTCTGGATTAGTGTCCAGTTATCATTTTTCAAGACTTCATCTCATTTGCTAATTTCCTGTCATGTTTCTAATGTATGCAGTAAGTATAGCTATAACCTTCTTGGTTTTCACAACTCCTCACAACTTAAGTCACTTCCATTTTTGTGTCATTAAAGGTAATCTTAGTACTGAAGAAAGCATTCCTGTTCAAAAAAGTATCTTCATGTGTCTTAAAGTGCTGTTGAAGGCAATAGGATGTAAACAGCTCCCTTGTTCTGAGTGCCACAGTGCTCAACTGCACTACTGCCAGCAGCATTACACACATTATCTGTGGCTCTTCTTTGTGCTCCAACAGGTATATCTGTACCCACATCATTCATTGTAAATCAGGTGGAATGATTTTTGCAGGTATGAGACTGGATCAAACACATCACTGACCTACAACTACGTTGTGATCAGTGCAGTCCATTCCTCCTATTCTTCTGCAGTACCACAAAGGTAAAATATTTTCCCTACTACAGACTACAGACATTGATAAAGTTAAAGAAGAGCACATATTCTTGGCCTGATACCCAGACTTCAAACAATTCTTTGCTGAAATTTGATGTTACCAAATGGCAGTTTCCACATTTATTCTTTTTTCTTTCTGTCCATCTCTACATTATGCTTTTTCACATTTACCTGGTTCATGCAAAGTTTTCAAAGTTATTTTGAATGTGCTGATCAACTTTTAACAGTCTTAACACAAAAGAAATTATAATACTCTAAATAAGATCCAGAATTTGCCATCTTGAGTCCCCCACACGACAGGTCCATTAATCTGTACTAAGCTATACTAACATGTATGTACTCAGTAATTCTTTGCTTTTCTTTGAACACAGGCCTTTCCAACTTCTGTTTCTCAAGTTTCATTTTTTCCTTTTTTTTAATTATTATTTTATTTTTATTTTTAAAAATATTTCAGTATCTCACTTATTTTCTGCTGGAATAATCCAACACACTTCTCATTTGCATGTAAAGTGCAGTCAATGTGAATTGATCAAAACCAAATTAACAGCAATTGGTTCCAATATTTTCCCTGTTTACACATTAGCTTGCTACCTTTAACATATAGATGTATTGAATTCAGCTTAGCAACCTGAGCATGAATGCTGTGGCCTTTAAAGAGAAACTTATCTGTAATTAAAATCATCACAAGTTTTAGTGGGAATCTGTTTACTAGCTAGAAAGCAAGCTGATTCTAAAATTGAATAGAATTTAGCTTAGTAGTTCATGTGCTTAATTCTGAATTAAATCTCCTAAAATTATGAGGAGTTAGCTTCATTAAGATTCAGATTATATGAAGGTTATGTCTAGTTCTGGGTGGGTTCTGGAAAAAAACCATAAAACTCAAAGGGTACCTCTCCTTCCCATTAAACCATGAATTTCTTTTCTTAGGATACCAGTGCAAACTGATAATAAGTTAACACAGTTATAATCATTATGAGCATTTTTTTGCAAAAGTCATATAATAAATATGCATTGAAAGTACAAGCACTCAGTATAAATCACCTGGCACAGTGTTCAGATGACAAGTAATAAGGGCTTTAGAATAAAAACCGAAGCACGTATACAGTGGTTGCTATAAGGAAATGATTTATCATATAGTGTATATTGAATTGCTTATTATAATTTAGAATGGTAATTGCTATGGCTTCACTATACTGTTTAATTGCTACAGTACACTGATCTATACCAGGGAACACACAGCAGTAACTGCTGCCCTTATATAACAGCATTTCCATAATCTGCACTGTAGTTTATCCTTATAGTAGATAATGCAGTATATGCAGGAATCAAATTGTTTCACACCATATTGATTGCAATTAAGGGCACAAATATGAATCCAAAGATAAGACTTTTTTCAAGGTATTTATCACAAGACAGATGCAAATTTCAAGTTAAATTCGTTACTGTGCTAGTCTTTCTAGGAAAATCATTATAGAAATGCAGCTAGTGGGATTCCTGTAACACAAGTGCAAGACACAGTTCTGAATTTTTGTGCAAAAGTGTCCATTTTCCAGGCTGGATATTCCTTACAAGCACCTGCAGTTAAATTGACCCAAACACTCCAGAGCAACGAGGAGCAGGATTTGAACCGTTGATACAAACTTATTGCCACAACTGAGCAGCACATTCCCTTCCCAAGACTGCAGGATGCTGCAGCACCTGGATGGGAACTGGATGAGTCTGTGACCTATGCTGGAGGTCTCTGTGCTGGTGAAATGGGAATGGGGTCCCTTGTGAAACAAACTTTAGTAACACCTTAGCTCCCATTGTGTTAACTCTCTGTTCAGCTGCAACCCAGTGGTGACCTCTCTGAGAAATCAAGCCTCCTCCCCCTGTCCCCAGACACATGTTCTCCTGGCCAAATTTGAGCACCTAGAGTTGAGTGTATCCCTGCATGCTCTACCAAGCCAGAGGCAGAAACATATTACCACAGAAAGAAACCATCACTGGAAATTTTCCAGTGCCAAAGATCAGCCCAACAATTCTAACAGCAATGTCCCCACTGCTCTTGGGTACTGAGGTGGCCTATAAGGAGTGGAACTCATCTACAAGAGAGCTGGGGCTAAAATGCAATGAACTGTGTAATCATGATCAACCTTTTCATTTACTTCTGCAATCACACGTGCCAGTGGGGCAATATAAAGACTACAAGTATATTGCACCACAGGAAGTATCCCCAAGTATTCAAGATGCAACAAGACAAAGCATCACCACATACTTAAGATGCCACAAGGACAAGCTCTACCATGTATTTAAGATGCCATTTTCTTTATTCCTTGATTCTTCACCTTAAAAATGCAATGGAAAACTCAGAAAGGACTCACAGCTGGCCTGACTCATGAGTGTTTCAGAGAATGTATAAAAAGTCATGGATCACAGATACCAGCTATGCTAAAATACTTGAGCAGATAGCATTTTTGATGGATTTGTTTGTATTTTTGTGAGTGAAAGTAAGCAGCGTGATTTATTTGATTTGGGAGATTTGCTGTTTTTTATTCCCACAGATTCTGACTGACACAGCTAGTTTGTGAAACTAACAGCAAATTAGCTGATATTTTGTCTTCAAATTCAGCAATTTGGAAATTCATTACTCTTCCTTTTTTAAAAGAGCCAATACACTCAGTCTAGAAGCAGAAAGAGAATCACATCACAGGGCTCAGTCAACCTCAGTAATGAATTGTCGAAGCAGGGGATAAGGCTCAACAAAAATATTTGGCAAATAATTGCAAACTACAAAGTGAAATAAAGAGTCAATAATACAAGACTTAAATAATAGCTTAGTTCTACTGCTAAAAGAAGGGACTGCAAGAAGTTAAGACAATTCACTTTAAGAGCAAGTTCCACTTTCACTTTTTCAAGAAGCAGCTGATGGCACGGGACATTGATGTACAATAAATGTAGCATGCAATCACTCTGATTGTTTGTGATCATGACATTTTACAAACACTGCTTCTCTGTCATTTTCTAAAGTATTGTTTTAGAGGGTTGTGACAGAGGTAAAAAAAAAAATAATTAAAAAAAACCACAAAAACAACACAAGGAGAAATGTCACCCTGTCTCCATAGACAAGCCAGATTGAAAAATTGAAGAGAAACTGACTTGGATGAGATAGATTCATAGCACTGACACCATACAAACAAAATCAGAATTAGATTTTGAGATTACTGTAGTAATAAAGCCACAGTTTCTTTTCACAGGAATTTACAGTATGCTATCTATATACCATATTGAGTGTGGCCGTACTGGCTTGTGGTGAGAGAGCAAGAGCGAGCTGGATGTTTTTTCATTTGACTCTGTTACTGACATACTGTGTGACCTTGAGGTTCAGACCCCACTTGTGAGATGGGGATAATAATCTTAACCTGTTTTGCAGCTGAATAGATGAAATCTCTGAGTGCTCCCTTTAGATGCCTGCCCCCAATAATTAACGCACCTTACCCTTCATTGTTTTTCTTATTTTATAATGGGAATTAAATAAGCTTTAAACTTCTTTCAAAAAGTTTCCCTGCCCTGACCACAACCCATACCCAGCCCATTGCATTTGCACATGGCAAAACAGAAGTGAACCTAATTCAGTCATCCCTTCAGCCCCTAAAGCAAGGTCAGGCTACAGATTCAGCCCAAGTGCTTGCAGGCAGGTGCTCAGGCAATATCTGAGCATTTGCTGTATTCCATCTGTATCTAACAATATCTTTAACGCTTTCCACCCAGCTAAAACTCTCATCCAAACATTATTATCTCTTCACTTGACTATTGCATGTTCTTTTTCCCTTCCTCTTGGCCACCGTATGTTAGGAAGACCTGATGTCTGATGATAGTCACCCCTTTCCTTTTCACTCATATTATGCCCAACAGCAACTTTCTTGACTTTAAAGACTTCTTTTACTCAGCTCCCTCTGTCAAGGGGACAAGTTGCCCTACTGCAACACCATCCCTTGTTCTCCTGCAGCCCCTCAGTCTAAGCCATTATCAGCTTCTCAAAAAACATCATGGTTTTCCCTCAGTCTCGATACTGTGCAGGTGAGATACCCAAGTAAAAAGATGAAGATTTTCCATCAAATCTTCATTCAAAAGGAATTCCACTCTCACGCCTTTAAACCCAGACCACTACAGAGGCAAGCAGCAAGTGTGACCTGTGCCCTTCTCAGCTGAAATTTTCCGGTTTTTTAATTCTTTGCCTATAAATAAAACAGCCCAAACTTCATATCCAGAACTATCAAGGCTGCGCTGGATTTTCCCTTCAACCACTTCATTTTGTTTGTAACTTTTAACCTTGATCACCTTGTTTATATTTGCAATACTCCTACGATACTTCATGCTCTAAAAGCCATCACAATCAGAACATATATCATCCAAACTTTGTCTCCCCAGATTAAAACCTGAAGACTCTCATTTTCATGGCCCTGAAGAAATTGAAAGATTGCATAGAATTGCAATAGATTGCATAGAAGAACAGCTTAGTGCAAATTTCATTAGGGTCACACCACAGAGCAAATATAACTGCTTGAGTTCAGAAATTACCTTGGCTTGGAATATATGGAGATAAACTGATCAATCATAATTTTTGTCTGGAAATTATAAGAAGGTTTCTAATTAGTGAAACGATGAAGTTCAGGAATACCCCTCCAGTACGTGAGTTCTATTAGGGGGGTTGGGAACAGGAAACCTAGGTGATTTCACCTGAGCCTTGATCAATTATAAGGACAATATAGTGTGCCCATGTGAGCAAGTGAGTGATCCAGCAGATCTCTACCAATCCCTTGTGCCTACTTTGAATATTATTTCCGCTTCAGCAGCCAAAAGTGTTCATAGTGACTGGTAACCAGCAGCTCAAAGGAGGAGTAAATTCTTTGTGACACATTGATGGTCGTACCAAAACCACCCTTTTTGTCTAAAGTAGGTATCACACCATCCCACAAATATTCCAACAGTGCTAAATGTCATGATTTCCATAGCAGATATAAACATACATACAAGATATAAACATACAGATAGTACAGGAAGTTGTTTCAGATACCAGACCTTCAAACCTCCTGAACTCAAGAGTCAAACACTTTGTTTCATATCTATGATCAGGACCAATGACAGTTCTAAAGCCAGCATGTATCTACAGGTGTACCTGTGTCCACTCTTTCAAGGAATTGCTTTTGCAGTGTCCGAGAGCAAATAACAGCTGCTCAGCCTAATTTATGAAAATATAGTGAAATTATGTGAGATAACTCCTCTGATGATCTGAAGGAAGTCCCTTTTTTTTTGTACCCAAGGCCCCAGTGTAGATGCAGTTACACTAATAAAGAACTGTGTATCCCCTGGGGTGCCCCCTAAGCTATGCTGGTAAAAGCTACATAAATAGAGCTGAAAGCTTCTTGTACTGTAGGCTGCACCGAATAGAGAGTGACAGAGCCCCTGTCTGTGAAAAACTGCGTAAGGTGGCTCCAGCTGCAGTACTGGAGGATCAAATGTACAGACAGACTCTCACTGTCTCATTCCTAAGGTTATAACTTAGAACAAAAGACATTTTAAAAACGTTTAAAAACTGCCAGTTCCTACTGGTAGGAGATTCTTCTTGTGCAACCAAAACACAGACCATATCACAAAGAGATTTAAAAAAAACCACCAAAACAAACAAGTCTTCTCAGCTGAACCTTCAATATACTTTTACTGACAGGGTTTTTTTATTACCATTTGCTGTTGTATTGCGTAAATGAGTTAATATAGGGTTTAAATTCCTAGAGAGTTCTTTGTTTAATTAGCAGGAAGTGCATTTTGTAAAAACTATTTCTAGAGCTTGTCTGTGGGAAATCTATTTTACTGGACTTTGAATACAGTTATTTAAATAATATACTCAGGCAGCAACTCACAGAAGGTCGTGCTGACCTTGAATTCACTACACAGGAATGAATACAATGTCAAATCTTATTCTTTTGCATGTTATCCTGATAATTTCATGCAATGAAAGAGGGGCAAGCAGGCAGTTTTAAGATAAAGCAAAGCGAAGCTAAAACTCTTTCAGCTCTTTGACCAAACCCCCAAAGTGGGCAGCTCTGAGAATATAAGAAGACAGGGACAGTTCTGTACTTTGGAATGACCAGCACTAACTCTAATGTGAACTCTGCAACAACCAAAGCTGGTTCCAATTTCTTCCATGTCACTGCCAGTGACTTGGGTAAGCCACAAGTAGCTTCTATTGGGCTAGAATTCTGCTCTGAAAATGCTTTTTTACCTACGGAAATACTTGCAATAATGGCTGGTTGCCACTTCTTTATACTCTCATCTTGAAATTATACATGTAAAAAAACCAGTATTCAATATTCATTGTTGAATCTGTCATCACACAAGCAAACAGACACACCATGTGACTTGCCTGACTTGTTAGACACCATCCACAGCAAGCACTGAATAAATATCCAAAGATGTAGTTGAAGCCCAGACACAGTGGATGACCTACAAGCTTGCGCTTTTCTGCATGAAAGTGTTTGCAAGTAGATCATTAAACAGAAACATTCGGAATTCAGACTTTTTCAGATCACATCAGCACCACAAACACAAGGCATCAAAGTATTTGAGTTGAGTATGTGGGTCTGAGCAATTTTCCCAAGGTCATCCACAATGTTTGCAGCAGTATGAGGGATTAAACCCATGCTGTCCACATTGAAGACAAATACCATAACAACTGAACTGTCCTCCCTCTCTAAAAGGAATGTACAACAGGAGTCTCTATTTCCAGATAACACAGGGTATCACCCTTCGATATGTGAGGGTATTTACACCTGGGGGGGGAAAGAAATCAACAGTTCTTCTGTTCTAACCTTTGTTTTGATCTTGAAGCTTCAATCCAACATTCTCAGTTTCCAGAACAGAACCAGTAAATTGACATGTCATACAGCTTACAAAATGAGTAGTGTTATCAAAGGCAGGCTTTGCAACTCGGATTCCTTCGGTACATAAGCACAATTCATATTGTCCCCACCTATTACCAGAGCTTGAACACGTAAAATATGAACCACTCCACAATTTGCATACTCATTTATATTACCTTTATGCAAAACTTAGGAAATAAAAAATGTTCTGTTTCCCCTTCAAGTGTAGAGCTCTGTGTTACACAAGCCTGCTAAGTTTTTTTGGTGAGACTGGGCTTTGCCACATGCTTTGCAAAGGAAAAGCAGACATTTAGCCTTTGAATTTAAAAGGGAAGCTGAAACTTCCAGAGAGAAAAGTGATTACATTTTCTGAGATTTATGACACTTCTTGGTTCAAAATTTTATATGAGTTTAAGCAGGATTGGTATACATATAAAATTTTCTGCTTGATATGGGAGAGACTGTGGTTCCAAATAAAACATTAACATAATGTAGAAGCATTTTGCAGGGTTTCAATCCAAGTAAGGTATAAAGTAGAGGCATCAGCTGAGTTTTTCCTCTGAGTTTCCCAAACTCAAGGTTCAAAGCAAAACCTGAGAATAATCTTAGGCAGAAGCAGATTTTTTGGCATGAAATTCTTGCAGAACAAAGTAATTAAGACTTAGAATTAAAATGGCCTTGGAAGGATCTTCATTGAAATGCTTACAGTCTCCGCTGTGCAACTCCAGCTGAAATAAAACCAAGAAATAAGCCCTTATTCCTGTCTTGCATTTGTCCGTCTCCTCTAACCCCTGCTTTATGGTTTTCCAAACTGCTCCTTTATTCTCAACGTGCTTGCTTGCGCTGTTGCTTTCCCCATCTCTTGCTCTTAGAGGATTCTCTTTCACTGCTGCTCCTCATCCCACCACTCCCTCTGCTGAAGTGTCCCCCCATCACCTCAGACACATCTCCCCTTGCTTGTGAGAATTCTGCCCAGTTTGGTGTTTCTCCCCTCTTCTTTTTAACCTTTCCTTGTTCCTGTCCCTCAGCTACTCTGCTTCCATTTCCCTTGGGCCAGTTTTACTCCTGGCATCTCCTGACTCTGCTTCTCTCCCTGTTCTTGCTCTTGGAAACTTTCCTAAAGTCTAATCCCAGTCTCCGGCTGCAGTGTTATCATATTTCGTTTTATTTTAGCCTTCACAGATACAGCCATGGAAGAACTCTATCTTTCCAGAAGCCCAGCCAATATAAGACTGTTACTGTGAATAGAGCTTCAGGCTTCCCTGCTTCAGGCTGAAAAGCTCAATTAATTCATTCTTTCCTTATGGAACGTGTATTCTCACATTATTCTTGTTCTCTGAAATTTCAGTCCATTTCTTGAAATAAAATACTGCACACTGAGTAACACTCTACCACCAAGACCCTATCAGTACCAGGTAGAGAAAAATGTATGATTTCCTTCTTCATCAAGTACCTGCTTCTCTCCAATCAAGATCTTCCTTTGTCTGCACTTTTCCGAAGTCTTTCTATCCCATAAATCACTTTAAGCCCACTTGTGCCAGAGATCAGAACTTCTTGTCTCTTCATGTAATTCTAGTTGTAAGCTATACATTTTCCCTAGAAATGCAAGGGTAGTTCCAGTCTCTAAAGAAGAGCACACTAAATATTACTGTTTACTGTTCCACACCAATAATCTGCTGTCTTTTTTGGTATTCTGATAAATGCCAACCTAGGAATTTAAAGCAAAATCAGGCAGTAATGTTGGTGGATATAACCACGTGTGCAAAAAGTAACACTGACTCTTCTGTTTTATGAAAATATTTTTTTAAACTTTTCACTCTGTTTATGGAAGTGAGAAACAGGATCAGCGTAATCTGATTTTAAGACATATGGATTTAAGCAACACTTTCAGGGAAAAAAATTAAAATAAATAGAGAACAGCTTTTGGCATTACCTTCAAAATCTGTGCTAAAGCTATTTTTGCTAACAGAATATTTCCATAGCATACAACACCCATGTGCTTCCACAGCTGGTGAAAACACTAGGAAAGAGATTTCTTACTTTTACTGAAAGTAAAAATGCCATGAGCAGTTATTTGCAGTTAATCCTCTAAAATAAAAAAAACAGCACTAAATTAAATTTTGCTCTTTAAATGATATTGACAATTCTGTAAGTGAGATCAATTTTTAAAGTTGGCATCAAAAGGGATCCCACTTGTTTCCCTGTTTTATAGACAACAGCTTTACATATTCTTGCTTATAACAGTGAAAACAGCAATTTAATTTGATCCCCAAATTCCTCAACTTCAGCCGATTCTTTGCAGCATATAGATAATAATTTGCTCTGAATTCTGGTGGTCTGACCACCACTTGATGCAATGAGGAGTGAGAATGTGCTGGGAAGCCTCTCTGAACCATTTCAAGCAGCCTTTCAAGAAGCTATCCAGAAAGGAAGATTAAACATTAGCTGATTACCGACAAGTAATTAACAATGTCAAAGAAACACAGAAACTGAATTAATAATAATTATATCATCAACACGCTGATCATCTTGTAGAGAATCCCAGGGAAGAGGAGAGGTTAATTACTCATTGCTAGCAGAACAGCAGGAAGTCGACCAAAACCATGCCTCTGCATGGTGTTAACTGCCAGGCAGATAATTAATTAACATCATAATTGTAATGCAGGCAGCATGAAAATATTGAAATATTACTTCATTTCCATTCTATTACCTATCCAGCACATTCTGTAACTTAGAGGCTGGAACTACAAAGCTTGGTTGTGACCAGGCTCCTGGGTGACGTGGCTTTGACTTTATTTTCCATCAGAGATCTGCAGCGAATCAGAGACTGATAGGTTTGTCAGAGGACAAAGAGCCAGGAGGGAGTCAGTTCAGGCATAGGGTTCTCCTGTCTTGATGCAAGACATTCAAGCATCATTCAGGAAGAGTTAGACTTGTGGGTGTGTGCATGGCTAGGGACAGTTAGACTGTCAACAATCTCTTCCAAAATAAAGTAAATTAATAAAATATTTGGGAAATGTATTAAACCACACAGAACCATAGAATAGAATCATAGAATCGCTAAGGTTGGAAATAACCTCCAAGATCATCAAGTCCAACCATTAACCCAGCACTGCCAAGGCCATTCCCAAAACCGTGTCCCAAAGTTCCACACCTACAAATCTTTTAAATACCTCCAGGGATGGTGATTCCTCCGCTTCCCTGGGCAGTCTGTTTCAATGCCTGAAAAGCCTTTCAGTGCAGAAATGTTTCCTAATATCCAACCTAAACCTCTCCTGGTGCAACTTGAGGCCATTTCCTCTCATCCTGTCTCTTGTTACCTGGGAGAAGAGACCGACCCCCACTTCACTACAACCACCAGGTAAGGAAGTTGTAGAGAGTGAGAACGGTCTCCTTGAGCCTTCTTTCTCCAAGCTGAACAACCCCATCTCCTTCAGCTGTTCCTCATAAGGCTTGTGCTACAGATCCTTCATCATCCTTGTTGCTGTTCTTTGGACATGCTCCAGCACCTCCTTGTGTTTCTTGTCATGAGGGAACCTACTTGATCTAAGTCCCAGCAGAACTTCAGGAAGAAGTTGCATGGGCATTATCTGTCATATGGGCCATGTTGAATGTCATCACCTTCAGCTCCTCTAAAGATCATTCTGCAGATCCTTTTTGCTGATGCCTTCTATGAGAGTTGCTCTTCTATCACAAGTTTTGCGGCTTGAAGCAGGAATGCCTGCAGTCCCTATATGGGCCTACAGAATGGCACACCACATAAATGGAAGCATTCTGTACAGTTCTGGTCAAACTGACCCAGGACAGATGAATTCATGCATCTTTCCTGTCAGGTTGATCAAATGAAAAGAAAAAAAAAAAAAGCTATGGGATTTTGTTGTATGCAGAGTAGTAATGTAAGACAAACATGACAAATGGTTGCTGGATATTCACTGGTTGGACATTTGAAGGAAACCTTTACATGCCAGGAAGCTACTCTAAATCTTATGGTTCAAACTGAGCTAATGAAACCAACCACTTGTAAAAAGGAACTCAATATAGTGGTTAAATGACACAGGGCCAGGATGTGGATATGATTTAGTAAACCAAGAGGTCCTCTGGTGCTTTCTGTTCTGTCAAACAGCCAGAAACAATTTCACATGCCCAACTGCCCCACTGGAAAACATTACAGCACTTTGTGTCCAAAAATACATGTCCTATAACCATGACCTCCTGAGATCTCAGCCTGGTGAAAACAGGCCATCCCTACAGCCATAGAAAAAAAAAAAATAAATCTCCTTTAAATCGAAGGACCATCAGGTGCAGACAATGTTCTAAAGCTGGTCTCATTTCCTGGTTCATGCCACTTAAAAACAAACACACAAAAAAAAAAAAAAAAACACCAAACAAAACCCAACCCAGAAGCAGGAAAGCATGCTGGGAAAATGATGACTCTGCAAAATCCCCACAGAGAATTACAGCTGAAAGCCACCATTACCACCCAGTGAGGAAAATGGGTTGGTACCGGAGTAGATTGAGCTGAACAATGCACATGAAATACGGCTATTTCTTTGAAATTGCATGTCACGACTGATCTTGAAAGCAAACTGACACAAGACAAAATGTGCAAACACAAACATTCTTAATCAGGAGATACTGACTTTTGACTGATTAGTAAATTTAAATTCCCCTTTTTAAAGTGCCTGAGAGCTTGAAACAGAACAGTTTTGAAAGAGGTACACTTGACCTAAAACAAAATAAGCTTACCAGAATTAGATCCTGTTAGTTTCTCAAAGCGAGTGCCCTGAAAGAGTTATGGTTATCTGTACCAAAAATTTGCTTTATGTCCCAAATTCACTGCGTGTTAGGAGCATTTACTGCATACCACACTTGTGCAGTTGGTTTTTTGCAAAAAAGGAGTGTGCAACTGCAGTTTGGCAGAAGAGCGGGCTGTTGGTTATGCCTAGAATGTGGTGAATACATCATGAGTTAATTCCTAAGTTTCACATGGCCTTTTTGTATGTGGCCTATCTGCAGTATATACAGGACCATCATTATTTAATTAACTGTTTGTATAGGTCCATCTGAACCTGTAGAGCAGTGGATATGTAAATACATTCAGAGGAGTTTGAAGCATGTTTCAAGAGGGAATACATATTACAGTAGACAGATTTCCATAACACTTCCCATCAAAAAGAGGACAACCACTCTTGCATTCTGGCCAATATTCTCCCTGTAACAGAAGATCTAACACCCAGAGCCTGTTTGTGACCTCTCCCCTCTCATATAAATGCTTGTGCAGTCACTACACTTTCAATCTTTAACTCATAGCTTTGACAAGGACTCTGGGACTGACAGGAGCTGCACAGCACCAAGTCCTTTTCCATTCTACCTAAGGTCAGGCCTTATTTCAGTGTGCAGTGAATGAACTCACTGGAGGTCATGCTTGGAGTAGTAAGCAGATATATTGGACATTTACCAAAAACATTAAAAATAGGAGAATTCACTCTTATTAGCACTATAATAAGTCATGGGTAATCCGACTGTCTTCTGTAAATTCTCTCCAGCGCTAGTGGAGAGTGAAAGCATTAGAAGAACCAGGTCCTTTGTAATCATCTGCAGTCACTGCTGCCCTCAAACACAGTCATATCTTCATGAGTACAAATAGAACTCAACTTACCCTGCAGGCTGTAAAACTCAGAACACACCAAGTAAGGGAATGGTGAAAACACAGAACATCTTTTCATTCCTGGATCACTGCTTGAACTTCACTCGTAATTCACTAGGAACAATTTTTACCATGACAAAATGGTAATAAATAAATGCAACCCCAAAGGTCCTCAAGTCAGGGTTTGAGACTTCTTATTCTATGACCTAAAGAAACTGTTTCACACTGAGAACAAAGGATAGACATATTTTATGGCTAAATGTAGCCAAGAAATTAAAGGATTTGCAGCCCTGAGTGAAACACCTTATATTATTCCAAAAAGAATGAATTTCATTCAGCTTTCAACATTTGCAAACATCAAATTCAAATCAGCCTTTTGGTGACAGTGTCAATGATAATTCTATGTAAAAATGACAAAGGTAGTTAACAGCTCACTTGTACTAGAACATTTATTGCTAATAGAAAAGATATTTAAGTATATTCACATGTGGGAGCCCTTCCTGGAAGTTTGTATCTGCAGGATATGTCAGGAACATGCAAAAATATCCGGCTGCCCCAGTGTCACTGCCTTTGGTGTGATAACCAGCTGCCACGTGACTTTCTGTTTGCTCACATGATAAACAGATCATTGTGTGTTTGTGTAGAAAAATTTCTTAAAAATTTAATGTTCCATCTGGGAAATCCTATAGCCTGTTCCTTTCTGCACTTTTTAGCCTTTCCTACAGAAAAACTGTATTTATTTTAGTGATAAAAGAAATTATTCTGTCTCTAAAATAAACACCTCTAAATGTCACCTTCTGCATGTTTTGCATTTCCACAAGTAGAACTTTGTTACGTCATTATATCTTGGATGTAAACATAAATTAAGGAAACAGGAGGTGCCAGCCACTCTGGCCTGCACCACTGACACACACAGATTTATTCAAAGCAGGCCACTCTCTCAATCCATTTAAACGGGTGCAATGCTGCTGCAATTAATACCTGTATTTCAAATGATGGAGAGAAGACACATTCATATGTACCTCATCCTACAAAGCTGAAGGAGACATGCTTGAAGAGTGGTAAATTTTTAGGAGTTTACTGTCTGGGTACTGTGGTCTATAATTATTTTAAACACTGCTGCTGTTTGTCAAAGGAGTTGTATGAAGTTTTAGCTTGGGCTATAAACATGTAGTCCCTCTGTCCTTTCGTTTACCATACATTAACTTCTTCACGTACTCCAGGCTTGACTAGTCCTGAAATCTTCCCTTACTGAGTTTCCTTACACACCCTGTATTTTACACATGTAAAATGGGGGGGTGGGGTGGTGGTTAATACAGAGCTGAACATTTGTGGGTAAAATTTCCAGTGTAAACTAGGTAAGATAAATCAAAACAAATAGAGCGATTCCCAGAAGAAGGCACATCGTAGGGTGATGAGTGGATCTTTAATCATACGATTGTATATGGAACAGTTCAAGTAACTTCACCCAATTACATCCAAAGACACTGCTTACTGCACTAAAGGTTTTGTTAATCTCAATAAAGAAAGAATGGTCTGAAATGCAGCCACTAGATAATTAAAACTAGAATGCTATAGATGGCTACTAGATTGCTCATTTTATATAACGAATTGAAAGCCTAATAGGAAAACTCATAATACCAGCCCTCTTAACATTAACAATTACCATGATTAACAATGATACTCACAACTCATTTTTCATTAAAGACTATGGGCAGAGATAAGCTTGTTTATATAGACTAGCTTTTGAACAGATGAGCTATTTATCACTCCAAAAGCCATGAAAGGACAGAACAGCAACCAGCAATTAAAACTTGCAAAGTGACCTCGTGACAGTGAAAGACCCACCCTTCTCTGAAGCAACAGAAAGGCAATTGTCCTTAAATCAGTTAGAAATGGAAAGATCATTTGTTGGTCTGTTAAAGCATCTATCTTGGCCTTGGAGTGACTGGAGTGCATTGCTGCACACAGAACTCTCATACAGATGCAGATTTTCCAGTGTATACCACAAATCAGAGAGGTGAAGTTTTAAGAGATAGTAGGTGAAAAGACTGGTGTGCAAAGGATCAATAATGCTTTATATTAAAACAGCAAATGAATAAACTAGGTTTTGCATAGCTGTTATCATAGACAAAGATCAAAGCATATGCCATGTACACACCTCAACTTGATATCCCAATCAATCCTCATTTTCCTATTCTTGTTTTGGGTTTACTGTCTCGTTGTATTCTCTCACTTCTCTTCCCAGACCAAGCTTTTGAGAAAAAAGTCTTTTATTTACCTGTCACCAAAAAGTAATACAGCTGGGTATTAGTCCAAGATCCTGTTGCTTTCCCCAGTCCAGGTTCAGCAGAGCACTGAGGAGACAAGATAATGCACACATTAAAAGAACAGCATGTAAGTAAAAGGAGCAGGTCTCTCTAACAATGAAAAAAAGTCAAAATATGGTATCTGATATTTGCCAGGCATTGTTTACAGATTCACCATTTCAGTCATGTGATATTAGACATGTCCAGAGTGCAGTATAATATTAAAAGAGACTAAGAAATACCACAAAATGAGTACAAGATATCCTTGCTGGCAATGATTCAACTAGCCATCGAGAAAGGAAGTAAACATTTAAGAACAACACAACACCACTATACAGTCCTAAGGAAACAAAAGGAAAAGAAAATTTAGAAGCAGCTTTGCAAAATTATTAGTTTGAAAGATATTACATTATATACTTAGTCCACTGCTAATTCACATTTGGGAGCTATCCAGGATTTACAATAATCAAATTAATTTACTATTCAATTAAAAAGCAAAAATAAATGTGAAAGCTCTATTATACCAGCTACATCAGAAAAACATATGCCCATGTATGTATATACAGTCAATTTAAAAAACAATGAATCATCTCTCCATAGGTAACATATATCTCCAGAAATTTTCTTGATTAACTCTGGAAAGAAATTTAGTTGCTTGCTGGAGGAATGAGAGATGATCAGACTGCAGCCTTCAAGAGCAGAGAATAAGGTTGTGCCTTTTTTGTGCTTCTGTGCTCTTCTGCTACTAATTGTTTTGGGGTGATGTGCTGCTGAGCAGTGACCACAAGTTAACTAAACATAATTAACATACACTACATTTGTTTCCCCCGGCTCCTCCCACTGCTGTACTTTTCCCAGCAGCTGATGATAGTACCTACAACTGATTTACAATGCGCAGCTCCTTCCATCCCAGCACACCTTGTAAATTCTGGGTAAGTTTCTGAGAGGATTGCCACAGACTGGTATGAAGGAAAAGCACATGGCATGACTTTCTGGAGCCAAGGCTACTCTGAAGATGGTGGCAGACCTACCAGGGGACATGTTCTGCAGCTTAGACATCTGTTTGAATCCCTTCGTACTCCCTGCTGCAGCTACTCTTTAAGGAAAGACATTCTCCAAAGCATGATTTCTCAGGAACCAGTGGAACACCATGTTGTGTTGATGGGAGAGACTCCTCAGACTCCTCTTTCCAACACTGCCTGTCTCACCACAGGCAGGTGGACTCCCTGCTTTGCTGACAGCTTCTGAGCAGACATCATACTATTGGACCCTCATTATGATTCTGGGTTATTGCAATGCATGTATATAAGCCTGAGCATTGTTTTGTATTAGGAATATAATTGTTACTCTACTAAACAATGTTGTCCTTCCACATCAGCAGATAATGCATTGTATATTTCCCACAAAACCCAGCACAACAGCTGTGAGGACACAGCATATTTCTAAGTGCAGAGCTTCATGCAAACCCAAGGGTGTCACTTCTTCAGCTTGTCTACTCTCCTGCCAAGCACCCTCTTACTAACAGAAAAGGGATAGGGAATCATGCAGGCTGTGGGGCCTGAAGAAGCAAATGAGTCAATAATAACCCTGGCCTTTGTCTAATATATCTGTTGATCCAGTCAAAACCAACTGACTCTTTCTGGGTCAGGTCTGTTTGTTACAACTTCCTACGTGTCCAGAGCTTGTGATGTCCCATAGGTGTACCTACTTCCAGAGTATGTAAGTGTCAATATATAAATTATGCCATTTGTTTTTGCTATGAAGATGCCAGAAAAGATGACAGATTTCCTCCTTTTAGAGGTTTTGAAGAAGTTCCCAGAAAATTCTGACATCAATAAATACAAAGGAATTCACAGACTAAGGGCTGGCTGCTTGAATGCATGTTTCCAAAAGGAACAAGGTGCTTGAAGGTCTGGCATGATGAATTGTTGAAGTTTGGGATGCTCCAAGACCACATTAGGCAATAAACTCTAGATTCAAGCAATGGAAATCACGTTTTGCATAACTATCTCTTCCAGTAACAATTCATTTTGGAAGTTCATGTGGGTAAAACCCACAATCTCAGTTCCAGGGCTGTGAATCAAAACTAACTCTAGCAAAGAGCCTGGAATAATCATGAAGTCAACACCTAGAGGATCTGATGGCAAAATCCAACTGAGCAGATTTCTCCTGCTTTTAATGTCAGAGGAGGATGAAGTGAAGAGGGATTGTTTGGCTTGAGTTTGTTTCTTTGATAGAAGCTCACAAGCCTGGTTTGGTAAATCAGAACCACAGAGAGTTTAGATGGGAATTTAATCATGATTGACACATAAATGACAGTCTCTTTAAAGCAAAGTGATACATCATATGCACTCGTATATCATGTCATACGAACTGATATATGTAGCTAAGCAAATAGCATTGGAAAACATTCTTTACATCCAGTTTTCTTAAAAGTAAGTTTCAAAAGGATGTTTTCTGATACATTTCTACATCTCACAGATTAAAAATTTCAGACAGCTTTTAGGTAACCCAGATAACTGAATATTATCGTAGAATAATGGGAAAGGGACCTTTGGTGGTCAGCTGGTCCAACTCCTTACTCAAAGTGGGATTGGTTTTGAATTTTGAGTAACTTGTTGGGGGCCCTGTCAAAGACAGCTTTGAATATCTCCAAGGATGTATACGATACAGACTTTCTGAGAAATCCATTAGTTTTTGATAACCATCATTATGACCTTATATCCAATTGAAATTTTCCTTGCTACCACTTGTGCCTGTTGCCTTTTATCCTTTCTCTGCACATCTATGAGAAGAGTTATGCTCTGTCTTCCCTACAACCCTCATGTGAAAGAATATTAAAAAAGTCTCATTTACATTCTTTATTGAGAGCAAAACGAGAAGTGAAAGTGGGTAAAGAAAGTGTAAATGGGGAGAACACCCATGAAAACCACTATGATTTGGAAACTCTGTGCACAGACATTTGCGTATGCATCTGAGCGATATTTGCAGATACAAAACTGAGACAATGCATATAAAGACGTGCACTTTAAGCTTGTATACCTAAAGCTTCTCAGGCTCATTTTCCTGGATCTCCTTATTTGTGATTTATTTCTGAAGACTAAATTAAGTTTTTAAGTAAACAGTTGCAGTGTAACAAGATAATCTGGGAACTATGTAACTCATTTCTCACTCTTATAGATAGGAAAAATATTCAATTAGTATTCTGTCCATGTTAATTTTTAATTTAAAGCCTTTAACCAAAGTACAATGGACTTTTGACATATAAATATTAAAAATTAAATTTCCTGAGTTCATTATCTGATAATTAGAACTAAATAACATCTTAACTGAGAGACAAACCCCACGCAAAGCAAGTCAGTTCCATTTAAGATTCCATTAGAAAAGTGTTTGAGCTAGTATGTAATGGACCATAAAATTTAATTTGGAAATGATATTACCAAAAATGATGGAATGATACCAGTCACAAAAGGACATGTAGGCAGCCCTCATCTTTTCATTTGGCATGATGTTCTTCTATTGATTCTGTAGAATCAGAAAGGAATTACTTAATATTGCACAGAATAACATATGTAGGGTTTTTTCCTTTTCTCCAGCACCTCGGTATTTAAAAGTCAGAATTGACCAGTGTAGCTCCATGTAATTACAAAGATTTCCTTATCTTAGCCTATTTGCTGAAGTCATCCTAAAGAAAGGGTCCCCTAATCCATTGGCTGTCTCATATCTCATTTACATTGGTGGTAATCCCCATCCTATCTCAGCATTTAGGTAATGACTTTGGGATTAAATTGCACTCCTTGCAATTCTTTACTTTCAAATCTCTACAACATATCAGCGGGCCCGGCTGAATAGGGCTGTCAGAGGGCTGGGAACACAGCCGGGGAGGTAAGGCCTCTGACTGCAAAGTGAAATTAACTTTCTTCATAATAAGATCACAAGAAAAGAAAACCTCAACTCCATATTGCAAAGTATTTTGGGCCGTTATAAAAAGATGCCAGGATTAAGTTATACTAAGCTTTCTAAACAAGTGTATTTAGCTACTTTTGCTGCATTTATGGCTAAGGTGGGTTTAGTAAGTCATTTTCAGATAGTTATCAGTCAAAAAGACCTGCAAATGTCAGGTGTGTCTTTAATTTTGCTTCATGAAAAACTTGGAAGGGTACTGCTCCAAACCACAGGTATCACAACACTAAATTTAATTTAATATTTCACATTCATTGAGAAAAACCTGCTGTTTCTTATGGCCTCATATCAAAAATGAAAAACAATTAATTGGAAAATGAGCAACTTAGGGCCAAATTCAGGCAGTTATCAAAGTACCTTTCTGATTTTAAGCATGGGAATAATTTTGCTGAAATCAAGAAGCAGAAAATGTATTCAAAATTAAGTATATATCAAAGCATTGCTGGGTTTAAATCTTGCTAAACTTGGGCTTCAATAAGAAATTTTTCATGAGTTGTGTTTTCTACCAGTTGCAATAAACTACAGTTGTTTAAAATACATACATATATTGGTCGGAATATATCATTACAGCTATGTTATGAATATGAATATAGATAGTGGTATATACAGATGTTCCTACATAAAGCTTGGTCATAGAAAGGTATTTTTATTTGCTGAACTTAAAATTTCTAAGTCCTTAAGCTGCTTTGCTTTTCAAACATCTATTTATTCACACTGCATCTTTTAAACTTCAGCTGTTTCCAAGACTGGGAGAATGACTTGTTTTGCACAATTCAGAGACTCCTTCCAGCTAGTTCACCAAGGTGCTGTAACGCACCAGGTATCAAATGAGACCTGACTTTTAGCAGATGGATTGTGATGCAATAGAGAAGGATACAGTTTTTGCCATTGCTGCAAAGAGGAGCCCAAGGCAGCCAAATATGCCCACCCAAGGAATCTAAATTCACACATACACCTTACCTTGGCAGCTGCATGCTATGATGAATCCATCTGCACTAGACTCAGAGCCATCAGATACATGCCCTTTCCTCTATTACTGAGGCCACCATCTAAAAGGACCACCTTCAGAAGTTCACAGAAGACAGCTTGACTGACCTGTGTTGCCCTTCTATGCATATATCCTAGGAAACAACCTTCTACAATGTGTAAGTACATACTTTCTTTTCCACAGGAGTCAAGCCTTTGTATACCATCCCCCAGACCATACTTCACTCATAGATTAGGCAATTTTGTAGCCAAAAAAAAAAAAAAAAAAAAAGTCAAGGCTATTAAACCCAAGGACACCACCTCTGGCATGACAAGTCCCTAAGTCAGAGACTACCAGATGGGAGCAGTATTTCCTAATGAGGCAGCACCCTGTCCTTGCCCTCTTTTATCCTCCTCTTTAGACACAGACACTGATCACCACTAGGGATGGGACATCAGCTAGATGGGCTTTTGGTCTGACCCACTCTGGGGAGAGGAATGAAAGAAGCATGCAGAAGACGGAAACTTGCAATGGCAAGGACCTGCAGGAGGAAGCAGGTTCCCCCAAAGCCTGAGGTGCTCTTGCAGAACCACTTCACCACTCTGCAGACGTAAGAGGAAAGACTTGTCTCATCAGGAGAGACACTGGAGCTGAGTAAGGCAGCCTGAGCTGTCTCTGCATAGCAAACAGGGCAGCTAAGAAGAGGGGACAGGTGACAGCAGTGCATTGACTCTGTTCTGAGAGGTACAGAGGCACCCATTTACTGACCTAGAGTGCTGTGCTGCTTACCAGGGGCTCAGATCAGCACTGTCACTGAGAGATCACCAAGCTTTGCTCAGTAACTGACTATTAGCTGCTGCTGCTGCTTCAGGTGGGCACTAGTGTGGAGGGGTGAGCTGTCCTGCTCATCTGCCTCTGCTGCCAACACCTGCCCTGGAGGTGCACTGCCACCACTCCAAAGGAACAGGAGGGGAAGCCAAGGGACAAGCATCAGATTTGATCATTTGAGAGGGAGGGGAAGTTTGCCAGGAATGCCAAAAACCTGCCATACTGACTTTTTAATTCTCGTTAATTAACCACTTCAGAGATGAAAATAGTTTTACAAGGTGATAGCAAATCCACTCCCAGAAATATTATTTCTAATCATCACTTTTAGGCAACTCAAAGTTGCCTGGGAATCATAGAGATTTTTTTAAAAACTAATTCTTTGAATATGAAATCAAATATTTGCCATACATGCTGCTCAGAGGAAGCATTAACAAAACCCACATCTAATTACTAAGCTCTTACATTCCATCAAGACAAAGAAGAAAGCTAAGGCAAGGAATTTAATAGCAAGCTCTATTAAATTTTAATTAAACTTATCCTTGTTTATACTCTTGCTATTTTTACAACAGGCTGTAATGCTTGTGTTAAGAGGTTTCTGAAATGTCTGATAGTCACAGACTCAATGCTGTAAATAGGGCTGAGCAGCCCTCATGTCAGAGCCCCCAGCACAGCGGTGTGGTATCTCAACCCCATGCAGATTCCATGAGGAGCTGAGGGGATGGAATAAGCTACTTGGGAGATTTTGCATCCCTTCCTGCCCTCTGCAATGGCATTATTTATCTGGCAAAGGGAGAGGCTTTACCTTCCCAGCCCCATTCATCTCAGGGCTGCGTGCACCAGGAAAAGGTAGTGGTTCACTTGAAGGGAAACTGCAAACTATAATGGTTACCAGAACCTGGGCTGGCAGGTCAGGATTTGGGCAAGCTGCAAGCCATCTATGGTATGCAAGGTTATTAATGCTGAAATAACTTTGTCCTTCCAGAACCTCAAAGACATATGAAAATCAACCTCCCATATTTAGAACAAAAATATTTGAGGTTTTGATGTTTATGTATTTTTGAAGAGCAAGTCCTTTACCTGGCATAAAAATCATCCTCCCATTGTGGAACAAAGGCAGTGCAAAGCTTATCTTACCAGCTGTTGTAAAACCAAATTCACATATGTTTACAAGAATGGTGAATATCTGCAAGTGATGTGCAAATTTTTTTATACAAATAATATTTGAAAGCAAATTATTCAAAGGCACACCTAAGACAATGCACAAAGGCAACTATCACTTCTGCTACAAACCCTATAGATAACAAAATATTGAACACATAATGGCTCAAGTGTGCAATACTATGAGTGTTTAACCCATTTTATGTCTCCTTGCAGTCTTTTTCATAGCCTTGGCTCTGTGGTTCAGCTGAGTTGTATCCAATGATGAGTGATGATTGGAAGCCCTCCTCCTGCCATTCTCCAGAACGATACGGAAATTAATTCTTGTACACTGTGCATTGCATACACCAAGGGAAGTTGACCCTATCAATTTACATACACTATAGGGGCCTGCTATCACACTGCAGCCAGCAAACAGCTTCTCTTATCTAGGAAAGACCCTCATTTGTTATTTCTTGCTGAATACACCCACTCCCATTATTTCTGTAATTCTTTGCAATAATAGACCTTACCCTAATGAAACCCGCATTATGAGAAGGTTATAGTCCTGACCCAAAGACGATTAGCTCTGTGCTCTGTTATTGCTATATATGTAACTGTATAATTGATTTTAAAATTTACTTTTGTGTCCCCAAACCATAAAGTGAGCAGCCCATTAAGGCGGAGAAATATAATTAATATATCTATTAGAGATGTGCAGGATATTATTGCAATTTTAGGATCATGCAGTAAGTGTCCGCATAAAACTAAGGAAGAATTACAAAAGTTGAGATTCTCATCATACTTCACTTGAGGTAACACATGCAAAGGAGGTAGGTGTTCAGTACACAACAAACAGCTCAGATACAGCTCTTTAGGATGTCCTTGGTAGGTTGGGGTCCAATTTTATACACAACTCTGTGAAGCCAAGTATTCTTTGTTAATCTACGCTAATGAAGCTATGGAAATCTTTGTTTCTGTATGTATTCATTACTATGCATCTAACACAGTGTGAATGTTACTCCTCTTGGTCAATAGATACATGTTAGATAATTGACAGTTAATGTTTCAGTAATTAAACCCAAACAAATAAAAGCATACACAATTAGCACCATATATTTTTAAGTCAAAATTATTTTTCCTCAGTTATACCTAGTCCTTAATGTCTAATTGCCTCGTTACCATCACCTAAAGCACTCTGAGGCACACAAATCTCTGCATTAAGAGGGGGGCAAACTTTCTTTAAACCAAGCATCACACTGCACTAGAGACTCTGCATGCCTGAGCACACCACAACATGTGGGCTTTTGCCATGCAACAGTCCTGTTGACACTTGCCCAGTAGCATTTCAGACTAGACTTGAATCTCTTCAAGCCAGGGCAGTTTTTGCACTAAGAGCCTATATTGCAAGAGAGAAGAGGGACTTGGCAGTGGGGAAGTGACAGAGAAGAGACCTGCAAGTGAAACCTGACAGAGGCCACTTTGCTGTCAATTCCCCAGAGAGCTACACAAGGGAAATTCGGCTGACTAGGACACAGCGCTCAAGTATGACTGCAGGGATGGCATGAGAGGCAGCTGGCCTAGATACATTTCTTATTGACTCACCTGGTGCCACACGTGTCAATTTGGTGGTCTCCATCACAAGTTCCTGCATCTCTCCTGTAGCAGCAGCCCAGCAGCTCACACCTGAGACGCTGCAGAAGAACAGAACAGTGCTGTTCCACAAGTCCTGCATGCCCTCCAGATGCTGCTCTGGATGGCTGCAGGTGTCTCATGGGTCTGCATTACAAAGTCTGCCCTGAAGTCTGAGTTCATCTCAAAAATGCTCTATGTTCTACAACTACAAAAGAAAATTTGCAGCTCCTAAGTCAATGGGAATCATTGACAATAACTTCTGCCTTACCTGGGTCTGACTTAAAATATTACATTCAACGAGTCAGGACTTTTCCCCATCTTTAGACAAGTTCATATTCCCACTCAGAATTACTCATCAGAGAACCATTTTACATGGACATGCCACTATTGAATTTGTGAGATAAGTTAAGGAAAAGGCAGTTGTGCAATTTGCACACAAAGTGGTTGGAATTGATCTAAAACAAACCTTTAACTTTCAAACTGGTTTAAATGGGGAAAGGACCATTGGATAATTACATCATTTAACACATTGATTGTCTAAAAGTCAATTCTAATGATTTCAGAAATAGAGGGTATTGTGCTTTCCTCATTTTTAAGGAAAGATTTTTGCTCAGTGCAGAGGAGCAAATGGTAAATTTTTTAAAGGAGACAATGTAGGAAAGCTGAAGAAAACAAAAGTTTCATTATGGCAAACAAGGCTTATTTCACAAAAGTTAAAAAAATCAATGGAACACAATTAAACTGGGTGCATCTCCCCTTACAGTACAACAAAATATAAGAAACCTAAATGATCTGTGGGTATTGAGAATACATAAGTAAAGAGGTAGTTCATATCATTAGTCTGATCACATCTATTTTTACTTTGAAGTTATGCATCCTCTCTTTTATATTTGAACATTGTCACTTGGCCATTAATTAAAAGGTGCCACACTCAAAGCCCTAAGATCAAATTTTCTCCTTTTTTTCTAGTTACTTGTACAGTACTGCATTTCTCTATCAATCAGAATACAAAATACATGAACGTGTCACAAGGACATTGTTATTTCGCATTTAAGACTTCAGACCATTGGAGAGCAAACTCTTCCTTTTACTCAGATGACTGGCCAAGTGAGATTCTTTGCATACACAATATAAAACTGAATTTTAGCTCCAGATCTCAAAACACCCAGAACCTACTGTAAGAGAAATTGCATTTGCTTATCTGAAGGAAGATTCTTAAATCAATTTAGTCACACCACTGCAAATCCACATGGACAATCTTAAATCAATTTGAACCTGGCTTATTTCAATTTGGCTTAATTCGGAAAGGAATCCATTTAAACTGAAGCAATATATGCAAAGTTTACATTTTTGTAACAGTTTGCACTAAGGCATTTGCAACAGTTTGAGCAAATAAACTTGGGAAGCAACTTCAGGTTCTGTCTACATTTAGAGCACTCAACAATACAGGAACACTGATACCTCTGCATTTCCACTGAAGTTTTAAGGATACCAGAGAAATTTTGGTTCTTAACAGTACAGTACTTTTATTCCCATTAAAAAATAATTGCCCAGCTTAAATTCAGTTTTTCTTGTACAATGGTTTCCAAGGGCTGAGTTAAGTCTGTCTGAGCTGTGCACCTTGCACTCTGAGGGGCACAGCTATGAGCTCACAAAAGTCTGCCTGGTAGCATTGACATTAAATTTGTGTGACATGCAAAACTGAAAAGGTGTCAGCTCTTTATTCCCCCATAAGGTCCTGAGGAATTGACCTAAAATTCTAGACATGAGATTGAAGACAATAGACATCTTATATCCTTACATCAAGAATTACATGATATAAAGTGGCTGTAGAGTCATGCAGCCTCCTCATTCTGCCAAAGCACAGCTGTGAGTGGTTTGCAGAGGGCATAGATTCTCCCAGCCTTTCTTGGAGGAAATAGCAACTTACTGCAAGAAGAGGAGCAATGATGTCAGTGAAACCCATAATGTAGAGGGCACTTCTATGAGTAAATCAGAACATGAGATCCTGTGTTGGTTTCCTGTTAAAAAGATAGGGTTTTTTGGTGCACAAACATGTGCACGGTGGGAGAAAAATTACTCTCCAGAACCTGTACCCTCTGTAACTGTATGTATTCAGACAAGCAGTCAGCTATCACCACACTGAGATAAAAGCCTGCAGGTAGTAGAGCTTCTTTGAATCACAGCAGGTTCCATCAGAGTATAGACATTCCTTTAGGTACTGGAAATGCAAGGAAAAAAAAAACCAAAACATTCACCGTTTACTTTCAGAACTTGTGTCTGGCAGGTTTAAAGCTTTCTTTTGAAAGTAATTAATTTCCTATCAAAAATCCAGCTTTCTTGGTAGAAAATGAATTAAAACTGCCTGTTTCTAATTTGGCAGTGAGAGCTGACCTTGCTGAAGCAATCAAAACAAATTTCAGATAAACAGAAAATAGGAGATGCTGCTTCACATCACAAGACCTTATCTCTCTTTTTGTCCATCTTTTTGTTCTATGTATATAACTCAGAGGTTTGCAGTGCTCTGACAGGGGAGGTCTTTGTGCTGTTGGCATAGAGATGAACTTCTCTGTGGCTCACATTGCCAAACCATTTGCTTCAGGCAAAAATGAGAAGACTGAGTTTTGCTTTCCTAAAAAATCTGCAGGAAATACTGTGATGTGGCAGTGTAGAAGACAGGGAAGGTGTGACATACAGTAATAATCCTAAGGAAGTTCAGGATCTCCTGCTTAAACAGTATATAAATCGTCCTTTTGTGATATTCTTTGCCATAGACCACAGTGCTACTGTCTCATGCTGCTGGGAAAGCTTTCCTTTGTTGTAAGTTCAGTGCCATTTTCAAATGAGCACTTTCAAAGGAGCCCATCAGACGCTAAGAGAGCATCCTTACCCATGAAGTGGTTGGAAAAGGGGAAATGACATATTCTGTACTCAGCAGTTGCTTGCAGCAAGGGTCAAGGGCTTCACTCAAAGGCACCAACTATTCCCTATGCTTCAAAAACCATCACTCAAACTGTACAGAAAATATGACAGTGGAACATTTTTCCAGATGGAGCTCAGGATCTCAGGCAAGGCTGTTGAGAAAAGCTTGGCAGAAAGTTTCCTACCCTAATATGTAGAAGTTCTTGGCAAAACCCCCACCACGTTACCATAAATTTAAGACCTGCAAGGCACCCCAACACAACAGGATTTTGGTATTGCTGTTCATTGCTTTTGCTGATTGACTGCAACGCCTTTTCCAGGGGCTGAGCAGCAGCAAACTTCAATGCCCTTAGGACTCTGCAGTTGCTAATAATGTGACTGGCACTGACCTTCAGTATTTTCTTACCTCAACTATCTGCAAACGCCAGTCTGGCTTTGGTCTGCCAGTGCCAGCAATGCATCCACCTGCAATTTATCCCATTTTATAAAACATGCAGAAGATCCCTACCTACCTCATCCTTAGCTGATTTCCATCCTGACCTGAAGAACCAGGCAGCACTGTGGCAGGGAAGCATGCATTGATGCTCCAGACACACTCTCTCTCAAGACCAAAATATCAGTCGGAAACATATTTGCAGAGATGACAACAATACCTGGGTACTGGCAGATTCTGCCTTGTGGATGTGGCCAACAAAGCAAGCAAACAACAGAGAGAAGGGGTAAGCTGTACAGGACAAGCATCAAATGCTATGGAGAAAGGTATTATCCCTTTTGTCCCGAATAACAAATGGAGACTGCAGAAATTCTACATTCTTCATCTTATCAAGGTGGAAAAATACAGACAGCCACAGCTATTACACATAGTGTTACAGGAAGGCAAGAAGACATATATTTGTTCTGAAATTCATCAGATAACTTCAGTAAATCACATGTCAAAACATTTTTGAAAAGTGAAGGTTTGGGAAACTGTTTCCTATGCTTATGTTAAGCTGAATAAAACAAAATACATGAAATAAACTCAGACCCTTAATCATGGAGACAAAACTGAGGAAGATTATTCTGTTTTAAAAACAGAGTTGCAGCTTGAAAGTGCATTTTTAGAAGTGATTTTATTACAAATTGTTCAATCAAAAAATAACGTGAAAATTATGGTGAAGCATGTACATTACTCAGTGATGAAAATGGTTATAGAGGCTTGAACAGGTAAGAAATTTAGCAAGATCTGAATCATCTTACAGTGAAAAGTTGTGATGAAACCATTTTCCTACCATTGCTTGGCCATCAATCCCTTACAACAGCAACTGTGTGGTGGGAAGGCAGGTACTGCTTAAGGCCATGAGAGAACTCTTAACTCTGATAGTTTAGCACATGCTAACTGTGCTGGCTTTATAGTCCCAAAGGATTTCCTTTGCCCATGGAGGAGTATGGATAACTGTGCCTGGCCTGCCACGGGTCAATGAGTCTCTGCTCTTTGGGTGCTGGGAATGTTTCCATGCCTGTCCATGGTGATACAAGCTTACCAAAGCTTCTTAGCAAAGGACAGTAAGAACAACAGCAGGAAATATTTGGGAGAAAAAGAGAAAGAAAGGAAAAACAGGTATCTCTCAGATTCAAACCTGAAGGACAGTTTGGCCCAAAATCTATTTGCCTGAGAGGTCAAACTTCTTGCTCTCTTTGGCATCTGCAGGAAAGGCTCCAGGCAATTCATTTAGCACCTGGCTGAGCAGGTCCTAGTAGGCAGATCTTATAAAATGTGCTAAGCACCAGTGATCTAAAATACAGACCTGCAGAAACTATTGAAAGTAAGACATTCAACACAGGGATTTTGGGGGAATTGCAAAATCTTGGAAAATCTACAAAATTGGGAACCAGGGCAGGCAAAGTTCACATCAATACTGCAATCTGAATGGCTGTTCACATAATCGGAGCAAGTTCTGGAAACGGTGGCTGGTGGTGCACTTGCAAAATCAAACAGGCTTTTGATAAGAAAGAGCAGCAACGACTGCTTGGGTTCAGCTCTGTTAGTTGTTGCTGGGAGGGCAGAAGATTCATTGCTTGATGCCCAGAACGCTTCGCCAATAAATGCAGTTCAGTATTAGGTGCTTTCTTGCATCTGAGATACTTCATTTCATTTTTGAAAATCAACTCCTAAAATCTTAAAAAATGTAAAATGTATTAGATAGGTTAAAAAAACCAAACAAGAACATCACTGCCACACAAAAAATTATTCTTTCCACCAAGCTTAGAAACACATTTGCTTCTTCTCTCTGGTGGGCACCCCGGACACAGCAAACCCGTGAATTGAGACCATCAATTAGTCACACCAATAAGCACTTGCTCACCTGAGCTGTCACAGTGGGGTTAAGGAAGGCCAGGTACATGTCCCTCGCTGCTCAAAGGAATCACATCGCCCAGCCCTGCACGTTGCCTGCTGCAATTTCATATATACAGGTCAACGATAAAATATTTCTCACAAAAGGATTTGATGAGACCCTGGTCGAACAATTTCAAAGAGAGTTCCACTCGAATTTCAGAGTCACTGTAAAAACACCATCAATGGAAAATATTTATTGTTATTTAGTTGTTATTTTTGCAATCTATATTCCTGTTATTTTTGTTGTCCAGCTCTTGGGAAGCAGTGGTGCCGTTCAGCGGTGATTCCCCCCACTCTCTCCTTCCCCCACCCCGAGGGCTTGCATATGCTTGACACTACTTGGAAAACTGACTAACAGGGTGTTCACTTTTACCAGGCCATTAATTGATAACACTTAATTAATCTGCCGTGTGAGAGATCAAATGAAGATTGCGTCCCACAACCAGCAACATATATTGACTTTGTTATTCCAATTATGTGTCTGACCAGAACAGCCCTTTGGTATAAGGCTTAACCTTTGAATCACCCTCAGTGCAGAACTAGATCAGCTGCTGGGGATCTGACCTGAAAAAGACCTTGACACTGCCGGAGCTCTCTATGTGCTTGAAAGTGTTCCACCTTGTGCTTGTCATAGCCGGGTGTTCCTGTTGTTGTTCTTGCAATTACATTTGCGTGTTGGACACGATTCTCCGATAAGCAGCCGATAATTACCAGGAAGCTCTGATTACAATGTTTCACGTTGGCACACATTTTTGTTTGTTTTGTTTTGCGGTGTTGCCTTTTTCCCCCTTTCTTTAAAGAGTGCCCAGAAAAGAGCAATTAGTTTTAGCAGCAATTGGGTAAGTGCAGCAGACAAAGAGAGCAAATTGCCTTTAGCAGACAATTTATAAATCGGCGGTAGATTTCCAGCTCAGTTTTTATTTTTGTTTCTCTGGGTTATCTTCCACTAAATTGATGAGTAACATCATCAGAGGCAGTTTTGGTGTAATTTACTGTAAGAAAACATAATTAAAAATATATTCATCAGATTTCCTGTGGCTTTCTTCAAGGATAGCAAACAGCAGCAGTATGAAAAGGAGTAGTAGTTGACCTTCTCTATCTGCTCATTTTGTGACTTCAAATCCATGTTTCTTCTCCCACAGAAGTCAGTATAAAATCTGGAGCAGACATACCCAAAACTGTGTAACAAATCTTAGTTAACATCCACCTGCCATGAACATTACATACCATTTTGTCAGACATGGATCTGACCAGCATATGGATGGCTATTTTATGGGCAATTTTCTGTAATGCAGCCTTTCTCCAAAAACACCCTTTCCGACCAGAGGTAGAGGTTAGCGTGCAAATGTGACAATGAATTGCACAAAGATGAATTCCTCAGAAAAAAAACCAAAATACAGCAATATTTATTTTTAGGAGAGAAGTCTTATTATTATTATAAGCCAACCTCATTATTAGAGCATAGAACTTAGCAATATTACTTGCTGACACAGGAGGGGGAAAATACCAGTGTAGTACCTCAGAGACAGCTATGAACAAAAAAAAAACCCACAGAGAATGAGACCATTTTAGGTCATCCATCTCATCCATTATTACAAAGTAGTGTGAAGTAAAACTGCTCATGGTTCTCACTCCACTGATGTAAAACCACTGAGGTAGCTCTAAAGTCAGTCTGAAAATTTTAATGTAGGGAGTTATGAGTTTAAAGTTGCTTTAAGAAGGCAGAGCATCAAACTGTTGTACTAGTAACTAAAAATATGGTAAGTCTAATACCTAAACTATTTGAATCAATGTTTATTTTTACTAAGCACAAGGAGGGCTGGCTTGTCCTATAGATTCACATATTCTTACCCCTAGGCTGGCCTTTAAAACAGGGTTGCTGAATAGGGTTCAATAAATTACTAATTTCTTTACCACACCCCTACGAAACAAACAACTACCAAACTGTTTAATTGTCCTGATTAAATCCGATAGGATTCTAGAAAAGAAGAGCAGCCGAATGTGGAAGCCAATCTCACATGTACCGCAATGGTCTTGGAAACATTTTGCTTTCCAAGTACTAACCAAGATAACAAGTTTTCTTACTCTTTCCATAAAGTGTGGTAGAGTTTTTAACTTTTACCTGCCTGTGTAACTTGGCAAGCAGCAGGGCCATGAAGAAGAAAATGCTTATGAAAGGTACTCTTTGAAAATACCGGTAGGGTACCCAAGAGTGCTGTAAATCCTCTGCAGTATGAACCCTCAAAGAAGTATTCCTAACAGTGGGGTGAATCTTGAACCCAGAAGCTTCTGGCTGAGACACAGAAGCACTACCAAATGAACCAGAGGCAAATGAGAAACATCCAAAGATAAATGAATATATGCCAAGGCTTATGTGTGCTATCAAGCAATAAATACACTAGGAGTAGGAAGTGCAAAAAGTAATTAAGGTTAAGAAAGAGGCATATGCAAGCTATAAAACATTAGGTAGAGAGGAGGACTAGAAAGATTGCAGAAGGAAGTTAAGAGAGTGTAAAGAAAAAAATTAATACAGGAGGCAGAGGAAGAGACAGTAAAGGAGACTGCATGAGAGGTTAAGATAAATAAGAAGATAATTTTCAACTCTGGAAGGCTCAGGATTCAAATGCTGGAGAAGTGTCTCTAAGAGATGGCACAGAAATTCTGTTCTGAAAAACAGATATTGTGCTAAGGCAGATCAAAAGCAAGTATTTCTAACTCCACATTTGGACTCTCCCTGTGGATCCTTGGGGTAATAGCATACATATTTTGGTTAAAATTATGCAGCTTTCACAAAGGACTGTAAATTGCCCAACCCACGTATACATTATGATGTATTATGATGTTATGGTTGTCTTTTGTAAGGACAAATGGATAAATTCCATTTGATGTGATAACCACATTAGAAGGGTGGCTTGAAGTGTTTGGAAGGAGGTAAAGACACCAGGTGTAAACTGGTCAGATGTGGCAAAAAGAAACTCAAAAACCTTGGAAAAGAGATTTAATATTGGCCAGTTAGAGTACAGTCATATCAGTGTCAATGACATTTTAAGTGCCAGAGGGCTCTTTTTTACTTAGATGACCATGTAGAAACATGAAATGGTCAAAATACCATGAGTGGCTGTGGCAGGACCTTTTTCATCCTTTCGTTCTTGAATGTATTAATATTAACTATGTGGGAAGCTGCTGACCATATAACAGGTATCTCTTAGCAAGAGACTGTGAAGCACATACAAGGACACTTTCACCTGCAAAATCTGCATTCAAAACATCTGGGAGAAAAAGTGCTAGGCAGAACAGCAAATGCAAAAGTATCTTTTCTCTCTGGCAGTAATGGGAAGGTGGGGAGTTGAAAGTTAATCCTTCTGCAATGTATTTCCCTCCCGACCTTATGTATTCTTGATTCTTAATATTTCTTATGGAAATATTTTAAAAGTAATTTTTATTGAACAGTGTTAAAGTGCAACATTTACCAAAGTTTGAAAAATATAGCTAACAGGGCATGTACTTGTACCTGGACAGTGGTGGAGATGGCAGCACCACCTGATCAGCTGGGGTCTGCTTAACAAACGCAAGGGAAAGGTTGGCTGAGGCTGTGTCTGGCTTGCTCCTGCTTCTCATTCTGTCTGACCACTTAAAAAAGAAAGTGACTGCATATTCTGATACAGCCTGGTCACCTTTGGCACTGGGCTGAGGAAATGAGACTTCACCGAGACAGAGGACTCCCACAAAAAAGTGTGAAAAATTGAAATGACAAGGTTGTGTTGATAGCTTGTTGAATGAATGAAGGGAATGAATTGAAATTTACATTTATATAGCACCGTTCATCTATGCTGTATCACTCAGGACTGAGGAGTTCGTGGCAGACTTACTTTGCCAGCAAAGCTGCACTGGGGAATGAAGTAGAATTGGACCAAGCATCATTTTCCCAGAACCAGAACCTACAAAAACAGTGAGGAAAGGGTAAGAACCTATGTAAAGCTTAAAAAGGGTGAAAAACCAGGAACAAAAAGTAGAGATTTCATGCACGGAAGGTTAGGAAGTGAGAAGTGTACTGAATAATATGTTTAAGAGTAGATAATGATTCCAGGAATGAAATAAGGCAAAGAATACAAAAAATAATCAAATCCTTTTGCCTATTCCAGTCCAGGAACAAGTATCCCACCATTCCTTACTTTTAGAAAGTAAACACCTGCAGATATGGGGACTCAATAAGCCAGTTGTTGCATTGTTACCTGTCCTCAAAGTTAGAAAATTCTTTCTAAAGTATATCTTAAATTTTCTTCAGTTCATTTAAGTCTATTACTTTCTAATCAATTCTTGCTGAACATGAAGTTCAACTGAAGAAATCAATGGCTGTGCTCTTGATAAGAGCTTTTTATATACTGGAAAGCTGGAATCATGTTCCTATTGGTCCACAGCATGGCTAAAGTGTGGATCAGTACTTGCCTTTAATGGCCCAACCTTCATTTTGCCTGTATATTGTGTAACTATTAGAATATTACAGTACAGCACTGTTTGAGGGCCTAAACTGAGATCTTTTCCACATACGTTTGATTCATGTAAGTAATTGAACATTTGATGTTTGGGAGACAGACTAGCAATTACTACTGTACCCTCACTGATCACTTGTGCACAAGGAGAATTTGCCAAAATAAGACTTACATACCCATGGAACTCAAAAGTTATTTACCTCTTTCATCCTATAACATTCCACAGAGGAGTTGGCCTCCAACCTGTTATCTTTCATCCATCTCAGCTGGGAAATCCTAAATCACCTCATGCTGATGCTGCCACAAATCTGCTTTCTTTGAGCATTTGCCTTCTAAAAATGAAATGCCTTAAAAGCAGCAAGAGAACACACAACATAAGAAAATCTGACTCCTGGTTGCCCAGCTACCTCTTCCTGGTGTGATAAAGAGTTGGTTGAATTGCTTCATAATTCAGTGCTCAATGAAATCATTCTTCCAAATGCAGCTGAACACATAGAACACAGAGTGTATTGCATGTTTTCAATTTGTTCTGAATTTTAGGGCTACTTGATAAACAGCTTGACCATTATGTCTAACATTGAGCAGAGCTTTCTCCTTTGCTTGCATCAAGTCATACAAGTCAGCCCCAAAATCATGACATTTCAAACAGATTCACACTGATACACAACTAATTTTATTTTTTTTCTGTTGTGACATTTTTAGCTGACCAAGTACAGGTCACTGAGTTTAGCTCAGCTGGTTAGAGTTTGGTGCTAATTAACACCAAGGTTGCCAGTCAGATCCTCATACAGGCCATTTTAAGAGTTGGACTCGATCCTTGTGGGTTCCTTACAGCTCAAAATATTCTGTGAAATAATACAGTTAACTTAGAAATCAATCAGATCTGAGCACGTGGCAGAGTTTATATACATGCTTATATGTATGTCTGTGACTAAGCAAGTTGCATAGCTCACACAAGGCATAATATTGCCCTGTATCTGCTACAGGCTCAAACTGAATCCCACATGGACACACAGATACGCAAGTCCCAATGGCCAATGCTGCTCCTGCTGGGGTTTCAGGCTGCAGCCCACAAACACCACAGCAAGGTATTATGCAATACAAAACAGCACGAATGTTGGTACTATTAAACCACTTCTTTGTGGTTCTTTCCACCCAGATGAAAACACAGGTACTAATAAATTCACCAACCTTTGTAACAGTCTTAGAATACATAAAGATTCATTTTACCAGTAGAATGTTCTTAATAAAGCTATCTGCACAAAAATAGCAGGTCCTGTTCTCAACATTAACCTCTGTGCATCATAATGTAGCATTGAAAAAGACAGTTTTGTTTAAGTGATAAATACTTTGCTTCAAGTGATTAAATAATGCTTTTTAAGAAGAGGTTCTTTGTTTAAATTCCTAAAAGCTTATGTTTTATTTTATAACAAACGGATTCAGGGAAGACCAATGACTTCCCACTCAGCCTTGGATCTGACTGATATATAGGTGGGTTCTGCTGATGCCTCTGACAAAGACCCTCTACACGAAACCAAGCAACTTGCTCAATTTTGCTGGAAGAAAAAGGACAGCAAACCTTCCTTTCTCCTGAACTTTGTCTGCTTAACTTTTGTTTTCAATTAGCTCACAGTGAAATGGGGCCAGGTTTGCAGGCAGAGATAAACACAGAAGATTACAATAGCTCAGAAAGAAATAATACAAATAAGGATCTCTGCTGAAACAGTGAAATGTTACTATTGCTCTGGAGGTGAAACTAGAGATCGGAGAAAAATGTTAAATTAAACTTCAAGGATAAATCAAATGTTTTTCACCTTGAGAGCAGACTCACGGCCTGAGTTCTGAAATGTTGGGATAACATACTCCTATTGAGATGGTATGTTCAGAAGAGGAAAATCCCTGTGTGTAGGAATCAAATTTTGGAAACTATAGTCAACATTAAGCAGAAACAACCAAGGCAGGTAGACAGACAGAGAGCAGAGGGTTAAAGCAATAAAGGATATGAAGAATTCTGTTGAGCATACATAGTCGACACACATAGAATAATTCAGATTGGAAGAGACTTTGAAGTTCATCTAGTCCACCACTGAACCATGTCCCTAAGTATCACAGCTACACATCTTTTAAATACCTCCAGGGATGGTGACTCAACCACTTCCCTGGATTTCTGTTACTGCAGCTCATACTAGAAAGAAGAAACCGAGTGGATGGCAAAGGAATGGATGGCAAGGGAGGGAGGTTTGAATTGTGAGAAAGCTGTCTTAAATTCACCATTGAAAATGCAAAAAGACACCATCTTGGTGTGGAGACAGAGCCAAGAAGAATATAGCATTGACTAGTGATACTAGAATCAAAACCCCTCCAGAGGTATAACTGGCTGGAAAAGAGTTATTCCCTCACACAAGAACTGGGGAAGTGATTTGCTGCTCTAAAAAGGAACACACTGTAAACGAAGGACAAAACGGGCAAGACATCTGAGTTGGGAGTAATGGTGAGACTTGGAGACAGGACACTGTCAGGGTCAGCCAGACTTTCCTATGTGCTTAGTTCCCTGAGAAAATAGAGATGTCAAAATCAAACCACATCTGCAATGAGACCATACCCGGTCTGTTAACAGACCTTATACATGCCCAACACTTCTTCACCCAGCACTCATACAAGTATCTCACATAAAGACAGCCAGATCAAGATCAGACATCCTGAGCAAGGCAGCTCCAGGAAATTTGACATGGCTGATGAGAAAGGATTATTTTGTACCAAACATAAGGACCAAGCATCACTGGCAGATAAGTGGGTGAGATCTTATAAAAAGCTCTAGATGGCCAGGCACTGAGAAAGAGACAGAAGCAAAAAGTCTGAGGGTAAATAGTGCCAAGAAAGCATCAAAGACAAATCCAAAATCAGCTCACCAGAGCAGGAAGAAAAAGGCATGCAACGCTAGGCTGGGAGAAACTTCCAGGCCTGAGCAAGGACAGTGTGTTAGACAAGGCTGTCAGGCAGCTTGTGAAAATTGTAACATCTGTATGATCATCTGGCATTAAACTGAGTTCCCTGTTGCTACCCTACCATCGTTTCTTCTGGAGACATCTGCAAGTGTCCTGGACCTACCTGGTTTGTGCTCAGAAGTGAGAGCACAGATGGTGGACGAGATAAAGAAGACTTTAAAGCACATTAATGGAGACCAAAGGGGAGTTTTAACTGCCAGCAAGGAACCAATTGATGTTGAAGGTTCAGCAGGGGAGATAGAAAGGTCATGTATTAAATGCAATAAATGTAAATTGGGAAGGTGGGGATGTTTTAGAGAGGAAAAGTAGTGACAAAATTGGAGGTCTGAGGAAAGCACAGATAAGCTGAATAAACAAAATATAAAGAGCTATCATGGCAGTCATGCGCCTGCACAAAAGAAAAATGCTCTTCCAAAAAACAGATTCCCTATTAAGTGATTTTGCTTGATTTTTTCACGCCACTCATGAGTTATCAATCTCCCCACCCATAAAGACAAATGTCATATCGGCCCTAACCCATCAGCTACTCTCAATTTATCACCATTTAATATATATTAAAATGCTCTTACCTCTGATTGCAAAAACAAACAAAATAAGGCAACATAAATCAAAAAGGAAGGGAAAGGGAGACGAGGAGGCTGAAGAGACAGAAGGGAGATCTGCTGCTCAAAAGAATGGATTTTTTTTTTCCTTTTGATGTTTGCATCCAAGCTCTCAAGGCCCCTCCACCACAAAAATGCTCCAATGGTCTTACACTGTAAATCACGTCAGTAGTTTATTAATCCCCTCACAACACAGAAACAAATGCTCAGCCCTGGAAGGAGAGTAGGGAAGCTGCAGAGTAGTAACAAACTCAGCAACCCTATGACTCTCTCTCTCTCTGATCCCATTATAAACTAACACAATATTTTTCTCCAATTTTCAGTCGCTATTGCAGCTCCCAGCAGAAAAGATACTGAAAGCAGCAGGAGCCAGGCAGAGGTGTCAGACTTCAGAGCGGACACTGCCTTGGGACCTGGGGGGGCCAGTAAATCAGTGCACGCTTGTCAACAGCTCCAAGCTGCAGGAATTACTCGAGCGAAAATAACAAATGGCTGTCATTGTGGAGCCAAAAACCTGTGATTATAATTATCACATCCCCAGTGACCTTGCATAAACTTTAATCCCTCTCCAATGGAGCATTTAAATAGCCTGCATCTACTGGCAGGGGACCGTGTCCCCTTAGTTGAAAATACAGAGAGACTAGAAAAGAAACGAGCCACAAAGAAACCACCAAGCCCCTCTGTGTCTTACAGCTTGTATTAAACAGTTGTACAAGGAAAGTCCTGTCACTGTCATTTTAATTGATATTATATAGTCATCCTGAACTCAAAATGCCATGGTGGTATCCAAACTTGGCTAATCTGAGCACCAAACATTTTAATCAGATGAAAAGGTCAAATAACAGCAAGTTTTCAGCACTGCACTCAGTGGGTCACTGGGCTAAGAAAGTGGGTATACAAGGTGTGTGGATGGGTTGTTGAGTCAAGGAATCTTCAGGGATGCAACCTCCTTCCACCTTGGACAGGTTAGCTTACCCTTGCAGGTCCCACCACGACCAGGACTTAAATGTATAATTCAGCTTCCATTAAAGAGCTTTTTCCACTCCTAAAAATCAGGTATTTTAACCATTTGGGGTTTTCATGGTACCCTTATAGCCAGGATTGGATGTCTCTGATTACAGAGTTAAGGACAGTTATCTGCTAGCACCTTGTTCTTTTTCTCAGTGTTGTAAATGTACTTCCATACAATATGGACAGGTGTTGCAGAAAACACTAAAAGCTCTGAATCTGTGGAAAGGAAAGATTTGATTCTAAAGGATTTCATAGTCCTCATGTTTCTGAGCCTGAAAGGATCATTTTAGGGGAAAAAATATCTTTTCATGCTGTTTTATGAACTAAGTCCTCCAAAGCACATTGAAAGCATAGTAGGTGCAGGAATTTGATGACATTGCTTTGAAATTGTAGAACCACGTTGCTCCACCATAATCTCATTACTGCTTCACAAACTGCTGCACTTGCAAACCAGGTGATTTGCCCCAGAAACAAGCACCTCATGCAGTCAGAAAATGCTCCCACATACAGGCAACTAACACATGTGGGTTTAAAACATGAGACCTTCTATCTTAAACACAGGTGTTAACTACATTCAGCACGAGTCTTGCACTGAAGTATCACAGTGATTTTTTTTTTTCTCAATATTGCCGTAAAAAGACAAAATAAACTTATTACCGGAAAAAAGTTTTGCTAATTGCCCACAGGCTTCTGATAGGTGTCAGAGAGAGTACAACAGAACAATCTTACATTCAAATTAGCAGTAATTTTAACAAATCTAAAACTTTTAAAACACAGAAATCAGTGCAACATTAAGTCTTAGGGAAAGTCACTCACTGAGTTAGGGCAAAATTTAAGCACTTCTATATTAGTGCGCAGACCAATACAGAATCCTCACCTGCACTTCTCCATGTTAAATAAAGATATCTAGAACAAAGAGGTATAGGCCCTTAAAACAGGAAATTGTACTGTCTAGAAAAGCAGGAATACTTGAAAGAGAGTAGTTCATGCCCACACTAAGAGTTTTAACTTTGAATGTGGAATTAGAGATAAAAATAACTAAGAATCAGCCTTAATATATTTAAAGGGCTACAGTGGACCACAGAGGTGCTTAGTTATTTAAGTGGTTTTCCTAGTCAACCAAACCCCAGCATATACTGCAAAGGTAGGATTTCTTCCAAGCAGCTATGTTAACCTGAGTCCCATGTCCTGGCAAGCCTCTGGCAAGCTCTCTGAACACAGCAGTGTCAGCCCCACTCGATAGGGCATTTGAAACCATGGCTACAGTTCACACAAGTCTCCTTTCTGCTCTTTGATAGAATTAGGATGTTCTTTGAACCAGAGAAACAGTGAGAAAGTCAGGCAGACCCTCACAGAGCTTTGCATCCTTGTGACACTCTGGAAATAAGCGGTGGCACAGGAGAGACATCTCTTTTCAGCAGCGGCACAGACTGGATTGAATCCAGGTGACTTCGCAGCCCGTGACACCAAGGGCACTCCACAGCCACCACACAGTACCAACTTCCACCAGCCTCGTTCATTTTAAATGAAAATTCTCCATTGGCATCACTGCACCATAAATTAATACATTAAATATCATGTAATAATAGCTTGGCACAGTCTACTTCAGTTGGGAACCATTCCAAACATCTCTCCATGCCTGATTAGCAATGTGATGCAGTTGCCTGAGTTTAGAGCTGTATATTCTGTGTGTTTCATGCATGAAGGTCTGGTAAAATCCCTCTATTTGTCCCATGTACTGGTGATGAGTTATCACCAGTTATCTCTATTTTCTTTCTCCTTTGACACACAATCCAGCTCCATTCCTTCAACATTCTTGTTCGATCTCACCTTGGAGAATGGGCAGCATTTCAGAAATTGTCTCTTCCTCTTCATGACAAAAACTGCAAAATAACTGGCAATAACCATAATCACTGTTAAGTTAATGACTGGATAAAATGATATTAGTGGTCTTTTCCAACCTTAATGATTCTATGATCAGTATAAGACCAATATTTAGTTGTCGTTCTCAACTTGCACATGTACTATTTTGTGAATTCATCTGTAAGAAAAAAAGCACAAAATCAGCACTTTTTATGTGTTAATACTTGAAAATACACTAAATCTGCCATGAAATTGTACATAAACACCTGATATCATTGGCAATTAGCCATTGTTTATCATGGAGTTTGTACAGTGGGAGAGGGTGTTAACCTGCTTGTTTTTACAGAAAATTACAAAAAAACCCTATTATTTATCCCTTTCTACCCTACGAGACAAATCATAGGCACATGCCACCATGTATTTCATATTACAATCCTATTCTGAGTACGTTTGCTTAAATTGAAATTATTTTGAAATGGCTTCTGCTGAACACTGGAATTCTTTGGAAATTACAGAAATTAAATGGTTGTGAGACGAGAATTGGTAAGGTATGGTATGAGTGGTATTACAAAATTTCATTAATTCTGATATCAGTGCTCTGGACTTTGCAGTCCTGTGTCCCCAACATCCCAGAAGGTGTGCAATAAAAAAAATGAAAAAAATCAAAGTATTGGTGTTTGTGTAATGTAGTGAGATCAGGTGACTGTACAAATGGGCCATTTCTGAAGAGTTTCAAAGTCAGTGTAGAGCAAGTTGAATAAAAAGCTCATAAAACTACCTTCACATTATGGGGCAAATTGCTCATCTCTGAATCACAGTTGCTCTTGGCTTCCCATTCAGAGCTCTTTCCATGAGTCCCACTGGCATTAATGGCAGCTCCACAAGCAGAACAAATAGACAATCATTTCATACTGAGAGGAGAATTTCCCCCACACGGTGTGTGTCCATCACACAAACCCACCTTTCACCAAGGGAGGGAAACAACCCCTGTCAGCCTCTCCATCCCCTCCTCTGTGCTCTGCTGCCTGCGGCCACCAGCCCCAGACAGGCAATCTGACATTTCTAACAGCTTTTATCATTTCATAACACTGGCTCCCAGCTGTTTCACATTTCCCTGCACTTTTCTGCTGTGATGCTGGGTTCACTCGAAAGACAACCCCAGTTTACCGAAATGCCAAAAGCAATCTCTAGCCCTGTAATATTTTGGCCTCCTAAAGACCCCATCCTGAGGAGGGGGGTTACTCTGACAATGCAGTGAGACCCAGATGAATAGAGATGTCACTACCCTTGGAGACCTCCCGTGTACTTTAGCTAAACAAGGAACCTCACCACCCCTCAAGCACAAGTGAAAACCAAGCAGGAAAGAGAAGGCAGAAATAGGTTGCCTTGCTCCAGCTGAAGTCACCCCAGGAGTTCTGTCCACCATGCAAATTTGGATATTTGGGCAGTACATAAGCATCTTGACACTGCACTATCTTTTTTCCCCAGCTTTTGGGGGAAATTTGCTGACCAAGGATATCTAGCTTTTCAAGTTTAATATTTTTCCCTTTCCAAGCCAGCCATACAGACCATGAGACTGGTGCTGGATAGAGTTAAAACACCCAAAAGCTGCAAGCATTCAACAATTTTCCCGCAAGAGAAATATTCAAAGTACTTGTTTCATATCTTGCCTTTTCACTCCTTTCTCTTTCATTTATCCCATTTCCCAAGACAAATATACTGGCCTGAAGTTCAGACCAGGCTTGAAAAGGGAGCCATCTATATTTAGAGAAGGGTATTTCTCTGCCATGACATCAAAAGTGTTTCTGAATCCTAAACCTTTCACATGGTCTCATGAAACCCAAAGAATATGGATCTGATCCTGGGATATTTATCTCAAAAAGCTTCTTTTTGGAAACTGGTGTGAATTTCCCAGTAGTAGCAATAGTCAATCTTCTTTCTGTGACAAAAATGATTTTATCAGAAAATCTACAGCTAGAATCAACTGCAGCCAGCACCGCCAGCTTTAACCCCAGGTTTCTCCTTCAGTGTAGCTTCTTTCCTCAGGTTGACCTCCCAGAGCCATACAAATACAGCATGTATTTTTAAAGGACAATTCTGATCACTACAGCTCTGTCCAAAACTTGCAATATAAATCCTACAGGTTCAACATGATGAAAAATTGGTTAAGAGACATGAAAATTGCATGCGCTACTTTTTGATTTAAATTTTTGAGAGTGCTGCCCTCAATTTCTTTGTCCTTTGAGGTAGAAATGTAGTTCATCTTTCTTCTGGGGGGAAGCCAAAAGCACTCTGTTTTCATTTCTGATTCATTTCAGCTCTTTTCTCTGTGGGCAAGGTTCATGTGGTTTGATGTCTGATAATGAAGATTTGGCACAGCTTTAAATATAAGTAATTAGGGACTCCATTGACCATAACAAACAATGGACCAAAAAAACCTGTTGTAGAGTAGGTACTTCCCAGTTGCCCATTATAGCAATTTTTGCCTGTAATTATAATTCACAAATTTAATTCGCTCAAAAAACAAATACTTTTTTTTTGCTTAAATATCCTAAATCAAGCATTAAATTAGAACTCTTTCAAGAATGAACCTCATCATTACCTTTCTTGTGTGGAAGGGAAAAAAAAAAGGAAACTCTTGAAAATCTACATGTAAGGGGCAAGTGCAAGACATTTATACAATAAAATCCTCACGTACATTTTCACATATCACGTGCCTGTGCTCATATACACATATATGCATACGTATATATTTTATATATTTATACACACACAAATATACACTTACCCTATGAAAAATAAACCTCCTATGATAATGTGATGGCCACAAGCCCAGCACTTCAATTATAAAGCAATCCTAGCAGAAATCCAGAAAATGTCACTGTCACGTGCTTCCATTGTACGCTGTTGAAAATACCTCCAAAGTTTGGAAATTAATCACACAGCAATGCCAATCTTTTAAGCCAGGCATCTATGAACCAACCTCTTCCCTACTGAATGAATTACACTGAAATCATATAATTGCAGCCTGCCATTCAGTCACCCTTAACAATAGGAGACTTTGAAAATTGGAAATTTTTTTCCCATCTGACTCCCAACTTGCAAGCATGACGCATACAGCAAAAGCTTGGTGCCTTTTAAATTACCTAAAATCTACATCCTTCAGACAAATGAACAGAGAGGGGAAAAAAAAGGGTGCAATTTAAGGGCAAATCATTTTGTGTTAATCCTTGGGAACTCAAAGCATGAAGATAAAAGAAGAAAAAATGCAGGTTTCACTTTGCTCATTATGGGACATTGACTTTCACCTAATAGTATGCAATTAAAATTTCTTCATGAGATTTCCTTATTGAAATAAGAAAGATAGTGCCGTGCTGAATGTGGTGATAGATCTGGTATAAACGTGCTTCCTGGACAAACTGATTTATCATGTCTCATTCCAGTAGTACTTTCTTGCTTGCTCATTTCTCATCTTATTACTGTGAAGTTGTAATTAAAGAGGATCCTCCCACAGAGAAGAGTTCTCCTTCAGGACAAGCTAAATTATAAATGCACTGTTCTTTCTCTGAGACCAATTTAAAGGGGCAGTCTGCTGAGGGAAAGATGCACATCTAATTCTTGGAGCTCCTGGCTCTGTAATTTTATGCAGGTCTCTTTCTGTTAGACACAGAATAAAATTGGTTTGCAAGCTGCATTTCCTGAGCAAATATACCTCTGCAATTGACTATTTCAATTTAAATACATAGACAATTCAATTAAAATGGTATTGAACCAGTGTGCCTGATTTACTTTGTAGATACTTCATGTATGATCACTCCAATAATACACCAAAATATTTCACAGGGCACTGGAAAACTATTTAAGGAATAAAGAGCTTGTAAAAATTCTTTCTATTCTTCAAGAACAATAGAACAATATTTGACCACAACCAACACTGACCATTCTGAGATGAATTTGCCAGGAAGACACTACCATAAGAAAACATAAGCAGTAGGCATAAGATCAAACTGACAACATGAAATCCTTCCTCTACCAAATTCTCAGCCCTTCAAACACACAGATTTGCACCAATGAAAAAAATAAAAATATAAAACATGATTTGCTGCCCATTATTAGAGCTCGTATCCTCAATGCAGTAAAGTATTTGTACTGCAAACAAGAGCAAAAATTCAGTTTTCTTCAAGGGAGGAGACTCCAAGGAAGGACTCCCAGGAGGTGCTGTTAAAGTTCTTGTGCCTTTGTGTCTGAACACCTAAACCTAAATACAACAATACAGGGTAATTCCATTGGACTTATTTTTTGTTTGTTTTTTACCAAAAGCTCTATGTCATAATCCAGGAATAAGAATTATTCATACCGCTTCACAGCAACTCTCAAAGTGACTTCTGATGCCTCCTCAAGGACTCAGGAAGGGGGAAAACAGTGGGAGAATTGCATAAAATGGGACTAGGAGAGAAGAACACGCTGTAAAATAGGGGTGAGCTTTCTGAGCATGAAATGCTCATCCAAGAATGAGAATCTTCTCTTAGCTTTGGAGTATATATGACCTTAATATTAAGCATTACTTTCAAGGTAAGCATTACATTCATGCCTTTAATGTCTACGTGTGATCTAGAAGAATTCAGATCTCTTGATAATGAAAATTCATCTGATACTCAAAAGGCTCACACAACCATGAGATAGCCTTTTACACTGTTACATCCTATAGCTTTATATTTCTCCTTGAGTCCATTAATTTAATTGCATCCCTGGATTTCATTTTAAAATATTTTATTATAATCATAGGAGACAGCAATAATTTATTAATGTGCTCAGTCGCAGTATGACACAGGAAGAGCAGCATTATATTTGCAGACATATAATTTCAGAGCTAATTTCATAAAAGTATAGGTGAACTTGATCCTTAAATTAAAACCATTGTCCTTTGCTAGAGAATTAAGACAGGCAATTCATTCTGTGTTATATCTACAATGTTTTAAATGTGATTCAAAGACCTGTGTAAAAGTGAGGTGTTTGTAGCAGCTGATACAGCCATGAGGAAGAAAAATGAAAAAAAATGTTATGCTATTAGACAGTGCAATAATTATAATTGAGTATTTTTTAACCACTTTCAAAACATAAAACGCTAAGCAAAAATTATCTGATTTGACTTCCAAAACCAATAGATAAATATTTAATTGGCTTCTCTTTCTCCTTTACATGTTTTATTTCCCATTTTGCCAAGAGAAGAGGAAGTGTGGTAAAGGAAAAAGGAAGGAAAAGAAAACAACACAGCACCCCAAAATGGCACCATTGCTTGCTCTATCACATTTCTTGCTGGTAATTCTGTGCACTCTATTAGTACTGCAGATTGTCTGTGGCTAATTAGTTGCAAATTTTCATATTCAAAAGTCCAGTTCCAGTTCCGTGGAACATACAAGGTCACATCAGCATATTGTTTTTCACAGTTTGTGTTTTCATGGGTGGCTGCAAGTCCTAAAGGACCTAAATCCACTTCAGAGGTCATTTTCTATAAAATTTCTAATACATTTACATAATACATAAAAGGCGAGGTCTACAAACAGTCAACAAAGCAATGAAAAAAAAGGAAATATAACCATTGACAATGACACTTTTAGTCAATTAAGCATTCACAAGAAATTCTTTCTTTAGGCATATTCCCTGCTCTGATAGAAACCTCAGTTCTGTTTGAAAACATACAAGGTATTGGCTGTAAAAAGATTTTCCTTGCTAGATGTCTTAACACAGAGAAAATAAATACAGTGCAATAAAGTGACTTAAAACCTCAAATGCTCGGTCTCTGCTTTTCAAAGAGTCAATCAGAATAGACCTACATATCTTCATTTATGGAGAGTTTTCTTGTACAAAAATTCTCTCAAGCTTCATATTGCTTGCCAAGATCCTGACCAGGGAGAATTTGTTTTATGGATGAATTATTACCTATTAACATACACAGCAAGTGAATACAGCTGCTGTGGGCAGCAGCTGGTCAAAGCCAAGCTGACAAGGGTCTGTGCTCCCACCAGTTCACAGCATAAAGGGAAAACCAGTGAAACTACGAGACCAGGCAGAAGATAAGTAAAGCCAGAAGTATCCATTAGCTCCCAGTCACAGGACAGGTGGGGATTCAGGCTTTGCATGTAAAGTATTGCAATCTAGATAGAGAGAATAAATAAAAGAGCATTCGCAAAAAGCAGACTCCTCTCAGTCCCTACTCCCTTTTGTTCTTACCACTTACTTCTGCTGGCTGACAAATCATCTCCCCGACACAATAAATTTGTTATGGAACATTATCTCAGGCTGAGGAAGGTCAGGATGTGCTAAAGGTCATGTATGTATTAACCCACTACATGAGAGTCCCCACCCTTAGTTTAAAACATAGTCTTAAATTACATACTATTGAACTGGCTATAACAGATCCCTCATAAACAGCCTCATTTACCTGACACGGTCTCAAGACGTGCCTGAACACCTTGAAAACAGGCATGTGCTCTGTTTGCTCCAAGGTATTATTAAAGGCAAAAGCAATGTTGTCAAACACTGGGGTTTATGGACTTAAAGTCCCTAAGACAAGGGAGATGGGGACAGTCCGATTCCAGCTACATTTGGGTGCACCGCTCACACTGGATTAGGATGTGGTCACAGGGAACCCAGTGGAGACTATGGCTACAGGGATTTGCACTTTGCTTCAAGTTTACTTCAGCACCTCTGGAGTTGCACGTGTATTTTATGTTTTGTGTCAGGAAAAAAAATAAACAGGAAGTCTTTTAGCCTGGAAGAATGAGGGACACACTGTAACAGAGTTTGGGGGGTCTAAAGACCTTTTGAAAAAAAGTGTTTTTCTCCCTGAAGCAGCATTAGCAGGTGGTGAATGTTGTGATTTTGGGTATGCAGTAATGCTGCTCAGTAAGTCAAACAAACAAGCAGCAAAACAGAGTTAATGTGGCTGCTTTCAACAGCAGCCACCCCACATTCCTAGTTAATTAATTCAGAAGCAGGATATGTGTTTAAAAGCAATTTTTTACTATTTTTAAACTTATTTGTTCTATATAGAGATTGAGTAAAATTGATCTGCTCGATTAAAATAACACAATTATTAATTTCCCACTTATCTACTTTTATTGCTACTTTGCCAGTAACTGAGACAGGTATGACAAAAAGGCAAATCCCTAAATTTTACTTGTCAATAGGATTTTTAAGAGAAAATTTTAGAAATGCATTTGCCAAATTTCATATTTTTCAATCAAGTGGGGTTTTTCCTCAGATATTTTGTCCAGAAATTTTCACTAGATTTATGTACAGCAGAAAAAAAAAATATTAAAAGACACTTTCCTAATTCAGCAGTACTTCGCAACTGTTCTATATTGCTATACAACACTATCTTAAATTTTGCTTTTGGATACATTGCTCTTCATGAATGCAAGAAAGGAGCTGGAATTCAGTACTGAATATATGGTTACCTGATCTCTGATACATCATCAATGCTCACTGTAATTTTCTCATTACAGCAGGATGAATACAGGATTCTTGATCAGATTCTTAAACGGGTAAAACTTGCATTAAAGTCCTTTTTTAATAAGTGATTGCCTAGAGTCAAGCATGAAAAGGAATGGAGGAGCATTGTCTTCCTGTATTTCCCTACTGGGCAGTTAGAGGGACATGGAAAATCTATATAAAAATTTAAAACACAACCACAAAATGGTGAACACCTTTCTTATACATCACTCACCAGAAACTATGTCAAACCTACCATCTTCCCTAGTCCTCCGGCTCAGCAACTATGGTTGTTGAGATGAGATTAAAACCATTTTTTTTCAAGGACTTGCCCATCATCCAGTAGAAAATATAACCCAATGCACCTCTGGATAGCAAGAAGCATTTTGATTTCACAAACGCCTTTGTTCCAGTCCTGTTTTAACCTCCAGAGTAATCTCAGAGTAATTTCTAGTGAAGCCATCCAGTGACTCCAATCCGGACCCTGCAGCAGGTTGTGATGGAGCTGTTACCACCTACCAGGGTGTCACCAGATGAGGACAGCACAGGTTGCCTCTGCGTCACAGCAATGCCCAGGGCAAGAACACATCAAGGCTGCATTCCAAAACCAATCTGATCTTCTGGGACCAAATTTAACAACTGAGGATTCCTCCATCAAGGTTTATTGCTGAGATTTGAACTCGACTCTTCTGTCCTAGCTTTTAGGCACCAAGTCTACACCATCCACCTCTTTTTAGAGACTAAGGCACTCTGAGGAACAAGTCATTTAATGCTAATAAAGGCCTTTTGGGAGCTCCTCTATGTCTCTATTGATTATATAAGAGATTTTGGGTCAGATTTAGACCTCAGTGTGTCTGGTAGTGCCTCTGGGTTTGTAGTAGACCCCAGACAAGAATCAGCCTTCCCTAAACCTGCTTTTTTCACCAAACCAGGAAAGACAGCAGACTTTCCATCACAGCTGAGAGCATACAGGACATGGGGTTTTGATGCTGATTTGTCACTAATTAATCTGGGGGAAGAAAAGGAGGAAGGAAAGAGGGGTCAGGTAATTAACACCTCCATAGAGTAACCATCTACTCAGCATTTCCAACTAACAGTGCAGTTTGGGATAGGAGAACAGGAATCAAAGGTAAGTAAAAGGATTTTGACTCGCTTTCCTTGACAGAAAACCATTCCCTGGCAATTGTGGAAAAGGGAAGTGTTGGCTTAGTGCAAAAAGCAAACACAGGAATCTTTTAAAGACACAGATATCTTGTATCTCTGCCTTCAGTGAGCTGTTTCTCCTTTTTATTCTCATTTTCACTCTCCGTCTGTCTTCATTAGTCTGCTGGCACTCTGCTAGGATTAGTGTGCTAGTTTCCATGGTTTCTTATTTTCACTTTCTATCTTTCTTTGCTTAACTCATTAAATTGCTCATTACTTCACTGCACTTTACAGGAGACATATTTATTGTATTAGTTACACAATGGCCAGATTAGTAAGTGATAGGCAGTTTGCTATTTGAAAGAACATATTCTAATAGCAGAAAGGAAATTCAGGAGACAGAGATATTATCTACTAGTTGTAACATAACTGGGACAGCTAGTAACTGCTATATGTTTACCCTTTATCACTAGAAATATACTACATGATTATAAAAATACCAGTGTGCACAAACACCTCAGTTATCTGCAGCACTCACCCTGCTCTTGCACCCCAGCAAAGGGAAGCCACCAGAACAGCTCTATGGACAAACACCATCTTTACCTTCTCATCTTTTCCTTCCATGGCAAATTTCCATGATAAAGATTCCCAGACTGTGGCTTTTCCCGAGGCTGGAAGGTCTGTACACCTGAGCCTCTCCCTGACTGCTGGGGAGAAGAGAAGCAGGGACAAACCAATGCCTTGCAGAGGGTCCTGGCCAAAGGAATCCCTCCTGGCATGAAAACTGAGCTCAAGCTCAACAGTTTTGTCTCTAATTCTCAGATTTCCACCATGCTTGTGCCAACTGTATTAGAGGAATTTAATTCTGTGACTGATACTCATGTCCTGGTAAAATTCTTGAGTAAAATGACTATTCAGTTCAACGGGAGTACAGTGGGGCTGGTTGACACTGTCTACTCAGTCAAGTCTGTATTCAAAGCAGTTTTCAGCCCTAATTCAGTGTTTCCTGTGGTCACCTTCTAGAGGTTTTTAACTTATTTGGATTTCTAATTGTGCCAGCTTCAACACCCACTCCTCTGCCAGTTCACGCCCACTGTCTATACCCCATCTTGCATATAATCCCCACCTCCTCATCCTCTCCATTTAAGTACAGTCCATTTCCCCCTGTGGTCAAGCCATCAAGGCTGCGGAACAGGTCTCTTTACCTTGCACCTCTCCCTTTCTCATTTGATCTTTTCCACAGGTAAATATAACACTGTTGATTTAATTACTCTGAAGCTTCCCAGATGCTGAATGTAATCATCCATGCTCTGTCTCTTTAGTTCGACAGGCCTCCAAAACAGAGTTCCTTTCAGCTGAATTAAGATCTTTCCTGCAGTTAGTGAATAGTATATACAGGGGTTCATGCCATTCATTCATCTTCTCTGGGAGTTCATTTATCACTTCAAGGTAATCTACTGTGGAGAATTTTGATCAAGAGGATGCCTGGTTTTCTTTTTTTTTTTTTTTTTTTCTTGTGGTGATGGTTTAAAGAAAATCTGGTATTTTTTAAAAGATTGACTTGGTCTCTTGGGTAAACTTTGCAGACATAAAGGGATCTTCAAGGAATTTATTAAATGTAGCCTTCTTTTTTATCTCATCTGTATGGAAATAAGATCTCTTTTTTTTCTCCAAAAACCCTATGAATGCTCTTAATTTTTAGGGTGTGAACAGGAGCTATTCCATTTCACCATCCTTTAATGTTAGTCTTCTGCTGTCTGCTTTACCATTTCAATTTGTATATTCTGGTGTAGGAAGTGCTGATGTTTGCTAAGTTTGTCAGTAGGGCTTTTCTACAGTGAACTTTATCTTGAATTCTTACTGATAAGAGTTTTGCTCTTCAAACTATATCAAATCTGTCTAAGATTGCTATTCTATCATTCCCCTTGATAGAGAATAAGATCATCTTTTGTCATCTAGCAGAATGTGTTTTCTGATATTTTTATATCCTGTAAAGCCTTCAAAGACTGTCCCGGGTTTTAAGAATGTTGTGCATTTGAATATTTTATAGTTCTTCAATTTAATTAATTCTCTTTAAAAATATTCATGATGCAATACAGTGAAACAAAAAATATATCTCCCCAAACTTCAAAACAAGAAATATATGATGGCAGAGTAGAGTAGCTCATATAAGTGAGACAGACATGAAAAAGACATTATTAAGGTTGAAAAGCCCCAAGAGCGACCTATTTATTTCTCAGAGCTGTTTGCAAAACACATACACTGCAATTCTGTATATGTATGCTGTTTCTTAAAAGATAAATGCTTCAGGAACCTCTGCTGTATAAAAATCTTCTTGTTAAGCCTGAACTAAGAGACTCACTGTCCCTGAATCACAAGCCCAAAGAAAAAGGGAAGACAGAAGAGCAGGGTTAGATGATAAAGGAAAGAGGGATTGCTACACACAGCCAGGGCTGGTGATGGAGAACCAGCCCTCCCTGTAGCACTGATCATGCAAAGTCCTTGTGTTGGGGGTTTTGCAAGGCAGAACCAGTTGTTACAGTTTCTGATGTGATGAACACGGATCATCTGGGCTCATTTGTCATTGAGATTGGAATTGCTGCCCACTGTTAGTGCTTCTTAGCAAAACTAACAACTACAAAAGTCAATATTCTTTTTAAACATCTGCATCTAAGTAATTCCTTTGCATTCCAGTGAGTTTTCTTTTCATAGTTTATAAATAATAAAAAGTATATTTAAGCAAGAGAGTACTTTTCTCTTTTACAAAAAACAAACAATTAAATAGTTCTTGCTGTTTCTGTATTAAAGTTAAGGCTTTTAAAATGCAAAATTACTTTCTCCAGAAACGCGTAAAAGAGAATACCCCAAAACACTTCTAAAATAGTTTAATATTTTTAAATGGAAATAAAGCTCTGTATTTAATGGTAGGGAGGAAAAAAGCCCTAGTTTTAAAACTCTACTCCTGCTTACTTTGGCACCTGATGGTACCAAATTTCATTCTCGCTAGAGCGTGACCATTGGGCAATCCTTACATCACCTGTCAAATCAGGAAGACCATGTTTCATCTTTGAAACTACACCAGCAGAGTCTGACCTAACCTGAAATCTGGCAGATTACAGCTACTCCAAGGTAAAACAATATGTGGGGGGTTCAAACTGAAAAAAGCTCATGTATTCACTCAGAAATTGTTTACCATAGAGAGGGGGAAAATATGTACTCTGTACTACAAATTAAACATGTACTCTGCCTATAAATTAAAACATTTAAAATACCAAAACTCCATCACATTCAATCCAGGAAAAGCAAATGTGGATGAGCTCCCATTAATCCTTGTTGAATTACAAGATGTCAGTAGAAAGCAGAGCTCTGTGGCTTTTCTGTTACTACCTTCAAAGAGTAAACATACCTCAATCATTGACATTTTCATATTTTTATGGAATTAACAACTGAAAAAAACATTGTGCCACATTTTAGCACATTATGCAGCATATTTACTTAAGAGTCTAACACTTCAAACACAGCACTTCTTTGACATCCATCTTTTCAGCATTCATCCATTACCTAAACAACATAGTCCCTCCTCTGCCTTCATTGGTGCTCCCATTACTGCAGGAGAACTGAAGCATCACAAAGAGTAGCCAGCTCAGCCCACAGACCATCCCAAATACAACTGGAAGCCAAACCAGGGCACGTGTTTGGACTGTAGTCAGAAGATGGAACTCTGACATAAAAGCTTAGATTTAAAACTCAAACAATAAGAAACCACTAATGCAGCTGGACTGTGCAACAGCAGGAGGGAAGGTATGGTGGCACCAGGCTTGATATGTGGTGAACTAACCTACTAGAGACACACACACACACACATTACACTGATGCACTGCAAATTATGAGCATTCATACCTAAAATCTGCTGTCCTGCCTCAGTAATCTTGCTCACAAGACCATGTCTGCATTCAGTCCTATTTAGTGTCTCCTGTTTCCTATTCAGTCCCATTTCAGTGAGAGCTCAGCTCTGCAGCATGCTGACCCTCTCATCCCCACTTCATCCAAACACTGACCTGTGAGGACACAAGTGGTCCTGCAAGCCTTGAGGTCCAGCACTGGCTCAAATGTGCTACTGGATTGGAGCCAGTGTGTTTAGCATGTGACAGAATCAACTTCTTGGGATTTCTAGACTGTTATGCCAGACAGGACTTTTATTCTGTGCATGCTCTCCTACATTTTGACAAAGATACTGTGCTAATAAAGGTATCAGAGTTTTGGTTTTACTCATTAATGAAAGCATTCATTAGCACATCATGGATCTTTCCACCTTTAATACGAATCAGAGATGAATTAATTCAAGCCATTTTTTTATAACTACATACATATATCCATATATATTTACACACACACATTTATATATTTTCAAGGGCACGTGCATGTATCTGTGGTTTACTGTGTGGAAAACCCAGTATTTATAAAGTTAGGGATCCTATGCCACCATTGTTATTATTGTTTTAAAATCTTAGGTGGAATTGATATAAAGTGCAGGAATTTCATTCCTGTTTCATCATTACCTGAATCTACAAGGTGAGAAAGTATGCAGAAAAAAGGTCTACCAACTCATCATATTTCCCGAGCTTGCTGTTATTTTCAAAATCACTGCACATCTTCTTCTGTATTATTACTTAAATAAAAGCATTGATACTAATGTCCTAACCTTTTTAACCTCAAGGACATTTTGTTTGTTGTGTTGTAATGGTCTAAATTGTGTGCAATTATTGCTGCTCACTTAGAAACACCTAGTAAGGAAAGAACAGGAACAATTAGCATAGGAACAGAAACATTACCGCAGGTAAAAGCAAAAGCATTGGCTTGCAAGGAACCCGTTTCTAGCTTGTAGAAGACAAGCTTATTGCCTTGTTTGTTTAGCACCCAGGCAGCAGAATGCAGGGGCTGCTGGCACTTTGTATGGCAATCTGCTATAAATACTAGTAAAAAACTATAATTGCACTCCAGAGCACACAAACTTCTTCCAAGCACTGTAATCCAAATGCATCATACCCAAGTGAGTGCATGAATGTACAAAGGCTCAATGAATCAAGCTGTCCTAGACCCTGAAGACCTGAAAAGGTTTAATCTGCTTAAAGGAAGCACTGAGGGAATAGAAATACTATAAGTTTCAATGACAGTAGTTATCTGGTTTATTTAGCAGTCCCTCACTTCCTCAACTCCCTGCATCCAAGATACCCTACAATCTTCTGCCTTCTTGTCCAGACTTCCAAATGGCCTCACACATGAGAAACACGGGTCTCTTGTCACAACATGCCAGTTTGAGAGTTTGGCTTGGTTAACCCGAGGTCTGAAACCTTCACCAGACCAAGCCAGCAGGACATGACAATATCACACCCACTTAGTACTCAGGCTGGTGTTCACCCTGGCTTATGTGAGACAAAGGGGAGTGAAGTCTGATGCTCTGCCAACATGCTCAGCAGATGTTCTGTGGGAACAACTGATGCCAAGCACAGATCACGCCCAGCTCCTCTCACAGCTGATCCCAAGGACAGATCATGCCCAGCTCTTCTCACAAGTCATCCCAAGCACAGATCATGCCCAGCTCCTCTCCTTCTCACAGGTAGCTGCTGAGGGGTCCACAAGCCAAATGCTTTGCTCTGTTTGCTTCTGGCTGCCACTGTAACTCATTCCTGACTAATCACAGGTTGCTTCCAGGAGGACAACAGCATTAATTATTCTGATGGTAATTTAGGAGAAGATGGGAATTCCACTATACAGCTGTACTTACAATGCACGAGACAAACCAATGCAAGCAGGAAAAATGTGGTCTCTGAATCCTTACTTGCACAGGCAAGTAGGTCATCACATGTGGCACCAGCAGACATGTGTGACTTTAAGAGGCAATGTCATTGACTCAGTGAGAAAGAATGGGCATTCAGTTCCAGTCTGAAACTAGAAACAGGAGACATATGGTGAATCTAGATGCAAAGAGATTTTGCCCTTATTCCTGCGATAATTCAGAGCAGGTCTACTAACACTCCTGTGATTTTCAAAGAAACAAACATGAAACAATAAAAAATTAAGACAATTTCCAGTCTGGATACTCCCAAGTGCACCCAGAACCCTTGTTCCCTCTGCTTTTCTCTTTGCAGTATACAGGGACATATGTGAAAAGTTGTGAGAACTTTGGCTTAGCATCAGCAACAATCCAGCTAAGAAACAGCAGAAATACTGAACCCAAAATAGATTAAATTGTTTTGATCTAATAAATTAAAATATCAGACTATTGAGGAGATTTCAATAGAAAAAAATAATCCACCATGATGCTATTACTAGTCTACACCTCATTTGTATTCCTACTTGAGAAAAGTAAGAGTCATCTTCATCTTGTTTCTTTTGGTATTAAATGCAGATATTTAAAAAGAATTTCAGGAGTGAAAGAAACCTGAAGAACATAATTCATAAATATTTTGGTCAAAGGCTCCCAGCTAGTGCTAAAACAAAGAATGTGAGTCTATTATAGGTCCCATTAAAGAACCCAACTGTAAAATCTCATTGTGCAGCTCATCACTTCTATGTCTCCCATTTCTGCAGCTCAGACCCTGGCCAAGTGTCAGTGTACGGAAGCACTCCAAGGATTCATGGAAATAGGTATCACAGTGCTAGCAAGACTTAATAATTAATGCCTTGAATATGAGTAACATCAACAATTCATTCTGGTGTGATTCATGTTTAGTTGGATTAATGGAAAATTACTATATTTAAGTCACATTTAGATCAGTTTTTTAAACTACAATGAAAAAAGAGGCAAACACAGTTATAAGCTACCCACAATTTTCTTTCTTTTTAAGAAATATTTCCACAGTTCTGTTTCTTGATACTCAATTCATTTATACAGTTGTAATCAAAACCTACTTCATTTACCATGGCTGTTTGATATCTAATCTATTCAACACACTAGCAAGTTATAGATGTGCTATTTTATATCTGTAAGATAAAAAAAATGTTAGCCACCTAAAATATCTAACATATAGAAAACCATAAAAGCATAATGATGTTATCTGGTTAGTACTGTATATATGCAAACATTCTGCAGACATTTCAGCCAGGAATAATAAGAGATACTCAGAAAATGTGAGCAAGAAACCAGCAGGCTTTAGCCCAAACTGCAAACTAGACTAAACTCCTGTGGATCGAGTCAATCAAGTTCAGTCAAACCTACACCACTCCAGAGTATTACTTTCAACACTTTCTGAAATCACCCCAACACCTAAAGAAGATGCCTGCACATTGTTTCATTTGCTTACAACACCTCTTAATGTATTCTAATTAAACCTGAAGGCAAAATTTCCATAATATGGTGATTTTGCTGGATTCTCTGTTAGCTGGGTATATACAGAGCAATGGCAGTGAGGACTTAAGTTTATGCAAAAGTTCCCTTCCTTTCAAGGCCTGAGTTCTACCCATGAATCTGAAAATCAGTTTCACCACAATTGTTGACAGTCACAGCTGAATTACAGAACTGTAGAATGGTTTGAGTTGGAAGGGACCTTCAAAATCATCTCATTCCCTGCCATGGGCAGGGACACCGTCCACTAGACCAGGCTCCTCACAGCCCAATCAATGAATTAGTTTTGAAACTACAGTCCACAAGGAAAAGGGCCTTGTATTTTTAAGTCTCAAAAATGTTTTAAACAACTGACTGCTTCATCATGACCACCTTTGGTATTGCACCTCCCAGTGCAATTCAAAACTGCAGACAATGTTTGTAAGAGAAAAGCAAGTTCCCAGCATTCAGCTTAAGGGTATTTAACTGACACAATATCCCTGCTAAGTAGATGGAGGGGACACAAATAGACATCACAATAAACTGAAAAAGAAAGACAAACCAAAAAATCCAAATCATGGAATCATTAGGGTTGGAAAAGACCTCCAAGATCACCAAGTCCAACCTTCAACCGATACCACCATGGCCAGTAAACCATATCAAAAAATGCCACAATCTGCTCATGTTTTGAACACTTCCAGGGACAGTAACTCCATCACTTCCCTGTGCTGGGAACCTTTGCAGGAACTCAGCACTCAGTTCATCTGGCCCAATGGTATTGGTGTCTTTTTTTTAATTACATGGAAGTGGCATAATTTGTTCAGCTGGTGTGAGCGTACGACCCCTTTGAAATACATATGAGTAGGCAGAGATAAAGGGAAAAGGAGAAAGAGAAATCATGAGACTGAAGAAGAGAGGCACTATTAAATACTTTGTACTTATCTTGCTAAGGAAGAGCTTTGTTCCAGGGGGGAAAAACTCTCATTTTGAAGCTATCCAAACAGTAAACAGGCCATTCTTTAAACAGTGGCGTATCTACAGCAATGCGTACATCAGAGGATGGCATGAAGAAAGCATTTTTTCTTAGAGATAAAACAGCAGAAAGGGTCTCTTGCACTGGTGATAATTTGGATTTTCTGTTTTACTTCTGTTCTCAAGGCAAATCCAGAAAAAGTCTAATAAACACTTCTAGAAAAAATGTATTAAGCGTTGAAGTATGCTGATTCATTGCTTCTTGCAACACATTCTTCTCCCAGGATAGAAATAGAAAAGGTTTCAAGGGCCTCTTATCATATTTTTACTGTCTGTTCTAAGGGACATTGGGATTCTTATGCATTAACATTGCCAGGACAGATGTTTTGGTGTTATAGGTCCAAAATGAGGACTGCTTCTACAGCCCAGCAGCTGCACACAAATGCTTGAGCTCTCAGCATGCAATTACATGCTGAGCTGGCAAGTGGCACAAGAGACAAGAAAAGATTTAATTCTCTAAAAATTCTACAGATTCATACCCTAAAGACCTTAACCAGATTTCTGAGTGAACTTTTCTCTCTATGGGGAGCTCTCCTGTACTGCTTCATTGCCCTTCAGGCTTGCCCAGGAGGCAAGAGGTGGGTTCCATGCCTGCTTTCACTTGTGGGAATTCAAGCCCCCAGTGCTGCCTTTTCTTCTTGCACAGGAGAGAGGGAAAGGCATGTACAAGACTAAAGAGGGCAGAGGAGCAAAGGGGAACATGACTGCAGTTCAGAACTGGAACTTCTCCTCAAAAATAAGGAGCTCAAGTGAGCCCCTTCCCATGAAGAGGTGCAAGATCTAACTTTTCCTTCAAACCTTAAAAGCATCTTCCAGTCTTCAGTTGGGTGAAAATAGCAAGTTTTGCTGATAATAATTCATAATCTGGGGAGACATTAAAAAATATAATCTATATTACAGAGCAGTGCCATCCCAGACACGCAAGCTTCTGCAGAGCAAAAAGCTGTCATATTAAATTATTTCTTCTAGTTTTGCAATTTAAATGGGGAGATCAACATTACAGCCTTGGCAAGCAATGAAAGGGAAAATAGAGACTGTAAAAAAAATCATGATTTCTGCTTCTCATGCAGCAGCCACCCGTTGATAAAAGGTGGCATGTGTCTCTCTCCTTCACGGGCCCACTAGTAAATAATCATCAATTTACACATTCTAGCACAATACCTCTACCTACAAATTGCTTCTTCAAAGATTTCCTTTTTCCCTGGAAGTACCACTTCTAAGTGTGTTGAAATTACATCTTATTCTTTTCTTTGAAAGATCTCTCACTGCACAGCCAAATAAAGAGAGATCATTTGCATAATTCTTCTTTTTAAATTACTTCGGGTTGATACAGGTCCTTTAGTGAATTGTTATTCAGCAGGACATGGTCAGATGCAGATAAAGTGCTATAGAAGGTAGAAGTTAACATCCTCAAATCTGATCAAATAACATTTCAGTTTTAAACTGATACTGTAAATCACAAGGAATTACAAAGCTCTAGCTTGATTCAGCTGTTGAAACAGACTTCAGATCAAAGCATCCTTTCATTCAACAGAAGATTCTGCTCTGAACTATTCTCAGGCTTGTAGCAAGTGCAGATTATCATTTCATCAGTCTCTTGCAGCCAGATGGATTATTTCCCTGAGTGGGTCTGATCTCTGACTGCATGCATAAAATGACTGCATTAAATATAAAATTATTATGCACAATTGCATAGAAATTATATGTATAAAAGCAATAATAACAATGAATTAGTAGCTTCATAAGGCTATTTGCAGGTTCTTTGATTGCATCAAACATTTTAATAACTTTAGAAACCAAGATGTTCTCGTTTCCTTTTTAAAATCTACACACCTGGGTTTTTTACAGTAGTTACTACAAGAAAACTTCCATAGAATTATCATGAAGTTTCACAAGACTTGTGAAAAGGCTTGATTCTGACTATCAGGAAATGTGAAAGCACCCAGAAACCTGCACTGCAGAGGTCACTTTTTGAAAAAACATTTACCACTCATGCTCACAAGAATATCTTAATCTCATTGCTTATCTCTTCCCAAAATTCTCAGGGCACACACAGGAGAATAACTTGTCAAGAAAAGTTGTTCAAGGACCATTGCTTGACATTGCGAAAAGAATTTTGAGACAGGTACAGTTTGGAGCAATCTTTCACTGTTAAAAAACAGTTGAGGCTACCAAAAAAAAGTCTTATGTGTAGTACAGTAGCACTTGGACCAGAAGAAAAAAGTTCCCAGCAGTCATTTCCCTCAAAGCCATATGCATTCACATACACATATTCATATTCTGAATAGGGACAGAGGACCAATGGACCACTGCAATGTCATATATCTGCAGTATAAAACATGGACCTTGAGTGTACAGTGGAATTTTTGCAATGAGTTCTGAGATTTCCAGGTGTTCGGACCTGTTCTCTCTACACCTTCTCTCTCTTCTGGTCTCAGCCTGAAATGGAGCCAAAGCACAGCAGGCAGTTATGTGCTGGTGCCATTAAGGCTGAAAATGGGCAGCAGTAGCAGCTGGCTGTAAATGAAGGTGGTTTTGCTGGGGCAGAAGGAATACTTCTCCAGCATCAGCATTTGATTCTGTTCTTATGTGAAGAGCAGACTCAGAAATATAAGGGTTTGGCCATAGTGCCTTGGCTTGTTCCCACAGGACCAGAGATGCCTAAGCAATTTTCCTTCAAACTTTGAGTAAAGTCATGGCTATTTAATTCCCAGGATCAGGTAGTACATTATGCCCAATAATGCAGGGCTTTTCCTTTGATTCCTGTGCTGAAGATACTTGAAAGTTTATGAAGGCTTCTGTCTAAACTGACACAACCTACAATAAAAGTTACATATTTCCACAACCTGAGTTCCAGACTAAACTCAGCAGCTTGGATCCACCCTGTCTTTGGGCTGGGTCTTTCACACTCCCAAGAAAATCACCATCACTTTGCAACCAGCAAACATCTCCTGGGAAAAACCTGACTCTGGATCCACCACCCAATGCTACATCTGCTCCTCTGTACCATTTTCAATTTTTTATCTTCTGTGCTTCTCCATGATAATGCTGTTTACCCAGTAAGCAGCAAACTTATTACAACAGACTCGCTGAAAAGTGAGTCAAAGATGTTGCATGGTAGCATCAAGAGCAGTAATTAACACTATGAAAACAAAACTCCAGCTGCTAATTCCCTGTTAGGAGATTTAACAAATAACATTAGCCTTGAGCATAACTAAGTACATTTTAACACGGTTCTTTACAATAGGGGTTCAATTACCCATAGCTGATTTTTTTTCACTATAGTCATAAATTTAATACCATACTAATGAGTCAATGAAGAGCAAACTGATGGGTAGTTTCATTCAGACTAGAGCTGTTAAGAACATTTTCAATTAAACATTCTTTCTTCTGAAAAAGCATTTTTTGTCAGAGTGAAAATACTTGGCAAGTAGATATTGATTTCAAGGATATTATCAAGAAAAAGGTTTCATGGTTCAGGATGGATTCTCCAAACACCTCCGAGAAGAAGCAAAACAAAACTTCACTCTTTTCAGTGAAGATCTGGTATCTTAACATAGCTCTGATTTAGAAAAAAAAGTTTGAAGACCCGTGATTTCTTTCAGCACAAACCAGAAAAGACTTTCCAAAACTTCTGTGAAAATTGAGTTCTTTAATCAGCTCTAATACTGACTCCCCAGTCTAACTATCTGGGAAATAAATACTGTTGTTCTCAATGGATTTTACCAGGTTGTTTTGCCATTCCCTGGATATCTGATATAAACAAAAAAGCAGCAAAAGTTAAATGATATCTGGTTGAATGTTTAAATTGTATTAACTGTTTCTGGTAAATGGACTATGCTGTTTATAGACAAATGTTGATTTACTTTTGTGTGTTGATCAATAGTTTTGATCTTGTATTGATAACATGGTTGAAGTCATAGTGCTCCTCTATTAGAATGAAATACTGCTACATTTAATAATTGTCTTTCTACTTGCAAAAATTTCAGGCAATTCAAGGAAAAGTTGGCTTAGACAACACAGACTAAATGGTTAGAAAGATGGGAAAATAAGAGCAGCAAAAATGTTAGGGGACAACACAAACACTAAAAAGTACTGGGAAGTTAAAAACCACTGTGTATATTGAGATCAACATAAACATTTATAAGACAATTACAGCTAAATTTTTTAAAAGAGATAAAACTTTGATCCAAGGTCTGAAAGGTGTCAACTGCCAAGTTCTAGGTAAAATTCCTAGTTTCAATCAAGAAAACATTTAAATGAAGGGCCCAAGAATCATTCTTCATTTCATTATGGCTGTGTAGATGCTCAGAAGTCCTCTGAAGTTTCTATCTCCAATAGAAGTTTCAGTCTCCAAATAAATATAGGCTCTGGATTCTGGATCTAGGCAACCATGTGATTTCTTTAATGACACAGACCTTACACAGATCTCAGAGAACTCAACATTAAGTACTGTGTCACTGACTCTGCTGCTGGCAAAAACACTTCTGCATTTTTGAGTCCAGTCGAGCATCATGACCAATTCTACTAGAAATCAGGCACATAAACAATCAGAAGACACCTATGCTGCTATGCAGAAAATTCCAGTTTATTATGATGGCTAGGTACTTGAAGTAACCCTCTGCAGTTAAGAGCCTGACCCAGCACTAGATGTGCTCAGATGTTTCCACTGATTCGGATATTCTCTGGACTAGAAAAACACATTGCTAGAAAAGATCTCTTTCTCACAGAAGTAATTCACAGTAAAGAGTTCTACATGCCTGAAAATCTTCACCTGGGTCCCAAGGATGTGCAGTGTCACCCTCTGCCTTCTCTGTGACCTCCAGCTGTTCTGGAGCAGAGAGGGCTCACAGCTGTTTTATGCAGCAGCTCTTTCTTATGGACAGCTGTGGGGAGGGAAGGGTAAACTACCAACAAGACACCAAGTATTCCTCCTAGGAAATCAGTCTGAAACACCCCTGGACATCAGGAAGATTAGAATAACACTGTATTTTACTCCAGCATGAGACTCAGTGATGCAGGTGGATTTCCCCCACCCCCATCCATTTTATAGCTTCATTTTGTGCCAAGTTAAAGACAGACATCACCTATGGTTTATTAGCAATTTATTTCCTCTTCTTTCTAGAGTTAAGATCCATATAACACAAAAATTATTAAATCATGGCAAAACATCAGAGCCACAGAGTTTCTGAGTAAACCAGAGTCTTGTTTTGGCATCATCTTCCTCCTACTGCTTTTCTCCAGTCAGTCACCAACTGTGTGCTGAGACTCAAGCAATTCCTAAGAGACATTAGAGAGACATTTCTGAAATCTCCTCCTCTCAGCAGAATATTTAAGAATATTAATTTTTTTTAAAAGCCATTTCACATGAGCCTGCAAACAAGATCCCTTTCCCCTGACATAAAAAAATCAAATATGATGAATAAAACAAAGGAAAGAGTTAAGAGTGTGAAGAGTTCCCTGCAAGAAGTTTTCTTAAAAGGAAAAAAATAAAAAAGGGAATTGCAGGCTGCAGTGCAGGGAAAGTGTTGTTTATAACAAACTGTGATATGCAAAGAAAATTGGCCAGGTGAAAGCATATGATTGTGTTACAGTGAACCCCAGCTAAATGAATATCTGGCACTGAATAAATCTCTTAATAAAATTACTGCACTCTAGTACCCTACACACTCTGCATATGTAATAAAACTCTTTAAAATGAATAGCTGATAAGGAAATGAACCTGTTCAGGGAATGAATAAACACACTTTCGGATATACACACAGAAATTCCAAATGGTGAAACATACTCATAGTGATTATCAGACTGTTAAAATAATAACCCTGTGAAACAAATAAATCTGCCCCACAGCAAATTATGTCTCTGCTGTACTTATGGTGAAACCTTCTACAAACACCTGATAAAGGAATAAACCTGTTAAAGGAATAAATTGACTGTACAGTAAGGTTATCCGCAGATTTACACTGGACTGCAGTGATAAACCTTCTTTTTCATTAGTCCAATAGATCATAGGATATACAGTACTTACAAATGTTTCAGCATTAAATATAAGCTGGAGTGCTCTGCTGTATGTATGCATTTGAGGGCAGGGGGTCAATAAATAGACTGAATGTTGCTTCACAAAGTATCTGTCAGTGTGCATTAGCAGAATACCTGATCGAGAGATGAGCTGGCTGTAAAACATTCCCTGCACACCCAAACCTCCAGCCCACAAATGCTAACAGCAGCCTGGGGTTCAGCAGGGCTAAAAATCACATGAGTTGTTTAAATGCCTAACACCATGCACACAGATTTTAAAAAATAAATAAATGAATTTCAATATACATTTCTGCTGGTGGGTTTTAACCTTCCTAGATATGTCCTGCCCAAGAAATGGCCAGACCTAATGCCAGAGACCTGTGCCAGGCTCTGAAAAGTCAAGGTGCAAGAGATGAGGACAGCAAAAGCTATAGAAGAGCTACAGGCTGTCCTCAGGGCCGTGGCTCCCCACATGTGCTTGCACTGCTCCTACACAGCAAAGGGGACACAAGGAGTCAGGATCAGGCTTCGGTTCCAGAGCAGAGCAGTTTGTTAATGATGATGCTGACCTCTCAGGCCATAGCCAGAAGGGAAAGGATAGTGCTGGTAGAGCAGGTAGAAGCTCGTTTTGTGACTGCTTAAAGCTTCTAGGAAGGTAAGGAGTATAAGGTCTTACAGAGTATTTCTCCTGGAGTGCTCCAGCAGGAGCACCCATTAGAAGCACCTTGTCAGCCCTTAAGGCAAGCAGATCTTGGGCAAGGGTAGGAAATACTATGAGACTAATTGACCTTTTTTGGCTGTGAATGGAGAGTTGGTGGGGAAAGAGAAAATACCATAAAAATTGTCTAACAAGATGTAGAAGAGAGTATTTTCCTCAGGAAAAAAAGCCAAAATCATCACTATTGGATGAGCTGTGATCAGATGAACCCCACAGACTGTCTTGAGGGTCAGAAAAGAGACTCAGCACTCCACTCCCCACCAGGCAGCCAAAAGGAAGACAGAAACAGTCCCATTTCATAGAATCATAGCATGGTTTGGGTTGGAAGGGACCTTCAAAGGCCATCCAGTTCCAACACCTCTGCCACTGGCAGGGACACTTCCCACCAGACCAGGTTGCTCTAAGTCTGGTCCAATCTGACCTTGAATGTTTCCAGGGATGGGGCATTTCATTCCAATTATCCCTCCTGATTTCCAACGGTCTCTGCTTCCAGCGGCAACATTTGAGACACAAATTCTCAGATCAATAAGGCCGCACACTGCAGGGCTCTGTGTGGGAAGCCACATAACTCGGGTTAAAATATTCTTAAAACCACCAAAAAAATTAAAAACTACTTATGTTTAAACTCCTAGGGAGCACAGGCAAATGAGGCTCCAGCCTCCTCAATGGATCTGTTGACTCAGCTCAACCCCAGAGACAAAGAAGGTGAACAAAAGTAAAAAGAAAGAATGAGAAAACTTCTAAGTTCTTGCCAGTGTTCCAGAAAAGGGGAGGGACGAGCAAGTAATGTGGAGAACAACTAAGATGAAATGTGATGTTGAAATGAATAAGTAAGTTCATTATATTCTACAACATGATAAGACTTTGCAGGCCTGATTACAACATTAAGGGACAGTGCTGCAATATTATAAATTACAGGGTGAAGCACTCCTGTTTCTGTCTCTATATTTCTAAGGTGGGAGAAGTTAATTATTTTTATAGGTCTAGATATTGCGAGGATGAGGATATCAGAATATCTTGTCATCAACTGTAAAGACAGCAGTGGAGAAGAGGAGGAGGGGAAGGGGGGGAACAACCCCATTTAAAGAAAATTATTATAAAAATACTAGAAGTGATATATAGATTTTTTGACCTACATCCATCATTTTTACATGCCTAGGTACTTCATGCCTTGTCTCCATAAACCATCACTCTGTTATTTTTCATGAGGCTGAGAGTAAATGGCCAAAACTTAAGACTTAGAAATGTTTTTAAAAAAATAATTAAATAAATATATAAATAAAATCAACATGAGTGAAAAGGTTAATGGGAATTTGTATCATTTTATTATTAGTAAGGAACACAGGGAGAAGAACAGCATTTCTAGCACTCTAAGTGGCCTGTGGTACAATCAGTAACCCTGAAGTATATTCAGCAATCTTCCTTTTTTTTTTTTTCCAATTGCCCACCGCAGCCTATATTACAAATACATAAATCATAATGTTTCAACAAAAGCAAAATTTAATTTTCTCCTTTCAGCTGTTATCTGGGCCGGGTGGTATATGGCAGGCTGCGGCCGAGTCATTTATTACACTTGCTGAATGGATAATGGCAGGGAGAGTCTATTATACCCAGCTTTGTTAGGGCTTTGAATGTGCTACTGAAACCTGTGGCAGCCTAAATCTCTTTACATCTGTAATAGATACACAGCACTCTATTATTTCATGCCAGAGCAAAATTAAATAGTTGTGGAGAGGGGGAGGAGGAGGAAGGAAGGCTGGGGGGAGCAGAGGGGCTCTGGGGATGTCGCAGGGCATTTTGCTGAAAATGTGTTAAAAGCAGCGGGGGCTCCGGGACTCGTGCTCGTCTCACAAACACATTTTTGGTTTGCTTTTGAAGCAGCATGCCTTAAACAGGCACTGCCTCTGTGCTCAGCTCATGCAGTGAGATGCATGGTGTCCCTTCCTCCTCACAGGTGGTATTTTGCAGCATGACAAACCTCATGCCTAGTCACGGTGCAGGCCAAAAAATTCTCCCTTGTCCCCATGTTCCTCCCTCCCTGGAGGGTACATTTGTCCTCGGCATTCAGTGTGTGGGCAGCATCTGTGTTACCAGCTTCAGTACAGGCATCCCACACAAGAAGGGGATGTCAAGGGAGCTTACACCTGAAGCTGGTGGGCACAGAGCAGTGCCCCCAGACTCGGGGCTGCAGAAGAGTCTCCCTGCTTTCTTCAGATGCCACCACTGGCTCAGGAAGGCACTGCCATCCCCCCCTGATCCTCACCCTCCCACCAGACAGACTGCCAAGAGCCAGCAGGCAACCTTAAATCTCAGTTGGCAGCTCCCTCACTAATGGCTTGTCCAACAACCTGCCATCCCCCCAACCTAGGAGGCCTGAGAGAGCACCCGCTGCCCTGAGATGGCCATCAGAAAAAGTTATTTTGCTGCTACTTCTGAATATGGGAAACCCTAGATGTCTAGCCAAATACACAATGATTATGAAAAAAATGAGTTTTGTCCTTGGAGGGTTTGTTACTGGTGAATTTTGTGGTCAAATGCACCAACAGACTAGGCACATGCACAAACCAAGGGACGCAGCCTCTTCCAGCCACAAATTTGTGTTATTTGGGTACAAGTCCAGCCTGTAAAGCATTCCCCAACCAGAGGTAGGGGCTGCAGCACACTGGCTTCCCACCAGCACAGGCACACAGAGACAGGAAGCTGCAGGAGCTGTCCAGCTCACTGACCTCTCACAGGGGATCTGTCTGGCTGCCCAGCTCAGGCACAGTAAAGACACTGTAAAGAAGAAAGGTTGATCCTTCAGAGCAGGAAGGCGTTTGTTTGGTTATTAAACCTGCTGCCTTCTTGACAACTGAAACCATTAGATAACGGAGGGCAGAAGGCAAAACCTTTTGTGACAGTGTCTGTAATAGCCTTTTCAGGGTGTTTGTGGCAACACCACTTTTTACACTACTCCCGTTCTGTTCCAGCACACACCGAACACACTCTCTATACACAGTCAGCAGAAACACGGTTACATCCTTCCCACAGTGCATTCAACCAACAGCTGCAAAAGGAAAGACAAGGGAGACCACTGAGGCTCCAGCAGCCTTCACAACACAAGCTGGTGGGGGCTTTGGGAAATTGCATTTGAGGTATAGAATCTTATAACCGTACAATGGTTTACCTTGCCCTGGGGAACATCAGCTGCCCGAGAAGACTTTGCACACATGGAGAAGGTGCACTTAACAGACTGGGTTAATGCATATGGTTGTGTTTCCCTCTGGTGGCTGGGATCAGTGGCTATGGAAATCTCTGCCAGAGCTCTCTCCAAGATGTTCTTTAGCTTACATGGTACAGATCCATGTCACAAATGTGGTCTCTGTGCACATGAGGGACTTTTCAATAAATGGACATATCTCCAAGACGGTGCACCTCGGCCAAAGGTGCAAAGCATGGGCCTCTAGACAAAAATAACACAAAAAGCAGCTTCCTAAGAATAAATTTCTGCTTAAGAGCATTTCCTAAGAAAGGAGCAAAAGGAAGGGGTGGGTGCTTTGAAGCAAACAAAACTGGCCAGGTATCCACTGCCCTGCACAGATCCATGGGTTAATGTAGCAATGCCCTTTGCAGTGCTGTGCCCAACAGACCCAATGACAAGTAAATCAGAGACAGAATAACAAGTTTTGCTAAAGTTAGGCCAGACAATCTCATTACTCCCCCCAATAAAAAACAGAGTTTATCTTTTAGCTCCCCTTAACTCTATTATCAAGCAAGAATTCTCTTGCTGCCTTACTTGTAATAGCACTGTCCTCCTCTCAGATAACAAGAAGAGACTTACCCCATCCTCCTACCTGCGAAATCTTCTACCAATCTCAAGTGAGAGGATTAAACCTGCTACTGGGTGAGGCTGCAGTTGCTCTGTGCCTGCTCACTTTTTAAAAAGCCATCTTATCTATGCTCAAAGAAGTAGAGGCTCTTCCCTCGATGTGTCGCTTTGTTATCGTGTACGGGCTCTCTCACCATCACGCTTCCGAAGCAGATTGATTCAATCTGCAGACAGCAATGTCCCACTCCCTGGAGGAGCTAAAAGCCCCATGACCCCAAACTGTTTCAGCAGAACATTATGTCTTTTATCATAAGGGCTTGCACAGGGGAGGAGGTTGTTTAGTGCTTTTCTTTTGGGAAACAAAGCTGGGGAGGGGCTTTCCTTGATTTTCAGGGAAAATCTACTGACTGTTAGGCAATGACTCCCATTTGCTTCCATGCTCTGAATCATAGAATGATTTATTAGCTCAGCTGGTTAGAGCATTGTGCTGATAATGCCAGGGTTGTGGGTTCAATTCCTGTATGGGCCATTCACTTAAGAGCTGGGCTCAATGATCCTTGTGGGTCCCTTCCAACTCAGAATACTATGTGATATTAGCTTCTATGTATGGTTTGGGTTTGAAGTGACCTTCAAGATCATCCAGTTCCAACACCCTGCCATGGACAGAGATACCTTCCACTAGACCAGGGCTCCATCCAACCTGGCCTTGAACACTTCCAGGGATGGGGCATCCACAGCTTATCTGGGCAACCTCTGCCAGGGCCTCACCACCCTCGCAGGGAAGAATTTCTTCCTAATAGCTAATCTAAACCTACATTCTGTCAATTTGAAGCCATTCTCCCTTGTCCTATTACTGCATGCTCTTGTCAAAAGTCTCTCTCAAGCTCTCTTGTAGCCCCTGTAGGCACTGAAGGGTGCTAGAAGGTCTCCTTGGAGCCTTCTTCAGGCTGAATCCCAACTCTCTCAGCCTGTCTTCACAGAGGTACTCCAGCCCTCTGAGTATCTTCACTCTCTCCTCTGGAACCATTCCAGCAGATCCACGTGCTTCTTATGTTGGAGGTCCCAGAGCTGAACACATCACTCCAGGTAGGGTCTCAGGAGAGCAAAGTAAGTAAGCAGAATCACCTCCCTCAACCTACTGCACACACTCCTTTTGCTGCAGCCCAGGACACAGTTGGCTTTCTGGGCTGTAAGCACACATTGCCAGGTCATGTTGAGCTGCTCATCCACCAAACACACCAAAGTTCTCCTCCAGATTGCTCTCAGTCCAGTCTCTGCCCAGCCTGTGTGTGGGCTGGGGATTGCCCCAACCACAGATGAAGCACACTTCCCTCTGGTGGATTAGAACCTGCTTTCTTGTGTTCCTTGACATTAGAAAGGCTTGCACCTATACACACAACACTCCCAGGAAGACTCCAAGGCACACACTCTCCACTTTGGTTAAGTTTCTTTGTGTAGAAAAGCTGTACTTAATCCAAAGCCCCTGGAGAGTTTTCAGACCAGAACAACCCCATGGGCTGCACTGGTAAAGGAGAAGGTGAAAAAGACACATGTTTGATCCTTGGATTTTTCCTTCCTTTTCCATGATCACTGCACATTTCCAGTACTGATGACTGACTGTTGCCATGTCTAGCAAGTCAACATTCTGGATTTTGCACACACAACTGCACTAAGCATAGACCAGCAATGCCTTCACTTCCAGATAAAATCATAGTTTTATCCCTCCCAATTGCAAAGCACTAGTTGTATTGAAAGACATGACATCTAGAGTGGCACTGGTGCTCTCCCAAGATATCAGAGCCTAGTCCTGAGAAGGAAAGATCTTTTGAACAGATTTGCTGCATCTTTTGAATTTTCCAAGAACAAACACACAGGTACAGCTTGAAAATTAAATGCATGAGATTGGCTGTACATATTATGTCAGGCTGAAATGAGGGACTAGTTCTAACCTGGATTCAAACGTTGAAAAGGTCCTTTTGCATGAGATAGTTCAAAAATTTCACCAATTTGGTGCTGCTTATTGATGAAAGAATTGAAGGATAAGTAGCACCACAGGGCATGAAAACAAACTGTTCTTGCTGATAAGCCAAGTACCCCTATAAGTCAATCCACACATTCATGGCATTGCGGATGTTCCTGAGACTCTTTGGCACCTCCTCGGGGGTTTATGCATTTGGTGCTATGCTGACAGAAAGGTGAAAGAACTGAGATCTGAACTTCTGCCCTGCTAGACAAAACCAAGGGTACAACTCCTGCTTTGGTATTCTGGGACTTGGCAGGGTTTTTTTGGTTGTTTGTCCGTTTGGGGAGTTGTTTTGGTTTTTGGTTGCCTTTTTTTTTAATGAGTCCTACTGCTTCACAAAATGTTGCAGCCAGGCAGAGGAGAATAATTTGCCACAGTATCAAAGACACCTCTCTTTGCAAACTACTCTTTTAAGGCAATCTGGTTTTAACCTCCTGAGCATTCTTGTCATCTTTTAAGTGTTCAGTGTTCTCTGAACCTTCCTAAATTGCTGCCAATGACATTCTATAGCAATGAACACAAAGAACAGGTGTCCTTTTTGAGATTTTCTCTGCTGGTTATGTGATAACTAACTTTCTTTTCATTAAAGATCACCTCATTCACATCACCTCATTCTCATCTTTCTTATTCAGAATAAAAATTTCCCAGCATATTTCACCTACATGTTACATCAATTTAACTGGCTCTTCTTATTACTTTCTCCTCTGGATTCTCATATATAAAGGTGTACCACATTCCAAATAATTTCCATGGAAATAGTTTGAACTTATTCCACTTAAAAACTTTTAAAGGATAACCTGAACAGTCTATACAACTATCACATATATGCCCATATTATACAGGCATACATATATGAAAAACCAACTGAGGCATCTGATGACAGCAAAGACTAAGAAGGAATGGGTCATCTTGGTTAATTGGTGACCACATCACTTACAAACTTCCACAGCAGGGTTCTGGTATAATGAGAAGCCACCACTGAAACTGCTGTGGTAGCCCAGCTTCCTGACTAGCTAAGGACCCAGTATCTCACAGAATAATGACATTTGAGCAAGGCTCCAGAAATTCAGCAGGAACGTGATGCAAACACCAGTCAGAGCTGGGGCGTCCCTCTAAGCGGATCTATTAAAGAGCCAGGTCAGCTCCACAAGCTTGCAGGGATTTTATCTAACTCACTACTATGACCTATGAAAATGTGATGGGCACATTTATAATAGAGAGATTTCCCAAAGGAATCTAAAGCTGGCTGTCCTCAAGTTCATTTCAAAGTCTGTGGAAACTGAGAACCTGCCTCCCCTGCAGGTCCTTTTTGAAAACTCCACCATGAAACATTGGAGACATCCCATCTGTATCCACCTGTACCTCATGGTGTGCCATACTATAAGTTGTTTTTATTTGGCACTATGATAACAGCTCCAGTCTCAAAGAAGGTTGCATTGCCCCTGTGCTCAGCACTGTACAGAAAAAAATTTTTCCTTGAAAAAAATTATTATTATAATGGTATTTTACTTTATAATCTGAACCAAGAAGAAAGGAAAACTATAGCAGAACACACCCAACACATAGTCATATAGAGATTTCAACTAACGTAAATCAGATTACCATCCAAGATGGAAACTGAAACTCAGTTCCCAGTTTCTTGACAGGAAACACACAAATCTAGAGCACAGTCCCATGTATTTCATTTCCCTCAGTGAGAACAAAAAGCTGTTAAATATGCATTTTAAAAGAAATATGAGTATACTGATAACAAAAGCAACAGACATGATTTTTCAAATGAAAAAATAAACAAAGACACATAACCTTCTAGAAGAAATGCTGATGGTAACCGTGGCTGGAGTAGTGATCTGACAATCAGAGCCACTTGCCTCTTCTGTTTGCAAGACTTATGTGGTCCCATAGGAGCTTCCATTTAAATAGGGGAGGGATTTCATCTCTAAACAACAAGGTTAGTGTCAGATGTAGCTGACACATGAGGGCTAAAGGTTATAATTTCATGAGGCATGAATGTTTTCTAATTTCAACCAATTAAATTAAACTCTCAGTCTGAGGCCCATCGCGCATGGTCCCTGAAATGACCATTCACCACATGCATCAGAAACTCGAGAGGTTTTCTTCTCTGTGTTATTTCTTCAGCCCAGTGACTAGATGAAAGGAAATCACTGAAGCGTGAGCTCTATAACAACATAAAATAAAATCAGAGATGAAGGTTTCCTAGGGATATTTTTTTAATGCTATTACATTGCTTAGTTAATTTCAAAGTTACATGCTCAAACCCATGTTTTCTGTATAGTCCCTTTAGACTATAAGAAAAGAACTTACTCTGTAGATTTGTAATTAGTTCTTTGTAGGGGAAATAGCAGTTTACAGCATCCGGGATTGAATGAAGGGCTACCTTCTCAGCTATAGCTAAAGAATCACACTTACATCTTTTGCAGCATAAATTAAATGGCTGAATAAGAAAGGTGCAATATTTCTGAGATGCACAGGAAGTTTCGGATCCACGTTCCCCCTCCTCCCCACCATGCCAAGGATTTCAGAAGTCGCACAGAGTTTCAGGACTCCAACAGTAAAGCTTAAAGACACCTCTCCAATTGCTCTGTCAGCTGCAGACCCTGGTTTCATGAACACATGTCTACAAGGAGACATTTCCATTTTTGCAGCTTTCCCATGAGGCTCTACCCGCTTATTACTAACGGCAAATATTAATGCAAAGTTATTGACCCAAATCACAGGATATTTGTATTGCAGCTCTTCCATGCATTTGAACACCAAAAACCTCCTGACTCATGGGCAAAGCCAATTTCTTACCAGAAAGAGCAGGAGGAGAAATGAAACAAGTAATTCCTAGCGTTAACATTTTCTTCTAGACAAGTTTGCCACATTTCCTACGATACTATCCCTAAAACAGCAGCATGGAAAGGCTGCAAACCAGCAAAACCACTATATGCCAAGTGCTTTTGGCTCCACACAAGGAAGAGATACTTGGAGAGAAGAGCCTCAACAGGCCCCCATGGCTTAATAAACAAGAAACTAGAGAATATTCCTGTTTCTCTTGCAAGGCTGATGCATGGCACTGAGCAGGTCATTCTGACTTATCACTATTATCCCATTTCACAGAGAGAAGCTGATATGATAACTTTTTTTTTTAATTCAAAGACATAAAAGAAACACTTGTATTAGTATTACTAATGTTAATGCTGAAGGAACAACACATTGTTTCACAATAAAAAACCTGCTACAGTAAATGGGTATTAGACACTTACAGATCTTTCCCTAATCTTAGATACTCTCTGCCTTAGAAATCATTCAAAACATTGGCCATACAAAATATATCCAAACAGATTCCACAGCTGGCATTTAATTTTTGTCTCCACATTTTCAAGAGAAAAATCATCCTTATTAGCCTATCAAGAAACTCAAAAACTCAGGGAGGTCTGAGGTAGGAAAACTACTGATAATAATAAAGTTCTGGGACCTCTAAGAGAAACTCTTATGAAATACCCATTGAACCCATTACTGTTTTTGCCTCAGTTTCTGTCCTCAGGTAAGCCCTTCAAGACTCTGCAATCAGGCACTGGGAGCTGCATAAACATACAGTAGATCACAAGTTCTGGACTCTCCCAGAAGTGCATGAGAGAGATTTCAGTGTTTGATTTAGCAATCAAAGATGAGTTTTGCTTCAGAGAAGAGGGAACACTTCCTGTTTAGAACAGGGGAACAGTGTAAACATAGAAGCAAAAGTCTATGAAAAATTGCAATCAATAACCTGCAGTTTAAAAAAAAAATGGGGGGGGGGTGAGGGGGGGTGTGTTTCAATAAACTATATGCTGGTTCTATTTTCACAGTAGACAACAGAATTTGGGATTATACTAAGGAGTAGGGCCTAAAACATAAAAAGACAACCAGGGAGCAAATATATATTTTCTAACCCCAAAACAACTGCATATCTTGTGTCTTGCTTTAATTCCCCCTTCTCAAAATACTCATATTACAGCAAAGAGGATTACAGAAGGAAAATACTAACAATGGCAGGTAATGGAATATAATGACTTTCACCTCTAGGTCATCAATTAAAATCCAGTCCCAAGGGGTAGTGACTAAAACATCATTACCCTCTGATAGGTGTTCAATTGCATATTTGAAATGGAGTTTCAGCTCTCCAATCACTGCAGAAGCCCCTGCTGGGGCTCACAAAAGCTGCCCAATGCACTGGTGATTTTAGAAAATACCTCAGAGAACTGAGACCATGTAGAGAACAGAGACTGCACTTTTGGTGGGCTTTGGTGGTTTGGTCTTAAACCCCTTCCACAGCTCACCTCCCCATAAACTCTGATTAATTGTTTCGCTATGTCCTGTTCTTCTCACTCTTCTGTTTAGGCCTTTGTCAGGAGGACTGGAGAAGACAAAGCTTTGGAGTGACCTAATTGTGGCCTTCCAGTACCTGAAGGAAGCCTACAAGAAAGATGGAGAGACACTTTTCACCAGGGCATGCATTGACAGAACAAGGGGGACGAATGGCTTCAAATTGAAAGAGAGTAGGCTTAGACTAGATATTAGGAAGAAAGTTTTTACTGTGAGGGTGGTGAGGCACTGGACCAAGTTGCCCAGAGAAGTTGTGGATGCCCCATCCCCAGAAGTGTTCAAGGTCAGGCTGAAAGGAGCTCAGAGCAACCTGCTCTAGTGGAACATGTCCCTGCTCACAGCAAGGGGGTTAGAATTGGATGATCTCCCAACCCAAGCCATTCTGATCCCACGACTGGAGGAACTGGACTAACTGCAGAGTTACAGCAGATGCTGGTAAGATAATTCCTTTCTTGCTCCTCTGATGCATCTTGGACACAAGAGGAGATTTCAGAACTGAAGTTACTTTAACCTTCTATGAGGATCCTCAGTTTTGCCATCCTGGTATCTGGTACAGCTTAGAGTCACCTCAAATTGGGGTTCACCCTTTGAAGTATTCAAGATAGCGTCAAGGCAATGGTGGTTGTTGTTGGTCTCATAGTATTTCCCTGCAGGTAAAGATGAGCTGCTGTTCCAGATAGGTACAGACATTTGCTTCCAGATGTGGGATAGCAGGCAGATGTGGTCTTGCAGAACATCTACAGTGTTTTCAGTTGCTGCATTTCAGCTGTTTTCAGCCACCACTCCAGCTCAACCACTCCATGACAGCTCCTCAAGTGTTTGAGGGCAAAGGCAGCTTCAACCACTACCAAGCTTGCAAGGTTGGGATAATTGTTAAATCTCATGCCATAAAATCAATGTGGAGAACAGCTAAAAACAGCACTTGTAACATAAATGTTCCTGTAGCTAAAATTCTTTGTGCAGGCAATCAGTGTGCCCAGCCAGGGGGAGGGCTAGGAGAGAGTCTAACTTACACCAATGTAGATTCCCTCCAGATTCCCGTCTTTAACTGGCCTGACCTTTTCTAAAAGGGTTACATCACACACAGACCTCAGCTATTACCCCCTGAATGATATTTCCTTTGCTCTAGAAACCTCACTGAAACAATCCAGTGACAAAACTTGTTCTGCAAGTCACCCAGGAGAAGGACAGGGCCACTTAAGAAATTCTGCCCAGAGTGAGCAGGGAAGTCATATCCCTCCAACCTATATTATTTCTTTTCCTAGGTTCACAGTCTGGGAAGGAACCAGAGATCCTAAACAAAGATAAGATGTAAAGAGGTGGACACGACATTAAGGAAATAAAATCCATATCAGAGCAATAATGGTCATAAAGCAATAAAGTGGATGTATAATAGTTCCTGGACTTTTAATTTGTGACTAATTTGTTGCACAATGAGGTTGCAATTTTCTAATTGTGATTGCCATTTTAATTTTACTCATGGCTGTGCAACTAACAATGTATAGTCTAGTAATTAAAATTAATTGTACCTTCACCTGCATATTTCTATTAGGCTGTTAAATTTAGTCAGTAGGCTCAATGATTTTGTTCTCTGAGAGATGCTGAATTCATTTCAGCAAGCACAATTATGTTACACTCTGTAATTCCTGTATGAAAAACAAGCATTTTACTTTGATATGAAGAGTTACTACAATGCCATTTTGAAAATTGCATATTCAACACCAGAATATGGGTTGACAGGAATTACATGTAAGGGGTTTTTTTCTTTTTAAAAATAGCCTGCTTGTGGGATGCCTTTTACAAAACTAGCAATTACAGCCCCTAGGAATGAATCCAGTGAAAACTCAACTAGATAGTCATCATTCAATTAATTTCATGAACAATTAACAGATGTCTCCCTAACCACACACACATGGTTTAAATTCAATCAGAGTTTTATGACAAGCTGTACGTTCATATTTGAAGCCACAGTAACACCATGAAAGAATAAACTGTTTCAATGCACAGGCAAAACTAAGAAAACCCCGTGCTGTCACACAGGACCCTTTACAGTCATGCTCCACATGTTCAGAACCCATACCACTCCAAATCCTGTTATGAATTTTTCTCCAGAAAAGGGCATTGCTCATTTGCACACAGTAGCCATAGTTCCTGGCAAATGCAGGAATATCAGAATATGCTACAGTGGGTTAATCATCTATATTGATGATGTCACTATCTATAGTGATGCCTCTGAAATTGACTTGTATCCTTGTCCAGAACACAGCACCAGCAATCCAGTGCAGTTTCCACTGACACCCCTCAGTGTTGTACAAATTTACCCATGGAGCCAAAAGAAAGGCATTTGACTCATCTTCCTTGAAGACTCTCAAACATCTCAAAAACAAAAACTGAGTCAAACCTTCAAATCTCAGGTTGCAAAATCTAGACTTTCCAAATACTAAAGACAAAAGGCCCAAACTCAGAGCTGTTGGTCACCAACTATTGCCAATTATCACTCTGCACTGCTGGACTGTGACCATTTAGAACTCAGCCAGACTGTAACAGGCTCAGGTGTACTCGCCATCAGAGAAACGCCCTTGTAAAAAGAGTTCATAATCTAATTGTAGGAGGACACCTGTGAACTGTGTGTCAGTGAGAAGAGACCACAAACAGTGGAAAATAGTCTATTTATAACATCAGTGGCAGAGTAGTGCCACTTATGCCTATGCATGTTAATTTTACCATTTTATTAGGGCTGGGCTGTCCCGGCTCTCAAGCAACAGAAAACAACTTGGCGCACACATGCTCCAAGATGTTCTAATCAAATATTTGCTTGTCCATCAGAACCCAAGCAAGTTCAAGATGTTGAAATCTGTTTTCGCATTGTGTGAACTTCAGGGTCAAAGCTCTAAGAAGGTATGAGAAATAAATCCAGTATAATCTTAAGATTAGCACCTAGAAGCCAAGATGGAGCAGTTGTATTGTAACTAAAAGGTCTGCACCAGTCAGAAGAGAGACTAAACTACAAGGTTACCACTCTCTCCTTTATGGAGAGAATCAATGGAGAATGTAGGTATCTGATTTCTCTGACAATGAACACCCCGATTTAAAGGCAAAACACCTTGACATGATGGCCCGTTTGGGTTGCTCATCCGTCCATAATTGAATAAAAAATCTCCATTTGCCAAGTTGTGGCACAAAGAATGTTTACTGAACATTTTATGTCAGTGAACTTTTACTCCATCAGAAGCTGACAAAGAAAAGCAAAGCGAGCCGATGTCAACTTTCAGTCTAGGTTTTGCATCACTAACTAATAATAACATGTAATAAGTATAGTCACAAGGTTTTAGTAAATACTTACTGAAAGTTGTCTTAAAAAGAGTGAACCACTCACAAGAAAAAATTTTAAAAAAACATTTTTCATTATTGTGGTATTCAGTTGGAAATAATCAGGATCAAGAAGCAATAATACCTGTAGAAATTCATGCAGAAAAAATATTATTATTTAAATTAAGCAGATTTAAAGTCAGGAAACCTCAAAGTCCAGAGTTAAAGTGAGCACTCCTTTCCTGATAAATGCAGCAAGAAATAACAAAATAACATCCCTTTATCTCTTTTGCCCTGAATGGCCAGCTCACATCTTTACTGTCCCCCTGCTTACCCACTCAGCAGCTGTACAACCCTTGCACCCTTTTATTGCCCACTATAACTAGAGCAGAAAGTCCATGGTTGCAGGGAAGAGGCTTTGCATGGTCCTACCATTTCCTTCCCTCCTCCTGCTCTCAAAACAGAGCCAATGGAAAGGTCTTGACAAGCATGTGATGCAAGCATGAAGCTGCTGAGAAGTCCAAACCACATTGAAACAAGGATCCTACAGAAGACTACTGATAATAAACCACAATCTCAATGTTTTCACTCCCTTCATACCATCAGCTTACAGACCTGAGAACAATCTGAATCACCAGCAAAGGCAGCTACAGATACCACATAGTGAAACAGGACAGATGGAATAGGGGGAAAGAGTGGTTATACATTTAGGCAGAGCTGTTAGACATGGAGCAGAGTGGTGCCAGGGCAGAGGTGCCTGGTCTGTCAGCCCAGCTCACAGGCTCAGAGAAGAGGCTGTCTGAAGCACACAGAAAAAAATGCAGCTAATGAAGAAAAAAAAAAATGGTCAGAGAAGATTTAAACTGAATTTGACTATTTAAAGCTAAAGAAGAAACCATCCTTGGGAGAGGAAGGAATTTAAATATATGCTGGTCAAGTATATTTTCCCCTCAGCTCTGTGATAAGGTGAGTGGTATGAGTTTGGCTGATTATACAAAATCACTGTTAAATCATATGCAATTCACTCTCCTCTAAGGTACTGCTCCTTCATCCCTTTGGTATGATACCAGTTTACTGTGGACTGAATTGCAACTAATTCCTTTGAAATTCTTTTTTACCATATACCCGTTATTGCTATTTTCCCATATAAACCATTGTTAAATAACAACAGGACCTTTTCTCATAACACTCAAAATAATTGGCTATTTTGGAGGATATTATCAAGACTGTTTAATGTGACTTGGGTGAGTGACTGTTATTCATGCAATTCACCATTAGCCCCTTGACCTGGATCATTGCTGGAGCAAGTTTTATGAGCTTAATTGCATTCTGCCCCACCCCCCCCTCCCCCCTTCTGTGTAAATTAGTCTGTACAAATAAAATTTCCTAGTTATTGTGCATCATCTTCTTCAGTTAGAAAAGTCCATTGGAAAAAGAGACAAAACTCCAGTTGTATTTGCTAAACTGTTTGGAGCTGAAAAATAAACCAAAGTGTACCAGTTACTGTCCTTTTCTTTAAAAAAAAAAAAAAAAAAAAAAGGCTTTTGTTGGTTAAGATTACATGTGGCCAGACAAGTGAATAAAGAGAGACAATGGAGACAGAGACTAAGAGTTTCTACAGTACTGGAAATTACAAAGCATCCTATGGGGGTCTATATTTGTTATAAGATGGGCTGTTATCTTCCATCTAAAAGCGACCTTGATAAAGTATCTTTTGACACTTTTACTGCTCCTTTAAATGAAATATTCCCTATATCTTCAAGAATCAGCTTGAGTGGAATTGACTCGGTAGCTCAGCTTTAGAAAGACAGGGGAAACATTTTCTAATTTAAAAGAAATTTGAGAAAATAGTTCCATTCCCCTCTCTATTATCTCACCATTCTGGAGCTTAGGTTTCTGAAACATCAACATGCACAGTTTGCTTTACAATCCTTCTGCAGAAATTAGCTGACACCCATCAATGTAGATAACAGAAAGCTGTGGCATTAACACTTGAGAGTGCATTAATCTTTCCCAAATTAAAATCTGCACCACAGTGTTTAAGATTGAGGCCACCATGGTTCAGTGCTGTTTGACCGCCAATTTTGATAAAAGTGTTTTAAGAGAGGTGAGACTTAGATAAATTGCCCATGGTTACACAACAGCAGCGAGGGTAAGTGTTCAGTCTATTGGCTGCCATCAAAGTGGGGTGTCACGGGTGTTTGCATGTTTATATACAGTGCAAAACAGAAGGAAAAGCAATACATTACACTGTATTTCTTGGAGGTGACATCAAAATTATATTTCACTGGTGGGAGGCAAACATACTTTCAGATTTGAGTATCTGAAGATAAAGGCACCTTTGGTTGTAAAACAAATGAATATTTTTCCCCAGTTCCCAAGCCAGTCACTTTCTCTTGAGTTTAAAAACAATCTGCCTGTGCTGAATGAGTGAGTTAAGCTTTGGAGGTAACACCCACATGTAGTTCTTGATCCAGGCCTGCTTTGAAATAAGCTTCACATTCAGTGAGTAAAGCATTTGCCACTTGGTACATTTTGCATTGGCCTGAGTCCTGCTGACCTCAAGAGTGATGCTCAAAATGAGCTGGGGTCCCAAATGTAGCCCAAGTCTCTCAGCTGAATCCCTGTTAATATACAGAACATGCCTCTTCCCTGCTGATTCTGTTGCAAAGCCTTTGAAAGTCTTATTCCCATGTTTTCAGAAAAAACTCATACTAGTAAAATATTCAGAGATCTCTGGAACAAAGACACTGTGGCCCCAGTGTTTTGAAACTATTATTTCTCTGCTGGACCTAACAAGAATGTGGGAACTCTCCAGGACTTTTAGTCAAAATTTCTTTTCTAGGGAGTTCCTGGGATGTTCAGGCAGCCTCAAAGTCTCAAGATTTTATCAAATTTATGTTCCGTTTGAAAACTTTTTTCAGTCCAAGAGCTCAAATATATCCATAACAATGTACATTATTAACAGAATTGCAAACATATTTCATTTCCTGACCCCCAAAAGCCATACCCTAAGGCTTGATTCTCGTTCTGCAATAACTAGGATTTTCACTTACGATACCTGGTTTCCTTCCCTGTCTTAATGTGGTATAATGAGGACAAAGTGTTAGAAATTAAAACGAGACAATACACTGATGTTATTCACCTAGCAATGAAATACACAGTAAAATATAATCTAGTCTACTATTTTAGTTCTCTTCAAAATTTGGAAAACAAAACCATGAATTTACTTTTGTTATGACATAATTATCACTGAGGCAGAAAAGCAATCACTCTTATCTGATGCTATACTAATGAAAATCCACGCACATCTAAATTGGGGGGGGCAGAGGAATGAATTAACCACATGGCTTTACTAGGAGAAAGTGAATCCATTTTTTTTAAGCAAGGAAGCAGTGCCTGAGGCAAGCACTGTAAAGAGCACTTTCTTTCTTCTTCACAATTTCCCACATACTTGGAACTCTCTAGGAAGTGGAGAAGTACAGGGACACTGGTCTGGCCAGAACAGGGGAGTACTGCCAAGAGGTTATCACAGGTAAACTCCATCACTGGTCTTTGCTAATGGCTGAGAGCTGATAACCACTGTGAAGCAAAACACCAGGGACTGAGTCCCTCTGACTTGCTATGGCCAAATAATTTCACTGTTTCAGCATCAGGCCCTCCCACCTATGACACTGACAATACTACTTGCCAAATCCACAAGAGTTATGAAAGGGAAAAATCTAGGAAGCATTTTGAGATCATAGAATCCCTAAGTTTGGAACAAAACTGTAAGACCACAGAGTCCAACTGTCAACCTGGCACCACTGTGTTCACCACTAAACCATATCCCCAAGAGCCACATCCAAATGCCTTTCCAACACTTCCAGGGAAAACCCCTGTTAATCCATAAGTCATAAAAATAAACCACCTGAAATAAGGTTTTCGTGGAAAAACTGAAGATTAGTTGAATCACCACAAGCAAACACCGTATCACCACAGCTTTCACCTTGGAAATCTTCTTCCAACTGGCATTCTGTGCCAGTTTGAAGGCTAAACCACCAAATTCTGTGTTCAAACTCTTCACCATTCGTTGCTATTTACTTTATTATAACATGTGAGCATATTATATGTGAGCAAACAATTCAAATGCAAGTAAGCTTGTGTATAAAAGCATTTAAAAACCAAGTAATCAAGGTAAGACATTCATGCCATGAGCAGTATGCTGGAGTTCACCAATTAGCTGCACTACAGCAACAAGGAGGGTAGATAAAACTAAAATTCTACAAAAGACTCCTTGGCTCCTAAGGTTCCCAGTGGCATAAGAAATCAGAGAAAAAGAGGTTTATGTAAAAAGTTAGGAAGGGCATCAGAGGAAAATCCCACAGGCGCTATGGACCTTTACAAAATTCACTACCACATGCCTCAGGAGCCAATAGCACTTCTGTGGCCCCACCTGAAAATAAACACTACCTGACTATTTAAGAAGCAAAATCAAAATAAGAGGCTGCATTGCATATGACTTCAAGCTTAGCTGAGGGCAAGAGAGCAAACAAACCATTCAATGATGGGGTTGAGCATGTTATGTAAGACATTACTAGAAGTTACTATGGAAATAAGGAAAAAACAGAAAGGAAAAAAATGGAAAAATAAAGGAAAAAGGGGGGGTGGGGGGGAAGGTGAATATTTATCTTTTAGTTATAACATAGCCAGACATGTTACATCCAATGACAGCTTAAGCTTTTCTGTATTTCTTGAGACTCTCTTTCACTTGAAAATCAAACTAAATTTAACTGAAAGGAAGGCATATTGCTTTCTATCTCCAGGGATCTTGTGAGGGCTCACAGGGGCTGCTAAAACCACGTGGTGATAATACAACTCCTAGAAACAGTTCGGTTCAATTTGGAGATTGCATTCACAATACAAAAGCACAGAGTAAAGCAGATGCTATCAGCCTGCACTGATTAGACTGGCCAATGTGATATCAATTATTATATTTTTTCATTTGAAACCCTCCTGCTGATCTGACTAATCCATGCTATTAGGAGCTCACGCTTGAATAATTAGACAAACTAGATTGAACATTAAGCTGAACTGTCCCTCTCAAGAAGTAGAGGATAAGCCAGAGGACACCAAACACTTCCTGAGATGTGAAGAGAAGCAGCACAACACACCAAATCAGACAGGCAAGAATCCTGCAGCAATGGAAACCTGGCTCATACAACTATTCATTAGAATGGACTGTGATAATAAGAATAATTGTTAACAGCTGTAATTGTAATTTATTATTTCTTTAGAAGTCCCAGCACATTCTCTACTATATCACCGAGATTCCCTATCAGCCAGACAGAGCTGTGGCTGGGGTCTGACGTGGGGTGTGGTACTAAGATGAAGAGTTCATCTCCAGTTGGGTTCCCAAGAGAAAACCATACCCATCATGCAGGTCAGTCCAGCAACACCTTAACTGGGTGGGACTGAACATACTGGGGAAAGCACAATGAAATAACAAGCAATCAGGTCTCCAAATAAGAAATTACAGTTATGAAAAAGCAACTGAGGCTGCAGCCCAAGAGGTACCTCTGCACATCCCATAACAAAGCACATGAGTAAGGACTTCAGTTCTGCTGCTCACACAGCTGCAAAGTCTGCAACCACCCAGAAATCTGGAGTGACCAGAGACACTGCAATTTGTCTTCATATCATTCAAGTGTAATTCACGAAATAATAAAGGTGCAAGTTTAAGTCACATAAAGACTTGCAAGCCCCAGCTATTGGAAGCATGTGGCTCCCTTTGAGCAGCCAGGGAGCCTACACAAGCATTTGAGGCAGAATTTTAAGCTCATTCTAGTTACAAATAATGGTATTCGTTAGAGTTATATAAAAGCCACCTGCATGTTCCTGATGCATGGAGGGTTGGGATGCAGTTGTTAAATCCAAGAAGCAGCTAGGCTTTAAAGATTTGCACTTGCACAAAAAGCACTGATAAAGAACAGTTTATTTCTCTCATTGTGTAAAATGTGGATGCTCTTGTCTTGGCCAAAGAGGTGAGAGCCTAAGATTTCCTGCTACTTACAGGTCGTTTGGTTGAAAAACACTGTCCCTTTGCAGTTTGGTCTATTGGCAATTAGATAACAAATACAGGACATGTAGATGGAGTCAGAAACATTGCTCTGCTTTACAGCCTTCTTGCACAATAACTCTCTAGCTGGCAATGCAGAATTAAAAAAAAAAAATCCCAGATAAAAACCATGGAGCAGAACTGTAAAGTAGCAAAGCCCTGCTGATTTAAACAGAGCTATGTGAATTTACTGAGGATTCTGTCTCTTAATAGTGAGTTTTGAAACTCCTATAATTAACTAAGAAAACTCAATAAAAGTGCCTTCTGCATGCAAGGTTTTCATCCCATGCAAATTTTATGGCCTTTCCAAATCAGGTTCAGTATTGCATGTGAAATTCATGCCAGAAACACAAGACTTTTTGAAGATGCATGTAGAGAAAGAACATGTGCATGTTCTGTGCAGAACATGAATAGGATATTGGGATATCCCACAGACAGTATCAGACAAAGAAAGATGTCTGTAAAATTCTTTTGCGATTGTAGCTCAAGCAGAGTAAGAAATTAAAAATGGTATCAGTTAAACAGAGATCACAGACTCACAGTATCATTTAAGCGGAAAACACCTCCAAGATCATCAAGTCCAACAATTAAACCAGCACTGTCAAGGCCACCACTAAACCATGTTGCCAAGTACCACCTCTTCATCATCATGGCTGGGCTTTGCAAACGAAGATTTGGGAAGGGCTCTACCCACGCTTGCTGCAAGCGCGCTGATGGCTAAAAAGGCCAATGC
>JAWWEU010000125.1:68312099-68332099 GCA_035583155.1 Acropternis orthonyx
TTCAGTTTCAAAAGGCATTTGCATTTGTCTCTTCATTCTAATTAATATTCCATCTTTGGCAAGGTTTTTATTCTTTGGGATGTTTCTTTGTACCATATCAGCACCCCAGATCACACTCCAAGTTTTCAGACATAAACCCATGATATTTATAGTTTTACAGAGTGTTAACACATCCTGCAGTTTGTACTTTCTTATCTCTTCTCATCTAATCTTTCCTTAAAAATCAGTTTCTCCCAAACCACTAATTGCAAGTGCTTCTCCATCAGCTAATTCTGATTTCTCATTAGGGGATACACACCTTATTCACAGTACCTGCAGACCAAAATAGTATCACCATCCATCCTTCCTTCCCCCATTTATCATATTGAAAATAAGCTTAATTATGCTACTTCGTTTCTTAGACACAGACTTCACATATTGACAGCTTCTGAGGTGTGGTTTGATCACAGAAAAAGAATATGTCACAAAATAGAACAGAAACAGCATAAATCATGGTCAGATCACGGAAAGTCTGAGGAACTATGTTCCTAGTCCACTTTTTTGGTGGAATAACTGAGAGTATGAAACATGCAGTCTTGGAGCCTGGGATGCAATTAAAGACCTAAAATGCAATTTTTAAAACCATCTTAGGGTTTTTTTTTTTAAATTTGCTGCTCATCATCTTTTTAAATCCATTTGTGCTACTTCCAACCCTCACTACTAACATTGACTCTTACCAGTCAGGAACAGACTACACAGTTACCTTCGTTTAATCTAGTTGAGTTGATGCACTGCACTTTGGAGAATTAGTCAAATAGTAACCTGATACAGTGATAAAAATGTAAAATACTTGAGTCAACTGCTTTAACCCAGCTTGTAAAAGCAAGCCACTGGGAAAGCTCCAGTAGCCAGAGTGCTTTCCCACATCCTGGGACAATGTGCAGCTCTCAGCTCAGAAACATGCCCTCTTGTAGCCTTCTGGCCAAATCTACACTGTTTTTGGACATTAAGGAAGCACCATCAGCAGAACAACATACTATTCAAGCAAGGGACAGACTTGCAACACCTGCCCAGTGCTGTGCTGCATTAACATTGCCAGCTGAAACCTCTCGGCTTGAAACACTCAGGATCTCTAATAGTCACAAGAGTAGTCAGTCAAACACAGATTTAGTGGCCCAGAGCATGACTCAAACACCTAAAACCACTTTTTCTGAAGTTAAAAAAGCTTCAGCTGAAGCAGAACAAGAAGCAGGAAATCCTTTCCCGGTGCCATGATTTAAAGAAAAATAAAAACCTGTTTAAGTCAGTTTCTGAGCTGGTGCACAAAAATACTGAGTCAGCTTCTGCCATACCTTTCACGCAGAAGATTGCAAATTATTCTGACAGCTAAATGCTTGTCCCTGGGCTCTCTCTAAGACCCATCCACAGAGTCCTCCACATGCACAGGACTCCCACAGATCACAGCTAAATTACAGCTCCATTTCAATGACTTGCAGCTCCGTTATTTTTTTCATATCAATAACAATGTGCATCTACATGTTGCCTGGCCACGGTGTTGGAAAGATCAATCCTGTCTTCAACAACTGTTTCCAGCTTTGTTCATGACCATGTTACAATTGGCTTTTATACAACCAGCCCCTGCATACAACCATCTGCTGGATGGATACTCTTGGGTCACTCAAGTACAGTTTTCCAAGATCGATGACAACAAGAATGTGGGCTAATTTTTCTTTAAGGCTCAGGTGAGATCTGAGACACAGTTCACATAAAGCACTATAATTTGACTGTTTGGGCACTTGTGGCCAAAAATATCAACAATTCATTAAAAAGTAATTAAAGCAAGAGAATACCTATGAGGAAACATTAAATTCTCATGAGGCAACACATGCCAAGTCACAGAGTAGAGACCAACTCAGAGGTGCAGGCTTCAAAAAAATAAAATTAGGAAATAGCATAAGCAGAACAAACTGATTTCTGCTCTCACCAAGACTACCATAAACCTGGCTTGAGATTAGCCCAGAATGGGTGGGAAGAGATCCCAGGCAATTAATGCGTCCTGATCCCTGGAGGAATTCCAGTTTAACACAAAAGGAGGTGTATTCTTAACCCGGATACTATTATAAACACTAATTGTACCACTGCTTTATGCTGAATAAGTAATTAGCTTTAGCCTAAAAAGAGGCAGAAACCATTCAACATGCATGTAGCAGGGATAAAAATCAATCTGTAAAAGAACAGATGAGGCCCCTGGTTTGGCTGGGATATTTCTAAAATATTAAACAATACTTTTCTCAATATAAATAATGGGAGCGTAATTGAATTAATATTGACGAATAGTAATTGCTCCTTGTTCCTCAAGTCTGCCTTTTATTAGTGGGAGGAGTGGTGGAGGTTATTGTCTCTTCAAAAAAAAAAAAAAACTCCTGAGGCCCAGAGGCACCTTTTCTGCCTTATTATTATTGTAATAATGAGGGCAACTGATTTGATCTCTCCTTACACAATACTGCAGCACAGCGATGGCTAAATAAACAGCCAAAGTCCTTTTGTCCCTGTGGGCTGTTTCTCGGTAATTAAAATCAATAGGATCTTTCTCGGAGGATCTCTTTAACCTCATAGAGCTACACTGTTCTGAGCAGCCAATGTAAAACAAACAAATGAACTCAGAGTCCTTGTTGATGGGGAGGAAAAAAAAATACAAGCAACACATTATTTTATTAGGAAAATATTGGGTTTGGAGAGGGGTCATGGAAGAGGCTGTATTTAAACCTTTGGATTTTTTTATTTCTTTCTCCTTCCCACCTCCCCCCGCCCTTTTCTTAAAAAAAAATACTCTGGCAGCATCCTGTATTCCCAGAGGTCATGTGAGCTAAAACAGTCCATTGATCTTCCTTCTTCCAGAAGGGGAATAGGCAACAGAGGGAAAATAAACATCACCCACTTGAACGGCTCAGGACCTCTCTGTACAAGGTGCTGTACATTTAAGGTTCAAGAGGGAAATAAGTGAAGGTCCCCAGGGTTTCACTGATGCTGGTACGTGCAACTGCGTGTAATAATGGACAAGGACAGCACAGGCTACAGAGGGTGAAACCCTCAGGTATGTATCAAGCCAATGGTCGATTATCACTGGCACCACTCCCAGGGAGTTATGGTGGTGATGACCAGCAAGACACAACAGTCAGGAAGAAAAGGATTTACATCACAGCTCACAGAACCACAGAATGTTCTGAGTTGGAGGGGACCCACCGGGATCATCAAGTCCAATTCTCACACAGGGATCAAACCCGCAACCTCAGCATTATTAGCACCATGGTCTAATCAACTTCACCTTCCACAAATGCCTACAAGGAATTTTTAAAACACGTATAATATTTTTTTGTGGTGATTCTTGGATCCTGAGCTGTCTTGGAAGACAATGTTGCTGAGCACTACTTCCTAACTCTTCCTCAGGACAAATCCCCTCAGTGATCCCGTGCCCAGGCACACAGCAAGGTGAGCTGAGCTTGGGTCTGACACACTGGCAGCCTCTCCTTGACTTAAGGGCTGCTCTGTACCAATGGTGGAACACAGAACTGGAGCAAATCCTGGACCTAAGCCAACAGGCATTAGGAACTGCAAAGAGAAGTTAGGAATCCACCCCCACTAACTGCCTTTCAGTCTCAACACGCTGCCACCAGAAGCAACAGAAGTCCAAACAGGTGCAAGGATGCAGCATTTAAAAATCATGGAATCACGAATCATTTTTGTTGGAATATGGCTTTACGATCTAGTCCAACTGTTAATCCAGCACTGTCAAGTCCACTACTAAACTATGTTCCTAAGTGCCAGATCTACACATTTTTTTGAACACTTCCAGGAATGGTGACTCCACCATTGCCCTGGGCAGCCTGTTCCAATGCTCAGCAACACTTTCCATAAAGAATATTTTTCCTAATATCCAATAAAAACCTCCACTGGTGCAACTTGAGGCCGTTTCCTCTCATCCTGTCACTTGCTATTTGGTAGAAGAAACCAACACCCACCTGGCTACAACTTCTTTTCAGGTAGTTGCAGAGAGTGAGAAGGTCAATTCTGAGCCTCCTTTTCTGCAGGCTAAACACACCTCCAGCTGCTCCTCATCAGACTTGTGCTCCAGTCCCTTCCTCAGCTCCACTGCCATTCTCTGGACACACTCCAGCACCTCACTGTGTGTCTTGTAGAGAGGGGCCCAAAGCTGCTCACAAGCAGGTGGTGAGGGTGAATCTCACACCCTGGTGTTTTACAGTAAGTTGTTTCCAAAGGCACAAAAAAAATACAGCAAGTTCCCCAATGAGAAAACCCAAGCATGAAGCTGTTCTCATTGGTATTTCTGCTCCAGGACCCAGTCTGACCTGCTGACAACTGTCATACATGATACAGGCACGTACAAGTAAATAGGAAAGTTTTCAGCACTTTCATACAAGGAAAAGAAAATCCCTTTGCTTTTGCAGTCAGCAACATGACTGTTGGGGCTTGGACCACCAGAAGGCTCTGGCTGGGTGCAAGGAAGACCTGAGGCATATGTCACACAGGCCACCATATGTTACATACGCCATCCAGGAAGGCCAGAATCCGCCAGTTATGGTTAGCTGATATTCCATATATAAAATCCACTTCCAATTGTTCATAGATCAGGCAAACTTTAATCTTATAAACTGGATTTTTCTTTTCTTTTCAGGATTATGCCTCTGGTTAGTGCAACCTCTGGAATGTTTCAGCCAAAAGGGTCAGCTGTTTTGAAGGAAAAAAGGTTGAAAACAGAAGACATTGTTTAATGGCTATCATATGCTGGGAAATCTTCCCTCAGAACAGCAGTAACACCTTCACGTGCTGGGCAGCAACTTGCTATTTGCAGGTGAGGTGGTGAAAAGGAGTCATAACCATAGAGATCTGTCCAGTTAAGAGCTGTAAAAAAAGAATAACCTCTGTGTTCACCTGCTCAGTAAAGGTTTCCTTACCGTCTACTGGCTCTTGAATAAAGAATAATACTTATGGAAGGGAGACATCCTCCACATAATTAGGCAATCTGCAGACAGGACTGGGAGGGATCTAAAACCCTGAAACAGAGCCAGCAGCACAGGAGGGAGCAGAGAGGGGACAGATCAAACAGACACAAGGCACGTTTGAGGTCTCTGTCCCAACAGCAGAGGCAGCTGTCTGTGGGAATGCAGCTCCTGGGTCATGTCACACCTGTGAGATGCTCAGCAGGGAGGCAGGGGTGTATTTTTATTATTATTCCAAATCCAGGTATATATCAGCAACCAACCTTAAAACACCGACACTAAACTGCAGAAAATCAGGGCTTGAGAGCACCATACAGAATCCTCAGATCACTCCTGCTCTCCAAAAGCAGGGGCAGATAAGAGCTGCACCACTCCTGATTGATGGTTACCTGACTTGTTAAATATCTCATATAGCAGACACTCCAATAACTCCCTAGCCATCATATTCCAGCACTTCACCATCCTTACCCATAAAAAGTTTTCCTGATTTGCAACACTGAATGTAATTTGAGCCCACAAGCACAGCAGTAGATAACTTCCTCATCTCCTGCAACAAGACCTAATACCTAATATTTGAGGACTATATTAGCACTATTTAACCCACATGAAAGAATCAAATATTCCTTTGGCATTTGAAAAATCTAAGGTTTTATTGATAATTTTATTACTGTCCTTACATTCTCTCTCTAGTTGGTCCATCTCTTCCTTGGACCAAAGTGCCCAGCTCAGAGCCCACACTCCAATGAGGTATTTGGCTGTATGTGATGAACTGCTTCTCCCTGCAGGCAATAGGCTTTGAAAGGCTACTCTTGTCCAATTTTGTGCAGTGCTGACCATCTTCATCCCCCAGGAAGATGAAGACAGCCTTTCCCAAGACACATCAACACTTAATTCATAAAGATTGCAGAGATGTGTTTACTCCCTTAAATTTCTACAAATTTCAGCATATTACAGGATTGAGATTTTAAGAAACTGGTCTCAAGTGAAAGTGATAAGCACCTTTTGGTTTTTTTAACAGCTTGTTCAAAAAAGGCCTCTTTCCTCTGGTTTTATCATCTTTATTCCTGCTGCTGTGGGCTATATTACAGTTTCATAAAATGTTTGCTATACTATTCACATCGATAAAGTTCCTGTGAATGGAGTATTTTCGTGAACGTAATGCTGAAAATTCTTCACCTTTTGGCTACACATGCATGAAAGGAAATATTTTACATATTTTAAGACAAAACAATCAGATACAAAGGAAATTATGTAAAAGCTGATTAAAGATAATGGAGCTCTTGTGAATAAAATTGCATCTCACTTACCTCCATGCATGTTATAGACAATTATAGGTTAAGTGTGCAGAAAGCTGGTGCTTCTGGTTTCAGTTCAGAGAAACTCTCTTATCACTATAATTTGCCTGAGAGAGGAGATGAGCTGAGTTCCAGCTCCTTTTCCATATAAAGGAATTAATTGATTGTGTTTATACTGCGCTGTGCTCAGTAGATGATATCGATTCTCTGGTTTGTGGTTCTCAGTTTGAAGACATCAAACTCAGATGAATGCAAACAGCTGGGGGCTGGGTATGAGAAACCACCCAGGGGTTTCAGCCAAGTGGTGAGGGGTTTGGGGGGAATGTTTTGTTTTGGAATGGTAGTGTGGTTTGGGTTTTTTTAAAGAAATAATCTGTTAATTAACTACTTGAAGCTAAAAATATATGGATAAACTTCCCTGTAGGTAATAGGTCCCTCAGGTGGACCATGCTACCATTTCCTCTCAAGTCATATACTCCTTTATTGAAAGACAAGGGGAACATCACCTCAAACTGTGGTATTGCAGAGAGGACAAGATGAGTTTGGGAGCAGGAGTCACAGACCCTTTTCTAACATGTGAGTTTCTGGAGCTATGTGGATATTTGATTCTCCAAGTCTTTCATTTCTTCTAGGGAGTCTCACACCTGAAGTCTGTCTATCAGGCACCTGTTATGACTGATCTTGGTTTATCTCTGTGTGTCTATCTGCATTATCAGAACTGGAGAAGAGTGTCAGTGTTGAATGTGAGTGCCAGGTTTGTATTATCTGTTCTGCAATTACAGCAATTGCACCTCTTAAGATATTAATCAGTTGCCTACATAGTTTAAATAAGCCAATTATTTCTTGAGCCACAAAGTCTGCAAGAGTGCTGAAGCAGCGCTCCCACAAACCATGGTGGTGTAATCCACCAAGAAACTCAAACCCAGTGATCACACCCTGATAATCCATCATGCTACAAGCTCTACAGTGACCAATAACAAAACATGCACAGACAGCCCTCAAGATGGTACAACACCCCATCCAGCACAGAAGCCACTCTGAAAAGTTGTGGCAATTTACTTTCCCCGCTTTGGTATACATCATTGACTCTGGCTCCACTGTGTTCTGCCACTCATGAGTTATCTGGTCACTTCTAATTCATGAAAATAAATTGTGTATCTGCTTCTGTACCTATAGATATTCAGACACGTGCAGGGCATTCTACATCTCGTGCACGGAGCTCCCATGTAAGGCTGGCAGTACCATCAGAAGAGACAAGACGAAAAATTTAAGACTATTTGCTTATGCTACTTTGTTGCAAACCTACAATTACTGCACAGAGAACAAGGCAGATTTAAAATGCTATTGAGTCAGAACTCCTTATGATTTTGAACCAGCAGCAACATTTTACACCCACTGCCAATAAGTTCAAATAACCATGCAAGGTGAAGTTTTAGACTTTGGAACAATTACCCCTGATTTACAGGACTGCAAGTGAGGACTGAGTCCACTAACCAGAGTCACAGACTCTGCACTGAGCCACCTCCATTTCTATCTACCTCTATAACTTGATATATCTTTAAAGACAGCATTCATCCAATAGATAGAGGGATCTTATAGACTGAATATCCTCTATTCTTTGTTCAACCCTGTCTTGCTGTATTCAAACAATATTTCTTCTTCTAAATTACTGGCGAGGTGACAACACTTTAATTTTCAACCTGAATTTGTGCAGGGCAAGAAATTTCACCCAACAGAGCCTCTCTCCTTAAGCTGCCTTTCACAACCTCTCATGGCTTTTCAGACTTAATTTTCTGTAGATTGCTTGCCCACTCGAGAGGAGAAACTGGAATGCTCTCAGCCTGCAGAACCGGTGCCTGCAAAAAGATGTCAGGACCGTTCACTGCAGCCCCTGGATGGAAGCTTAACTGCTAGTGGCTGCTTTTAGCACGTCAATGTGAATTACTTGACTGGCAAAACTAAGCAGCAATTAAACACCTCACCACTAAGCGGAAATGAGAAATTTACTGTTTGGTCTTCAGATAAGCTACAGCCTCCTGTGAGCTATTGTTATCAAACCCCAGAGAGGACCAGTTAGAGTCAGAACAGTCTCAGTCTGTGGCCAAAAGGGGAAATATTTCTAGTGATAAAAATTGATTTCTTTTCCATTCTCCCCTTGTGGTTCTTCTTGAGTGCTGATAGCAAGGGCCACGAGAAGGAAAAGGTGTTGAGGTTTAACCAAGATTGCACCTGGAAGCAACTGTGTTGTACTGCTCAGTTTTAGTTAAGGACACAGGGGATGGGCAAGTCAGTCAGGCAAAGCCCTCTCCAGATCAGCAGCCACCTTAATACAGGTGAAACTCTGCTTGCACACACAGAGGAGGCAAAAAGAGAAAAACAGCTCTCCTCAGCAGTATGAACAATCCAAAAAGAAGTATACTTCTGTTCAAACAGATCCTGGGTTAATTCTTAAACATCACTGAGAACAGATGTAGGATTCCTCTCACTAAGACCAGGCAAGATGCCCACACTGAAAGCTTAGACAGGTGACACAGCATGCACCAAGCACCTGCTCTGCATTTATACAGTCTCTCAGCTTTTTCTGGAGCAACCTGTAACCAAGCGCATTCTATTCTTTAATGATTACTTACAAAAATACCAGGAGAGGAAAAAGATGTCTGCAATTTCCTGTTGGTCCTCTTCTATTTGTCTATCAATGTCTAGAATCTCAGTGAAGAAACTAACATATTACAGTAAGTGCCAATGACCACTTGATATTATCTCATTTTCTCTTTGCTCCTTCCTGAGATTTTTCTTACTGCTTTGATCCAAATTTTGCTCATCTCACCACAATTACAAACAGGCTACAGGCAGGGAAAAGGAGAAGGAACACCCAGGGAAAAATTGATGTTAACTTGTACACAATTACATGGTCCACATTGTAGTGATGTGTCCTTCACTGACCTTGGTCTTTAACTGACTGTTACTGGAAGTGTGATATTCCAATGTGTCCTCTCTCTAAAGACCATTCAAATATTTTTAAATGGACTTTTCCACAGACTGCTGTTGATAAGCTGTACATATCCTCCAATCCCAAAATAACAATTTTCAATATCCAGTGTGGTCCAGTGCTGTCTGATCACAGGACTGTTTCCTTTCCTAGTGATCCCACCAATCTTTCTCCTCAGGCAAGGTCACTTGGGCACATCCTGCTCAGGCTAGAAAAGATTAACACAAAACTGACTTATGTGCTGCTTTCTCATCCTGGATGGTTCACATCTGGCCAGTCCACCAGCACCCACCTGAGATATGGACAAACAGCAGTTACTGGGAGGTACTGAAATCACACAGCTATAACAAAGTAATAGGTGAAGTCTTGTGTGCTGAGAATGTAATTTGTAATGTTTCTCCACCTGCCACTCACGTACACATACTTTATCTATACTTCATGGGATTTCAAAGGCTGTCTGTCAGACAAGAAAATTAATTAGTCAATAGGTATTCCTCACAGTCACTTGTGATGAATTTAAAGCTTTGGAGAGTATCATGGATTTAACAGCAGTGCCTGTTTTTCTCCAGGTCTTAGTCAGTGATAACTGCTCCCTGTTTATTTAACAAGTGATGAGAAGAGGCTGAAATCTATGTGTCATTTTGCCATTCTGATTCTTTGATACAAGACTCTGGTCCTCCAATCAGAAACGGGGTGAGTACTTATTTTTCCAAAACAAAAATCCACACATAGCTATACAGTCAGAGATTGTTCCTACAAAGCAAGTCAGATTCATTTCCCTCACTAGAAGACACACATTGAGGTGCTGGAGCATGTCCAGAGAAGAGCAATATAGCTGGTGAAGGGTCTGAAGCATAAACCGTATGAGGAGCAGCTGAGGGAGCTTAGGGGTGCTCAGCCTGAAGAAAAGGAGGTTCAGGGAGACCTCACTCCCTACAACTACCTGAAACAAGATTGTAGCCAGGTGGGGATCAGGCTCATCCTCCAAGTAACAAGCATTAGGACAAGAGGAAATAGCTTCAAGATGCACCAGGAGAGGCTTGGATTATATATAAGCAAACATTTCTTCACAGAAAAGGTTGTCAACCATTGGAACAGGCTGCCCAGGGCAGTGTTGGAGTCACCTTTCCTGGCGGTATTTAAAAGCTGTGTAGATGTGGCACTTGGGGATATGGTTTAATGGTGGACTTGGCAATGCTGGGTTAATAGCTGGACTCAAGGATCTTACATGTCTTTTCCAACCTAAATGATTCTGTGATTCTATGACACTAAACTAGCAAAACCAGTTGCAAACAGATACAAATCAGTGTTTTGTGACACAAGTTACCCATTTTTTAACTTGAGCAAAGTGCCTGGAAAAAAGGCTGATACTACTGCAAGCTGCATAGGGAGATTTTTGAGATGATTTTACAGTCACAGTTGTAGGTCCAGTAACCAAGAGACTTATGGTGTAGCTTCACATGACACACACATTCATCCAAGGGACCTGTCAGGCTTCCCATAGCTGGGCTCTAGAGATCATGATTTCGCAGGTGTTGATTCAACTGGATAACAAGGTGAAAATGAGAATTTATTTGTTGTTGGTTTGGTTGTTTGGGGTGTTTGTTTGTTTTGTATTTTACTTTTTCCTTCAGCTTGCAGAGCTGCAGGGGAAATGACATGGACATATTGCTGGAGGTGGCAAAAATCAACAGCTCACAAGGTCCCTCAGGTTTAGCTGTCACATGAGGCCACACTCCCTTTGGTTCCTAAGCCTGTCATGGATGGGAGCAAGGCATACCTGCTACATGCAAGTACAACCTGTTTGAATTGCAGACAGGACTACAGGGAATCCAGCAGTCAGCTCCCCACACCCAAAAAGCATAAACTCTCTTTCTCCATTCTTTGCAGAATTTAGCAGTTAAACTCTAAGTTCTTCAGGTGAATAACAGCTCTTAAATTTGGTTTCTGCAGTAACTGGCATAAGAGGACCTCACCTCATTCACTCACATCAAACCACACCTGGAGTCAGCTTAAAAAGCTAACACTACTCCTCAAAACCAGAGTTGCACTGAAGAAATGGGCCATGACAGCTAATGTATTTCAGTGTAGTTTTGAACCAATTCTGCATGGAATTGTAAATTCTGGGTCTGACAGTCCAAAAATATGATAGATTGGTTTGAATTTATTAAGGAATTTACATTTCTTCGTGGTTTTAGGCAACTGACTTCACTGTGACAAGCAGGTGAGCAATTTTAAGAAAATTGCTCAAGCATCCCAGTCCTTCACTTAGTAGGTTCTTAATTTTCATGCACATTAACATCAGTTCCTTGGTTGAGACAAGCTGTGCAGAAAACAAAGACACATCAGGAAATAGGAATTACTGTAGGCTACTCAACATTGTAACATAAACGCAATCATGTGAGATACTGACAATTTCTCTGTATTGCCGGTATCCATTTCTCTTCTGTTTTGAAGGATTAGTGCATCTGAAATATTTTAGACAGTTATTTTAGGATAATGTCATTCATACCCTACAAGTCTTTATTTTTCTCCCCTCTAACTGAAAAGAAACCCAAGGGTGACAAGACCAGACATCTGTCTCCCAATGGACAAAATAATTGTGTCATGTGTTCAACTACAATGGCCTGAATTTTAAATTTCACACACAAAATATCCTCAGCATAGTGTCTGCAAACAATAAGTAGTTATAAATTATACCAGGCGGCCCAAAAAGTCAGCCAGCCATGAAGAAAAGGCAACCCTCCCTCTACACATAACAGGGCTGACCTTTTCCACGGCAAGATATACTGCACCATCAATGTTCAGCATTTTAAAGTAATATCTGAGTTTCAATAACAGAATACCCAGGCCTTGAGTCCATACTTCAGAAACACCAAAACTCCAGAATTCCTATTCACAAAGTGCTCATCACCCTACAGGACCAGCAACAGCAGTGACTTTTCCAGTGATTTGAAGGGCCCATCATGTTTTTTACTCCAGTGAAGGCACTGAGCACTTGTTGCTTTTTAACAGTCTGGAACATCCAGGTCCAAATCTAGCTGAGTTCCTGAACTTATTCAACTCAGAAATTTATTTGAACATTTGCAATGGAAAAACAGTTTGAGGGTCAGAAAGAACAATATTGAAGAACACCAGATTCTTCATCTAAGCATATATTTCTTGGTCATTAAACAGGGGGGGAAAAAAAGGCTCTTATCTTCCTGTCATTGATCTCACCACTCTGTGTTTGTCTTCCAGCTACAAGTTCTGCATGGGGAATCCACCCTTTGCACATACTGCTGGTAACTCATTTGTGCATTGGGGGGAAAAAAACCCACAAAGATTAAGTGTCCATTTGGCTACAAATACTGGCTTTCATTCTGTATTCTGGAGGCAGAGTATTTGGTGACCCACCCCAGAGCAGCACTGCCAGCCAGTCCAGGAACAGCTCTGTATGTGCTTGACTAAACACATTGGCATTCCACCAATATTTCATCAGCCTAAGACATTCCTGAAATTCAGGACTAAGGTTCTGTCACCTGTATTTGAGGAAGTCACAAACATGTCACTCCTGCATTACTAAAAATCCTTGAGTCAGAACTTCCATGAGTGACAAACACATAGTTCACAGACGAAATCAGTGAAGGCTTTCTCTTCCTCCTTATGTTACATCAGCTCATGTGATATCTACAATTTATCTCTTTTAGCCATTCTTTCCATCCCATATTTAGCACCTTCCCTATAAAAAACAAACAAAACCCCAAAAAACTAAAACAAACAAGCAAACCAACCAGGGGAGAAGAAAAAAACCAACCAAACAAACAAACAAAAAAACCGGCACAGAACAAAATACAGCCATGCCACATCCAGGCCTGCCCCCTACAGGGGGGCGGACTATATCCAGTTCTGCCCCTGCAATGCATCTGGATAGGGATTCTTTGGGATCAACACTCTGGAGTCAGTGGGAGTTTTTCCCCTTTGTGCCCAAAGAATTTAGGGAAAGGGGGAGAACACACTTTCAGCACATCAAGTTCACACAATCAGATTTTTTTTTTTTTTTTAGTGTATTTTGGGATGGGAGAGTGACTCTTCTTCCCCTTCTCAGCAAGTCAGTCAGCCTGGAAAGAAGTGGGATGGAAAACTCAACGTCTGATTTAAAATCATTTCAGGCTGAGGTTTTGCCAGAGGAATCACAGCTGTGACATGCCCACCACTCTAACCATGGTGAATGAATCTGGCCATGAATCGTTAAGCTCCCCAAGCATCCAGCACTCTCAGCCTACTACTAATCACTCAAAAATCTGGCTCTCCGGTCTATTTGTTGTAAGAAATTGCTCCAATTCGAAAGGATGATCTGGAAGTTTAATATTAATCAAAACAGGGCATGTGCCAGCAGAGATGCAGTTTAAATGTAAGTGCAGGATAAAAGAAAATAATTGTGTTCACCAAGTTCCACACTGACATGAGAATAATGCCCCGCTGCTGTTGAGGCAAAGCAGAGGCATTCACAAGCCTCCTCTTCCCAGCCACAGTGGGCTGGAGCCAGTGCAGAAGTGGAGTTGCCTGCATTTTTTTCTATCCAAGAGCACTGTGGATCCACCACAAGTGGGCTGCAAAAACAAATTCCACTCCTGAATATCTTACCTGGCTGCAAGTGCTGGATTTGCCAGTCTTTTCCAGGCTGCAGTGAGAAGTGGGAAACTGGGGGGCATAATTCACCTCATCCTAAGGCAGCCGTCCAGAGCAGCTTAAGTGAAACACCATCAGAGTGGGGAGACAGGGATCACACCCGGTGGGACCAGTGGCAGCACTGTGGGGTTCACCACGGCTGAGATGAGTTGGGAAGCACTGTCCTTAATTTACAGCCTGGCACTCTGAGCAACTATGAACTTTGGGAGCACAATACCCATTTCCAGACAAACCTGGTCAGCCTATGTCTAGTTAATTAAGTTCTGCTTCAAAACCAGTACCAGAGTGGCCAGGCTCTGCAATTGTCCCCCAGTGTCAAAAAAATGATACATGTGTTAATACCCTGCACATTTTAGGCTCCGAGAAGCAAACTGACCCTGTGGAACAGTCATTAGTTGTTTTTTAATTAACTGCTCCACAATTTCCCCCCAGATCTTGCAACAACTTGCAGAAATGGGGAAGCAAAGCTGCTTGGCAATAAATGGCAGTAGTTGTGCTCATATGCCAGAACAACTTTTGTTCTCATGGATGTTTGTCACAAGGCTGTCTCCCTTTTACCAGTACCAAATCTACATCAAATGGAGTTTTTAAAACAATGTAATGAGAGCACTCACCATTAAAATCCCATCTTCATTAGTATCTCATTTAACTGCTGAATTTATATCCCCAAGCATCTTTAATTTATTGATTGTTTCCAGGAGGGTTTTTCTCCTGCATTATTTTTCTTTCCATTTAGCATCAATTAGCAGAATCTGAGCAATTATTTGTATTCAAGTTTTGACATAGCGGGTTACAGATGTTTAAATTATTTTACTAAACTACCACACGTGATCTCATTGGTGAAATTTCAAAACTGAAGTCTGTGCTAAGGCAAATCCACCCTTCTCTGAGAGCACGCAAGTGCACTGAGCATGAAAGTCAGACCCTGTCCGCCCTCTCCTGCCCTGGGCATTGGATGGAGCTGATCAGGCAGCAGCAATTCAGGAGCAGCCACAGGAAGCCAAGCCTTGCTCCCCAAACACCACTCTGGCCAACACTCACTAATGCCAGCACCCTCTCCCCATAAAGCAGTTTGAGGCACACCCATTATGGTACAGCATGGGCTGTTGCATGTGTCACGGAATAGGGCCCTTGAAAGGCCCTGAGAAACCACTGCAAATTCCTTCTGCACACTACTTAATGTCTAATAGAAAAAGTTTGGGAAGGAAGAGATGCACAGAGAAAAGAAATAACCCTCCAGACCCCCACTAGAACCAGGAACCGAGATCAGGACACTACCTGCAGCATCCACCCCCTCCCTAAGCTCACAATGCAGCTTTGCTTGCTGCTGCTGCTGGACCATGGATACATGCCCTCAGGAAGGCAGCAGGTCTGCCGTCTGTTTCACAGCAAGCAGGATCAGGCCATAGCGAGCTCTGAGGAACCCTGCAAATGCCCAGATACACACAGCAATGATCAAGACCTCATTTGGTCACAGTCCCACGAAAGGGCTCATAGTAGACAACCAAAACCATGACACAACATCCCCTTTTCTCCAGCAAAGGGAGTAAACTCCTAGAAGAAGGGAAGAACACAATATTTTGAGAGTAAGACAAAAAAGCCTGGAAAGAGGGTAAGATTAAGACCTTCTAATCACTGAGCTAATCCCCCAAAACTCAGGGGCTACTGACTTCTCAGCTAAGTCATTGTTGCGTTTCCAGCAGCAGTTATATGAACCAAATCTTGCTGAATGGCCTTTTCCCAGAGCCAGATTTACAGTGTCCCTGGTCACACAGTCTTTTCCTGCTAGATGGAACAGCAACAGAGGCAAAACAAACAAAACAAAAAAAAAAAAGGCAAGAAAACATTTTAAAGATAAACACTCCACTGAAACCTCAATTATGTCATAATATATGCAGCTTGAATTACTTACTTCTTTTTCCTTGAGCCCATGTCCTCTTCTACTAACACCAGACTCTCATTTTGCTCTGGGCAGGAGGAGAAAAATGGGATGCCCCTATCACTTCAAACCTGCCTCATTAGACCCATCAGGTGTTTCTAGTTTCCTTCCCAACCACCAGTTCAGAGCCTCCTGGAAATGGAGCAAATAACTCTGGTAACACCCTTAATTACAGCCTCCTGGCAGTGTTTTCTGTGGTGCTGTCAGAGGGGAGCTGCCCTGGATGCAGGAAGCATCACTCAGGGTAAATGTGCTGCCTATTTAGAAGAGGAGGTTGCTCTGAGTCAGAAAATAAGTGGGGAAAAAAATCAATTCAGAAATTGAGATCATTCACCAGCATCACTTGGAAGGTCTTATATTAGGGTAGTACTTGGAGCTGCTCTTGTCTGAATCAATTCTTAACCCCTGCCCTGGGAGAGGAGGCTCTGGTCCAACCCATTACCCCAGGAAGTCGCATGCTCTTCTCTGGCAGAAAACAGGTCCCCATTCCAGCATCCACCACCATTCCTGCATTTGTTGTGCTATTGCTTCAGCAAACCTCCCTGGAGCTGTGCAGGGACAGAGACAGGTATTTACCAGCAGTGAAATGCACAGATCCAGCTGAAACGGGGATGTGAGCAGCTGTGCAGCTCTGGCTGTATCATGTGATGGAGAAATACACACCCACAGGGAGGATAAAGTTTCCATTTTCCACCTTCTCCCCTTTCCCCATTCCCCTCACATCAATACCTGAGTGGCATTTGATCGTGCCCTGGAGCCATCAGTGGCATAACCCAGCATAACCTAGACTATTTTGGTGTGATTTTGGCCCCAGGTAATTGCAGCCCTCGGGGTACCTGGTGGTTCAGACACAAGGAGAGTCTGTCTCCAGCAACTGCCATGTACCATGCTGATCAGAAAAGGCCTGTGAAACTGAGAAGAGGTTCAAGGAGTTCACCACCACCACCGATGCTGCCCCATGTATTCCATGCCCTCTTCTGCTGGAGGAGGTTTTGTGCCTGTCATGTTCCAAATAAATTATGGGCTGAAGTAGCACCCACCCAAAAGGACTAGGGAGCTTCAAATGTACAGCTATAGAACCTTGAGTTCAGAAGAGCAGCAAAATAAAGCTTAAGCCCACTCCCTTGCCCAATGATAACCTTACAGAGCAACCCTGCGTGGTACACACATAGTACCATTTAAGGTTAGATATGACCCCTGGGAAAGGAATGTGCCAAAGTGCTGCAGCTGCCTGAAACGTTCCTATTTCCAGTGCACAAATCCCAAGGAGCTGCCAGAAATAAAGAAATGTTCAGCAGGCCCTAAGGCATTAAACCAAACCCTCACTACTGCAGGAGCAGTACAGATTGTGCTTTAAGTGAGAACAGCTAGATGGAGAAGGAAAAAATACCAGGAAGTGTTTTGATGAGTTTCTATGAACTTGAAAAATCCTATCATTGGCTATAAAGTCACTGAGGAGATTGTGAATGGTGATTGTGCAGCTCTACAAGGTAATTTATCTCCCTGACCAGTACTTCGTAAACTGTCTACTGAACTGCCCTCTGTTAAAACTAAAGATATACAGACACTTGTAAACCTTATCGAGGGGAAAACAACTCAGATAATTTTACACATTTAAATGAAAACCAGGTTCTGAGGGAATGAAAACGTCAGCTCTGCTAGCAGAGTCCAGTCACCCATGGAAGGGGGGCCAGGAGCAGCAAAACTAAAAAATTACTCAAAAAATGATACATGTGGCTGCTCCCACTATTCCCAGATGTAGCAGAAAACTGTTGATTACGGTGCTAATTTTCTCAAAAACTTTACCCAGGCATGCATAAAAAGAAAAAAGCAAATTATTTTTTTGTACTGCAGGATTTCTTCAAGTATTTGACTCTATTGTCACCTGGACCAGGGACAAGGTATAAATGAGTTGTATGTTTTCGGGGAGGGGGGGGGGGGGCGGAAGGCTATTTTACTCAGTGGCAAATATGAACTGTTCTTTAAGATCAAACACCTCACCTTTTAATTATTACTTAATTCCAGGAATAGCTATTTAATCTTCATGACCTTAAATCTAAATAGGAGACATGGTTTCAACTCATATGGCAACCAAATTAAAAGCCAGGATTGAAATTCAAAGGCCCTAACATCTTCAGAGCATCCTCCCAACTCCAAAGGGCAGAAACTTTCCTAGATTAGTTGGCAGAAACTTGTGGTCATCTCACAAGTTCAAATGTTCTTGTGAAATTTCCATCCAATTGGGCACATCTGAACTGGAACCAGAAAATAGTCTTGGTAACCAACCTGGAACTGGATCAATAGAAAGTGGGGCAGATCTGAAGATTAGACTCTGAAACTCCTTAAATTTGAAATGCATTAGGCAGCACTTTGAAATACCACGGAGCAGGGGAACGAGATAGGGCACTTAGCAAAGCAGAGCCCCAGCCTGTGCACACAAGAAGCCTTGTAGTAACATAGTCAATCCCCCCCACCCAGAGTGGCTCAAGTCAGGGAAGGGGGGGTTTGCTCCTACTTTTTCTGAACCAGAATTGTTGGGAAGTGCAGGGATGGTGGAGAATAACTGTTCATTTAATCAGAGTAAGTAGTGCCATATTACATGGGGGAATTGGACGATACACAACTGTTCTTCCAGCAAAGTCCTTTTGATATAAGTTCTGGTTTTATGGAAATTAATGAAGTAAGAAAATTCTTGCCAAGGACATCCCTTCCTCCCAGGTTGTAGATGCACAAGGTTCTGACAGTGAACACTAAAAAGATGGCCCAATGATCAGAACTTTTGCCCAGACCTGAGATTTCTGCCCCAGTTCTCTGCTCTCCCATATATCTTCCATGTGACTTTACACAATCTGTTTGGACAACAGTGTCCAAACACGGACACGTCTTTACAGGATATTTGGACAATGATTCATGGGTTCAGGGATAAACCACAATTCCCATGTTCTGGATGACCAGTGGAAGTGGAGACACATACACCAAAGGGTTGCTGCTACCTGAGGAACCAGGGAAACTTCCAGCTGGTTGCAGACACAGACTCAGGAGGTAAAACCACGGGACAATGACAACACACATGACCATCTCTTGATGAGGATTCTGTCTGAAATTTTTTTCCAGCTAAAACTTCACGGGAAAAATCTGACCTCTGGATCTTATTCAGGGGCTAGTGAGATATTTTGCTCCGTGTGTTTCACTTTCTGCAGCTGTAAAACAGGCACAAGGACCTGTTAGGTATGTGTGATTTACAATTAACATTTCTCAAGCACTTGGAGGCAGATGTCAGGACCCGTGTACAGTACAGAACAGCTCCTCAAAAGAGTCCCCTGGGACCGGTCACTGCTACAGAACTCACTTTCCTCTCGTGGTAGTGGCATGAAGGAGAAAAGGAGGTTGCTTCTGTAGCTTCAGCTTCTCTAAAGATTTTACCCTTGTTTGCTACTTTAAAAGGCTTGTCTATCAAGGTTAAAAAGTAGCTGATGGGGGGTGGGAGGGAAAAGTAAAGCAAGGGGAGAATCATACAATTTTTAAGGTCTGTCTTAAAAAGTTTCCAAAAATCTCATTCCAAGCCAGTTATCTGTCAGCCATCACTAAAGGAAACTGTCTTCAGCATCCCAAAGCCTTCTCCCATATCAATATTCCCACCAAACTAAATCTGAGCTTATTGCTACTTCGTGTTTGGCACAGAATCAATTGATCCAGCACTTCTGACATGTACCTTACATATAACTTAGTGTAAAGGTTGTTGCTCTGCATTACTCTCAGGTTACACTGCTTTACGTTCTCTCTCCCATTCCATTTGTTTGCCAGCTCTGGTATATGTAATGTGCCCATCACCATGGCATCAAAGACTATTTTTTAAAGTACACATCATTTTTAAATCCTATCAAGTGTAACGGTCCTATCAGTCTGACTGTGACTGCTGTTACACATCTCAATGACAAGTGCACATTTAAAGAAATAATAGCAAAAAACAGCTAAGAAGTCTCCAAAATACCTTGAGCAGAATGACAGGAGGTGACAAACATGCTGATCCAAAAGAAGAATAAATAAACCAATATTTGAATGATTCACTTGCCCTCTCCAAGTCATGTTTTGCAAAGACCTTGTTAAGC
>JAWWEU010000125.1:68334599-68349182 GCA_035583155.1 Acropternis orthonyx
CACATCTCATGTCAACCTGCCTCTCTCCTCATTGTATTAGTCATACTCCATGCAAATACCATCCCAGTCAACTTATGGGACACTGAAAATCTTGTGACTTGCTGATATTTTGTTGGAAATACCGCACTTCAAAGTTATGCACGTGGGTTGTATGTAGAACAGGTTTTTTCACTCCTCTGGAGAAGGGACAAATGTATGGGTGTAATCATCCTTGCCTCAATATCTGAGGGTCACTGAAGGCTTGTACCCTCACACCACTCTTCTGGCCAGGGGCACCAGCTGCTGTCCCACAGACAGGGAGCTGAGGCACAGAGCACATGGACTTATTTGCCCACGGATCAGAGTCATGGAATGGTTTGTTTTGAAAGGGACATTTAACTGTGAACTAGTCTAACCCTCCCGCAATGGCCAGGGACAACCTCCACTAAACCAGGTTGCTTGAATGTTTCCAAGAATGGGGCATCCACCACCACTCTGAGCAACATTTTCCAGTGTTTCACCACCTTCATCATAATTTTTTGAATATGTGTTCTGTATCTACACTCCTTTGTTTTATACCATTACCCCTTGATTCATCACAACAGACCCTCCTAAAAATTCTGTCCCCCTCTGTCTTATAGGGCCCCTTTAAGTACTGGAAGGCCACAATAAGGTCTCCCTGGAGCCTTCTCTTCTCCAGGCTGAACACCCCCAGCTCTCTCAGCCTGTCTCCAGAGCAGAAGTGCTCCAGCCCTCTGAGCACCTTTGTGGTCTCCTCTGGACTTGCTCCAACAGGTCCATGTCTTTTCTATGCTGAGGACCCTGGAGCTGAACATAACACTCCTGGTGGGATCTCACAAGAGCAGAGTAGAGGGGTGGAATCACTTCCCTCGACCTGTGGGGAACACTCAGGAAACAGGGAATCTGAACAGAGAGATCCAGTGGGCTTCCAGAACTAAAAGTATGCAGGTCACCGAGTGTTCAGGCTACTTATGGAGGGTATGTGAGGAGCACACGTTGTAGCTCAAGTTTTAGGAATCACCTTGGATTCTGAACTGAATGTAGTTCAAATTAAAAAGGAAAAAAGAGTCTTCCATGCATGAGTTAGAGAGGAAACAACACAAATGTCATGCAATTTACATGACAAAGTGCTGCCATTATTTCAGTATGACAGAATGCCACTAAGGGCAATTTCTGAAAATTATTTAAACAATGTAATGAGTTAAATGTCAGCATTAGCTAATTATGTTTATGCTAATTGTTAATTAGCCCCATAATGGAAACAGTCTTAATTAACAATAGTTATGTGTGTGTATATGTGTGCGCAAAAAGGAGTGTGTTGAGAGTGAGAGGCTGTGAAAAAAATGTTGTAAGTAATTTAATTTCCTGTAATCGTAAGTATTTCATTTCAGACATTAACGAGAATTTTTCAATATACTTTAGAAAAGATGTGACTAACTTACAATGTATCTGTAAACAATCCTTTCTATATAGCATCTGTTCTGTCACAATAGCATCTTATTTTTTATTATTTTTTACCATGAATTGTGTACAGCTGGTTCTGTCTCTGTGCTTCTGTGACAGGGCAAAACATACACTTTGGAAATATAGGCAGGGTTATGACAGGGAGGTCAGCATAACTGAATCTCAGGCCCAAGAACATCTGTTCTTGTTGTCTGTTCTAATAACAATTATTTAAATTTAAAAAGCACTAACTTTTTTTTTTTTATGATATAACATAGGAAAAAAACCCACATTACGACACAGCCTGCACACTCACAGTCCGTGGGTTTAGAGCACACACACTGGTAAAGTATTTAAAGGGAGGTTTGGGATTAGCCTTCAGCCTTTCCCTACCCTGCAAAGCAATTTGGAGCATCTTAAAGGCTTTGCTGAGATGATCCCTTCATCCCCAAGTTTTCACTCCAGTTTCAGTTGGTGAAGATCATGTCAAAGTCCTCAAGAGTTGTGTGTTCTTAGGGCACTTAAACTAGCCCCAAAATACCTGAAAGGCATTCTAAAGGACAATATACAGGGAAATTGGAAGTATCCCTTCTGCAGCTCTCCAACTCCAAGGCAGTTCTGCCTGACCTTTCACAGGACGTTCAGAAAGGAATCAGATGGAACCAGAGAGAGCATGAGCAAATTAGAGGAGAGCAAGTCCAACCTTTCCTGGGAAAGGGAGACTAGATGAAATCCCCTGCTGTCCTTTGGGATTGGTGTGAGTTATAGGCTTTCTAGTATGATGAGGTGTTTATCAAAATGATGGAGCCAGATGCTTCATAGAATTTCATGGTGGAGGAATGAGGGAAAACAAGCATAAGATGAGACAAGATAGACTGGAAACAAGCAGGAGATATGATCTTGCTTTGATCAGGAAGTTGGACCAGAGACCTCTCCAGTTCCCTTTTAACATGAATTATCTTATGACCCTATAAGCCTACATTTTGGATACACAAGTCTAGTCCACAGGCCACAGTGCCCACTACTCTCCCCCAACTTAAACCTGACAGTGCCTTTTTAAAATGTGAGTTTCCTTAGAGATTAATGGGAAAATTGCCATTTAGACACATATATTGTCAAACTCAGCTCTGAAAACCAGAATACAAACCCATCTGTCCTAGCAGAGCTGCCCAGACGTAACTGAGAAGAGAGGCTGGCCTGGAGCATGTTTCTTAAATCCAATTAAATGTCCATGCTGCTGTTCATAATGTCAGGGCTTTGATTTAAGTTACACCACCACTAAATATAGATGCAGCCAGGAGCTCAGCGGCTCACCAAAAAACAACAGTGGGCTATTAAGGACATTCCAGTTCTTCAGGCCTGGGAGAGGCTCTGGGAATAGCACACCAGTACCTACAGCTACTCCCTCTGTGCACTGCAAGCCTGTTTTTGACAGACCTTGTGAAGTCAGCAGCTCTTGGCTGCTCTATCACCCACCAGAAGGAAAGTTAAAACGCTTCTTGAATTCTTCTGTGGCTTCTATGGGGGAAAATATTCTCACACAGGTGAGGGAAGAGTGCCTGGAACACATACAGGACTCAAAGCAACCATGGAGCTGAGGAGAGCTTGTAAAGCCTAGGTCATTTACACAGTTGATTCATCACTACAGCCACAGCTCTCTGTGTCTCTCTTCAAATTCCCAATGTCCAGCCCCAAGGAAGTCTCATAGAACTTGGCTTTGAGTAGTTCAAGAAGATATATTTGCAAATGCACGACATAAAACTGTGGGGGAAAAAAAATCTCCTATCCAACATGCCAAGTTGTTTGCTTTGATGCCTTTATTCTGTGAATGAGAGCTGAGCAGATCAGCACTTTTAATAGGCTTAATTAGTGTCTGAAAAAAATTACTGTTGCCCTAGAAATACAGTTCGGCTCTTCAGTTCTGCCATATGTATGCAGTAATGAGTATAAATGCAAATGATTAAACACAGAAGCCAGCGAAATTACCTTTGTAGCTACTTGTATATAACATAAAAGCAGCTTTCAGTCTCCGAGATATCAGTTTCTAACTACATTCATAAAAATAAATTTAAAACATCAATTAATTCTACAATAGTTAGAGGGGAAAAAACAGATTTCCCTTCCACAGTCACATTCCCTACTTTTAGCCCGTACTCAGACAGTGGAAGTTACAAGTTTGTACACAAGCTTTTCTAACAGCAAACTCTCAGCCTGACCTGTTGAAAGGAAGTCAATGAGAAAATTCTCTAGTTCTGCATGAGGTCAACGTTGAAATGCGAGAAGTGAAGGTGGGAACTGTGTATTAATAGCTGATTAACACACATATTGTGAGTCACACCTCACAAGTGCTTTGGTTCAGATTAAACGATCCTTTGTATTTCCCCCTATTTCTATTTTGTAAAAGACAATACCAGCTTCTCACAGTGAAAAATCATTTTAAAAGTAAACTTACAAATTTAAAAGTTCTGTACAGGGATGGTACATTGCACCACTGCCACGTGGGTATCAGGAGGTAACTCATGTTGATACTGTTATGAAAAGCAGTTCAGTCGCAGTGAGCAACCTCCATCAATAGGAAAATGGATGTTTTTACTTACACAACATTTGGACTTCAACATCTCCATTAGCCTATGGATCAGTCTGTTGCCACTTGAATAAGGGACTACTCAGCTGAGATTTTTAAACTTCACTTCTGTACCACATAAGACCACCCTTCTTTCTCTCTATGTGCCTTTACCACACAGTCCACGCAGCACAGACAAAGAGCTTCCAAAGGATTAGGGCAGTACATGGACAAATGAAGCAAAGAAGTCCAAATCAGGAAATAAAATAGTGTCATAGTACACCACCAGCATCCAACCATTCTTAGTTTTGGCCAGGAGACGTATGACTTGCTGCTTTCCTCATGACAAGACTTTTTATTGCTAGGATGTTACGTCTCACCCCTGAAGGCAAGGGTAACTCAAGTTCTTGTTTAATAGATCCCTTGGAGTGGATTAGAGTGAAATGACACGGATTTACCAATGTTTATAAATATATATATAGATATATGGTTTATTTTGGAACAATTTGGTTGCAATGGAAAGCAGGTATGTAGCCGTTTTGATTATTATTACCTATAGAAATATAGCAATATAAAAGCATAAGAATAACACCTCAGAAAATGTATAAGGAAAAGAAAGAAAGAGAAGGAAAGGATAAGCAGAAAGATACCACCACCCAAGAATCCAGCTATGAGACTTGATTGTTGCAATTTAAATGCCTGTTGGTCGAAGTGATGGTCACAGTCTTGAGCCATCGAGGGGTGGGAGCGGGGGGGAAAACTCCAAAACACAAATTCCATGGCTTAATACACACTCAGGTTCAGGTGGAACACCCAGCTACTTTCTCTGGGGGGAGGGATTTTTACACTCTGACACAGCACTGTAGATCACATGCAGTCCTCTGATGGAAAGCCCCAGAAATTAGTCTGGGGGCACTTTACAGGGTCTTTAATAGTTTTGACACCTTCTAAGACGCTGACAGCTGCCCTCAGGAGAGGCTTCTCGTAAGCCAGTCATGCCCCATCAGCAGGGATGAATACCTTCAGGCCTCGGTGTGAATGTCCCAATATCTCCCTCGGAAGGCGTGTTTTCACACCTGATCCAGTGGTATAAGGGAGGACATTGGCAGGATAAAAAGCATTATCCGACCTCCGGGTTCTGGTTCTTACCAGCCTCTTCCCTTATTAGGCTGAAAACGCAGCTTGTAGCCTCCAGGGTGGGTGCACACCCGGCTCTCCACCCTGGGCACACTTTTCACATCCTCAGCAAAGCAGTCTGCTGCTTTTGCAAATGGCCAATTGTTTGGGTCATTAGCCACTAACATTTCAGTCTCTCACATAGGCAGGTACTGCTCCTCTCAGGGAAAAACTTCCTTGGGAAGACCAGTGAGCACAGTCAAGGTCAGGTTTGGTGCTGAGAATGCACCATTTCAGATGTTTCTCTGTGGATGAGCCTCCTGCCTTGACTTGTACACGGGCAGAGGTTTGGAACAAACCCACCATGCACTGGGTGCAAGGAAGCTGGAAGGAGTGGGCAGTAGTGTAATACATGAGATCATGGAGCCTTTGTGTGCTCTGTACCTGTGGGGCTACTCCAAGGGGTGAGGAAATTCAGATCTCATGAGGGCACACCCTGAAAGGCAACATAAGGTTGTGAGCACGTTTCCTTTCCCTCTGTGAAGTGTCCTTCCAGGACAGACCCAGGCACTATGGAGAGCCCAGGAAGTTGCTTCAAGGGCAGGAGAGATGCAGCTGTCCACACTGAGCCAAGAAAAGAAAAAGTCCATGATGCAAGTCCCTGTGATGGGACCTAGGTCCCTGGCATGCATCACCCAGCATGACCCGCTGGCCACAGTCCACTGAGATTACAGAAAGGCAGATCCTGATCCCAGACTGGGCTCAAAAATCTCCCTTTCCAATGCCTGACCATCAATTTGTGTGCAACTATGTGGGAGCAGGTGATGCTGGACAACTGAGTCCCATCTGTACAAACCCAAGAGTCCAGTCCTACTTGCTGTGGGTGCTGCTGGGGAAACACAGCCCACACCACCCCGGGTCATGCCTGTCCCTGGAGCACACGCACCATCACATCACTCCCAAAGGAAAAGAGAGATTCCCACACATACCCAGACAATCCAAGCAGCCTTCTCTATTCCAACATAAAGATTTAGCCACAACTCAAGGTACGTGGGGCAGATAGGAGAAATAGGTCTTAATTAGCTAAACATACTATATGTGCTATTGCTCCACATTTATGTGGTTAAGGGAACATATGTCGAAGGAAACAATTTTGTTGTCTCTTCCTGTGTGAGTTGGTTTCCAAACAAGTGAGTTATTGTTTTATTAAGGCAGCGAATTCCTTGATTGATGGCCACATTCTCAGGATGACCTTGTCATTGTTTTCTCAAGTACTTGTAATTGTTACAGTGGAGAACATTGGGCTTTAATTATCTGTGCAAAAAATTCATACACTCTGGTTACACTCTGCTGATTGTATTGGATACACCACGATATTTATTTGCCGAAGAGGGAAAAATGGCAACGGCAAGTCAGTCTAAGGACTCTCACAAGAGAAAGTAATGGTGGATATTACAGGTTCCTAAAATACTGTAATAGCATACAGTAATTCAAGCCAGCCTGGTAATCAGTTGACGCTCAGGTTCAGTACAGATTACCTGCTATTATATCAGGCGGTCTCTCAATCTTGAGAAAATATCTGTTAAGGCATAAACATTTAAGCGAAAGAGGCACAGAATGCAAATACCGTGGATTGGCAAACCGTGTGTGCTGCACAAACATCATGACTTTTTCCTCTCATTTGAATATAATGTACTCATTTCACACCCCCGGCCAGTGGTTAGCATTACAAAGCTTCAGTTGCCAGGCATGCTCATTATAAATAATTTAATTCAGACAGCTTTCAACAAAGTTCAGTCCCCATGAGAATTTCCCACCAGCAGCCTAAGCCCAAACTTCTGAACCAAAATCTGTCAGTAGCTACAGTGGGGGCAAGGTAAAGAGCAGGGCTATGAATCAGGGCTCAAAGACACTAAAAACTTAGAAACATACATGGAAAATATCATATTGTCTCAGAAAGATTTTGAAGGAAAAAAGTGTATATATGTGTGTGTGCATGTGTGTGTGCATATGTATATGTGTGTATATATATATATTTATTTGAATGTAGACTGGAGAGGTCTATGCCATACCAGATCCCCAGTATAATAAAAATACTACAGCATTAGGGTTTCTGTCATCAACTTACTATAGAAAATAGCCAGATAGTATACAGAAAAAATAATTCTATATAAAACACACCATGAAAGTAGAGCTATGAAGTACTCCCTCCATGTGGATACAAGAACAGATCCCTTGGAATGCAAATAGCTTGTGCATTTGTGAGTCACTGAATGCAAGGTGCCCCGTGACTTTGACAGTATATACAGTTCCCCCATGCTGTATTGCTTCAGATACAGCCAACAGGGGCATGAGTAAATGAGAGGAGGATACCAATTGGCCATTTTCTGGGAAAGGCCTTCATCTATGGCATCCTCTCTCTAAAATACCTTGGCTTGTTTATCTTCAAGAAATAACATAAGACCCATCTACTTTCACTGGCCTTGGAACAAGAAGAAAAGTGGCAAAGATGACTCCTCTGGAGAACAGTCAGATAGTTGTCAATATATCAGATGCAGTTAGTAAGTAAAGTTGAAGGAAAACTGTCAAATGCCCAAGATCCGTTTAGTTTAATGGAGAAAAAGAAAACCAATTCCAGCCAATAGCTGGAACTGATGTAGTAAAAAAATCTGGTTAGAAATAAGGCTGACTTTCCCAGCTCCTCTTCCAGTGAAGGGTTGGTAACCCTTGGAAGGAACTGGTACTTCAAGGAAGAACTCAGATGCCATCCTCAGAGACAGCCTTTAATCAAGCCTTAATATCTGTTTGTTCAGGACCATTCACAGAAGACTAAAAAAGAAAAAAAAAAAAAAAGAAGTGGTTTAATAACTCTGTCTTGCTTTCACAACTTCAAATTAATGAAGAGGATGAGTTTCTTAAAAGTGGTGGGCTGTGGCTGAGAGCTGGTGACTATCTTTTAGAAAACGTGTATTTGTAACATCAGAACATAGCTTTTTTTTTTCAGTAAATCCAAAGCAATATAATCAGCAAATCCAATATATATCCAAAATATAATAGACAGAACCCAGAGTTGACATTATTATCATTATTACTACTGAATTGGGGTGAAGAAAAGTGTAGATACATTTCCCCACAGAGATATAGAATATGGAAAGATAAGAAGCATGTTAAAAAATACACCAGCTCACAGTCAAGCTCTGAACAAACTACAGTAAAACATATCTCATGAAGGCAAGTCCATACATAAAAATACAGGTGTATGTTCCTTCCCTGACTACTCATTTATAGGGATAGTTGCTACCATAATATTAAGGATGCTCGTTTGCCATTTTAATGTAACTTTGAAGTCCATTTTTGCCTTATTCTTCTGGTTTTCCTCATGGTTGGTAGTGTTTTAAATCATTAGGATCATCGAATGGTTTGGATTGGAAGGGACATTTAACAATCATCCAGTTCCAACTCCCCTGCCATGGGCTGGGACATCTTCCACTAGACCAGGTTGTTCAAAGCCCTGTCCAACCTGGCTTTGAACACTTCCAGGGCAGCCACAGCTTCTCTGGGCTAGTGTCTGTTCTAGTGCTACAGAGCTATCGTTTGTGATCAGGAAACACGTACCATACTTTGAAGGAATCTAACTCCTGTTGAAACTCTATTATTGTGTTATTTTCTATCCTAATTCCTACATGTCTTCTCTGACTGGAAGGCCTTTTTCAAGTTCATCTCCCAAATATATGTATTATATAAAAGCTTATTATTGTTTATATCATATTTATCATAAACAAAATATTTCACAAGTCCATTTTAAAGTTGCTTCAGTCCTCAACTAATCCAGTTAAACTTGCATATATCTACTAGGAATGACTTATGAGCCATCATTTCAGTATTGTAGTAGAGAGAGAAATGTTTGACATACAAAAACACTGATGCAAAGTGACTTCATAGTTAATTCATTTCAGTTCACAAAACACACATTCAATAGTGAGAAGTGATTTGGGAATAATTTCATTTGTTATTAGGTTTAACATAATGTGGCAGTATTAAATAAAGCACATATATTCAAGCCAATTCTTTTCATTTTAATTCTTTCAATTAAACTGAGATTGTATTACAGTGTGAACTGAGCAAGGCCACAGTGAGTTACTTGTGCCAAATTCTCCCCTAAAGCCCACGGAAAGATGTTGCTTTTATTTTGCACCCCTGCCTATACCAGCATACCACCTCCAGCTGTGGAAAGGAAAGAATAGCTGAAAGTTATTTAAAATGAAAAATGGACAGAGTCACTGTCAGTGTACACAGTTTGGAGTGATCTGTATTTTTCTACTAATGTGACAGACACTTAAATGAAAGAAGTGAATTCACGGCTCCAATAAAACAGTGGCCAAGTCTCCCTTACCCTTATTTTATTTCTAGCAACAGTAATAAAATGACTGTTTATTGAGCTTTTCTTCACTCTTTCTTCCCTCTCTGTTTCACAGCCAAACAAAAATGTTATTTTTTGACAAAGTAAAATAACTTATTTTATTAAATTATTTTCCCTGTGGTTCCATAGTAAATGATGGCAAGATTTCATATGTTAACTGGTGCTGATAACATTTTCTGCTTTGAGAAATGCTTAGATTCCACCTAAAGGACTGAGGTTTTACTGGAGCATTAAGGATGAAGAGTAAAACTGTAGAAGCACCGTAATAACTGAGCACATGTTAATGATGACAAGGCTATGCTACTTAGTTTAAAACAACCAAAATGTGAAAAACTAGCACAATAAATAAAGTGTGTGCCTATGCATGGGATAGGGGTTTAAGAGTGTATCCCATCTTTGTAAAGCCATGCATACAATTTCAAATGAAAGACAAGTGCATACACAATGTATCTGTACACACATAATTCCTGGGGGGCTGCAAGCCCTTGTATGTCAGTAAGAACCCACAACCCCTCCCCAAAGTCAGTGATGGAAACAGATGATCAACACTTTGCCTTAAAGTCACTCCTCAGAGCTCCCAACCAGTGCAAACACACAGTGGCAGCCCGTGGGTACCACTGATGGAATCGTTCAATGACCAGGGGAGAGACAGGGTGTTACTGGCGGTGTCGTTCCAGCAGATACATCCTGGTCCCTCAGACCTCTGTGCCTGTTCTTTGGCTGGACTGCACAGCCTTTTTGAGCTCAGCATACCCTGACACTGGACCAAATGTTGCTTCTCTTCTTCTCTCCCTCACACATGAATTCCCATTAACTTGACTGAACCCTTACGTGCATCAGCCGTGTGCAATTTGACCCATTTCCACAACAGCCCTCTTCATTTAATCCTTCTGCAGAAAGTGTCGCCTCGGATATTTGTTTCAATAAAGTTATTGATTTCATATCTTCACCACTTTTGCTACAGTATTTTAGGTCAGTAGGCCATGTGGCCCTGCCTCATCCAATAGTTGTCTGGTCAATAACTTAAAAAACCTCAGTATTGACTGCTGGAAGAATGATCATGCAAAGAAATGGACCTGACATCAGTCAAACGGATTGTGTTTGGCAACCCAAGAGGGCACAAAGTGAACCTATGCTGATAACTGGGTCAGTCTAATAAAGATACATGTGTCATCACTTCACAGCAATTGATTCTTTAAAAATTAAATGAATATGTGACTGAAACAATCTTTGAACTGAGCCTGTGTCCACTAACACCAAGATTCCCCTCAGTTTCACTGAGGCTTAGAACCAGGGCATAGGACTCAGCTGAGGGCTCAGCTAAGAGGCACATGTATCTGATGGAAACCCATCACCTTGGTATTGCAGTTTGGAAATAAAAGCAAGATTAAGGCAAAAAGAAAATGTCAGAAGCATCAGTTTTAGTAAGGCTTCTGCCCTTCACTCAGTCTCTCAAAACACTTGGGAAATGGTTACGTGCATTTCTTAGTTTAAACAACAAAGTTGTAACTGGGAACTTCGACTGGTTTCTCTGCCTGAAAAGGCAGAATGGATAGTGCTTGCTATCACCTACATGATTTTTCTGTGTGCCTTAGAAACATTTCTGTGTGGCACTGAGGCATACAGCAGTTCTGTTGCCTCTTACCTGACTCAGTTTTTTTGCACTTGTTCTAAATGCAGAGAAAATGGTTGCAAAATGCTTCAGTATACCCCCTTTGTTTGGCTATAAATAGGAGGACATGCTTTCAATCTGCATTTAGGCAACCTAAAAAATTACATTCCCTCTTTCCCAGACTGGAACTGAATAGTGAATTACCACCTCTCAGCTGGGACCACAGTGTTAAGGGAGGAGTAACTGCATGCCAGCCATGCTTTAAACCACTCCAACCTGGTTACAAAAGCACTCTGGGCAGGGCCTTCAATAACCTTACTTGAATATTCAGGAAGTTTCTCAGTACTGACAGGAGCAGGATTTCAAATATTAACAATGTCTCACAATAAAGCATCAAGCAATTTAGTATTCAATCCCCTCCTGTGTAAATCAGCTGAAGGGACAGCCTAATTTGCACCAGTTTGTAGAGCTGTCCCTTGACTTAACTCTCTAGATTAGATCTAAAAGGATAATCTTGTTATTCTCAGTGTGGTTTATATCTTTAACACCTTCATTTCTAAATGCTAAAGTAACCAAATCACAATAGAGGAGCGCTGCTGACCCACCTGAGATGCACAACTATATGCACCACCTCTGTGCCTCCTCTGTCCCTTCCAAAACAAATTTCACCACAAGGAGTGTTGCAGGGGCTTTAGAGAAATTCTGAAGAAGATGGCAGAGGTCTCAGATGTTGCAGAAGTTGGTCACATTCCAAAGACTGGGATGTGACTGTGGAAACACCTTGGCACCATTGCTGTAGCTCAGACTATTGGCAACAAGCAGCCCTAAGCAGCCTGTCAATATGGGCAAATTAGGGATGTGGCAGTCTTCATCGAATTCACCAGCTTTATCCTACTGAACAATTAAGCTAATAGGGCTGCCGTTTTGGCTTTTCCTCTGCTCCTGAACTGAAACACTTGGAGGCTCAGTTTCAGCTCCCTCCAACTGCACCACGGGCACCCAGGCTTCCCCAGCTCTTCCAGCACTTGAAATCACACAACAGGAGCTGGAGATGTTTTCATGAACCCATCACAACTGCTAAGTCCTGGCTGCATTGTTAACCTCTTGTCTACATATGAGGAGTAAACCATTTAGATCATCTTCTTAATTTACTCCTTTACATATAAAATAGTGAAAGGATCTTTTTTTTTTTTTTTTTGGTCCTTCCTCCTTGTTTGGGGAAGGACCTCCTTCTGCTCATAGGGTTGTTCCTGTTTGAAAGGTGCTGTGAGCAGTGTCTGCTGAAGTTGTGTCTCCACAGCTGCTCTTCCAGCAGCTCGTCAGGTTTGCCGTCACTAGGACATCACCTTACTAACAGCCTTGGTTAGGCACTGGCTGGGGAAGAAGAGGGAAATATCCATGTTGGTTGCAAAGGAGAGACAGGGCAGGGACACATCAGCCTGTTGGTGGCATCTTCTGCAGACTTGGCTTTGGGTGTCAGTTAACAACAGAGGATAGCTGGAGAAGGACTGAATTGTATGGAACTGTATCAAACCATTTCCCAGAAGGATCTCTGCCACTGTAAGATTTTTTTAATAATTCTGTGGTTTCCAGTTCTAGGCAATGACTATCTTGTAAGTAGAGTGCTGAGAAAAGTATAACCAAGAGAGAGCTACTGAAAATTATGGAATTAAGATGTTACTTGGAAAAAGAAAGGATTAGTACCCTGGCTAATCTAAGCATAACTAGAAAATGTGGTTTTCATCATACTGTACAAAAGGATGTTGTTCAACACACCCTCCTGTAACTAATAGGGGTAGAACTAATATGAAAAATAATAGACCCTTTGAAAAAGGATTATTGTAGCAGTAGAAGGAGCGATTTTTATAATCGATGTAAAATAGGTAAAGCCCTGAGTGTCACACCTAGAATATTGGTTAGTAACGCTGAGCAAGATCAAGTTTATAATTCACAGGGTCTGACTTGAAGTTCATTTGCAGAGAAGAAAATAGAACCATTTTATGTTCCTGATGCATGCAACACACATAAGCACTTTAAGACAGATAAATAGATGTATTTCCATATGTGCATTGCAATTAAGTTAGTTTATATTCTTTCACATGTGTATTTTGTGTACATTCCTTATATAAAACTATGTATCTATAGAAAGAACTGTCCTTATATTATATTATATTATATTATATATCCATATATAATATATATTATTCATCCATATATCATATTATATATCTGTATATTATATATATGATACATTCATAGACATTGATGTTTACACTCACATGCATGTGCCATTAGTGCATGGATGTAGAGATACATTTTAAGCAACTGCTCAACATGAAGGCTTTTTAGATGCCAGGGGCAAAGTCAGACACGACCTGCAAGGAGGGGCTTAGCAGTATTTGGAAGGAGGGCTGAACTTCATGACTGCCTAAAGTGTCCCCACATCCCCATAATAAGAGAAATTCACTGTAAGGATCAGGGAGAGGATGGACACACAGGACTTATTTGGGTTTAGTTGGTATTTTTTTTCCTTTTGTCTAACATTAATTCCTTAATACATATCCAATCTTTTCTCCCTTCACTGGCTTCCCAGGGACTGCAGCATTCCAGTGAGAGCCAGGCCTCTGCCACAAGGGATGGGTACCTGCATAAAGGAGCAGGGGGAGATTCTATTGTGGGCAGCACCTCTGCCTGGGAGATGAGGAGAGCAGAGGTGTGTGCACAGAGTCTGCAATAGCCCTTCTCCTTCCCTCTCGCTCTATCTGAAGTCAGTTGTATATTTGTTCCTTCACGGCTCCTCGTCCTTAGATTAGATTTCTCCTTTCTCATTACCAACCTTAATAGACCCTTCAGACCTCATTCCAGCCCCAGATATTATCTGACCCGTATAATTAATTAATTATAGCCCAAATATTATAGATTATTAAAAATAGCATAACTAATAGTGTAATATCTCAAGCTGTCGACTTTAATAGTCAACATTGTCTTGGTCTCTCTTATCAGGCTGGGACACCCGGTGAGAATATTGATTTCTGGTAATTTTAACCATCATCTGCCATCCTGATGGGTAATTGTCAGATTTTCACCAGAGTCAGAGCTCATTTGAAATCGTTAAACCGTCGGCAAGGCTCACAGTTGATCTTAATGTTTCCTTTTTCTCCCCCTTCAATATGTTTCAGCAACAGAGAGGAAAATAAATAGAAAGAGAAAGGGAGAGCAAGAGAGAGCTCCCTTCGTGCTGGCCATCTGATTTCCCTTTTATTTTTCCCTTTACACGTGCGGCCCCCACGATGGAGAGGGGCTGCGTGTGCCCCCTCCACAGCTTCCCCCCCGCCTCTTTCAAGCTTTCCTTAGAAATAATAATAATAATAATAATAATAATAATAATAATAATAATAATAATAATAATAATAATAATAATAATAATAA
>JAWWEU010000125.1:68359919-68418614 GCA_035583155.1 Acropternis orthonyx
ATTATTATTATTATTATTATTAGGCTTTGTTTTTATTCTGTTCTGGCCACACTCAAAAGACTTAAAAAGGTAATAATATTATGTACCCATTTGACTCTCAGGGTAAAACAGAGAACTATCGGTCCTGTCCCTCGACACTGCTGAGGCAACGACGCGCCGCTCCCTTCCGTGACCTCACGGTGACGACGGATGTTTTTTAGACACGTCACTCTCGAACGGTGCCCCGTGCCCGGCCGAGACCCTGCGGACTCCCGGGGGGCGAGGCAATCCCGCCCGGGAAGGGGCGGCGGGGGCGGCTGCTGGGGCGCGGGGCTGGTTTTTTACGTTAATCATTTCTGTATATTTCTGGTTGTTACATTAAAAAAAAAAAAGTTTTAACTTTATAATTAATGTATAAGGTGAGGGAGTAACGAGCAAGAGGTGATAAAGAAAGCACTTTGTTTGCTAAACACTTTAAATCAATCAATAAACTGTAAGGAAATGGCTCTTGCCGTGGTGGCGAATCCCTGGTTTTCGGCTGAATCTTTGTAAGACAAGTTTCCTCTGGAAATCGCCTGGCTCGTGAGACACTTGAAGGAATGTCTTGCATCATCCTTTTTTGTTTGTTTGTTTACTCTGAGAGCGTATTTCTTATACGCAAATAATCTTTATTCTTCTTGTACGAGAGAGGGTATTTCCCTTCTTAGTTCCCTTGTGTGCATTTTCTTAATTGGCTTTGCCGATTTGTGCAATATTAAGAACAAAAAAGAAAATTTATATATATAGAGAAGCCAACATCTCTGCCGTGTTTCCGCTGACGGGGAGTCAGTTACTTTGGATTTATGTAAATTCAGTAAATAGGCTCTTTCATTCAGATTCCACCACTTTTAAAAAAAATAAAGTAACCTTTTCATTGCCTCTCCGCTGATTACTTTTAAACTCTTATCGAAGTCGGACTTTTATAATCCATACTTTTTTTTTTTAATAATTTATTTCAAAGAAAAAGTCTATAACCGCTGTGAGCACCCGGAGGGGGCTCCCGCTGGCCCAGGGACGCTGTTACCTCCTTTCCCCATTCCCTGCGTGATCCCAAAGCTCACGCTGGGGAAGAGCTCTGGTTTTTCCACTAGTTTTTGGTGTTCGTGGGTTTGTTTGGGGCTTTTTTTTTTTTTTTTTCCCTCAGGGGAAATTTTAGGGAACCAGCGTTACCGGTAGCGATTTTGGGGAGCGCCGCGCATCCCTCTCTCCGCGGCACCGACTCCGGCACTCGCTGCCCGACGGGCGGAGTGCCGGGGCTTCCCGGGGTGTCCGGGCTTCGCTCCCCCCTCGGCTCCTTCCCCCGGTCCCCTCTCGGCTCCGCAGCCTGGCTCGGATTTGAGATTGAGCACGGCCGTGCGCTCCGCAGCCGCATCCTGCTGCCGCACATCAGCACCAGAATGAAAATGAATGTTCCAGCCCTCCCATGGAAATAAAATCTGCCGCGATGGCTTATATTAGAGGCAAGGGGGGGAGCGGAGCCGACTCAGTGGTGCAGAGCCCCGCAGGGTCCGTGGTTTCCACTGCGCGGTGGGTACGGGTGTCCAGCAGCCTGCGGGAGCCGCGGGAAGGATGCGGGATGCTCCGGGTACTCACTTCGCCGCGTTTAGAAGCGTACAAGAGCCAAAAGTCTCGGACGAGACTCATGTGCATTTGTGAAAATAAGATCTTCTACCGTAAAAGATGTTCTGAAGTAAAGTTTCAGGGAAAGCATCACCAGCAGTGCTTGGAGTACTGCTATGCACAGGTCTTACTGGTAGGAGAAAGCCAGCTAAACTGGGAAACAGATAGTCAGGAGATTCTCACATTCCATAACTATCTTTTTGCCTACCAGGTTTGAGTAAGTGCTATTAGCAGCAGAACTGTTAGCTCAGATGGGGCACGGCACAGCTGAATAAAGAGATAATTCAACCCCTGTCAGCACTCCATGAGTTCCAAACTGTTCCCCCCCTCCAGTGGGAAATATTTCGATTCCAACAAGAGCTGCTCAGAGCTTTGGAGTAGGTGATATTCCTACTCCAGGTCTGTTAGCGTCCTGCCAGTGAAACCTGCTCATGTGAGTATTATTACTCACAGCTGCTGGATGAAGGAGTCAGTTAGCCTGAGATTCCCAGTCATTAAACGCGATTTAACAAGGCTTCTCACATTTTATGGCAGTGCTGAAAACAGAGCCGCAGGTATCTTTCTCAGCATAGTTTAGGAAGTTATTGATAACCCTTGCTCGAGTGCCTCACCCAGAGGTCTGAGCTCATAAAATTCAAGAGCAAAACTGCAGAGCGTCAGTTCTAGTGCGTGTCGTGTCTTCCCCAGTGTGCAGCTCAGGCAGTGGTGCAGGGCACATCATACACTCTGGTCACAGGATACTGTCTGTGTGCACAGGGCATTTAGAGAACCAGCACCCAAGAGCTAAAAACTCAAACAATGCTCCCTGGACACACAGCTCTGCAGCTGGTTTGTGGTGTTGGACTTGACAGTGAGAAGTGGGATGATATTGGCACAGGGCAGCTGTTGAGAAACATCCCTGGTGTGAATGCTCAGCCCCCGGTGTGCTAAAGCAAAATCCTCTCATCTGCCTCAACCTCCTAACTCTATCTACCACCTGTGTTCCTGCCCACTGGCACTCTGGCTCTCTAGAACAAAACAGGGCCTGATGCAGCAAGTTGAGGTTGTCCTACTAGATCACCCTCAAACCCCCCCAGCAAGGTCCAAAAGCCAAGCCTCATATGGCACCTGCCTGATGTACCTGCTGCACTGCACACAACGCCTGGTGCTGCTGCACAGAGCTTTTTGAAGGGCTGCAGTTTGTTGTCAGTGAGTTATCAATGAGCTACAGACACCCTGGTACAGTGTAAGTAGAACCTACTGACTGAGGGGACAATGGTTCTGACACGAGCAGCAGGTGTTTGCTCTGGTTAATTCTGTGAGTTAATTTTTTTAAATTACTCTATTATTAATTCATAAAATTTAGTGCTAGGGGACTCAGAATGAAGAACACATTAAAGAAGACATTTAGCAATGCATTTGCCAAGGGACAAAGTCCCAGCTCAGATAAAATGAGCAGCACATTTGGAGTCTGATTCAGTATGTTTAAGTGACATCTTTGGCACATACCAAAGATGATCTGGGGCATCAGCGTATTTTTGAACTAATTTCCATTAAGTCAGTGTTAAATCCAAGGGTGCAAACTTGTATTAGTGAGAAAAGATTCACATGTTAATTGCATCTTACTATTGTTCAATATATGAATGAATGAGGTTAAGGTATTTTACTTTATATAGTTCAGCTTATTTCAACCAAAAAGTTTCAGTTGTTCTTGTTTAATTAAGCAGCAGTAAAACATCTTATAATTGATGTAACAGGAAAAAAAAGCACATAAATAGAGACAGGTAGATTCCAAATGATTGAGAGAGAACTGGAAATATTTTTAAATATTTCATGTCATTGATTACCCTCAGCAGTCAATGATGTTACACCAAATCATTGGAAACAAGTTTTGTATGATCACACTCCCCAATTCCTTGTGTTATTTCCAGTTCAGCATGGAATGTAGGTGTAGTGAGTTACATTTTTAGATTAATTCTTAGATGTTTTTGACATATATTGCAGACCTTCTCTTTCACACTGGACTCACAGTCATGTTACATGTTTCTAGTCTTATACTACATAAGCAAAATGCTAAAAATAAAGCTCTGCTTCCTAAAAATACACCCTGATGTCTGCTGTATCGGCAAGTATCCATTAACTCCTGTATTACATGGTAAAATAACTCTGCTCAAACACGACTGAGTTTAAATACTCAAAGGAACATTATCTTACAATGTCTATGCAGTTCTGGCCTTGAGGTTGTGTCTCAAAGAGTAAACAAGCCAATATGGTTGTTGTAGAGCTTCTCTTAAGGGCAAATGAAAGATCTTTTTCTGATATTGGAACATTTGCCAGACTCTGGGAGGTAAACCAAGGCAGAGACCAGAGTGGACAATGAGGATGAAGGGGACAGGCAAGTAAACAAAGGGGATCCTAATCACTTTGTCTCACAGATTGGGTTAATATACACCGCATTCTTCTTTATCTGGTGCTTTCTTTTCATCTTCTTCCCCTTTTGCCCACACAATCCTTTCCTGTACCATACGCTCACATTACGCAGACGTCTCAGGTGGACAGAATGAGGGTTGTCACAGTGAAAATAACCCTGTCAGTAAGAGCTTTTTCTGCTTTTCTGATGCCGTCTGGCAAAGATGTGACTTCATAGAGAATAGGTTTTAAAACAGGTTATCACAGCCTCAGAAACCTAGAGCTGCCCGTTCAGGAGACTTCCTGTTGATGCTGGAAGTCTTGTAGGTGCACCCTCTATGAACAGAGAAACCCAGGAGACAGAGAGCATGGCCGGGACCCAAAAGTCTGGGCATGCAGGGTCAGGCAATATCTGTATATGATTTACTAATTTAACCTCATGACATGACAAATGTCCAGCTAGCTAAAACTATCTACCTCCACTGAAAGTGCTAGACTTCATTTTATAGTACATCCTTTTAGATTTTCTTCTCTGCAATGACACAAACCAGAAACACTTTACAGTGACAATGCGGGAGGGATGACACCACAGCTAAGAACTGCAAGTCACAGAAATACTTATGTGGGATGACATAATAAAGATTATTATGATTGAAACAGTAAAGGTTCATCCCCTTCAGTAAACTTCTGCTTTTTTGAAGAGAAGGATAATAGTTCTACTAGCTTTAGTACAATTAAATCAATTATTGCTCATTTTCTTTCTTCTTTTTTTTTCCCCCCTCAACCGCACACATACATTACAAAAACTTGCCCTGCACATAAAGGTACTCTTTCCTGTCTGTTCACCTGTAACACAGGTAGGGTTGGCAAGCTTTATTTCCTCTGCCTTGGCTCCCAGAGGCTGGAGAAGGGGAAGAGAAGTACAGGAAGGAATCATTTGGATGAGTTACTGATAGGGTTCCTCCAGCTCCTTGTGTAGGCAAAGAGTTTGTAGTACCAAGCTGCACTCTCTGTGACCTGTTAAATATTTTGAGATTTGTGATTAAGGATGCTCTTTGGGGCTTCAAGCATCAACATTATGCCTTGTAGTGGTGATTTGGAGTGAAATACTGTGTTTGCCTTGAGCGTGCCCTGCAGCTCACCTGATCAGACTCGCCTTTGCTGCTCCTGCTTCAGCATTGGGGAAAACAAACATTCATGAAAGCAAGGTTTCATTTCTGCCCTAGTAAAACTGTGTGGCAGAATCTCCTCCTGGTGCTGTTAGCCTTCAGCTGCCAAAAATACTATTACAGAAGCTCAAAGATATCCAAAAGCAATTTCCAAACAAGCAGAATCATATATTATATTTCCATATACCTTTTACAGTGCTCGAGGCTAAGAGGGGCTCCATAATGGCATTATAAATACAGCAAATTAATGGTGGATGCAATGCCAACACCTTGTCATTATGCAAATTGGAATGTCGGCAGAAATGGTTATTCAACAACCCCTTTCTAAGTAACCAGACTCCTAATGCTGCTCATTACATCTAAACTAATTAGCACCACATTTAAACAATTTTAATAAGCTTTTCCCTTAACCCCTTGACAGCGGGGATTCCTGATGTTAATGCAGAAACATACAAGCACTTAGCACAGGAGCACTGGGGGTTTGCTCAAGGTGCTGGCAGGCAGAAAAGCAAGGGGAAGTCTACCCAAAAAGCCAATGACAGTATTTAAGTCACAGACGTTTAGAGACGGAGAAACATTGCACTGTCATAAAGTCCAGTTCAGTTTGCCCAGGCTCTGGTGCAGCCTCATCATGAGCACAAACATACTGTGCCCTGCTCCCAGCACAACAGAGCCTGGTTCCACACTGCCCTGCTGAGCTGGTACTAGGTTTAGGCTCTGTACTATCCACACCTAGCCACTAGGAAAGGCTCAGCAAGGACAAGGCTATATTTCTTTCTCCACTCAATCAGCTTTGAAGAAGAGGAAGAGGAAGGAAACCATCAGCTCAGAAACATGAGTAATTAACCTCGCCTTTTCCTTCAGGGACAGCATCCAACTCCCACAGTTGAAAGGACAATAACTTCATCCCATGGATCACAATTTGTCCAGCTGCCAGGCAGACCCAGCTCTCATCCACATGTGTTTTTCCAGGGGATGTGCCAAGTTTTGGGATCCTTAGCATCTCTTCTAGCTGAAGGGGTCACCAGTGCTGCTGGATGGGGAGGGCCCAGACTGGTCTTGATCTGGGCTGCTGCTCAAAGGTCTGTCCCACCCTCTTTCTAAACTTCTCTTAGAGGATTTTGTAATAGGACCATCACCACATCCACTGAACGGGATGCTCCCAGGGCTCTGAATGTACCAGCAGGCTCTGATTCCTCTCACCACCTTGCTGTGTATTCCTCCTCGGTCTCCCACACCCTGGCACAGCTGCAGCACCTTGGCTCTGTGACACCAGCTGAGCTGGGAGAGACCTGCCCGGGGCCTCCACCTCCAATCCTCCAGCTGATTGCAGGGGAACTGCATTTAGGTGGGGGTTTCTTTCCTGAGCTGTGGTGTTTGTTCCATGCTTGGCTGCGTAGCTGACTGCCTCTCACACTGATCTTCCCTGGCTGACTTGGCTCCAGACCTGTGTTTTATCTTGGTGGACCTTCAGCTAACTTCTGTCTGGTGACTGACTCTATTACTATTACCAACACTGAGTGTTTTCTCTGGGGCTCTGTGCTGCTGCCCTCGTCAGGAAGGCCATGGCCCCTTCCTGTTTTCACCTTCAGCTCCTGACTCACCTCTCCCTGATGCCCGGAGTCTCTACTCGGTTTCTTCTCTCACCTTTCTATGGACTAATTTCCCTCTGTACTGACAGCACTGTTAAGTTTTCCTTGGGCAGTGCTTGGGGCAGAGCTCTGATGTTTGCAAGTGCAAGTTCAAGTCTTATTTTCACTCAGGAGCAGGGTGCTGTTAATGTTTGGGGTATATTTAAATGCAGCTGTCCCAGTGCATCCCAGAACAGACTTACAGAGAAATTGCTCTCCATTAGTTACCAGAATAATACCCTTCTCTCAGGCTTTGGTGTCCAAGAGGTCCTTAGGGCTGATCTAGCTGGTGACAGTATCTGTGAAGAAGCTCCCTCCTGAATCCATGAAACTCAGTGGTGTTTATAATGGTAGGTGTCCAGGGAATAAGGATTTAGATCCAGCCCTCCCTGGCTCGGGTCTGGGGACTGTAATCTGCAAGGCTCTCTTTTACCCTTTGCCCAGTTTTCTACGTGAAGTATTTTTAGCCCCACTGTGGTTCAGTTTCAGTTCCCAAGCGAAAACAGGTGATGTGAACTGTCTCCCTTGGATTTAACCTGTCCCCTGAGACAGGATATGTGACTGTCACCTCTGAAGCTGAGAAGGGGACCTGAATTTCACCCCCTCAATGTGTGCTCCAGCATGAGAGCTGCTGGGTGCATTGATTGCCACTGCCTGTTTAAAATCAGTGACTCTGTTAAAGGTGAGTGTTTGGGGGATGTGAGACATCCCAAAAGGCATGGTTTTAAACGCCCGATTTTCCCCACTGAAGTACTGCTGTAACATCCAGATGTCCTTCCCTTTCCTGATGCATGACCTACAGCGACATTTGTATCATCTCCACGATTAAAAGCACTAATGTGTTTACTAGCACTAGGTAAGCTCCACACACAGTTGCACCACGGCCAGGCAACTGCAGAGTGTGAGAGGCCACCAGATGGCCTGCCTGCCTCTGCTGGACCGCTGTGATAGGCGCTGGATTGAGGCTTTGCTGGCTGCGGTGCTCAGATTCAACACTTCTTGTTCTGGCTGGAGGCTCCTTATAACTAGGAACACCCTCACCGTCCATTTCCACAGCCACTTTAAATGGAACAGGCTTATTTTTTGTTTTCCACAAAAAAAAAAAAATTTTTTTTTTTCCAATAATGTCTGCTTTGATTCACTGATACCTTTCCCAACATGCAAATTGTTCTACATGGTACAATCCACTCCCCGTGCAGAACCGCTTACAAATCCCATGTCTATGTTTTGCTTACAAAAAACGCCAACAAAAAAACCAACCCCCAAACCACAGATAAATAATTTAAAAATAATTTTTAAGATCTTCTAAGGGTTACAGTTTTCTAAGAGAAATGTGGTTTTAATCATTTAACACGGTTTGTTAAAGCCAAGCCTCAAGTAATTTTAGAGAGAACAGAATCACAAGGTTATTGTGCAAAAGATGAGTATGGACCCATCATCTCTGTAACCTCAGAGGGGATGTGCTGAAGGACTGTTTTTATTCAGAAGCCCTGCTCACCAGCTCTATACCGAGCTCATTTATGCCACTAAGCCCTTTGCATTAGAGGACCAAACCCTTCATTCCAACCTTAAACAACACCAAATCCATACGTGCCATAGTCTATTTCCTTCCAGGCTTTTACTTCCAGATGGAACCACATGCTTAGGTAAGAATAACCATGGAGAAGTCTTTGCTTTCAGTTCTTGTTTTACCAGTGAAACAGTCCTAGTTAAAAAAGGATGACTTAGATGCATCAGCACAGCTCTCAAGTCCTTTGGGACACACAGGATTCAACCTGCATCACAAATATTCACCTTAACAACACTCTAAGGGCCAAATCATCCCAAGGTGTTCAGGTACCTGGAAATCATACACAGTATCCCCAGTAAGCAGAAGTACAACTGCAAAGGTGTCTGACTGAGTTAGAAAGACAAAAACACAGGCAGAGATTATGGGAATGATACTTGTATTTATTTTTTTTCCCAGAAACTCTAAGGACAGGGATAGAAAAGTTACAGTAGGAATGTCACACAGTTGAGCAATAAAGACATTTGCAAAACTGGAGAGCTCAGAGACCTCAAATTTGTAAACTGCTGTAAGCAAAGTGACACACAAAAAGTGTGAAGCATCTGAAAAGTAGATTGACCTGTTTTGAACTTAAAAGGATTTCTATTTAGTGAAGGTAAACTGGATATTTGGAGATAGATGCCTTTTTAATTTTTTTTTTTCCTCCAGCACAGCTACAGATATACCCAGGAAGAGGAGAAAGCTCCTCCAAACCCTGTGAAATTGTGTCTGGCCAGTTCTGATGAGAATGCTTAAGTGACAAAATTCAAAGCTGTTGTATGCATATATGCTGAGTTGCTCTTGTAGAGAAATAATTGGATTAAAAGAGGCAATAATTAACATGGGAGGAGAAGTGTTTGTCAGACACTGGACCAGGGGAAGCCAAGTGCTGGTAAGGGGCCAGGCAAACAAAAAGGCAGTGCTACAGGGGATGTGTGATCAACACATTCTCCTATGAAGGGTCAAAGGTTTGTCTTGTTTCAAGGCAGAAGGAGGGAGAAAAAAACCTTACATCCAACTGAGTAGATTCCCTACCTGACAAGGAAAGTTCTTGCAACAAAAGTTTAAAAAAAGGTAGAAGAGCTTTAAGAAAGTCATCACTGGCTATCAACCTGGCCCAAAGTCCAGGTACCTGTGCCTGAGTTAGCCACCTCTGAGTCACTTGCCAGGAAATCTTAATTCTGCAAATTCTCTTTCTGCATGAAAGAGGCACTCTAAGAAAACATCTTTTTTTCATAAGAAAAGGTAGAGAGCATGTAGATTACACAATAGGATCAGGTTTGCAGAGAGGAAGTTTTAGCTGGTAATTCTAGAACTGACATGACTGAGCAGCATCACAGAATCACAGCATGGTTTGGGTTGGAAGGGACCTTAAAGATCATCTCATTCCAACCCCCGTGCCACAGGCAGGGACACCTTCCACTAGACCAGTTTGCTCATAATGGAGCATTACTTACTAAACACACCTTCTTTTTTCCCCCTCTCAGATTTCTACCATTTCCAATCTCAGTCTTCGGGCTTCTAATTAAAGGCCCCAAACAGGAACTCCATGGGCTAAAGTGCATCTACTTGTTTGCTGCAAACCTTTTAGTGCTGAAATTTGCTGCTTAAACCAGCAAAGAAGGGTTAAGTGTCACTGCACAATACAAATTCCCACTCTTCTCGCAAGGAGGAGAGAAAACATGATTTATAATTGAACACCTTCAGCCTGTGCAGGCTCAAGAATCTCTGGAATAGTGGCACAATGACCTCTGTGGCTCTTTTGAATGTCAATCACCAAGTGTCAGTTTCTTTTGGACTGTCTGGGAATCCCAGCATCCAGTGATCAAGATTACATTCAAATGTGTGGGATCTGGTTATTGTTGGTTTTGTGTCCTGTTTCTGTTGTCCTCTGTGACTTTGTCCTTAATAAGAAATCAAATCAATTTAGAAGCTGGTTCAACTGACTTGATGATGAACTTTGTTTGTCCTTACCTACATTTTCACCTGAAGTCTTCACTGCCACATTAGCAAGACTAATAGTAGAAGTGGCTTTGCTTTCCAGTGCAGTAGATATTTGAAATTCTGGTGCTTTACTGATTTGGAATTTTTTAGTGTGTACACAAGAGGTTTTTAGAGATACTGCAGGGAACCACTGTGCTGCTTGATGTGGCACACTTTCTAGGACAGTAGGCTGTGCAAACACTGTGCATTGTCATCCCTGGTAGAAATCTAACTGCTTTTAAGGTATCTCTTTTTCTGAAGGCATGAAAGTGGAGGCAGATTAAACACAAATGTTGGCAAAGGAAGTATAAATTACATGAGTCCCTTAGGAAGGACAAAAAACAAACCCCAAAACCTGGAGATTTTACCCAGAGTATGTACAAGTCATAAAACATTCTATTTCATGTACAATTCAAATAATTATCAACTTGTTAAATGCATTCCATTCTATACCACCACATCTTTGCCAAAATTAATGTTCATTATCAAATAAGTTAAAACTGGAAACAATTTTAAAACAACCCACATAAAAATGTGCCTTGCACATTATTTTAGTGTAAATACAAATATCTTTGATCAAGGGTTTTTTGCAGTTGCACTCAAGGGCAAAGATGATGAACAATTTAATTCAGTGCATAGTTAAACTGGTTGGCAAACTTCTCATGCTTTCTTTGGTCCACCCGGTTCATGGCCTTCACGACCCGTTTCATGGCACCTCTGAAAGGGAAACAGAAAAACAGTAACAGTTCTGTTGAGTCTGTACAATCTCAGAGAATGTTTATGAATGTTAAGGGGGGGAAAAAAGAACTAAGATTAATCACTACCAGGCTTCTTAATATGGCATTGATGAGGATGAACGGATTTATCTTGTTAACTAAATTAGCTGCAGGAATATAAATAGTTTAATTCAGCAATGATCTTATTAACAGGAGTAAACAAATTCAAGTATTTCAGTTTAATGGCTGTGGATTTCACCTTCACATCATTGCTTCTGATAGCCACACACAGCAAGTTTGATCTTCAAAAATACCTAACTGCTCTCAGGGAAATAATAACTAGAAGTATCTAACAGGATTTAAAAAAGTACTCAGAAACCCTCCGTCTAGAATGTTTGTGTGAGGGAAGGGTTTACTGTTCAGTTCATGTAACCATAACTCATTTAGCAACTTTCACAGGTTACTAAAACCCTGTTTTATAAGATGTGGGCCAAGTCAAAACTGGCAACACCAGCAACATCCCCATTTCTGAGCACTTTTAATCTACAAGCACAACACTAGTTTAGGAAGACACCAGAGAGTGTTGTGTATCTCTATGCAGAGAGCCAGGCTACTGCTGCCTAGAGTTTAGATAGTCAGGACAATGTGTCCAGTATCTTACATAAAGCAGGAATGGGATCTCTGCTGCCTCAGGATGGGCAAGCATTCAAACCCTCTGTGGTGTCTGCTGTGCTTGAAGGCAGCTTTGGAATGTTCTTCAGATTCAAAAAGGAAATGAAGGAATGGGCTTTGGAGCTGTTAAGCTTTCTGGTGCTCCTCAATCCAACGAGGGCTTGCCCACCTCCTGCTGCTCTATTTGCTGCCATTCCATTATTTCCTCCCAGTAAAACTGGTGCCCAGAGATTTCTTCTGGGATAGACTGCTCTGCTTCTGAGCTGGGTAAGTCAAGACACCTGCAGCTTTTTTCCTCCACAAAATTTTCAGTGAAGATCATGCAGCTGAGATTTTGAGGGTGGGGAAGAATGATGCTTACACAGCATGAATAGGAGTAGGAGATTGTCATAAAAGGCACAGAGAGAGCAGTTCTATATAACCTCTATCTGGTAAGGCAGAGGAATGGGTTCACAAATCCAGAGGGGTAAGAGAGCAGAAGAAAGGCAGCAGAAGCAGTCAAGAGCTCTATTGTGAACACCTGACCCCTCAGAACCTTGGAGCAGCTATTGTGCACAGCTGAGTGTGTCTCTGCTCGGGAGTTCTGTTCTTCACTGCATTCCTAAGTCCCCATTTTCACTGGTCACTTTAGATGCCTCTGGCACGTAAGTATCACCTGAGGCTGATATTTGCAGGTGTGTTCAGATGTCAACCTGCCTCTATTTATGAAGGAAGCTGTCCCCTAACACATCTCCAGGTAAAGTCCTGGGCGCTCTGCTGATGTGGGAAGTAGAGTAGCTATGGGCTTGGTTGAGGGACTATGTCTCATTTAAGACCACAGCACTGACTGACGTCTCTTTCGATTCCTACATCAAAAATGCAGTTGGCAGGTTCCATCACACAAAGTGGCTGATTTCAAGTCCAGTGCTGTTAGACTCTATGTTCTCACAGTCTGCCTTTACTGCTTCTGAGGACGCTGCAAGCTCAGCAGTAAAATGAAGACAAGACATCCACCTGGTAATGTGCCCCAGCCTTTTCCAGGATCAGGCCCTACACGCCATTCCAGCTCTGCTCCCAGGGTTACCTCCGAGAGACAAGCTGAATTCTGTTGTGGCCAACTGCTCTCTGTAACTGCTTCATTTCAAAAGCCATTTTGAAACATCTGAAAACAGGGTTCTTCTTAATAGCACTCTAAACAGTGGGATTAAAGGTTTTCTCAGTAGCAACTGCAATGAAAACCAACATTCTGAAAAAACACCTTGGGAGAGGTATACTTTTAACACGACTCTGCCAATAAAGTTACCAGAGTAAGGAAAATGTGGTCATGGTTTTGCACTACAAATATTACCTAATTGGTAGGAGAAAAGTGAGCCTTTAGCAGCGCAGAGCGGCCTTGACACTTTCATGTCATGTAGGTTTTACATTAGCACCACTGGATTGTGCGATACTGTAAATGAAATGAGATCCCACTTTGATGATCTGTGTGCAATTTCACTTAGCTTTATTGGCAGACTAGAGCCTGGGTTTATCACCTATACATTTCAAGTAATTTGGGGTTGTTATAAGGAGCCAAGGTTATCATCTTGTTTAGTGCTGCAAAGCATGAAACCTATTAAGAACATGACAGGTTTGACTCTCTATGCCTGGCACTAACACACACTCAAAATCATTAGCATGGACCACAGTAAACCATGATATGAAACTCTGATCATCAGAACTGTAGGTCTCTGATTTCTAACTAAGACCAGATGACAGGAGAATTTCACAAAAAATGTGCTATTTCCGTAACTAAAAGAAATGTGGATTTGCCTTTGTTATTATAACTGTTACATCAGAAAAGGGAAAATAAAGAGTTTAAACTAACATTGTGCCTTGGATGCTGTTCAACTCATGCAGTATGTTTAGGGAATAACCCACCATCAATGATTTTACAATAATAATTTTGCTGTTTTGATTTGATAACTTTACACTTCTCACCTTGACTACTTCATTTTTGACATGTGAAACTCTTAAAGAAGCTGCAGCTGCTTCCCATTTAATAAAAATCAGAACATGCTTAGGCATATTTATGTTGCAGCCACATCTGAGCAAGAACAGACATCAGAAGTGGCATACAGAGTGGACGTATGGAGCTACTGTACATTCTAAAGCCCATTCAGTGGTGGCTGGTTGGCTCCCACCTCCACCTGAGCTGGCATGTCTGCTGTAAAGCTAACTCACCTATGTCTGTGTGAGTCATGGACACACCTTTGTTGGATGTGACTGAATGCCAAACCCATCCAAACAGTTTCTTCTTGGGCTAAATGTAGGCCAAGAGCTACTGTTTGCACATGTGCAGGGAGGAAAGGCACACATACAGAAACAGCACCGCTAAGGGAAGAACACTGTGTCCACATGTCTGGTACAGGGAATAATCATCCCCAAACTCTTACACTGCAAAGAGACCTCCAACAAGTTCCAGCCTGTGATACTTACAAAAGATGGCAGAGGTTAAGTGAGGAAGGATTTGAGTATTTTTCTTAACCAACTGAATGCACATTCTCAGTAAAAGAAAATTGCAATGGCAGTGTGTCACTGAATAACACACAGGAAGGGATCCCTGTGTGTCCCTGCTGGGTTGGAAGGTTCTGCATGAGGTCCAGCAAGCAATTCAGTATAACCAGGAGTGGGAGAAAGGAAGCCCAGCAGTAATCGAAAGTTTGGACAGGTTTCTGAGCATACGCCAGAGGCTTGGGAGCAACTGCCAAGACACTGTTACACACCAAAACCAGGTTTTTCATGGATTCTTTTATTAACTGAAGTTCTGCTCAGGACAGCCCATCTTAGGCTTTCAAAAGGAAAAGCTTCATTTTGCCTCTACTCACACTACTACAGCATGTCTGATGCTGTAAGTCGTGTCACTCTGAACACATCATCTTCTTTCCAGCTCCAGTAATGTCTGCACACATAAAGTAGCATCCATCTGATTCTAAATGATCATCCAGAGAAGCCTACCAATCAATTAAAGGATTTAAAAAAAAAATTGAGAAAAGATGAAAAAAGTCTTCCATAGGGGAATTTTGTAAATTAGTTGAAAACCATTCTCAAAGAAATAACCTTGCTCATCAGTACCTGCTATTTTTTACCCTCTAGACATATGGAAGACATTCCTGCTCTGCAGTTAGCCAAGAGAGCTGTTTAGTAAGTGCATGTTAATGTAGAAACAGAAAGTACCATTGAAACAAACTGAAACAGTGATTTAACAGGCTTCAGAGAACAGAAGCATCTTACTTATTGAAGACTTTCTTCTCAAGCCGGGAACGAGAAGTGTCAGCCTGTTGCTTCAGGTCTGTCAGATTTGGGTATTTTTTCTTCTTCCCTTTCTTCTTCTGTCCTTTTCCATTATTTTTAGAGGAACCAAGATCCAATCCTGTAGCAGCTTCAACTTCTCTCATGAATTCTGGATCTCGCCACTCTGTTTAACAAAGACAAAGCATGGACTTTGAAACTCCAGACCCAGGGAGGATTTGCAGTGTCCTAAGGAACAGGTTCTTGCCACCACTGGGCGAGGGCAGAGTCACTGTGCTCTAAGCTGGATACACAAACGAAGGGGAGGATAAAGCAGTTGGCCAAAAAGACAGATATTGATGAAAAAGCCCTGCCAGTGTGGGGTTAGTATGTATGATTGGCTGCTGTGGGTAAAACTGTCCTGTAAGAAAACTTAAATCAAGTTTTCGCAGTTGTATAGTAGCAAAATTCCAAAGAAAATATTCCATGTAGGAGAGGTGACATAAACAGAGTGATTATTATTTAGAAACTGAAAATGCCAACAATGTAGCTGAGGAACTTATCTCCAGAAATGAATTCTAAATAAGCTTAAAAATAAATGTAAAAAAAAAAAAAAAAAGATGGACTATGTCAACTTTTGAACAGAGTAAGGGTGACAACATTGTGACTTCTTTGCATCAATAATATTTGCTTTAAAACATGAACTGGAATAAAATTCTTGATTAGGACAGCACAACCCTATTGCCATGAGCCCCATTTTGTGTCTGAAAAAAATACTATTTCCTAAGTACCCCACATCTCCTCAGTTTAATTATCTTGATCAAGTTTCTTCTCTTGACAATGGCACAAATTAATTCATCTAATCAAAAACTTGTTTTACAGTTTTATCAAAACCTTAATGCTTCAGAATCCAGCCATACACTGTAAGTGGATTCCGATCCTAGGAATCACAGGAAAAGGCATGAAGAATTTAGACTGTAAACTCTGCGAGGAAGCCATGGGTTTTCAACTTTAGTGCAGAGCCTTGTGTATCAGAACAAGGTAACATAGTACATAGTAAAAATGTGACTGGAGGATGGACATCTACAAGGGGAAATTCAGAAAAACAGAATTGCATTATAGAGACTTTGAGTATATGGGTTGGAAAAAAAATGTAGCAAGTACCACTTCAAAGAGAGCCATGGTCTAAACTCATCATAATCTGTATTTTAACACCAGTAATTGTCAGCCACTCATCACAGAGTTTGCCACATGTTGGTCAACTTGCAGAAATTGTAACATAAGTCTACTACTCTTACTTAACATCTTTGCAGATATAGAAAACTAAACAGTCCTAAATGACTATATGATATCATTTATACACTGAGATGATCACTGAGTGTGACAAACACTGGTAACAACATTTCAATGTCCTCACTTAAGAACAGTCTTAAGAAATACCAGAGCAATTTTCCAAGGAAAAGTTAGATTTAACCAACTATCATACATGAAAGCAAGGACTGATTAAAATCCAACACCCCAAAAAGCACGAGGAAAACGAAGCTGTTCAAGAGCTGAGCAGGAGAGGTAAAAAGTGAGAAAACAGAACACGTATACTTGATAGCTCATAAGACCTCACAGACTTTATTTTTTTTTTTGAAGTGAAGGAATACAGAACAGCACAATTCAGATACAGGAACGATTAATCCAAGATTAAGGAAAACTGTCTAAACAGTTTATCTCCCAGTAATAAGAAGGCGTCACAGTTTAGGAACCCCGTGAATGGAGCAATTGTTTAAACACAACGAAAAAATGCCGGCATCCAGTAGAGATGAAATGAGCATTTGAGTAAAATGAAGGAGCAATTTAAAAGCTTTTGAGAAAAATCAATAGAATGCCAGGGAAGAGCAGGCTTTTTGAGCATTGATGGGCCCCTAAAGCTCTTCATACATTGTTACTGAGTTTAGCAGCAGGGAAAAGAAAATTACACAGTTTGCAAGAGTAGGCGGGAATCGATACTGTAGTTAGTAAAGAGATGCTATTTCACATCTGAGTGGCCAGCGGCCTGCCTTCACCAGCCTGTCCTGATACCTGTTTGTTAACAAGTCACTAAGGGCTGAAAAACCAGATACTCTTCAGGGCTGACACAAAAAATAGGCACTTAATTTGCTCCTGTGTGCGAACTATTGGAAAAGGATGAGCGCTGCAGATTAGCGGGTCAGCGTAATCCCACCTGATTCACTGTTTCAGGACCGAAGAGACCAAAGCACCATTTTGTGGACACCAGCTAGAGTTTAAAATTTTATACTAAGACAAAAAATGCTCCATAATAACAATGGCAGTGTTGTCAAAACATAGTTATTATCACACAAACAAATATTACTTTTGTATAACTGCTTCCCCTTTTAATCATGCAAAGATAAAAATAAACCTACCACGCAGTAGGAAAGAGATGTAGGAAGAATTTTGGTGTAATTTAACCACAGAATTGATCTCTGAATTTTAATTATTTTTTTTTTTCAAAATTTTTCAAACTGTCATCATTAATAAATTATGCTGTGACTCATAAGACCAAAGCATCCACTGTACAGTGCATTCATAGCATCACTGCTCAGATCTGCTTCAATATCTTTATAATAACCTCCCCTCCCCCCAAAACCTAAACACCAATGCAAATCAACCAAACACCTCTCTAAAGCACAAGCCTCAAAGAAGCAGAGACCATTTTCAAAGATTGATGAAAATATTATAAAGCAAATATAAAAATAGCGAGGCACAGGAAAAAAAGAAAGCAACAAAAGGTGGTAGATAAAAGTATTTAGTGACATCTGGTATATGTATGGCTTTAGAAACCTGAAAGGTTTTGTCCAGTAAATTAAGTGCCACAGCTTGTGCAGTATTTCCCCAGCCAGATGGGATGGACCTTTGTGTGACATCTCAGCTTAACAACCACACTCAATAATGCAATGCCAACACTGGTTTGGGACTAACATACACATCCTTGTGGGCCAGAGGTGAGAAGCCTCTAACAACACTGAGCTGACACTGTAATAAAAATAAATACTATGTCTAGCCTCAAGCAATGGCAATTTCACAGGGAAAAAAAAAATCAATATTTTTCAGTGCAAGTGATTTTTATACCAGAGTATTAGTTTCTTGTTTGAGATTTCAAGAACACCTACTAGTTTAACTTGCTAGTTTTAGTTTGTCATAACTAAGCCATGAGCTTTCCTTTTTAACACAACATCCACAACTCCTGCCCTGGTTTAGCTGTGACAGTCCAACAGTGCCCTTGCTGTTGGCTAGATGTCAGTTTAGGGCACTTACTCTACCTGGCCAGGGATGGAAACTACCTATAAATGTAGCACTTTGACACCTGAAAATACTAGAACGTAACTGCTGCACTGGTGTAGTGTTGGTAATTGCCAAGCACAGTCACGCAAAGATGTCCAAACCAGTATTAAAGGACACTGTGTGGGTGAGCTGTGTGTTAAAATGCACATTCATTTGACATAGATCTTTTAGAATACAGATCAACAACTGTTCCTTATGCTCTGAAAAGGTTTTACTGAAGGTTCAGTAGCTTTATTAATATGTGTACCTGTGAAACACTGAGTCAGTCAAACCTAAAGTGAGAACTGACTCCTTGAAGGGTGTATTCTGTAAGATATCAAAATGCTAATGCCTATGGGTGAGTTTAATTCGAATGCAGAATACTCACCTAGAATAGATAGCTTAAAACAGAGAAAACTAAGACCTGCTAGAAGAGGGAAGATTAAAGAAAAGCTTGGAAAACAAATCTGTCCCCTCCAATTATACACTAGGTCTTTGCTGGATAGATCCCTCTCTCCTTGTCTTCCTTTGCAGTCCATCAACTTCCAGTATCCTCCTGGTTGCAGTCCCCCAGGTATCTTCTGTCCATCATTAATGAGGTTTAGTTCTACTATTGCAAGGAAGTCTCTTATTCCCCTTGAAGTCTTCCTGCCCATGTACTCATTGTTTTTCTCACTGCCTGCATTCCTTACCTAGCACTCCAGAGTACCACCCTGCCTAAAAATGCCCAAATAATAATCCTGAGGAAGGATAAGCCTTCACCTCCACACCTGAAAGCTACAGTCAGGATGCAAGGAGAAGGCCATTGATTTTGTTGCCCACCTTCAACTGTTTAAAAACAAAATCCAGAGTATTGCACAGTAACATGTAAACAATCAGACAGCACAGCTCTGCTTGCTCCCTTCCCTCAAGCCCACATAGAAGCATCCCTATTAGAACTTCCAGAATAGTTACAATGCCAACAAAGTAAAGCCCAAAGTAAGCACTTCTCTGGCTCAGAGTATTTTCTAGCAATGCTGCACAGATGCACAGCATAACAAGGCCAAAAATTCTCCTTCTAAAACACAAGTAGTAAGTTAGTAGATATAGGAAAAAAAGACTATGGCAGATATGAATAGATAACGGAAAAACAAGTTCCCTCATTGTGACAAAACATATTAACAATAACTACTGGAAATAAAGCACAAATGCAATGTTAACCTTATTCTGTGTACACAAGCACCCATATTTATCATGTAAGCAAGAACCACAGCAAATGAGCTGCAAACTAAAATCACCTGGAATGCAAATGGGAGAATGTGGTTTGGAGCAAAACAGGTAACAGGTAATTTTTATTTATTTTTTTTTTTAAAGATGCTATGCAGACACAGACCTGGTTGCGCTGCTTGCTTCTCAAACTTCATCTTTTCTTCTCTGGCTCTGTCCTCTGCATTTACAGGAATCCCAGATTCATCCCGAGGAATTATCTTTCCATGGAAAGGGCACTTGAGAAAGAAAGTGGGGGGGAGGAATCTCAAAACTTTGGAATGAAAATACTTATATTTTATTCAACACAGCTTAAAGCTGGACACTGGAATTGCACAACAAAACTACACCTGATTCCCAGTCCCCCTTAGAAAACATCAGGATCCCATAAGCATCATGTGTGTAATATGTTCAGAATCTCAAAGAAATAAGGTCTTTTTGATACAAATACCCAATTTTAAGAGGCCAGGTAGCACATCCTGTCAAGTCGGGAAGTAGGGCATCAATGCTGCATTGTATGGTGTTGTTCATGCTATATCCTTATCCTGTAACACTCTCATTTAAAGTATTTCAGTGCATTCAGATCCTCAGATTAATACAGCAAGAACAGGGATACTAGAACAAAGTATCTAAGCAAAGTAGTTCTGCTCAGCAGAGCTCATCATTTGAGGCTGCATAGAACTTAGCTTTCATAAAACTTAATTTGTAAATAAAATTTCTTTGTCTCGCAAACGCACAAGTTTCTGAACACAGTTAATAGCAAATATGCCTCTAAATGAGGAAAAAACCCTGTGTTTGCCTTCCTGCCAGGTACTCATACATCACAGTAATAAATAAAACACAAATAACCTACAATGAATGCCAAAAAACATTTGAGAGTTCTTTAAATGTTTACAGCTTCTTTACCAAAAGAGTGTTTCCCCTATGAAGCACATATTAACAATGAACTTCTCCAGAAACAATGTTCTTCCACTCCCTTGAGCTGCATTTACAATGTGAAATAAAGTTTTATGGGCATGTTTTAAGGAGATCTCCACATAGCACAGATCTTGGAAGTTATGTAACTTGATGCTTACCTTAATCCGATCTTGTCTTTCACACAGACTCCCATCAGGCATCGGTGCTCGACATTTATGTTTCACTGGTTCAAACTTGCCAGCAAATGTTATATATCTAGTTTTCAACATTTCCGTTATTTCTTTATTTTCCACCTCTTCCTCTACTTCACTGGGTGCCCAAAATCGATGCTCAGATGTAAATCTGGCAAAACAACAAGTGAAAATGATTCATGAAGTTGTAAGAAAGCACATAAAGATGCCAGTATCAACCTATACTAAACCTACACATGAAAGGAAGGGAAGCTTTATCAGCAAATTCAAAAAACCTCTATGACTCTACCAGTCTTTCTTAGACTCCTGTATTATGAAGACGTTTTCAAAATATCACCAAAGTCTGCCTCGTATTGATTTCCTGTTTAACCTGCTAAGCTATTACAAGTCTGAGCTTTAGTTCATGATCTGACATCCAGAGTCAGTTATCCGATATCTGGACTCAGTGAACAACTTTGTAATTCTGTAGTTAACATTCTTCATAAAAAAATACTTCTAGGATTAAACACAAGGCATGATCAAGGAGGAAACAGTTTGATCTTAACTTGTCTGATCTTATTGCTGGTAGCTGCACTCCTGCAGCAGCAGAGAAGCAGGAGCTGAAATCAAGAGCATGTTGCAATATACTGAGATCCAAGGAAAGAGCAAACAATCAGCTGAGCCTTATATAGATTCTTTCTTCCAGGTTCTCCTACACAGTGTCCGTAAGTCTGAGAAATTATCAGGTGCTCCTCTAGGAAATTAAACTAATGCATTGAAAATCCATTTTAAAATTAGACACCTTACCTATATTTAGACACATACAGGCAAACACACAGGTAAGATCAGTGCCATGTCAGTGGACACAGGGATTGGGAGGGAAGGGGAGCAAGGACCCTTGAGAGACATATTTCCAAATTTTCTCAACAGCATTCATATAATTTCACTTAGCCCTAAGCTGCCAACAGTCTGTAACGAGAACCAGGCAACCCCAGAGGGCAATTACCTGCCTCATTTTAGATGCAAATCTTAGAGGGCAATGACTGTCCCTCTGATGGCAAATGTTTCTTTCTCTTAATCAGGCAAAGAAATTAGGGTGACTTGCTTAAGCTCACATACCTAATTTTAAGACAACTCAAGTTAAACAACAATAATCACACCCCAAATTTAAGGAAATATGAAGCTAAAGAGGAAAAAAATACAGCTGAACTGAGGGAGAGGGCAGAAATTCAGCTTGCATGTCTGCTGCTTATTACAAGCAAAATGGAGATACCAAGTGACAAATGTCCCGATGACGTAAAATTCATAATGGACACCTTACAATCCCTTTCTTTCACACAGAAATTCCACCCAATCCATTCCAGACTTATTTGAGAGGATTTCCTCTACCCATATCCAGTTCCTCTCAATCATTATTATCCTTGGACCTCATTCCTACTTCTGAGACTGCCTTCCGTAGACTGCAGGGCCATATATACATTGTCACTGGCTTCACTAATCACACCGACCTCAATTCAGCCAAGCACATAAGCCAGTTATTGAAAAAATTTCTTGAGAGTGCCTAAAGAGCTTTGATGAATTCCATCTAAGCAAGTTTTCAGCAGATGATAAGGGGAAAAAATGTAGATGAAAATACCTGACCTTAACAACCTGCAACATATATAGATGCTGGTCTTAGCGCAATAGCTGACCATTAAAAACTATGTAAAGAGAGTAGAACTAGGTGAAAAAAAGGGATTAAGCAAATTTCAAAGCATGTCTATGATTTCCCAAGTCATCAGAAAAATGTTCAACAAGTAAAATCCTTGTTAAAAAGATTGATTTTATCCAGTAATTTCTTCATCAAATACACCTTATTAGGGCCAGATAAATGCTAACCTGCCATAAAGTACAAGTAACTTTCTTCCGGTAAATTAGGGGATAAAGGCAAAAGAATTCCACTGGAGGTTGGTTCAACATTAAACATAGTAATAGTTTTTTACAATTTTTGGTTAAACAGAAAGTTTTCAATTACACACTTCTGCAAATTACAGCATACAGAAAAAGCCCCCTAAGAGTCTTTCTAATATATCAGTATGACATTAGTCCAGCATTTGAATGGTATGGTATTTAGGTTCAGAAATTATGTGGCAAGATTGCACAACAGACAAAAAAGAATGAAATAAACTTCTTATTTGCTTGGTTTAATGCCATGCTGAAAACAAGACAGGCTGCTAGCTCCGTGTCTCTAACTTTGCAGCCACACAAGGGGAAAGCATTGCTAAAAAGACACCATACAGGATTTTTACGTGCATGGTAGTCTTATAGAATTTCTTCGTAAAATTATAGTGTCCTTTGGTGGTCTCAACTCCCCTCCCCCTCTAAATTATCAAATTACAGTTCCATGAGAATGAAGAAGCATTTAACAGTTGTGCATGTCAACCTTTCCAATTAAGAAGATTTTCCATTTAGTACTTGTTCTGTCCCCTTTCCCTCAAATATGCATCCAACAAACCTTAAGGAAGTGAAAATTATGCTTTACCCTATGTGTCATTGATCAGCATTTGGGAACTGGACTTAAAATAGCCTCATTCCTACACAGATAAATATTACCGCTTACTACAAGCATATAACTTATTTTCTCCCAACATGACTTACAAGTAGGTGAGAGAAGAACAAAGCAGTGCTAGTTCCCAAAGTTTTCTGATTTCTTATTTTAAGTTAAGCCACATTTTAAAAGGTTAGATACTTATTTGAAAAAATGATGCATGGGACAAGTAAAACCTATTTGTAAGATGGATCAGAAGGGGAACAGATAATCAACTGCAAGATAAAAAAGATCAACACCTCACTCACACTCAGAGTGTTCCTGATCCAGACAAGTAACAGAGGCTTTAATAAACGAGGAGGAATAAAAGACAAGTTATGGTTAGCTGAAACATAAAAGAAGGACCACCTACTGGAAAAATGCTGCATTCTTTCAACAAATTTATAATCATCTCAATTCCTAAGACAACGGGAAGCTTACAAAAAAATTGAACAAATACAAATCTTAAAACCAGACACTGAAGCAAGTGCAAATGGGCTAATTCAAACATCCCATCCTACTCACAGTCAGAGCTGCACCAACTCGGCTCCCAAGAGTAAGCTAGTTTAAATCAAGGAGGAGGGTAGATGAGTTTGAAAGGTCCATGCTATCCAAAATAGCCTGTCAAGCCGACATATCAGACTCTACACAATACAACACTGCTCTACACACTATCTACTCATCCCCCACCCCCCCAAAAAAAAAGAAATATAAAGTACTACTATGGTTTTATAAATCAATGTTGAGTTCTTAACTAAGTTAATGAGTTGTGTGAATGAAGGCAGAAGTAGGGAAAATTCTTCAGCCCAAATTTTTGGCAAGCTCACAGTTACTGTCACTTTCTAGAGAAGGTGACGGATCACCATTTACCAGCTAAACAAAACTTCTTTAGAAAGTCATCTTCCTGGCAGCTACATTCTCACTATCAAAATCTTCGTTTATTGTAAATGCTATGATTAAGTAAGTGTACTCTTAAGTAAGTAAAGCAGAAAGGCTTTTCCCCTTCAAATTTTAAAAATTCAAATTTCATACACATCCCATATGTATTGTCAGTATTTTCATTTTGCCCTTTTTTCCCCCCTAAGCATCTTATAGAGCCAGCAGGTGTGCATATAGAAAAGTTAAAGGAGCTGGCCATCAACTACCTTAATTTCTCAACAAATATATTTTATACCTGGGGACAATGGCTTTGTGTGTGCAGAGTTACTTAAATTATCTTTAGTTAGATTGGCATATCTGTAGTTATAGACTAGAAGGTTCAGAAGTATGCCCTCTATTTTATTGGGAAGCATAAAACAGTACAGCACAAGGCAGACAGGCAGTGAAATATGCTTCTGATTTCACTCATTTGCAATGTAAAATAAGAGCTTACTACCTTTTTGGCATTATCACAGACAGATGCTTCTTAAACCCCTGCAGAAAATCTTAACCATTTTATAGGCTTGGAGTGGCTGTGGTAGAGCACTGTTATGTATCACATTGCACCAGTTTTCAGTAATTTAAAAGATATTCAGCATTTCACGCAATCCACTACAGAGGCAAAGCTTTCCTCTTGTTCGTTTCTGCCAACACTGTCTTAACACTGTGGTCATGGGTTGGTTTTCTCAATTTGTTTTGGTAAGAAAACAAACAAAGTTAAAGTAATACCACTAAGAATATAAGACCCTGATTTGCAACCCAGCCAGTCAATGATTTTTGGCTTTTTCAAGCCAGCTATGGTACGCACTACTAGAGTTCTGGAGGACTTAAAGGAAATTTATACATAGAGGGAGGAATTTGCATTCCAACTTTCATATAAAAATACTAAAAAGGGGTTTTAAAAACTGACTTCTAGAAACAAGTTCTGATGGATACCTACCAGCTCTTCCCCTCAGCATGGCCAAAGCTTTCCCTAAGTCAGCAATGCTTCGTGAAACATAAAACCTTCCCAGACAAAAATGGAAAGATCCACATTCAAATCCTGTAATTGCCACTTTTTTTCTTATGTGACTGAATAAGCATATCAATTTCCTCAGCTACCACTCTGTAAAGTTAGGAAAAAGGCCTCTGACACCTCCCCAGTCTTTCTCCTACTTTGCCTGCTACTTATTTAGACAGCAAAGTCTCCAGCTGAGTGAATGTCTATCATGCACTTGGCAGAGCACTTTGCACAATGAGGTACCAACTTCAATTGGAGTAACTGATTCCATGCTGCAAACATGAGAAGCGCAGAAAAACCCCCGTGCTTTGAAGCATCAAAGGATATTTAATTAGTATCACATCTTCTTAAAACAAATCACATTTAAAGGTAGAATTTCTGACTTTATTTATGGGTCCTACAACACAAGGGAAAGGAGAAAAGTAATTATCAAAAGAAATAGCAGTCACCCCACTGCATGACCTCTGAGTACAAGTAAATCTATTTATTTGTTTAATTTGTCTTAAAAGAAAAAGAGCATTACTTGAGAATCTTCCCAGCATTTGGCTGATCCTCTCCCCAGTAGTGAAGATCTAATCCAAAAGGCATGAGGGGAGCTTTAGCTCTTTCTTCCTCTAGTTTTCTTCTTTTACCATGAGGATCTTCCAAGGCTGCTGCCTCAGCAGTTGCAGATTCACTGGAGAAAATTGATGAAAAGCCAACACAGAACAGCAATGATCACAGCTTCTTCTCTGTTTTCGTGAGATTTTTCAAATGACCAACAGTAATATAACCATAGATCTAGGCAGGAGCTACAGATGTGGTACTGGAAAACATTTTAAGAAAGATCTTACTATGGTAAATTCATGCCCATGTTTGCATGGCCGTCACACAGATTGCAAAGTCTTCCTTTTGTTGACAAAGTTCCATGGTGCAACACCACTACAGAATTCATTACTCTTACTGACAGAGCTTCACACAGTCTTAGTCACCATACTGAAACATTAAATCTTTAAAGATTAAAAGTCAAAATGTACACCTGAATACTCCAAACTCTGGAGTTCTAATGAAGCAAGCCCCTTTCTCAGGTTACATTCCAGTTTGGTAGCTTTTGGGGGCTTTCCTGGCCAATGTAGAAGTGTCTTTCCTGGCCAGTGCCACTAAGTAAGTGACTCCCAGTTTTATCCCCAAATCACAGATAAATGCTGGACAAGGCTGGAGTTCCACCAAACTTTCAACAGGACTGACAACAAATACAAACCAGTATAACACATCTCCAGGTAGCACTTGACAGCTTAAGTCACTGGGGGTGAAGAGATGGTTCAAACTACTTGCTAATCTAGTGTTAGAATATGCTCTGTTGAGCTGCAAACAAAATTTACCCAGATAAATAGGCTTGGGAGGTTTTTGTTAGTAAAGAAGGGAACAGTATATTTTCATAAAGGTCATTTACACCAAACAAAAGCTAAATTAATTGGGAAGTAGACGATTCCTTAACATCCTGGTGCAATCACCAACAATATCCCAAATGTTAAGCAATGAATTTAACCTCAAAGTGAAACCAAGGCAGCCTTAGCAGCTTGCCTAGATCACAAATGTTTTTCTGTGTGTTGCCATGATAATAAACACAAGAGCAAGAGGTTTCTACAAGAATTAAACCAAAGATAACCTGGCTTGAGGAGGTGGTAACTTTGGTAGTTTGTCTCTGATAAGTTTCAGTGTGGCAGCTGCACAGGTTGGATCAAGTTCGTCTTCATTCCCTTTCAGCTGGACACGGGAGCTCAGTGGAGCTGGTCCTGTTGATGCCTTCCCCACTGGTGCTTTTGGAGGTGATTGGGGTTCTAGCCCTGCAAAATAAATTGATGTTTAGGAGTGATTCAGTTCTCCCACCCTCACAGTGGGGCCAATCAGCCCAGGATGCTGATTATATGACTTACTGCTTTCAGTTTGTGTTAGACATCAAACCCATTCAGTGCTATTTCTGTCTGCAAAACTTTCCTTATTTTGGGACAGACATATACTGAGTAACTACAGCAAACCAAGTTTTAACTTTGTATGACATGGTGTGACAACAAAGAATTCAGCTTGGAATGAAGGATTTTACGATACATGTTTGCCTAAACTGCAATACTGCTTTTTTGTATATAAATTTCTAGTGTCATATCTGCATGCTGGTATGTAATTTCTGTACTTAAGGTTATATCAAGGTAAAAGAGAAGAAAGGAACTTCTGGCACTACTGTTTAACACCCAGGGCCCCGAAAGACATCTAAGAGTAGGAGAAAGCAAAAAAAAAAAAACAAAACCTGTTTCAGCCTGGCAAGGAGAAACCACATCTGTGTGCAGATTCACTGCAACACAGGACTGATGAGAAGGGGAAGCATCATCACCCAGCACAGCTGGTGGGGAAGCACATCTGGTGAAAACCCAAGTGTGTGTGTGAGGCACATCCCTACTCTGTGATGAACCTCAGTTACCATATTGAGGATGTAAAACAAAACAGCTTTGTTTTCTTCCTGATTTGTTAAGGGGCAGCACCACTGAGTTTAGTTGAGTTTTGATTCCTGAATGCAATTGCAAGTGGAATTACGTAGAGAAAGTTCTTCTTTCACAGATACTAAACCACACCATTTGTCAAGAGGAAATATCTAAGTGCTGGCAGAAGCAGCAAGTGCACCCACAGAGTGTGCCTGGGAGACAGTAAATGCCTGAACTACACCTGAGGAACAAGCCCTCTGCAGGGCAGTACCAGGCACTGACGTTCAGCACTTGCAGCTCAGTGGTGGGGCAACTTAATTACTTTATAGAGCCAGATTAGAGAGTCAGCATGGACTGTAAGGATGCAATTAGATAGGCTGAGCAGTTAGATAGCACTTGCCTCTACCTCTGAGCTAGAGAAGCAATGCTCTGAGCCAGTAGGAGTAACTTATCAGCCAATGACAGCTAAAATTTGAAAGATGAGATTACTCACACTAATGTAACAGACTGTATTTGTCTCCTCAGAAAGACTTTTTATAAAATAATTTATTGAAATGCAAGATCTCAGCCCTCAAAATGCCCTCTAAATTCATACAAGAAAATCATGGTTTCACAAAACTAGAATTTCCACCAATTTATCTCAGCCTTCTTGCGAAAAGCAACCAAAGTTTACCTAACATGTTTTAGCCATAACTTGTCTCCTTTAGTCTCCTGCCCAATTCTATTTAGTCTTGAAGCTGCATCCAGAAGTGTTCTTGCTTTGCTAGTCCTTAAATGTATCACAAAACATCAAGTAGAAAAGAAAAGCTAATGTGGTATTGAAGGCCTGCCCTCCGAGTAGGAAATTGCAAGACCCATAGTGGCAGGTAGCTTTGATACACAAAATATTTTCATTTCAGAGCAAAACATATTTTTCACAAACAAAATCAGAACAATTTGCCCTGAATTCTCCTTCCATCTTACAAAGTGTTCCAGTAATTCATCCTGACCTTGATTCATCTGCATCACTCAGTCCCTTTAACTGATGGGATGCAACCCATGGCACTGCTGACTCAAATCACTGGACAAGGTGCTGAAGTGGCGCCCTTCATGATCCACCCCCTAGGCACATGAGTCTACATTTTCCAAGTACCTAAAGCAGGAGCTGAGTCCTTGTGCAGTGAATGACACCTTGGCTTTGTTTTCCAAAGCTCCAAACTCCGGGCACTGAGAAGGGTGCCCTGTCAGCCTCCTGCTAAAGCAAGTTCCTGGATACCCTCTCCCCAGGGAGAGCTGACAATCCCAATTAAAAATCCACAAAGCTAGAGCCTCTCAGAAGGAGAGGAGAAACAAAAGCAAACATCCAGTTGGATTTGGGTTGTGTGCATGTGTAGCCTTTTAATTTTGTTGCACATAGCAAATGGTCACTTGAATCCATTCCTAGATTTTTTAAATACAACTATCTCCAGAAAAAAGAGAGTGCCCAAAAACACTCTCAAGGACAAGGACTCTTCTAAGACCACCTGAGTTGCCAAATCTCTCTCTAGTATGGCTTATACTGGTAACAATGAAGGGAAATGCTTTAAGGGCAAGAGCAGTAATGATGATGGCAGCAGATGCCTCACTTGTCTTCTTCAAAACAATGAGGGAAGGAAATGGGATCTGGAGAAGGAAAGAGGATGAGAGAGTACTAGCCATTAGCAGTTAATAAGCGTTCACGGAGACTTCTGTGTCTTCTCCTTGCTCTCCCATTACAGCTCAATACATTCCTCCTTCTGCTTACACAGTGTATGACACAGAGAAATAAATATGTACCATGTTAAGAAGACAGCTGAAGTAAGTACTCCAGATGCAACCTGGGTGTGACAGTATTTGTCCCATGTCCACAGAGAGACCAGAGCCAGCTCTGCCAGGCTGATGCATTCCACCTTTCCTAAGAAAAGGCTACTGGAGTATCATGTAGATACCCCACAGGAGTGACCACAGGTCTGAGAACAGGTATTTCAGGAGCGCCAGTCTGGCAGCCGTCCCAGAAAGACTGCAGCAAGCACCCAACTCTCCAAATGTTCACAGGCAGGAAGGATTGCCCAGTCTGAAGCCAGTGTCACACTCAGCTTTTCTCCAACTTCCTGTTCTGCTCTCTGGAAAGCACCCCAAAACCAAAGCCGGCATTCCTAAGGCAGTGAATCTTGAAAGACAGCGCCACTCAAGCCATCCATCCAGTGCTTCCTGGGAAGTGAAGTTTGCACAGACTGTGATGCAAAGAGGGATCACCCCTTTCTAATTGTTATGTCCTCAGACTGGAGATTAGAACCTGCCTCCCAGCTGCGGGCAGCCACAGCCCATCCTGCTGCTGGCTGGTGATGCTGCTGAGCACCCCTGACACTACCACTCCCTTCCTCACTCCTGCCCACACCACACACGCTAGAGAAAGCTGTGAACACACCACATTTACTGTGTTACTGAACTTCCTTTCCAAAGTCAACATGGCTTTAAAGAACATTGTTAAAAAATCATTTAAAGGACTCATCTGTGCATTGGAAAACAGTTTCAAAATTAGCAGAAGGACCATGAATAAGGGAAATGATAATTAAATATAATAGGATGGATCTAAGCAGAGAAATACCTAGGCTAAATAGCAAAAGAAATTATCTCATTATACTTATTAGGCTGCAGATTTGCTGCTCAAGAGGGAAAATGGTGCCTACACAAAACAGCACTTCAGTGAAATAACAATGCAGGAACTTTTGTATCTCTGAAAAGGGGGCAGGACAGGGGTCCTTCTCGGCTCATGTCATAGGCTAGAATGGGAGAAAGCCCCTCTCAGGTGCTTTGTATCAAAGTGAACCAAAATTAACCCAAAAGACTGTTATAACCACACTTTAGTATCATCAGTATTTGGAAAAGTAAACTTCCTTTCACAACAGAAACAAACAGGCCCTTCACTATGAACAAGGTTAACTGAGAAGAATATGTTATAGATTATATGTGTAATGCAGACTGGCTTAGACTGTATTTAGAATTTTAAATTGTTGCTTTTTACCTTTTTTTTTTAAGGGCTCATTCTGAAAACCATTGTTTAAAGCAATGGTTTTGATGGCACTTTCATGTGTACTATTTACAAATAGTAAAAAAAAAAAAGAGTCAGAAGATAGCAGGTTTGTGTCTGTCACGACACCTTTTGTCTCACCTTCAGAGAAAATATGTATTATGAATTCTCAGAAACCCCTATTTTTTCCAGTTTTTCCTATGATGTTTACAGAAAAAGATTGCTTGTTCACTACACTGATTTTGTTGGGGAGGAGGAGGAAGGGAACAGCAGAGACAAGCAGTAAGCAACACACAGAAAAGGCAAGAGAGATAAATGGACAATGTGACATTTAGACAGATAAAATCACATCCAAAAGATCAATATAGGAATTCTTAGGAGTTACAAGAACAAAATATTTTCTCATTGATTTCTTATTTTAAACCATTAACAGAAAAATAGCTAAAGGTAAATACACTACGACATCAGTAATACCACTTCCACTATGGAGTTTTTCGAAAATACTGTGTATGAAATTAATTTTTGCTAACAAGATAAAGACAAAAGTCACCCTGCAGACAGCCCCAGCTGAATGGTGTCCAGTGTCAGGGTGGGGTTGCTTTGCTTTGGTTTTAAGATATAGACTAAGTAGAGTTTTAAAAGTGAAATTCCTCTCAAGAATCCTCCTGTTCTGTGTGGTTTATTTAACACAAGTGCAGTACCTGGGTTCAAACTGTTCCAATAGAAGCTTGGAGAAAGAATCATAAAAATGTTCAAATCCCCTTTTTTTGTTTAAATTGACCAAATGGCACCTATTTGCCTGAAGCAATAAAGTAGACCATGTTCAGAAGATAAATCGATAGAAGGAAAGAGAGAGGCTGGGGTTTCAGCTGAAGTTAGGCTGCTGAATGCTGACATTATTGATTTTAGCTAGTTCAGCTGGTCTTGTAATTAAAATGTAAATTTGAGAAAGAGATTATGTCCTGGCAGAAATGGTGGGATTAGGGGGAGATAAAAGCCCCTCAGTGAAAATTCAGAGAAAGAGCAAGCACAGGTTTCCTCAGCTGTGTGGATTTAGACGAAATCTAGCTACTTCAGATTCACTTAAGTTTAATTGAAAAAACGGAGATAGAATATAAACAAGTCTTGGGGACTTCAACTTTCCTGAAAAAAAGAAATTAGTAATTTCTATTTCCCATTTGTTGAATCTCAGTCAAGCCAAGAATATGTGATTTGTATTAGTACGGACACTCTCCAAGATTGTCAGGAAAATCCAGCAGTTCAGGTACAGTATTTCCCCACTTACTCTATTGTGCCCACAACGAAAATGCCTGCCTGAATTTCACTCAGGAAGCACAGTAAGCTTTACTCCTAAGTGAACAGGAATTTGCAAAGCTTCCTTCACATGGACTTGCAGACCAGAGGCTGCTGAAATGCCAGAGGTGGCTTTAGCAGATATTCCCACAGAGCTCATAAGCTGTGTGTGCACCCAGAACAACTTACTACATGGACAACTGCACATTTTAATATTTCTGTATAAATTACACTACTTTTAAAAGTTGTTGAGGGTTTTTTTAATAACCAAAGCTTGTAAACAACCAAAAAAGATGTCCCTAGTGCCTCTGAGTGCAGCTATGCTCATTCAGATTTATGTAAAATCTTGGGAGTTCTACTTTGGAAATTCAAATTAAAGAAAAAAGATAACCATGTTAGTTAACAAGAAGAGCTCTTTAATGTTACATTAATACTTTGGCTTACTGGAATTACAGAATATGTTCATTTGTTATGCTGTTACTTCTCATTAATTAACCCTACTTATTCATGTTTTACAGTCACAGTTAAGAACCAGAAAAACCCCAAAGATGCAGAGTTTATACTAAACCCCTTCAACATCCTCATCTTTTAAACTTCTTGCTTATCATTTTGCAGCCCCTGGCCATTGCAAAGTTCCTCTGAGGTATACTACTATCACAGACCCCTCAAAAGTGTATCAACCTCTTGTGCAATAAGTATTAATTTCCAGGAACTTTAGTAGAAATCAAATGTATACCATGTCCTGTTAGATTTTCTGGGAACCTTATTTACACAGAAGGACCTCACCTGAGAGTGAGGAAAGTTTGCATGATCAGTGATTAGGACAGATCAGAGGAAATGTCTACAGTCAATACTTCTACATGGATAGAGAAGTATTTTGTTGAATGTGCTAATCATGTTTTTTCATAAGTGTGAAAAATGATCTTCATTCCAAATATTGTATTTACAATAATTTGGACTAATTTTTTGTCCCAAGTGTAGGTAGGCATCTGTAGGCCTCAGGTTGCACAAGGGAGGTTCAGGTTGTATATCAGGAAATATTTCTTCACTGAAAGAGTGGTTAAGCAATGGAACAGGCTGTCCAGGGAAGCAGTGGAATCACCATCCTTGGAAGTGTCCAAAAAGGAGTAGATGTGGCACTTTGTGACAGGGTGGTACTTGGTCAAAAGTCGGGCTTGATGATTATGGAGGCCTTTTCTAAATTAATGATGAATAATTCTATATAGAACCTGTGTTTGCCCATATACAGATACATTCAAAACACACTCATATAATGAGGCAGTCTCACTTGTAAACTTATAATTAAATACTTCTAATGTTTTATATGCCAAGAAAAATTGAGACCACACACACATTTGATTACAGAAGTTCAGGTCTGGGGTTCTACCTTCAGTGCTGAATATCTGCTATCAATACATTTACGGTAAATCAGTGTGTGTTATTTAATACATCATATAATAACTATGTCCGATTTTTTGCCCCCAAAGGATTCATAGTAACATTCACAGAAATCTTATTCTAAATACTAGACTCTTGTCTAGGAAGAGAAACACAACTGTGTGTTACTTGCATTTTCCAAATTTAGGAAAAAGGAACCCGAATTTCAAAGGGCAGTGAAAGGTAAGCAGGTACTTCTGCCTGTCCTTTCCCCTGAAAAACCTGATTTGCATTTTCCCCTTAAAGCAGTCAGATAATGGCCTTATTCAGCCTGGACAGTGCAACTCTAAGGCTCAAATTCAGCTCCTGAGAACGGTGCTTCATACTCTGTAGAGTCTGAAGGTTTGTTGTCACTGTGGTCTCCACTGAGCTGCTTCTCCCTGTAAAACTGTTCTCCATGTCCTTCACACGCAGGAAGAATTCCCTCAGGAAGTTCCTGAGGTGTGGAGACCAGACAAATCAAATCTGACTGAAAAGCTAATAAGACATTTAGAGCAAGAACCCAGACAAACTGAGAAATCACTGCAGTAAGGAAGGAAAAAGTAAAATTTTAATTTCCATTTAGGCAGCACATGTGTGTGTGTTTTGTGATTCAACAGTCAGCAGAACCTCAGGAAGTTCATTCCCAAATAATGTCAGCAAAATAATTTGGTTTTATTACAGCTAAGCAGGGTACCATCATCTGCTTAATCATGGTGAGGCACATTTTTATGGCCCATTGCTAATGAAAGCAATTGGCCAGACTGCTCCTCAGACCTACACCTGACCCCAAATAAACCACCTTACCCTGTGTATGAAATACAAGTGCCTGGCAGTGACAGAAACTGCTGTACTGACCCCGCACTTGTGTTCTCTTATTGGCACTGAGTCACCCTGGAGTCAAGTCTACTACTTCATGATCACTGCCATGATAATCAATCTCACTCCTGAGAAAGACTAAACTCCCTATCACTTTAAAAGCTGTTAAAAATGAATTTCAGAAAGTTTTTCAAATATGTCTACCACTGGGCAATCCTAATCAATCCTAGAAACAAAACTCAACAAAGGAATTCCCTAAAAGACCAATAAGCACTGAAAACAGGTCTTTAACTGAGTATGTCAGAGATGCCTAGATGTCGTAGTTAGGGATGTAAAATCAACACTTAGGATTTTTTCTTTTTCCCCTGTAATTTCCAGATGATTTTCATGTATACTATTAAAACAAACAAAACTCCACAATGCAATGGAGAAAAATATGATTGTAAAATCAAGAGATACTAATTCTGTTTCAACTAAATCTGTTAGATGCTTCTGTGAAGGAAAAAAGACCACTATGAAAGCTATTACTTTTTCCCAGGCCAGAGTAAGTGGGATCTGTTCTGCTTTATCAGCACTTGCATAAGTGCTCTTCTTGCCATTTGTAGCTTTAAATCGGTTATATAAAATAGAAAACCTTTCTTTTTTTTAAGGGAGAAAAAACATTTAGATATAGGACAAAAGAGCACATTATTATTCAGTAACTAAACCCACTGCTTTCCTAATTCCTACATCAAAAATGAAGGAGACAAAGAGAGCTAAGAAAGAGTGAGCACAGTGCAGCTCTCAGCAATACATGTGTATGTTAGATGACACGCCTGGCTTCAAATTCAGTGCCCTTGTTCTCAGCATGACACAGACAGAATGTTTGTACTTGACCACAGAAACCAAAAGTTTTAAAAGCACTTAGGAAAACTTTTCTGTAGGGAATAAAAGAACGATGCCAAAAAGTTAGTAATGAATGTTCCTAATATTTTTTTAATTTGCAATGATGATTCTATGACATTCCATATTTCTGAGGCTGTTTTGCCTGCATGTCTTGGCAGATGCGCATCAAGAGAATAAAACATTTAAAAACAACATGCATGCAAATCTGCTGCTTAGGTACAGATTGGAGTATATACCTAGTTGATACAAACAAGCACCTTTTCTGAAAAAATGCCCCCAAATGCATAGCTTTTACTGCTTCAAATCAAAAAATTCATTAATGCATTAGTTTACACAGTATTGTGCTGTCATTTCTAATATAGGCTTTTCCATGCTCTGAGAAGATGTAGAAGCTATAAAACCCCACATCCTTAATGAACAGTTGCCACAGCAAGTTTATTTATATCTCTAAAGTGCTCAGTGAGAGCTGAACTAGAGTAGCTTCTGTGACCTGAAGCACTCCCAATTCTATGTAAAGAACCAGATGATGACTTCTCTACTAAATAAACCCTGGTTTTGTACATCGTATTAGTTCAATTAGTGTATGTCTTCCTTCTCATGTTGCTATGACTTCTCATAGTAAGAACAACAACAACAAAAAACCACACAGAAAAGTATGACTCAAACGCCATCAGATTAGGAAAGGCAGTGTGGGGGCATCTAACCCATGCAAGCACATCACACTGTGATGGGAAGAGAGAAGAATTTATGAAATGGATAGAACTAACCCTTGGGATTTTAAAACTGCAGCTTTGATCCCCATATGAAATAAGCCTCAAGCAGGCTTTAAGATGCAATGTGAACCACTGAAGTAGCTCTCAGGGACCTAAAAATATTCTGGTTTAAGGCTCAAATACAAGAGAAATAATCTGATTAACCAGAGTTGAAACCATGGCTTGTGTTCTTGAATGTGCAGTCATTTCTCACAAAATTTTGGATAAGGATGAAACTTGATAACCAGCAGACTGCTTCCATGCTAATATTCCCAAGTCAGATGGCTTCCTTGTGTCACCACTTGCAAAAGAGTAATAGCACTTCCCTGTCCTCAGAGCAGTATTGCATATGTTCACAAATGCTTGCACTGAGACACAGACAAGAACTATCAGCTGAGGTGGGTGCAGGAAGGAATCTCCTATCCTGGAATCAGCATGAAACTCTATGGCACAAGAACCACGTCAGGAGCTGCACAATTCCATCCTTACCTCATCCACCCTAAGGCTTTATGCCAATGCAACTTACATGCAAGCACCAAAGGCTGGAACATGGAAAATCTCAAGAGGGGATCCCTAGAGCTTTCTTTCACATGAACAACGCCTTGATTTTTCAGGGCTGAGCAGTATCAGCCATACAAGGGCAGTGGGTATCAGCAGCATCAGTGCTGAGAACCAGAGCAGCCCCGTGAAAATTATTTTCAGTGCTGTTTCTTTCTCAGCCCAATGTTCTTCTTTAGCAACACAATGTCTTTAAAATGGTCCTGTGATCCCACAGGAGGGCTGGTCTCTTGTCTGTTGCAGACATCAGGTGCAAGTGTAAATAAGGATTATACAAATGGGAGGTCGTTAAAAGTCTGGTAATGCTAATTTGGCATGACACCCCTAATGGGTTATATCTTCACACTTCAGTTATCTAATCACCTAAATTCTTTTAACAAATTTACATTTCATTTTATACATGGAGATTCAAATTGACTTGTTAAATTCTCCCTCCACCCAACCTATACCCATGCTCAGTTGATTCATATATTTAATATCCTCATCAATTTTGAGATCATCATCATCAAATACATATACAAACAGATAATATGATTGTGCATGTGTGTATACTTATGCATAGAACTTCTCTTGTCTCTAAATATCTTTTAATTTTTTACAAGCTTTTCAGACCTCAGGAGAACTACAAATACATGTATGGCCATCAGAAATAGTGTCTCAGCTTGAAAGTTACCTTGTTGGTAGGATACTTCCATTTTTCTAAGAGAAGTGAAAGGGAATAAAGTGACTTTTATATCAATAATTTACATGTCACATTTCATGCCACTTCCACAGTCATGTTTTACAACTTTCTTTTCCTACTTAATATAAAAAGGTAATCTGTTTTGTTCAGTAAAAGTAGCAACAAAAGGAAAAAAAGCTTTTAACCATTCACACCTTCCACATAACACAGGGATTTTATTTTACATGGAAGACAATGTTTCAGTTGGAACATTTCACTTGCACTCTCATTTTCTAAGCTCAGAGTCCTCATGAACTATACATGAACTAAAGAAATGTAGCAAACCCCCTCCTGAATCACGTTTAGATAAAGCTGAAGTCACTGCTGTGATAACTGCACTTGCTCATGGAACCAAGAGGCACAGTTAATTAGAGGTGGCTGCCTAACACAGCCAGCTCTTGATGAGAACATGCTGCTATGAAATCAATCTATTAGTGTGTATTTTAATATGATAATTCATTTTCCTAAATGAAACATGTCAAAGAGATGCTTGTTTTGGTTTTGCATATTAAAAACAATGCAGAACAGAGGCCAAGAGAGCAAATTTTCCTCACACACCTGAAATAATTACACAGAAGTCAGTTGGTTTATGCAGTAGTTATATATTGGCTTCTGAGATAAGATTTTTGAACTAGTAACTCACCAGTTAGTCCAGGAAAGCACTTAAGTACACAAAGACAGAAGAAAGCACATGCTTAAAAGATTGTCTGAATTCTTTTCAGGAATTCTGAGTTATTTTCAGACCCTTTCCTGAACTGGGAACTTACATAATAACTTCAATGGCAGGGAGTAAAGCTGAATGGTTTCAGGAATGATGAATCCTTTTAAAATGCTATTTTTAACAAACACGCCAGGTAAAGAACAGCCAAGTGTGACCATTAGCTCCTACATAATTACATGTATATAAGATGAGAGACAGATTTTGTTTCCTGATTGATTGGCTTCTGCACTATAATGTATTTTCCTATCAGCAATAGTTTAAATACAATTTGGGAATTTCTTAATCCATTTTATATACATTTATATATATATACACACACACACACACTTAAATATCCTTGAGTAGATAGCAGGCTTGTTCTTTTACCCTTTTCCATGAGGAAGAATTCAAATAGCAGCCAAGTACTGTGTTAGTGTGATACAAAACGTAGTAAGACACTTTGTTTTTAAAAAAATGTGTGTCCACAAGGAAGAAAGAGGATAAAGAGGAAGAGGGGAATACAATTCACTTCCAGTGGAAGCTGACAAGTATAAACAGAACTTCTGCATGTTAGGATTCTTTAAGCGGCTGCTAAAGATATGGAAAACAAGTTCCAGTGCCTGGAAGTATTACAAAAACTCCAGTTTTGGCACAAGGAATACTGCCAAAGGAAGGGAAAAAAAACCCAAGGAAGAACCACAGCAATGTAAATAACTAACAACCTCCTTTGTTCATTCATTTACTATCGATACCAGTGTTTTGGACTCTTTCATTAGTCACACATACATAAGAAGCTTTTCCCAACTGTCTGGAAGGCTGCTGCCCCTCTTTTCTCAAAGTCCCACTGATAACAATAATCAGAATTTACTCAGTATTTATTGCATGACTGACTGTAGTTGGGATAGCCAACATACACTGGTATAATTTTATCAAAATATAAAATTTTTTTTCCAAGAACAAAAAGATAAACAAAAGGCTGACCAGTTTCTGAGTTTGTGTCCCACAGGCCTTCACCATCATCTAACATCTTCACACACATCTAACTTCCCATTTCAATACTTCAATACTCCCTATTCCACTTCATCTTTCCCAACTCTTGCTTGGAAAAAGTTGCCTGCAGGCTGTTTCATGCAATACCTATTGCAAGAGCCACACCAAACCTCACTGCAGCTCCCTGCTCAAGGCTCCAGTCGAATTCTCAGCCCTCTATATAGCTGAAAATTTCCAAATTTTTTAAAGGTATGGAGGAAAAGAGTCACCTGCCTCCTCCAAACAAACTGGAATCAGCCGGTTGGACTTGCTGCAAGTCCTTAGGTGGGGAACACAAATAATCAAGGCAGGTATTTCTTCCCAGGCTGTCCTGGTAGGTTAAGTCTAGATGGGGTACCTGGACTGAGGCACAAGCAGGACTTCACACCTGGAGACATCCCTGAGCTGACCCCAGAAACTACAGGTTATTGTTACCGCTCACCCTTTGCTGTCTGTAGCCAAATTTGATGGCAAAAGACAGTAAAAGGATTACTTGAGCCACATAATCTTGGGTTTACACAGGCCCACCCCCTTTTTTCAACAAAAGGAAGCATTTGGATTGTACAGGTAATAGCTGCAGCCTGACTTTCATGATGGAAACTGCAGATAAGTGAAAAATAAGCATCAATAGGATTGAAAAAGGCACAGCACAGCACAAATCTTACACAAATACTTGCAGAGGAATGAAAGAGCAAAACATTTCTTACAGTCACCAAGATTTTTAACTTCTATGTGATGGCAGCCTCTGCTTCTCTACAATGTACCAAAATCTTATGAGTCTTAAAACACACAACACTGCAGAGAGGCAAAGCTGCAAACACTTCCTAAGCAAGATGTAGAAAAGACAAGGAGCAATGCACCAAAACTGAATTAAGATGAACTTTTTTCAGTAACCTCCCTCTAAATTTCACAGAAACACATTATATCTTTATTTAAAAATTATCTACTTGGAATGCATTAAAAGAAGGCAAGAATATATGTTGCCATCTGGTGAATGCTCAGCAATTATAATTCTGCACTTGAAGGCTGAGCTTCATTGAACATCTTGTGATAGCAATACCCAAACAAATAAGCCACCTTGCAGAGCCGTAAGTTGGCCAGTCTGTGGAAGGAAGTGGCTGTGCAGCTCCAACTGCTGCTACTAATGCAGGTGATGGAACAGAACCTTCTCCCATCCCACCAGACTGTCACCAGTATTTCTAATATTCAAGCTCATTTACAGCTTTACTTTGCAGTCCCTTCACACCCAGTTTGTGTTTTGCATCACCTATAAGCACACACGGTGCTGCCTCTGGCTCTAAACTCCAGTGGAACGTGATGGAATGAAATAAGCTGCTGGTCTCAGTTGCTCTTGCTCCTAAAAGTATTTGTTTATCTAGAGCCAATCGGTGCTGCCGTGTCCATGTAATGACTTCCTCAGAGCAGGCAGAGATTACCCACACCGCTGATCACTTTATTACTTCAGAACGGCTGTTTATTTACTTTAGTGAAGCAGCAACGTGCAGGGATAAAGCTTGTCACAGCTGGGCAAACTCACCATATTCCTTACGCAGGTGGTCTGGAATGTGGGGCTCATAACCTTCCTTCTCAGGGACCTCCACAAAGTCATCTTCATCCTCCTCGTCATCATCGTCATCATCATTCAAGGCTTTCATCTACAGAGATATTTTTGTTGGTTTTTCCTCTTTTAAAAAAAAAGTGTCGACTACTTTTCATTTCCCGTCACACTGAAAATATTTTGCAGATATTTTGATAGACCTATTGAGACTGCTCTATGTCAAAACTATTTCCCTAATTATGTATTTAATCTTTATCTAAGATTAGGCCTTTGCTTAACATTTTATCTCTAAAGCCATATTCTATCCTAAGGGTTTTTTTAAAGCCCTTTCATCCATTAGAACACACACAGTCAGTGAAGTCCGAGAAAGTGTGAAGCTATAAAATGAGACCAAAAAACTCTTAAAATAACATCAAGATTTTTACTTAATGAGCAAATTATAGCCTTACCTCTTTTCCTTTGGATGATTTTACTCATTTAGCAGCACCCAAATAGTCTGTGGCATGTTAAATGATATCACAAATTGTTTAAGAGCTCAAAACCAGAGTAGGCAAACAGGAGGGGAAGCTGATGAACTGGCAAGTTAATACTGACCCAAGTAGGAATATTCAGACCTGTATACTATAGTAGTTCACTGTGTTTCCTCACAACAGCACTAAAAATAAGTGAAAATATTAATTTCTTAGCTAATTTTGTACATACCAAGCATTCAAACCATTCAAACCATTAGACTGCACACACTACTATGGTTAAGATCAACAAAACAGGATTTTTTAAAATGTACACTTGGTCTGTCTTGCAGTTTGAAATTGAATATGTACAAGTAGCTGAAAAAAAAAAGCATTTCCTACCAACTAATCAGGGTAATTCATTCACATAAGTGGTTTCCTACATATCATTTCAGCCAGCTACTACTGTAAAAATGCCAGCAAATCTCTACATTTTTTTCCTAAGATTGTTCCATACCTGAAAATTATTTTTTCTTCTAAATTACATGTAAGCTAAAAGATTTTGTGCCACCAGACATGGCCTGTACTATGAGAGCTTTAAAACAACAAATGCCAGCTACCCTAAAGAAGCAGCAATGATGTAGGCTTTACACTTTATTTCATTTGTCCACCTTCAGAGTCACCAAATTCCCAACAACAACATAATCAGCACTTTATTGTACGTTTGCCATGTGCTTTTACAAGTCTAGGAAATAATAACAGGTATCCACAAAATCCAACTTTAGCACAGGCTATCACATTTTTCCACTTCATTTCAGCAACCCAAAGCAATAGATAAGGAAAGGAATCATTTGCAGTATTTTCAGCTGTGTTCTTTACTTCTCTTACTGCACCTGACTTCTGTTGATATTCATATCAACTACTCATTGCTACAAGCACCGGAGGATACTGCAGGTTTTGCCTGAAGCAGAATTTTCCCAATTTAATTCACTACTCTAATCTCGTGTCACAGCTGAGTTCCTTTAAATCGTACATATACTCTGAAGCCAAAAACCTAGAAACCAATCTTGACCTAGTGAATGTAGTTAAAAATTTAAAATAAATAATAATTTTTTTAATTAGTATTTTTTTCAGTGTTATTTGTAAGCTGGAATGAATTAATTTCTAATACAGAACACCAACTGATATTAATACACACTGATACATATTAACATATAATGAATGGATAGTAAAAATTAGAGGTAATTTTAGATAGTAAAAATTTGCTTAAAAAGTTCTTTTAAGAAAGCTACAGTTCCAGTGAAAAAAAGGAAGAGAGAAAACCATATTTACTGTCCTGAAGACCAGAGTTGATTTACTATTGCATTCTTACCAGGGAACACCTAAGTAGCCTTCATTTTAAAATAAAGTCTCAGCATAATCACGTTTGAGAGTATTCTGCTGCCAAGGACAGGTAAAAGCCACAACTCACTCTCTTCAGCCCAATTATCCCTATGTCAGGAGCTGCCAACATCCAGACTATGTTGGAAGATCCTGCACCCAGCTTTACCTTTTTTTCTCACTGCAAGAATTTTTCCTCATCTAAAAGAAAGCAGCAATTCAGGCTGTACCTGGCCTGGCCAAGACAGATGCACCCTGAGCCTGACCTGCTCAGGTGGAGCCAAAATAGAGTTCTAACCAAAGAAAGGGTCAAATGTTCCACCATTAATCACAAACTCCGAAAGACACTAGACTTGAAAGCAGACCATCTGTGTTAAACCACAACTCTTAGAGGACCTTCCCAATGGCTTTTAGAAAGAAAAAAATCATCACATTTTGGACTGCCCAGCAGAAGAGTGCTAAAGACTCAAGAGAAGTTAGTTTGTATTTTGGTTTTGAAGTTCTGCTGGTGGTGTCATCCCCTTTTCATCTGTTAGGGCCAATTTAATTAAATTCAGAAGTAACCTCCACTCCTATTCTGCTACAAGCAGGACAACTATATTTTCCATACTCAGGTTCCATTTCTCATCGAGCTATTAGAAAACACTTCACCAAGCTAAAACTTGTCTTAAATGATCTTAGTCTACAACTTTGTGTCATAATGTACAAGCTGATCCACTTTCACATCATTAAATGGAGAAAGTAAGTTCAGTGTCTTTCCCTAGTTTTTACTCAGTAGTCTGTAAACAAAAACAGCAACAGGTTTAAGGAACTCAGAAATAGTGTCAAACTAGGAGGGGAAAAAAATCTCAGTTTGGATTGATCATTTAACTTAAATTGCCAGATTATACCTAAAATAGCAGAGACAGAATACCAGTACTTCTTGCATGTCATATCTGAGAGGACTAGTGGGAATGCAAAGTACTATCTTTATTTGAAATTTCTCCTAATTTGTTCACATGTCACTGAAGGCACGTATCTCCCCATACAGCAATACACTAAAATTCAGTGGGCTTCACTAATCCTCAACTTGAAAACTGCATTAGAAGCAACTTTCCTATATTACCTGCATGGCCTAAAACTTTAAAGCACGTGAAGAGCCTGCCAGAGAAAAGGCATAATCAGATGCAAATTCACTTTGTTTAGGTACAATCCATGAACTGTGCATTCAAGTACTATAGAAAACATTAATCATAGGAAACTGTAATTTTTGTTATCAGTCTAACACTAATCAAAAGGGAAACCTGTCACTACCGCTGACCTGTGAAACGTCCCAATTATACTCTTCGGAAATGACAGGAGCACTTAACTTCCTCACTGAGTAAATGACGACAATCAATCAAGTTTGAATAACAATGAGCCACGGAGCTGAAAATTATTTTTTGTATAGAATCTACCCAGGAATTTATGAAAGGTGAAAAGCAACCCAAGGTTTTAGGGGCATTATGGCTTTCAGCTAGTGCAGCACATATCAAACACTAAACAGAATTTATGTGTTTTAATTTTCTAAAAGGTAGATGTGGACTTGGTGCTACAATGCATAACATATAATGCCAGATTTTAAATATGGGGGTCATTTTCATAAAATATTATGCGTATTGTTCACACCCCTGAATTTCCCTGGGGTCTTCTATTAAATTTAGATTTTCTGTTAAAAAAAAAAATTAACTGCTTAGCTAACTATCAGGAATTAAGCCTCCTTTTCCCTTCAAACAGATATAAAGTCTTTATCTTGATAAAATTTTCAACAAGATAAATAAGTAATCTTTTTGCTTTAAAATATTAAAGTTGTCACGGGTGGAAATTCAGGAAGTTGTAGTAGTATTGGGTAGTTATATCAATTTACTTCATTCCAGGGTACTTCATCAGCACCATTCCATTTATGATGGCTTATTCCATTCTATAGAAAGCAGAAGAGCTCATGGGCAAGATTCTTAGTCTGAGAAGTATCTTTTTTCTTTTTTTTAAATTGCACTTTTCAAGCATGAAGAAACCTCCAAAGCAACCTCTGCAGATGCAGCATGAAAGCTCAACCACCTATAATCTACATTTCCACTACAGGTAAAATTCTTCAGTCAATTAATAAGTAATAAACAACCCACTATTAAATCAGAAGACATAAATATTTAAGACAATATTTTAAGTGGCAGAATTAGTAAATTATAATACTTTAGTAATGAGTGGTTAGGTACTTGCAAACAAGAAAAAGGAGACCAAGATAAAAACTAGCAATATGCCATTTCTAGTGTGCCACATCTCATGGAAGTGTAAGTGCCAGTAATAAATACCTCAATGCAAAGCTTTTCTTGTAGTATACAAAATTAAATACCTCTCAGATAAGTAATCATGCAACTGCTTGTTTCTCAATCACCTGTCATAGAACATGGAAAAAAAGGTCCTGGTTTCAATTCCATTGTAATTATCAGGTGATATGAGGAAAGTCACTAACACAGGCCACCAGTCTTACCAGAGATGGAGGGTCTGTCCCTAGGGAATGGCCCACCTGAAGGGAGACCAGATTCCCAAACATCAGAGGATATTGCACCACCACTGCTCTTCAAGCTGCACAGAGAAGAGAACTTTTTCCCTGTTAATCTGCTCTAAAATGTTGACATTTATTTATTTATCTATCTGAGTCACAAAAATAATTTACAAAACTATGGGTTGGTTGTTTTTTTTTTTTTTTTTTTTTTTTAAACTTGATAGTATTCCTGACTAGGTATTTCATGGTGAGAGGAAACTGGGTTTAGCTAGGCAATTTCCAGATTCTTGAGCTGAACTTATTTACATATGGGAATATGGTTTTAAAAAAAGACAGAAAAGATACATACATTAGTGTCATTGTAATCACTTAGAACATCTCCATTCTCCTGACTTTCACTAAAAACTTAAAAAAAGTGCCGACTATTCCAAGTAGACAGTTGCAGTCAAACCATTTACTCCCTAACTCATTAAAAAAAAAAAAAACAACTTGAAAAAACAGATGTTTCCTTATTACTCTGCATAATTAAATATCCTGGGAGGAAACACTGGGTGCCAGCAGAAATGCAATTGTCTCTTCTACTTTGGAGTCCACACTCGAACAGCCTCTGGCTGTGAGTGCAGCTAAGTGTCAACCACAGCTCCGGTTAAAGCCTTGTTCATCCATCCCAACCAGGAATAAATGCAAAGAAAGCCTCCACCCACCACACACACTTGGAAAGATGTGAAGAAAAGCCTTTGGTTCTTTTATACAAATTGACTGCTACATTCTGTTAAGAGGATTTAAAAACCTGTGTCTCTGCAGCCATAATTAAAGCAAGCAATAAAATGACTGAAATATACAATGCAATCAGTTTATAGGACTAGATGTACAGCCTTTACTAATTATTGTAGGAAAAGAGGGAAAAGATAGCACATGAAGTCATATCTACTTACTGAAACACCACTCGCAAAGTACAGCTGGGACCATTAAATAAATTTTGCATGGTCTAATTAACTTGGTTTGCAATCTCAATTACTTTTCACCCAAGAAATCACTTTTGTTCAGTTTTATGCGTGCCTGTTTCCCTTTTAAAAAAAAAAATGATGTAAGGCATCCTCAGACAAGTGAACTCTAAACTTCATTTGTCTTTCAGCAGGCTTGATGGCTATGCATTTAAAAACCCATTCTATCTTATAAACTAAAAATTAAATGTACTCAGCTGTGATGGTCGTCATTGCATCTGCTATTTATATGCTAATACCCTCACTGAAAGATCTTGCAAATTATTCCACCATGCCAATATCTCATGTGCATCTACTCAAAGCCAACTAAATATTGTTCTAGAAGATTTTGGTTAGGGAACCAGAATATTTATTGCTGTAGAACCTAGTTAGAGGGGCAAACTTAAGCACATGCATTTTTTAATTCAACCTCAGCACAAAAAATACTGCAGTCATGTTAAATGAAATTTGGGGATATTCTATGTAAGAAAACAGTGACTGGGGTCAAAATAATTTCTTCAGTGCCAGTAGTCGAAACTGAGTAGTCAAACAGTGTATCTTACAAGTTCCTCTTTTTCCATTCTTGTATATCATCTAACACAGGATGATGTGGAAATAAATGCTGGCATTTGGGCAGATTCTAGAACCATGCTTGAGTTTTCCTATGTGCAATACATGGAAAACACAAAGTACTAACAGAGCTGTATTTATAGGGACCTCCCACACACGCTCCCTCCCCTTCACTCCATGATATGAACATAAATTCAAACCTTGACGACTGCAAATTAGATATGTGGTCCAGGCAAAGCACATTTTATGTTTACCCGTAAAAGTATCACCATTCATTCTATTTGTAGTTGCTCAACAACACATAGACTTCTTGGCCAGGCTGACTTTTATTGAGGATTGCACTTCTCACATTATTTCCTAATTTCCAGAAGTAAGTAAAAATGCTTAAAGGGTTCCAGCCCAACACTCAGCCTAAATGCAATGCTGGAGAACGAGTGTGCCTTGCTCCAAATTGCTTTAGTAATGTAACAACTACCCAGTGAAGCAGTTTTTTACTAAAGCAATGCACACTAGCCAGAGTTTGGGAGTATCTTCACAGTCCTGGAGGGGCCAGAGGATTACTCAAGACGGTGTGCCAAAGCCCTCTCCTGTATCAGTCTGTGTTAACAGCTCCTGCACCTCTGGTTCCTGGCAGGCTCAAGGTCCCAGATAAGCTTAGGAGGGATTTTAATAAAAAGCAGAAAAGTTTTACTCATAAAGATCAGTAGGTTTTAAGGTGCAACAGTTCAAAAAACCTTGCATCTTAATGAATCCTTGTTCAAAGGAAACTGGTATGTCCAATATACCCATTAGACCAGTGTGTGCATTTACAGTTTCATAGAGGACAGCAAACAAAGGTGGTCTAGAAATCTCATGCATTTAACAAAATCATTACCTCAGGAAGATATTACAAGGCAATTTCTTCAGCAATAATCACTCAAGATGTATCCTCAGACGTATTTTCATACCTCACTACTTGGGCTCCTACCACCCATCAAAATCAGCAGTACTTGGCTGCATAAATCATCTTAAACCTTAAGTAAGTACATTCAATAGGTCAAAGTTCTCTTACAAAATGAACATTTTTCATAAAAGAAATACCACATTCAGGGGAGGTCTAGCGGTTTTAGTTAAACTACCAAAGGTCTCCAGGTCTAGCAATGCTGTTCCATTCCATGCACCACAGGGAGCTAAAACGGAAGTCTACTACCCTTCATGATTTAATGTAATGAAGTTCCCCAAAATAAAAGAGAATTAGTTCCTACAAAATTTATGCTGACATTTGATACCTATATTTAATTTGTTTTATCAGAAGTGACTATAGTGTCACTCCCTTGCATGTCTTTGTGCAATGCTGATACAAAAATAAAGGTTACATCTTACTTTTGGAAATACAGCAATGTATTTGTCCCATGCAGTTGCTGTACATACACCAGGCACTACAGCTTATTACACAGTAAAAATGAATATATTTAACAGTAGTATCTTGTACATTTTTTTCATCCAGTTTTTCATTCGCACTGGGAGATGAGCTAATCATATGTCACTCCATCAATTTGAATTCTCTGATTAAGCAAAGACTGACCTTCATAATCTGCATTACCTGAGTTTATTCAGCTTCTAAAAGGGACAGTCTCACTATATGAGCTTAACGCCACTACAGAAATCTCTGAATCAGGTTCCAGCCAATTCAGGTTCCTGCTGCAACATGAGCACTGTTGTGGGTACAAGGGAGGCACTGGGAATCATTAGGGGAAGAAACAGAGACAGGACTATCCCTTTTGATTTCTGGTTGTGTTCAGATCGTGTTTAAACCAACCATAAAATCACTACCAAGATATACAAGGTGCTGTTCCCTGTACACACAGCAACCTGTATGAAAAACTCCACCTGATAAGAAGCAGATCTGGTAAGCTACATAACACACAAGAAATACCTGGTAGAATTTAATTTTTAACGTTTCAGGAATTGTAGAATGGATTAAATAACTACCTTGAGAACCAGACTTGGTTTCTTCTTAACTCATGGATAACTGTGAGCAAGGAAACTCTGCAAACTCATACTCAGTTTTTATTCATCTTAACACAGAAGGAAAGGTTTGCAGGTTCAAAGACTGTAGTGTGATGAAGGCAGTAAAGCTACAAGCCAAGTGACATGAAATTATGTTTAGAGTCCATGCTCAGACAGGAGTGCACCCAGAGCAGAGCTCCTGAGATTTTCTCCCTTCCTACAAGTCAGTAAAGAAGGAAGCAGCTTTCGGCAGCCAACGTCAAGGTTACAAGTGCTACCCTGGACAGCCACTCCATGGGAGCTACCCTTCCCTTTTTCTCTCCAGACTACCCATTTTCCTGCACACCAGTCCAGAGGAAATTGTTTAAAGCCACTGATAATGCTGTAGTGAGGTCCAGGACTGACTGTATCCATTCCTGGACCAAAAGGTTGATTTGTGGTCTATTAATGACAAGGTCAACCAAAAATACCTCTTTCTTTACCACTCCCCAGAGAAGTCTCTAGGTTTTCCAGAGCTTTTCAGCTAGTCCAAGTGATCTATGAACTGTACTTCCATGATCCCTGGAAATATTTTAGGCAACAGTGAGATATTTAATTTCTTCATGATTCAGAGGCCTATACATGATAAAAGCTAGATTTTAAAGCTGAGGAAGGGAAAAATTCTCATTACTAGTCCTTTTCTTTATGAAATTTTAGAAAACGTGATTTTCATCTAAAATGTGCTATAACAAGATTCCCATTAGCACTCACTCATGTAAAAAAAAAAAAAAGTCCGACTGCATTTGATGGATTACCACCTATCACTTAGACCAGAGCAAACTCATGCTGCTAAAACTTTGCATCCACCACCAATGCACACATGCCCATCTCATGAGTCAGTCTGCACACACACACTGTAAAATCAGTAACTAGACTGCAGCTGACTTCAATGATCACATTTATGAATGAATCTGAACTGCACATTTGGAAAAAATTATTTCAGATGCTGTATTTTTAACATGTAAATATGCAGCTCGATAAAATAAGCCTAATTTATTACAGACAAGAGAACGAATTATTCTACACAAGACACATAATCTTACATATAGTCCTGATGGTGGATCCTGATGCAATATTCCTGCATTTAATTTTAAATGTATGTGTTAATTTAGTATGTGTTCCAAGCCTGAAAATTTTCTTTCTTTTATAAATATACTTTTAGGAGCTTCACAAATAAATTCAATATACTGTTTCCCCTTGCAAGGTAGCATGGATGAAAAGCAGGAAGCAAATTAATATCTACTACCTACAGAGTATACAATGCTCCGTCTTCATAGATGAATCAAGGGAGATGACCCTTCGGCCTGAAAAACTTAAATACTTAACATAAGGGTTAACTTGATGATAGAGACATCCTACTTTATTTTACAGTCTATTAGAAGAGCTCCAAATTGCATTGTGCGACCTGCGAATCAGATGGGGATCAGAGGTCGTCACAGTGACAACCTTAAGAATTCATGGCTAGATCTGCATAACAAGATATTTTTAATAACTCCATAGCAGTGGCAGGCTGCACAGCCAGGGCAAGGCATAAAACATACCACGGCAACATTCAGCTTAAGAGAATCAAAAAACCCAACCCAACCCATCACCTGGCTGATGAGGCACTTTAACAAGCAAGCACTGTTCTGAGGGTTAATTTTAGTGTTTTGGCTTCTATCAGTCCTACAGCCTAATCAGACTTTAAAACCTAGAAAGCTCTTGTAGCTGAAAAAAGGGATGTTACAAAAGAGATGTTTCATAGAAAGAATTATGACAATTCAAATGGGGAAGCGGGAAGAAGAAGCATAAATGTATGATTTATTTAGTATTTTCTGTTTACTTTTCCAGTTATGGTTGAGCTGGCTTTTTTGATGAATATTAGCTAGACAAAAAAACCAAACTGAAATGTTTCCTGGGCTACCAATTTGACCACACAAATGTTATTAAATTTATTTATTCCACACATATTACATGCTAACAATATATAGACTCTGGTAACAGACATCTTTAGGTGTAATGCTAATTATTAAATATTTCTATATTTCTCTTAAGATTTAGAAAACATACTAACAGTCATCATAGAGTTACTATTCAAATCTTGACATGAAATGCTTCTAGTTTTCAAAGAGTAACTTTGTTAAGATTTAAAATCAGCACCTGACGAAAAGGCTTCTCTCTTGCTCTGTGGTCTGAGTATGTTTTACCAGGTGTGGGTTCAGGCACTGTGAGGGAATCTTTAAGGTCAGTTACTCATCCCCCAGAAACAACTTCTCTAAGATGAAGAAAAGGGGACAAAACATATGTATGTGAGGGCAGGAAGCTGTTAGAGAAAGCTGTCGGCTGGACTGGATTCTCTACGGCTGCAGAAAGAAGCAGAAGGAGCAAACAATACAGCCTTCTGAATTTTAGAAAATTCAAGTGCAGCTTTTTTCCCCTAAGGGAGGCACTAACTTAACTAAAAGACAGACTTCAAAAGAGCTAGTTTTATAAAGCTACAAAATGATTAGGTAGAAATAACTTGTTAGCATTGCTAAAATACCAAACCGCAGTTGAATATGTGGGGGGAAAAAAAGTCAGCAATGGCCTTCTAGCTGAGTAACTGGTAGAACTCTTGGCTTAATTTAAAACACATTAAAATTTTAACCTTTTAATGTATTAAAATATTTTAAGACTAAATTATGAGCAGTAATTATTTAAACTGTAAATTTGTAGCCATTTTCTGACATTATTCTTTCAGAAAAAAATCTGAAGTGTATTACAGTGAGGTTTGAGTATCAGATCAGGTTCTGGACAACACAAGGACAGGCTAATTATTAATGGCATTATTGAGTTCAACCACATGTTTCACATGGATAAAATTAAGTACACGAATAAATCAAGATCCAAGCGTGCTCAGATTTGACAGAAGATAAGGAAAGGTGAAACAAAAAGTAATGAATACAGTTAATGAAAAACTATATATCCCTGGTTGTTAATGTAACTTGAAATTTAAAATTCAGCGTGTAACAGGCCTGTTAAATGATCACTCTGCTGACAGACAAATGAGCGGGATGTTCCTCACATCATCTTTCCTACTGGATTCTGTCTGTCCAAGTTTTAGCCAGCCTGAGTACTAAACCTTCCACGGCTTCCCAATGTAATTACGTAAGAAATGGTCATACTTTCAGTGTACAAAATACAGCTAATGAGCTACATTTCTATTAACTATGTCAGGACTTCAACCATTATCCTAACGGATAATCCTTTATGGAAAGGATGTAAGAGAAAGGTAGTGTGCATAATTAAATTACAGTGTATACTTGTCCTCTTACAACTTTTAAAATTGCAAGATCATTTGCATCTAATCAGCTGCAAATGAGACACGAAACAAGAAAAACAATTAAAGCCCTTTTTAAGAAAAGGAGGAAGACATCAAAAACCAAAATTATTTTAGCCATAAGTAAGGTATTACTGCAAAATAATTAAACCTCTGGAAACAGAAATATCTATGCCAATCTCAGCCAATATTGACAACTGTACTTGCATAAAAACTCATCTAAATTGAGTCAAGAATTAACTCGAGGGGTCTCTGGCGTTGTAGTAAGTTTACCTGAAAACACCGAGTGAGCTGATGGCTGGCTTTGGATCAAGGTGGCACAGAGAAAAATGTGCAGCATGCAGTATGCACTCCCTCTGCTGGGCACTGGAATTATCCCGAGCAGGCATTCAGAGAAAAAAGGAATATGTCGGAGCATCCAGGTACTGTGAAATAAAAGCCCTTTTACAGCTCCCCACCCTCTTCCCTTGGATTCGGCTAAAACACACATTCCCAGAAAAACAGATTTCAAAACTCCTGTTTATACTCCCAAAATGCAATTCCTGTCAGAAACCAAGACCTGACTCACACCCCAAACAAGGATTTAACTTGTGCAAGCACACAAAACCCCATTTGCCTTTGACCAACTCAGCAAGTCTGTGAGTCTTTGTCCAACTCCCACCAATTTGAAAAAGTAACAGCTCAGAAAAAACGTCTCGATGACTTCTGATCTGCTGGGGGAACAGCAATGGGAGGAGGGGATGTGTAGTCTGGGCAACAGGGATGTATTAATAATTACAAAATCTGCTGCAAGGGATTTGTTTCTAGACAGTCAAAGGATAACCTTTGTTTTTCTACTCCCCCTCGCCCCACAGCTCCTGAGACGCAACTGCAAAATGGTGCCACAGGCTACTTGTGCTGGCAGGGTGTGTCACAAGGAAGCGATGGCTCTCCTTGTAATTAAGGCTCTCTGATGGTTTGAGTTCTTCACTCTCGTGGAAGAGAAAAGAAGGAGGAGGTTATAGCTCACGTCACTATAAACCATTTTAGGATGAAGTGTCCCACTTTATAAAGTCCTGGGCTTCCCCCCTTCAGGTGACTTTGTATAGGTGAAATTCCATAAACCTACAGAAAGTTCTGTAGTTTGCAAAGCAGTGTGACTTTTACATTTTTCAGTAAAGGTAAAAAAAACTTCAGAGAAAATTATTTGTGCTAATTTTCTAATAGGCAGTGGTTGCTCACAAGTCCTGCCCTGGAGGCTAGTGCTCCATGATCTGGAAACTGAAACAAGAAACAATGGAAAGCATGGATGCAATAATAAGGACTGCCAAAAGCACACAACTTGAGCACCAGAAAAATTATTCTTTTCTGAATACAGGCCAGGTAACCACCAATTTCTTCCTCTCAGTATAATTTACATCCAGCTACACTGCTGGTATATATTCATATTGAACTGCAGCACCAAGAATTACTCCAGATACATACAATTATTTGCATTTCAGCCATGTATATAACTGACCAGCTAAGTAAGAGTACCCATGACATGTGGCAATGGTAAGGGACCCCACAACCTTCTCTCTTTAAAGTAGCCATTTAAATCTCTGCAGGATTGAGAATTATAGCAGAGTTCAGAGTAATAAATCTCTAGTTTCACTGTCTCTCACTAAACCTTCCACTTTATCAACTTTCTTGATCTCAATTTGAGGATGGGTAAAGCCTTTACTCCTTCTGTTCCCAGACACAAAGCACAGAATAGAACAGATGAAAAGGCAGAAAATGAGTGACCACAGAAGCATGGAGATTGAATACAAAGAAAATGCAAAAGGTCTCAGGAGAATGGGCAAGCCCAAGTTCCCAGCCAAGTTGACAAGTCCTGATCATTCTGTTTTATATTTGCTATAAATGCTCCCCTTCTTTCTGATCTCCACACTGAGCAGGTACATCACTCACTGATTTCACGTGCCCACAAGTAACATCCTTAATGCCCCACACTTTCGAGACAGGGTGGCTGGGAGCCAGGGCTTTGAAGGACATCAACACCTCTTCTCCGGGGTTTAAAGACATAGAAGGCAGTAAAACTTTGGCATGGCAAGAGCTATAGCTCCAAGGACACAAGGACAGACAGAGCCACAATACATAACACAGGCAGCAATGCTGAACTAAAGAGGAGCTGCGTGTAGTGTTTCATATGGTGACATGTAAATATTTGACAGATGGGGATTTAATAACCATGGGCTAAGAGATTCTGTTTATTTTGTTCTATCAGACTCTCAATTTACCATGTTTTTACGTTTCAATAAAGTCATCTGACACATGAATAAAATATAATTTACACAGTTTCCTTCTGCAGTACAAAGCTCTTTATGTTCAGGATATAAATTTAAAATAACTCAGCACTAACACTAAATTTGGTTATTTTCCACTGGAGAAAAACCCTACATATAATTATACATTGTTTTCAATGTGTAAGTAAACTCAATCTGCATCACTTCATTTTGAAAGTATTCTTCGGAAGCACTGCTACCTATTTTCCTTTTTTTGTTTCCTTTTAACAATGGAATTTACTAGCTTTCAAACTAATATAGGTATTACTTACAAACATGCTATATAAACACACAGACAGCGTTGATCACTCTCCAGCAGTGGTAACAATACCACTTCAAACACATGCACTTGCACACACACACACACACACACACACAGACACGAAAAATCCAGGCTTCAATGTCCTTTATATCTTGTGAGAAATATAGCAACCAATATTCCATGCAGAGGTGCAGCAAATGAAGTCCTGTCAAGCAAATGGCAGGAATGACAGCAGATGTCTGGATTCCTTCATAGCTGGTTGCATAAAGGTAGCACACATATTTCACTGGAGAAAAAAAAGCTCTGACAAGACAGTCTTTCAGTACTTTTCATTGAGAGTTGGCATTTTTGACTGGTGTGGCACATCAGTAGGTGTTAAGGTGATGAACCAGATTAATCTTGATTAAGCTTCATTTGCACAATGAAAGCAAAGTCTACAACACTCAGTCATGGCTAAATGAGGCTACCACAATTTAGTCAAAGGTATAATGTCCAGATCAGATCCTTAAAACCCAGTAAATCCAAATCAGACTGTAGTCTGGACCCTGACCCAAACCACTTATTTTCATGTCAAGCTATACAGTAATTTCATTTAATCACAGCCAAGAGAAATGAGTATTATGCAGCTCTCCTTTTCAGCTACATAAACAAGCCATAGACTCCTTTTTGGACCTCAATAATGTATTTGATCTTCCAGCCTCTGTTTATTCATAAGTTCTATCTATTTCACAAGAACTGTCATAGGTAGCTAATCTTTTTGAAACACTTTGATGTTCTAAAGCTCTATATAATAACTAATTCTCTTATGATAACCTCAACTGCATTACATGCTCACTAGAGAGAGTAAATGCTGCAAAGCAAAGAAACTACTTTCCTGAATTGAGAGACACTCACAAAGTTTGGCAAGTTGTAAAAAAACATGAGTAGTTCAGTGTTTACTGAGAAATATGCACAAAAGAAGCTGAGGACGTAAGAGTGTCACACATGAAGAAACTAAGAGTAAATAAAATCTGCACTTAACCACTTCTCTGTCCTAAACAACAACAGGGCTGCTTTAAATGGTTTTGCCTAATAACCCTGACATATTATACCAGTGTTTACTTCATCTTCCTTGAGTGAAGCTACAACCAGCTAAATTAATGTACTTTTCAATAAAACTTGTGTTGAAAAGTTTCCCAGAGTAGGGCTTAGAGAAAAGAGCTTTTTTTGTATACAAGCTAGGCTTTACTAATGGTCCTCTCTAGTAAAACAGAATTTTAAGTAACTCACCACTTTTCTCTTTCTTGCTTTAAAGGAAATGTTCATTTCTTTGTATTTCTTCATAGCAGTCTCCAATTTATTCTTGAGTTCAATGGCACATCTTACCCGATCATCATTGATTCCTGCTCTGGTAAGCAACTGCAAAGCAACAAAACAACATTCTTACTAATTTCCTTCATAATTAATGAAACAACATTGTCACAAATTCCATTATTTTACAAGTAACAATCAGTGAAGCCAATTTTTTTTCCTATGTAGAATATAAAAACTTATCACAAATAGTGAAGACAAAGCTATTGCAAACATCTCCTGAGAATGTCCTTCTATAGGCCACATTCCATGCAGGAGGCTCCAGGACATACTGTTTATCTCATAGGGAGATGTCTGACAAAAACAAGCTGTGTTTTACTTTAGCCCTTTGGGAAAGAGACCCATTTTACCATATCTTCAAAAAGAAAGAACAAATTATTGACTGTAGGTACCACACCCAAGACTGAGAGCTATCAAACAAGTTACATAGCTCCTGCAGTCTCCTTTTGCTCACCCCTACTGAAATAGAAATCTTTTTTAGTTGCTCCTGTATTTCTTCAACCTTAATTTCCTTTTGGCTCACTCTCCCTCAAGACTTACTGCACCTCAGTCTTTGCTTCACCAACTTTTCATTGAAAAAAGAAAAAAAAAATAAATTGTGTCTTTATGCTACCTGAATCCAGGACTGCACAGAAGGCCAGAACTTATTTCTGAGAAGTTTGTGAGCATCCATGACACTGTTTATGATGGCAGTGTTATCTTCATTCTCTTGCACTTTTATATCTGCCCAAAACAGGGGAAAAAAAAGAGTTAGTGCATGATGTTCACAGTATCATCACTGTAGGAGCTAAGGAAGGTAAATGGAAGTAGACATGAATCTTCCTAAAATACTTGATCACTTCAGGGAAAGTTACAAACATGAGAATGCTTCTCTGTTCAGTATTAATTATTCTACCATTACTCACACATCCAAAAAAATACCAGGAAAAGATGAAAAGTTTTCAGTCCAGTGATGCCAGAGAGTTGTTAAGCCATTACTACTAAGGCATGATCAAATAAACCACAGACAGATTCAGTCTTACTATTTACATCACATCTTGTCCTAAGTTCAAAAGAACTAGGTCCTGTTGGACCAGTTTCTGCATATTCAGTAGAAGATAATTCCTGCCCTGGTGTTAACAAGGATTTGATTGTCAAAGAAGATGTCACTATCCAAGTAAAAATGGTACTTTTCACATTCATAAGCCCCACAAATACATTTCCAGTTCAGAAATGTTGTCAGAAAGCACAGAAGCAGATACTTCCCTTACCATCTGCACATGAAATTCCATTAGAACAGTACATGTAAGATACTTCCAAAACACAGATCATCCTCATGTTTTTAGAGGTAACTCACATTACCAAAGTTATATTAAAAAGGTATAATCAAAATCATTAAGACTTTCTAGCAAAACTACTTACTGCTTCTTGCAAGCTGTCAGTAGCAACGAAAGAGAAGTTTAAGAAACACTCAGCTGCAAGACTTTCAAACTACCAGCTTATACCTTAGCTGCAGAAACTAAGAGGTGAGTAGTGAAGTGTATGAGAAAGAAAGAAAATTATATATGGTAAACAGATTTTTCTAACACACGAAACTCATTATGGGTACTAGGAAGTGCTGTAATGGGCTTGCAACAACTGATACAAAATTTCAGTCTTAGAAGGTAACTAATAAAATCTGTTACTCACAGGCCAGGACACTCAAAACTAAAAATAGTTACTAGATGAAGCAGAATAGAGCAAGAACTCCAACACAAATCAAAGTGGTGTCTAGGAATCTCAAATTAAAATGGTCTTCTGTAACCCCACCCATTAAGTAATGCAAAAAATCCAAACCCACAATTACAAAGCACTTCAACAAAGGCTGCCTCCAGCTATATGTCAAAAAATTCTCCAGGTACCTGTGGAGATTTCAAGGTCTAGAGTGTACCCGTGTGAAATAAGCCCATGGTTCCTAACAAAAGTCTGGTAATCGTCGTCATCAAGAGCAGGGACACCGGATTGAACTTCTGAGCGTGTGCCTCCATCCAGCTCTTTTTGCTCAGGCTTCTCCTGCTTCTCATCTGACTCTTTGTTTCCATCAGTTCTAACACACTGAGAAACAGGAAGAATGTCCTTGCTGCAGCATGGTTGTTCATCATCCATGCCCCCCAAATAGGACTGGTCAACTTCCACCCAGGAGGACAAGGGGGATGCAGACATTTGTTTGCTGGGTTCCGGTTCCACGTCGTTCACAGCGAAGTTGAAAGGATCTGGCATTAGCAGCTGGAAACAGTTTTCCATCTCTGTCAGTGTGTCAGCAATCTCTTGGGACATTTCTATCAAAACACAATTATTTAAGAATATTGTTAAATACCGTAAAATGTTAAATGTCTGCGGAGCAGACACAGAGTTACAGAACAAATCTGACTGCCAAAGGGGGGATCCATTTGTTCACTGATCAGTGATAATTTAGCCATATAGATCTCCCTCTGCTGCAGAAATTGTCCTTATAAAAGTGACAATACTTAAGCAGGAAATCTAGAATTTCTTGAGCAACGAATGTAGAATCAGGGTTCTGCCCTTCCCTATCCTCTCTGAAGTTCCAGTATCCAAACACGACACAAGTGCTTCACAGAATTTGAAGGAAAATGAGGTTCAGTGAGGACATTCTTAATGATGTTGGTGGGTATTCATTCCACAGCTTTGAATTTTACAGTTGCATATGGATGTAGCCATTAATGTATGTTCTTGCTCAAAGAGATGGCACTGATAAAAATTCCTTTAAGAAAGTTGAATCTCTAAAATTTCTCTCTCATGCACAAAAACATTTCCAGCATGCAGCATTAATGCAGACACAATTGGATGCATTACAACTAGCAAAGTAACTTTAATTAAATAACCCTTTGTAACTGCAGCATAATGTATTTACTATCCCTGTTCTTATTTGGGATTACAGAAATGTGCTTGCCATGCACTAACTCAGGGACTCAGCCCCCAGTTACACATGTTCCTGCTGCAGTATGATATTTTTCACAGGTATCCTGCACTGCATCCAGGATTCCTGTGCCTATACGTCTGGAACCAGTGACTGTGTATAAAATATAATTAATGTCATCAGCCAAAAAGGTATTGGGAAGTCTGTGCCAAGTCAATGATACAGAAATTAAGTCACTAGCTTCTACAAGTCTTGTGATAAGCTTGCTTGGAGTTATGCATTCATACACTTACTGAATTACAGACCAGACCTTTACTTTTTC
>JAWWEU010000125.1:68418714-68444200 GCA_035583155.1 Acropternis orthonyx
ATCTCTTCATATTACCTGAACTTACAGGGTGGTCACTTGTTTCCTCCAGTATTCTTCAGATGAGAGAGAGGGAGGGTCAAGCTCTCACAAATGTGCTCCCACCATTTCTGGTCAGCTATTATTTGGATAGCTACTCTCTCTGAATTTGTTTTATATAACCTTAAAAAAGGTTGCTTTAAAAACAAACAGAAAACCAAAACAAAACAAAAACCCACTAAAAGAACCAAAGCAACTGACCTTCCATTTCTTTTTCAGTTCTTTTGACTTTTTCTTTGTAAATGTTATCCAGCCGCTTTTGCTTCTCCTCTTCCCTCCTCCTTTCAGCCACAGTTCTGGCATGCACATCTTGAAAATCCACCTAGGGAGGAAATGAAGAAAAAAGTCTAACATTCCTCGTAAGAAATATATAGAAAATCCATTTCCTAAGATCCTTATCTGTGGTGAAAAATCCTCTAACATCAGCGATCAGCCAGAAGCTCAGCAGCATTTCCTTTTATCTCTTCTCCTCCTCGAATCAATAACTACAGCAATTCTGAACAGTGCTTTTATTTCTACTAATAAGGGGCTGCTGAGAATCAATGGCTTTCAGAAAGGAATCATAAGGCAGAAAAACAAAACACTTAGATTTCTACATCTGAAGTGCAGGAATAAACTAGGCTTTGGGAGACTTTTATCACAGCAGTGGAGACAAGGAGTTAGGGAGAATGGGCAGGAAGAGACTAGGCAGGATAAATATTAAGATTACATGAAAACATCACCCTAGATCCACTAGTAAAGGAAATCTAGGAATATTTGTAAGCACTATTACCACCTGTATACATGTCACTTACTGAAGAACTTTGCAAGCAAGGAAAGAATACATTCAAATTCATTAAAAAAGACCATATTCGTGATTTTACAATTACATTTGTTGCATTTTGGGACTGAGGGAAAAGTTAACATTCAGTCTTACTTTCTTATGACTACAATATAAACATAAATCTGAGTGACTCAAAATGCTGTTTCTTAAAATACTTGCACTTTTTTATTTATTTTTAGTTTGGTCTTAGAATGGTTTGAAAATGTAAATTTTTCACTCCTGCCTTCAGGAAGGGAGTCTTGATTATGTTACTGCATAAGGAAACCCCTTTGAAAAAGAAAAATACAGTATTTCCTTTGATTGCTACCACATAACTTTTATTCACTTCCACACAGATGACACAGTGCTGGGCAAGCCTGCACTTTGCTGATGCTGAAGCTCACAGACCCTCTGGTGCAATGTCTATAGTACAAGCAATCAGTGAAGGTCTGTCACTATTGCCACTGCTGGATGATCCAGCATGTCAACCTCCAGTAATGGCTCCCAGATAACAACATCCTACACCAAAGTTCTGGAGCCACATAAATGATTTTTATATCACAGCTGTCACAGAAACTGGCATGGAGAGTCTCTGTCAGTTTAGGAGGAGAGGCACACTCACCAAGCTCTTTGTTTTTAGTGGGGAATGGGTGGGCAGAAGGATGGTAGGGGAAAGAACTAGTTTCACAGCCTGCAGCAGCACATGGATCACCAGTGAGCTTCCTTTGGTTTTCAGGACCTGATTTTTCTCCCAGGCTTGCACAGCTCTCTGCACTGAAGTGAGAGAAACAGATCCTCCCAAAGAGCACCACTGCTCACAAAAGCAGAACAAAGATACAGATCCCAGAAACTACAACTCTGACTGGAGGTTGTCAGGTTGGACTGCACAGAAAACCACAGACAGACAGAGACTCCTAAATCAGAAATTCTGCCTCATGCCAGAGTACCTACACTAGAGTCATTTGCCCATTCTTTCCCATTCTCCATCCCAAAAGCATCAGCCACTTGCTGCTCCACTGCATGGTCTCATGCTTTGGCACATGTCCAGTTGCCCTTCTTACCACATCTGCCAAACCATAGTGGTTCACCTGACAAGGAGAGCTCAGCTCATGTACCAGGTACCTCCCACCAGCCAAACCTACAGCACACACTGAGCCTGGAGTTTCCTGAACCAGGGCACAGGAGCCTCTCACAGAAGCCTCACAAGCTCACAGTAACTCAGGGTTGTAAGGGTGTATAAGTAGTGGGCCCAGACAACTAGGGCAACTTCTGTGAAAATATTGGAATATGGCAGTATTATACTCTATATGGACCTGTTCAAAGTCCTGTTCACTCTGTAATTCCAGCTCACTCCATAATTCCATCCATGCATTTTTCACATGCAAAGATACTACAATTCCACTCAGGTACCCAAGTATGAAAACATATGGAAATATGTGAAATATTTTTTCCTCTTTTTCTTTTTTTTGAACTTTGAGGCAGGAGTCTGAAAACAATTATTTTCATGTATGCAAATATTTGTACTTGAAGTCAAACATTCATGGGAACCTACTTGGCATCAACTACTATGGACTTACTAATGTTAAAAGAGTGGAGAGCTCTCCAGGTTTACACCCTAAAGGGGCAGCAGCTGACATCTTCTGACGGTTCATAAAATGGTTTTGGTGATAAGTAAAAAAAAAACACAAAAGGCCAACCAAAACCCAACCATAAACCACACACAGAGCTAACACTTCTCCCAAGTTGCCCATGTTCTACTATGCCAAACCTGCAACACACAACAGGAGAGGTATTTTACTACTAGAAAGGAAAAATCTCTCCTCAAAACTCTGGATTGCTTTTCACACTTCAAGTATTAAACTGGCAAAAGGCCAGTTGGCTCGTATCAAGTCTTTAAGTGCGAGAGTTACCAAACTACCTGAGATTGTTTCTATTGATATTAATGCTTCTAGAGGAATTCAAATTCAGCTGGTGTAGAAAACAGCACAGCCAGCCTTGCTGGGTACCTTGTACCACACAGGAAGGGATCCCCCAGTCGGAACTGGGAGCAGCCACTGACCACAGGAGCACAGAGAGACCTGCCCGACTCCAGCAGAACTGTACACTTGTGTTCAGCTGAGTAAAACTGTGCTATGTATTTAAGCTCCCTTGCCTCAGTCTTGCATTTCTCCTTGTCACTGTCATTTAGTTATTCCTCTTTATTAAACAAGGCAAAAAAGGAGAATTCAAGGATGATCATCTTTTGTGAGCAGATGACAAAAACAGTATTAAAAAATCAGCAAAGTGTAAGTAGGGAACATGATTAGCTTAGTGTGGAATCAGAACAACAGAAATACATTACATATCACAAAGGTTTTCTGATGTACTGTTAGGAACACTGAACATCTGTCTTTCTGAAGAGAGAGAAAATCAGTCTGTTTATTGAAAGCCTGTAATTACTGTAGATAGTGTGAATGCTGGAATAGCCTTCCCAATTTCATTGTTTGTACAGCAGAAAACATACTAAAACAGCAGAATGTTCCAAACATAGTAAGTTGAAGCCTCAAAGGGAGCTCTAAAAGCAAGTGTTTACACATGAGAAATCCTTCAATAAAACTTCTTGCATGGCACAGCAACATTGCAGCTGAGGGGGGCCAGCACTACAGTTGCTGTCTCTGTTTTAGCTAGAACTGGACAGCTCAGTACAGAAATCAGGTTAAACTGGCATAGAAAGACTTAACTGGTTATCCTCAGTTTAAGGCATAACCATTATTCCTCTTCAAAAAAGAGCTAGACTTTGAGGCTCCAAGCAGGATTCAGTGGGAAACCCTGCTGGTGAGCAATACTTCTTACACCCTGAGAGAAAGCTGAGCCCAGCTCTGAGCACAAGCGTGGGGCTTTTAAAACTTAGAGTACTGCAGGATCAATAGAAAAGATTTGTTTTCCAATGACTGTGCTCAGCAGGAGGTCTCCTACAGGCAACACACTTCCAACAGCCCCTTTTATTGGTTTCCTTGCTTCAGCGGCCACCACCTAAAAACACAGCGAAGCAAAAAGCGCGGAGTACCTTCTTATTCTGCTTTAGGAAGTGGTACCCCAGCGAGAGCTGCTTGTACGCCTCCCCGTACTCCTCGTGCCAGTCCCGCACCGCCTGGATCGCCTCTTTCCGCAGCCTCTGCGCCGCCTCCCGGGGCGGGGGCAGGGGCTGCCCGTGCTCCGTGCCCACCGTGAGTTGCAGGAACTCCTGGAAGCTGCCGCTGAGCAGGGCGCGGAGCCGGTGCGACCTGGCGAAGAGCTCCCGCAGCACCTGGAAGGCGGAGAGGCGCATCTCGGCGTGCTCCTCGCGGAGCCGCGTCAGCAGCAGGTGGAAGGCGCGGCCGATGTGCTCCTCGGACGACCTGGGAGGAGGAGGAGAAGGAGGAAGGAGGGGGAGTTACTCAGTGAGAGGTTGCGGCACGGCAAAGCACAGGCCTGTCGGGTTTTTTAATTTATTTTAGATTTTAAACCAGTGGCGCCCATTCGCCCCCACAGCAGGCCCTCGGCGGCGCTGCCCGGCCCGGTCAGAGGTCCCTGCCCGCGCCCGTACTTGCAGATTTTCTTCAGCTCCTTCATCCTGCCCGGCTCCGGCCGCGGCTCCCCGGAGGTGGTGAGCTCCTCCACCAGCTCGGCCAGCCGCTGGTCCATGCCCGCGGAGCTGCCGGCACAGCCGCGCCGTCAGGCCGGGCCCTCATCCCGGGAGAGCCCCTGCCGGGCACCGGGAGCGCCCGCGGGCCCGGCCGCGCCTGGGGGGCGCCATGTTCGGCCCTCAGGGAGGCCCCGCCCCTCGGAGAAGCCCCGCCCTCGCTGGCCACGCCCCATTGGCTGGAGCCCCGTGTAAGCCCCGCCCCTCGAGGAGGCCACGCCCCCTCTTGGTCAGGCCCCTCCCCGCCCCGCGGCGGGTGGTACATTCCACCACCCCCCCCCGCCCCCGGCCGGTACCACCGGGAGGTGCCGGCACCCGGAAGCGCGGGCAGGGCCGAGGTGGGGGCGGCCTTAAAGGAGCCGCGGCCCGGTTTGGGTGGGGGGTTGTGTTTAACCCTTTGTGTCCCTGATCATGGAATCGCAGGGGCACGGAACGGGCTGAGCTGGAAGGGACACACACCTTCCACCAGCCCAGGCTGCTCCGAGCCCCGTCCAGCCTGGCCTTGGGCACTCCCAGGGATGGGGCAGGCACAGCCTCTCTGCCCAGCCTGTGCCAGGGCCTGCCCGCCCTCACAGCCAGGAATTCCCTCCTGGTATCTGATCTAAATCCCCCCCTCCTTCGGTTCGTACCCATTATTGCCCCTACAGTTCCTGGAGAAGATTCCCGCTCCTGCTTCCCCGCAGTCCCTTCAGACACTGGAATGTTGCTCTGAGGCCTCCACACAACCTTCCCCTTCCCCTTCCCATCACCTGCGGTCAGAGAGAGCTTAGAAGTTTTGTCTGTGTTTCCCTCTGCACTAAGTGTGGCTCAGTTATCGGACATCATGAGCCTGCCCTGGATTCACTCTTGGCACAACCCGACCTGCTTTCAGGTTTGGGTGCTCAGAAGTCTTCTGCAGACCCCACCTCTGAAAGTGCTGCTTAACCAATGGGGATAGGCAAGGCCCTTGCAGGTGCCTGCCTTGAATGTCCTAAAGAAGGGAGACACCTAAAATATCTGTTCCCATTTGAAAATGTTGTCAGATAATTGAAAGGTGTTTCCATTAACCCACAGTTCAGGCATGTGTTGGAAGCAACTGGTGTTGCAGCTGTGTCTGCTGCCTCCTGTGGCTGGGAAAGACAGCACTGAACACTTTCCATGAGAAATTAACTCATCTCTTCAACGAAATTTACTGCAGTAAGTGATTACATACCTTCTGCAGTTGCTCTGTGATCTCTGATTCAATACATCAAACCAATGGCATCCTACTTTTTATTAATGCTTCTCCTTTTCCCCGTTGCCTTTCATTGAAAAATACAGATTTCCATGTGAAATTCACACTGAGAATGGCACGGTTCATCTTTAACGTTTAGATCAGTTTTACTCTCTCATTATTCCTTATTTTTCTCTTTATCTTCTTAATTTGATTGGAAGTGCCTGAGCAACTGCTTTCTGCTAGGATATTACTTGCAGAAGTAGAATTGCTGTACTATCTGGAAAGAGAATTTCAAAATGAGCCTGAAGCCACAGACTTACCATCTACAAAGGCACCAATTTCATACTCTTGCATAATGCTTGAAGAAATCCCTGCAAGGAGCCATATGGTTTTGCAAAGAACCAGTTGATGAATGAATGCTGGGTTGTGTAACTCATTCATGGTAGTCCCTTAGGCAAATCCCAGCAAGAGCTAGGCTATTTAGTTATTTATTTAGTTTTAAAAATCAAAGGCAATTACATAAAACCGTGTTTGCTCAAGTCACTGAGTCCCTTTTTCCTTCTACTTTTTGATGAACATGGTAAATATCCACCATTCAAGTATTTCCATACTCTCTTCACCTGGACCAACGTGGTAAGAGGCTGAAGAACACTGAAGAATCCATTCAGCTGCAGAAGTCACAACGCTCTGCACCTCTGTGGATTTTCTCTGACATGACTGTTCTGAGCTGTTCCATGGAGGGGAATGCAGGACACTGTGGAGTGCAGAGGCAGAACTGAACACCACCTGCTACCCCTTCAGAGCTCACTGTTGCCATCAGTTTACACCTGGTTTCAGCAAAGCCTGAGCCCAGAGCCCCACGTTATGTGGGCTGTGCCAGGTTGTGGAATCAAGGGGCTGCATTTCTCACTTCTCTGCAGAGAGATCAGCAAGAGCAACGCAGTTACACTTTGTGGGTTCTCCACGGTGAGTGATACCTTGCAGGAGCACAGGCTCTTCCAGGAACTCTGTCCTGTCCACCACCTCTCCAGGATACCCAGAGCTATCACCACTGGCAGGAGGCATTGGCAGTGGGAATGTTCTACAAGGTATCTCCAAGCATGACCAGTTGGTGCATCCAGAGGCCATCTCCAGTTGGTCCATTATCTTTGGCCAAATACACAGCCAAAGAAACCTCCCAAATTTTGTCCACTGACACTAATGATCTGAGTCTGAGTGTTCTTACATTAAATAAGAACTATTTGTTCCACCACAAATTTAAAAGGTCAAACTGATGGCTCTAGGAAGGATTGTTTCAGACTTTGTGCAATACTAAATTATCTGTTACAGTGTTTTTATAAAAGAAACATCTCAGTAGGAGACAGATCCACCATTTCACTAGATGATTCTTTGCCAGAGCTTGTTTTCCAGATTTGCAATAAAGCAGAATGTCAGTCAGAAAGAAACCCCCCTGAACTTTTAAGATAGCTGTATTCAGCTTAACGTTATGAAATTAAAAAGGAGGATTTCCTTTCCTGCCAAAGTGGAACTTGGGCAAAAAAAAAAATCTTCCTTACGAGTAGTTTGGAGTTAAATAACTTTGGTTTCAGGTCTGAAGATACAGAAACACAATAAACACTGACATTAAATTGTCACCAAGTTTGTGCCAATTGGGTTGCAAAGAAAATGACCTTCTATGTGAGCTGAATAGATGCTGAACCATCAGTTTGAGTTGAGCAAAAGGGTGACAGAGATTTGAAAGCTCTGAACTACCCCATAAGGGGTAAAGACTGTATTTAAACAGATATTCTCAAAGGAGAAATAGCCTATTCTTTAAACCATCAATAATGCAAGGCCAAAGATATTTGGTGACCTTCTGTAATTAAGTAAAATAGTGATTGTGACAACACTTCAGCCTCCTGCAGGGTTTTGTAATTCTGTCATAGGAGGGGATGAATGAACCTACTCTGTATGGTCTAAATCATAATTAAATAACCATTTGTGAGTTAGATAGACCAGCAATAGCTGCAGGAGAACCATTACAAATCAAGAAGAACCTTCCTACAAGTAGTTTATATTCATGTCTAGAGTAAGTTTTGAAAATGATCCTACAGCGATTCCTGAAACTGCACATCAGTGTGAATACACTTGACTGCTCTGAATGAGGGTAAATTGCTTTTTCCTCCATGGAAAGGCCTGTGCAGACTCAAACTGGAACTTAAGCATTTTTCTGTGTTAGGCAATGCATGTCCATATCACAAGTTAACATTTCAACATCAATACACCCAGAGAAGACCAAAGCACACCCCACTGCACTTGGCAAGCAGGTGTCTTTGGGGGCCTGGGGGATACGAGCCTTTAAGGCAGGACTGAGATCAGGTGATCCAGAAAAGGAGGAGCTTGGAGGTTGTTAACATGTAGAAAAGCAGAGTGCAGAGGAAAAGACCCTCAAGCTTCCAAAAGAGGAAATCCAGCCCAAATTCTGCTTGAAGACCCTCTGATGCTAAATCATACAGTGACAGGAATGGCACTTTCACACGTATGCAAATATTGCTTTATATTATAAAATGTTAGCAGAAATTTCTTAAACAACTTAAACAGACTGGTTTGGATGTCCCATTCACTCATTGATGGTACCGTTCTGAATTTCTTTCTGACTGGTGGATGCCTGAGCTGTCCCATCCTCGGAAAGCCACAGCCTGTAATAGAACTGTGGTCACTCAAGCTGGTTCCCCCAAATGAGAGACTGCTCAGAGCTGTGGCTTCAGATACCCAAAGGAATTGCTTTTTTCTTCTTTTCCCAAGGATGTGGAAAGGAGAGAACTGCTCTGAAGCTGCTAAAAGCTGCAGTGCTGCCTCCAGTTAAATGGGAGGTACCAAGTCCATTCCTGGTGTGAAACTGTTGTCGCCACTTTCGGACACGGACGGGTGATGGGTCTGCATGTGCCACACAGCCATTGCACCCCACTGCACAAGCACTGCCTGATCTGTGGTTTTCCATTTCAGATTCCTCTGTCCTGCTGGTGCACCAAGCAGATTGAACACTCAGTGACACTGCCATCACTTGCTCCCAGGAGCAAGTCCTCTGTCATTCAGCTAAAGCCACTGCCTTCCCTCTGCACCAGGAGAGCGCCCAAACAAGCCTGCTCTCAGCCTTCAGGCCTGCTTGGTATTTCCATCACCTTTTATTAGCAGTGAACAAGAAAGCCACATGGATCAAAACAAGCTTTTCCAGGGTATTTCTTTTACTGTTACGATAAAACAACACTTTGTCTCTATGAGGTGATTATTTATACAGGTCAGTTTTGCAGGCAGAAGGAAAGTCCCTGGCTTGAGGTGATTATGAGGTAGTTGGGACAAGAATAGAGTGCAAAGGCCACAGTTTGAGAGAGAAGGAAATACTGAAGTATAACTAAAAAAGGAAGTGTCTTGAATGCATCTAGTTTTGTGAAGTGTCTGCAGCTGTTTATGTTTGCATCTGAAGAGGTGTGTTGCACTTCTGTGGCTCAATATGTAAGTGGGAGCAAATGGGAAAATATTTATCCATGTTTAATGTATTCATACCCCTTTGCAAGCTCTCAGTTCCTGCAGCAAGCACATCATGACAGTCCCACTGACCAATATAGGAGGAAAAGCAGCTGGAAAGCTGCCTGGTGGAAAAGGACCTGGGGGTGATGATCAGCAGTGGCTGAACAGGAGCCAGTGTGTGCCCAGGTTGTCAGGAAGGCCCATGGCATCCTGGCCTGGGTCAGAAAAAGTGTGGCCAGGGGGGCAGGACAGTGATTGTCCCCCTGTGCTGGGCACTGGTGAGGCAACACCTCAAATACTGCGTTCAGCTTTGGGCCCCTTACGACAAGAAGGACATTGAGGTGCTGTAGCACGTCCAGAGGACAACAAAGCTGGGGAAGGGACTGGAGCCCAAGTCTGATGAGGAGCAGCCGAGGGAGCTGGGGGTGTTCAGCCTGGAGAAAAGGAGGCTCAGGGGGGACCTTCTCACTCTCTACAACTCCCAGACAGGAGGCTGTACCCAGGTTGGGGTTGGTTTCTTCTCCCAGGTAACAAGAGACAGGACAAGAGGAAATGGCCTCAAGTTGTGCCAGGGGAGGTTTAGACTGAATATTAGGAAAACTTTCTTCACAGAAAGGGTGGTAAAGCATCAGAATAGGCTGCCCAGGGAAGTGGTGGAGTCACCATCCCTGGGAGTGTTCGGAAAACGTGTAGATGTGGCACTTGAGGACGTGGTTTGTGAACATGGCAGTGATGGGTAAATGGTTGGATTTAGTGATCTTGGAGATCTTTTCCAAACTTCGTGGTTCTGTGATTCTATTCCTTTATACTGTGCACTTTTAAGACTCCCAAAATGTTTCACAAACTTTCAGACAGTTGAACTTCACTACAGCTTGGAACAAGGCTTGTAGGTACAGTCAGCACATAGGAAGAATAAGCTGATTTTAAGAAGACTGTGTGACAGCCTCCCAAAAGAGCTCAGTGCAGAATTCCAGGCTCTGACACCATCCCCCGGGCTGCAGCAACTCCAGCAGCACATCCCTGCCCCAGTGTGACCTCAGCAGTGTTACTCATGGTGCCACCCGTGTTCCGTGTTTCAGCTTGTTTCACACACAAGTGTTAAAATGCCTCTTAAATGAATCATTGCTACTTTTCCTCTTTGCAAAAGTCATAATGGTAAAATTATATCAAATGCTGAAAAAGCAGTGTGGTGAACATGCCTCAGTAAACTACACACAAGGTTTTCTTGACATCCTATTTAAGAGCAGCTTAAAGATCATCCCCTTCAAGAGGGACAGCAGATGAAAAACCCACATTTTTGCTTTCCTCATAATTTCCTCCATAAAAAAACTGGATCAGTTATTGACATTTCTGTAAAAAGTAGCCAGGGTGAGTCATTTTTGCTGGCAGAATCTGTGTGAACTGCGGTCTGCTGATACACACAAGTCTGCTCAGAGCAACCCCTTCCACAGCCTCCGGCGTGGGCCTGCAGAGCTCTGAACATCCAGCTCTGCTCCAGGTCATGGAACTGGAGTCCTAGGGAAGCGTGTGGGCTTTTGAAATCTAAACATAAAACTGGCATTCAGTGGTTTCAAGTGGACAAACTGTAGTTACAGGAGTAGTAGAGGAGACTGTGCTGCCAGCAGTGAGATGAGCTGGGTGACTGTGGCAGCCTCTGCTTGGCTGAAGTCACAGCAAACACTCAGTCGTTGCCTTTGTCACTGTGTTCCTGCATGGCCACGAGAGGCACAGCCCCTGAGAACCACAGTGTCCTGATTGCTCAGGGGAAAACCTTTCTAATTTTATTTAGGAATTATTTAATTTATTTAATACCCCCCCTCCCCTCAAAACCAAACCAAACAAACCCCAAACCAAAACCCCAACAAACCAAAAAAAAACCCCAAACCCAAAAAACAAACAACCCAACCCAACAACCCAAGCCAACCAACCCAACAACTCGTCCCCGCCAACCCTAAAGGTCCCTATTTTTAAGGAAAAGAGCTATATGACATTATTTAAGGTCACAGAGCTATCGGAAGTATAAAGTACTTTTTCAGACAAGTACATTTTCACGTGAGAATAAAAATGAGCTTTATAAAGAGGTATAAGGTACTTTTAAGATGAGTTTATTTGCAGATGGGTGTTAAAATGAACATTACAGAGCTCTGAACTCCGTCACCCTTCAGCATTGGGCGCACAAATCCCATTTCTTTTGCCCTGCAGGAGCATCCCGCGGCACTTCTGCGGGTGTTGAACCTCACCCGGGGGGACCAGTGGAGTCGGGGCTCTCCGCCAGCAGGGCTGTGGGTGCGGGAGCCGCTCCATCCCTCGGGGGGCTGCCCTTGGCGCAGCCCCCAGCAGATGGCAATGCAGGAACACCTCCAGCCCGCCCGGCCAGGCAAGGGCTGCCGCTGACATCGCTGCTCCTTGGGAAAAACACCGCCTCGGAAATCCTGCTCCGTGTTTTCAGCATTACATGCAAACCGTTTTCACTATCAGCAAGTTGTTTTGGTTTTTTTGTTTTTTTTTTTTTTTTTAAAAGTAGGACTTGAGCTTACGGGGCTCGTAGCACTGACCTGTGGCAGCGGGTTTGATGTCCCAGATCCAAAACCTTAGGGGTCATCTATGAAAATCAGAATAATTCACATTTGGAAAGATCTCCAAGATCAAGTCCAGCACTGACAAGGCCATCACTAAACCATGTCCCCAGGTGCCACCTCTACATATTCCTTAACTATCTCCAGGGATGGTGACTCCACCACTTCCCAGTCTGTTCCAGTGCTTCACAACCTTTTCCATGAAGACATTTCCCCCAATATTCAATCTAAACCTCCCCTGGCACAACCTGAGGCCCTTTCTTTTCATCCTGTCACTTGTTACCTGGTAAAAGAGATCGACCCCCACCTGGGTACAGCCTCCTGTCAAGGAGTTGTAGAGAGTGAGAAGGTCTCCCATGAGCCTCCTTTTCTCCAGGAGGTATCCAAGTGCCCAGGGGGGTTTCAGCACTCAGAGCCAGAACTTACAATTTGAGTATATACACACACACATATAAATATATATATATGTCACATAAATCAAAATGTGTCATTATACTTATTTGTATATATCCACACACACACACACACTCACATGTAAGTGACAACAGTTTCTCCCATATTCTCTTGTTGCATCTTCCATCTGTTCTAAGGCCATGCTGTTTCCAGAACAGGAATAAGTCTTTAAACAGATCAGAACCTTTAACTTGATCACAGTCTCACAACAAAATAGACAAAGAATATCTTTTATTTGAACAAAGCATTCCTGAGTATCCCATCAAGGAAACTGATTTTAATGACATTTTAAAAGAGGACATCTCCCTGAGAAAGCACTGAAGGTCGAGGCATTTTCCAAGCAGGATGACTCACTGCTTTCCCTGTGCTCGTAGAGGAAAATGGATGGAGTAAAACTTTCCGAAAAATGTAGAGCATTAAAAGCATCTCCTGGCACATTTTGTCTTTTTTTCTGAACACACACCAACCACAGAAACACCTAAAACAAACAAAACTACCCAAAACAAATAAAACCAAAACCAAAACAAAAGCCAGCAAAACCCCCTCTGCCCCCAAACTCTAAAGCCAATAACCAATATGGAAGATATTTGAGCTTGTTAAGAAATTAATGAAAAAGGTTTGATTGCACCAAAAATGTGGCAAAAAAATTTGTTTCCCTTCGTATTATAACTGAAAAACCTGCACCTGGCAGAGAAGTGGCTCTTTCTTGGAAGGCCAGTGGTGGTGAACTGAAATCACAGCTGAGTTGCCCAAATGCTGCCCTGGGCACCATAAAGACAGGTTGGTTCGAGTGACTCCAGAGGAATTGATGGAGGTTCACTTACATGTGGGTAACTTTACTTACTACAAACAAGGAATCCAAGTTATCTGCAATCAGTATGTTTCCTCTCCTCTCCATATGCTTCTGCCACTGCTTGGACTCTACTTTAAATGGTGCAATAAAAACCTCAGGGAATGAAATGTGCAAAAATACACTGTATTGTCTCTTCAACAGCATCACAGGCCTCAAACCAAGCAGGAATATTTTAGCATTGATCCATGTTCTGCATTTACTGCTCAGAAAAACAGCAGTTCTTGCTGTTTCAGAACCACCAGCAAATTTCAAGTATGTCTCTATTATGTTGCACCACTGTGGCAACAGCAGGGTTAAACACTTTCAGAGCAATAACAGAAAGCAGTAAGTAGTATAAGCTCTGCAAAACGTGTCAACAGCATGGCAAATACTAAAATAATACACATTTTATAAAGTTCTTTAAAAAAAATCCTTGACATGTAGGAAGGGTACAAGAGCAAATAGCAGAAAATAAATAGTTGCAGTAGCTCCTATTAGTAAAGATTTAAATCAATTTGGATTATTGTGAGGCAACTTGTTCGTAAAACAGAAAGATCTTCTGGGAAAAATATAACATATTAAACGATCCTGAGTATAGCAGTGAAAAACACAAGAAACAAAAGATGAATTCAAACTGGAAACCAGGCACATATTTTACCAGTGAGGAAACAGATTCTCTGTCTCATGATGATGTTTTTCTGACAGATGTGCTCGAACCAAACAGCCCTGGATTGTAAATGGTTTTGAGACTCGACATCTAAAATCAGGACACTGGAGATCTATTGCCCCTGGCTCTTTTGGAAGGCACTTTTAACACAAAACAGAGATGGCAGGACATGAAAATCCTGGTGACTCAGACAGTAAATGGTAAAGCAGGAGCCCTGGTTACTCCTGCAATGGAGTTGTCAGTGGATCCCAGAGGGGGAACAGCACAGAGGGAGAATATTTTGCAAATACAATTAAGAAAAAAAGATATTGTGGCTCTTTGAAGAGTCCTTGAGTTAGAAGCAACTATTGTAAGTTTTCAAGACTGTTCCAAATATCAAGACTCAATTACCTAAGGACAGATAAGGGTGATGGGAATGTTCCTCTAATGATGGGAGCAGCCCCTCTAAGTGCCCTCAGCAGGGAGGGCTGCTTGGAGCAGATGAAGCTGTGAGGTTGCATTTTTAGTATCTGGTATTTTAGCAGAACTGATCCATACTGGTATATTTGTTGGGACTTGCAAAAAGCTTTAGAACGTTCAAAGAACTATTGCTCTGTGAGACTTTTCATTTTAGCCCAGGTGTTTTAGTATCACTTCACCTGAGCACAATCCGAGATGGAGGTGTTATTTTGCAAGGATAGTTTTTAAATAGCCACCTGGAGGTTCAGTGCCAGGTTCATTGCCCCAGAGGTTCTTCTTGGCTTCTTCAGCCAAGACAAAAATGGTCCCAGCACTCTGATTTCTTTTCACGCTGTTCCTGGAAATATGAGGTGTGGAGGGAAAGAACCGAGACAAACACTTTATTCAGATCAAAATTTACTCCAGCACCTCACATCCTCAAGCACAGAGATCAGACGTGGTGTTATTTATGGTTTCACAATGCAAACAAACCAGTCATTATCCTTTGCTAATGGGTTTAGAATAAGACAGGTATTTATGGATGCAGCAACTGCTAATCTTACTTCAGTGAGGAATTCTTAATTTTACCTCCTCAGAAGAAGGCTCCAAACAGAGAGACAGGGAATAGGTTTTGGCCAAGGGTAGGATAATTTCTCTGTTAACAGGGCAGGTGACATTCTTTCCAATTATAAAAATTAGGTGTGTCAAAGAAGGTCTGTTACTCACTGAAGGAGCAAAACTGCAATTCAGCTGTAGCTTCTGGGCTTTTCTCTGTACCTGGTAGTTAAACTGAATCATTAGCTCTCCTATAAAACCAGCACCCTGTTTATTCACTGTTTTTTGAAGTAGGATAATGCAGCACTGAAGCTGCAGAGTTGGCAGTGGATATGACAGTGACATTCAAAGAAAACAGATGCCACAAAGCCTGGATCATCAGAGGGGTTGTATATCTGAGATCAACGTTTGCAAAGTGCTGCTGGGAAGAAAGAACAAGCCAACAGATTTGCATCAGCATCAGTGCTGATCTATTCTTCACTGTCTGACCATTTAACAAGATGAAATCACACACTTGATGGTATTCATCCCATCCCAGGGCTGTTCCTCCTGGAGCTGGCTGTGACTCAGCTTACACACACACAGGTTAGCAGCATAGCTGCTCTAGGCACCCTCTGCATGGGCAAGTTGCAAACGCCCTGAGGGCAAGATCCACTTAAGAGACTCCAGAGACTCCAAGGCTATTTGGCTCAAGCCTCATGCTGACTCCAGAAAAGAGTCGGGAAGCAGGTTGCAATACTCCTGAGATAGCAATACGATGCTGGGCTCTGTTGTGGGTTGCCCTTCTCTCCACAGCAGATATCCCCACACTGCTCAGGTGTCTCTGCAGCTGGCACAGGCAGCACAAGCCAAGGTTGCTGCTGCTGCTGCTGCTTTGCTCTCTCCAGCAGCCACCCACAGAGACATTCTCCTGTGGCATCCCTCACCACCCGGCCTGAATTATTCTCCGTTTCCTATGGTGGAAACCAGCCCTGTAAACTGATGTTCCTTATGGCCACAAATAGGATCATGCACAGATGAGCAGCACAATGAGACACCTGAGAGAGCACAGTTTAAAAGTGAAAATCACATCAGGATCCTCGTGGAGAAACAGCCTCTTCCCCCCCACCACAGAGCAAAACAGCTTCTACTGAGGAACCCCCCATCTTCCAGAAGGAGGAGGGGCAGCAAAAGGGGTTCAAAACCTGCCTGTTGGGTTTTTGCCCTCCTGCACAGCAATTCTGCCAGCAGGGCACAGGGCTGGTTCCAGAGCAGCGAGCTGGGATGGTGATCTATCTGGCAGGATTTAAAGTAGAGCCCTATACAATGTTTTCCGTAACAAATACATCCAGGGCAACTTGAGCTTTTCTAAGACCAATTTCCCCTGACCCCCTGCAGTATTTAATAAAGTATTGCCCTGGTTTGAGTCCCTAAAGCTGCTACTTTAAAGAGGAGACATCTCCATAGGGGCTACGCACAGGCACCCTGAAGAATTCCCTACAGTGCTGGTCCTGGCCCTTCTGAGTGATTTGTCTTGCTGTGGTTTGCAAAGAAGGAAAAGGAAACTGTCTACTGGATTTTATTATCTGTTTATTTCCTTTTGGGGAATTTGTCTATATGATCCTGCTTAATCTCCATGGGTGGGGAACAAAATATTTAAGTTAGTGAATGACCTTAAGCAAATAGCCTTTATCATCTTTTTCTCCTCATTCTTCCTTCTGGCTGTCAGGAAAAAGTCCTGGCTGGGAACCCAGATGATCTCCCTGGGAAAATCTGCTCCTCTGCCTTGTGGGGTAGGTAAAATTATTTCCTTGAGAAACGCACAACATAAAAGTTAATCTTATGGGATAGGAAGTAAGGTCAAAGGAGCAGGTACATGTGTCGGTCCAGCCCCTTGGGTGTTATCCCCCACTTAACCTGCTTTGCTTTTCCACATCAGTTTGGGAAACAGAACAGCTCAGTGCTCCCTCTGCTCCAGCTGCAGTGTAAGAGACACAACCTGACTAACCAGCACTGTGCTCCAGCTTCCAGCACAGCACCAGGGCCCTCTGCAGACCCAGCATAAGGACATGGACCTGCTGGAGCAAGTCCAGAGGAGAACCAAAAAGATGCTCTCAGGGCTGGGGCACCTTTGCTATGGAGACAGGCTGGGAGCGCTGGGCGTGTTCACCTGGAGAAGAGAAGGCTCTGGGGAGACCTTACAGCACCTTCCAGTGCCTAAAGGGGCTAAAAGAGAGCTGGAGAGGGACTTTTTACAGGGGCCTGGAGTGATAGAAAAAGGGGAATGGCTTTAAACTGAGAGGGCAGGTCTAGACTAGATATAAAGAAGAAATTCTCTGCTGTGTGGGTGGTGAGGCACTGGACCAGGTTGTAGCCTCCTTGCTGGCCCCACAGAGAAGCTGTGAATGCCCCAACCCTGGAAATGTTCAGGGCCAGGCTGGATGGGGCTCTGAGCAACCTGGTCTAGTGGAAGGTGTCCCTGCCCATGGCAGGGGGTTGGAACAAGATGATCTGCAATGTTCCTTCCAAGCCCAACCATTCCATGATCCTATGTGATACCATTCCCAGGCTGGATACTAGAACAGCTTCTCTCCATTAGATCTGAACAATTAACAATCCCAGTAGACTGATCACTTGGTTTCTGTAACTGGGCACAATTTTTTTCCCTTCCATGTTGCTGAGTTATTTCTGGTTTTCTCCCTCTCCACGCCGCCCACCAATGTCGCACATTGCCGTCTCTATTAGGAGCAAGGTGCTGGGCTCAGTTTTGTCATCAAGTCTGGATCTCTATCACACAGTATTTTCATGTTCATTTTTTCTTCTTGCACTTAAAAAAGCTGCAGTTATTTTAATCTCTTTGAAAGATAACTGGCTGATAGTTTCTTAACTCTACCCTGATGCTTGATCTCATTTTGACTTAGTCAAACCAAACAGCTTTTCTTGTTCAGCAGCCCTTTGTTTCTTGTTGCTCTGCTATTTCCTATGGTTCTCCTTGTGGTGCTATTTATTCGACTGCTGATTTCCTCTGGCTTAGGGTACAGATCTCTGATAATTTTAACATGTTCAAATAGCAGGTCTGAAATACCTTATTCAAAACTGTGTGCTCCCCAGTGAAATCAACTCGTCCCCAGTTAGCTATGAGGACTAATTTGATTTCTGGTATTAAGAACTTCCAGGTGCAGAGTCTTAGAGCTTCAGTTCAAACTGAGATCAGGACTGAATCTCCTAAGGTGAGGGTTTTTATCAGTGTCTAGATCAGACACACATTGAACTTCTCAGAAAAGCCAGCTGTAATGTAGAACCTCTGTGTGTTGCCTTTACAGCTGTGCCAAGAACCTCTTCAGCCCTCACATCCAGCTAAGCTGTACCTTCTTGTTCCCTCTTGCTGGCCTTGATGGCAAATTCGGAATACCTCATTATGGAACATGGAAAAACAGGACAGAAGGGATTTAAATACTCATTTTGTTATACCAAGTGACCTCTCTATGATGCTACAGGACACCCAGTGCACAATGTCACAGTGTGAGTCTCAAAGCATCCTTCGTCAAAGTGTTTGGTGCATCTCTCAACACACTCTGCTCAGGCTACTTGAAGCTGAAAAAGAGACAGTCAAAGTATCCCTTTTTTTCTGAACAGTGATCCATTAAACATGCTCAAAGGCTTCCTTTTGGCAGATTTCCAGCTGTAATTTTCTCATTCTTCCTCTCCCAAATAATCTTTTTTCTTTTTATTCCCTCTCAGAAAGTAATTTTATTAATGATCATAAAAGGCCATGCTTATGTTAAAAAAAAAAAAACAAAAAACCAAAACCAAATAAAACCCATACCAGTCCATCAGTCTTTAAAGCTTCCTGCAAAATGTTTTGCCTGATTTTGGTATCAGATTCACTGCTTCCTACCTACAAAGTGTTGTGACCTCAGCATCTTGAACCCGTCTCATCCTGGAAGATAATGGAATACTTCACGCTGAAACAGGCACAGAAGAAACCAGTGGCACTGTAAAGAGTGACCAGCGTCTCTGCTTTCACAATTCTGGAAAATGTTCAACATTTAGAGTAGGGGTTTGCACCACAATGAACAGACGGGAAGGTTAAGGCAATTCTCAGAGGAACCTGTCCTGGCCACAACTGGGACAAAACTGTTGCCTTCAAACAGAAGCAGTGTAACCAAAATCCAGAGCTTCAAGTCTCATTTTGTTTAACTGCCTGGAAGACTGAAAAAACATTACAGTGAAGGATATTGCTCGTTTCCAGCTCAGCCAGATCTTGAGAGCAGACAGTCTTCACTTTACTAGTGAACCTCTACCATTTCAAACAACTTTATACTCTCTCTGAGCCACCTGCTGCTCTTGGTTTGATGTCTGGAGCCACCTGTGAGATGAGCTGTGAACTGACACCTCTGTTGGATCCTGAGCAGCCAGGCAATGCAAACCAGAGCTCTGAGCTGCACCAAAGCAATCCACCCCTGCCACCATTTCTGACCCTCACGCCCCTGGAAGGCTTCCAATCCCATGCCAGAGCAAGCCTGGGGAACACCCCAGGGAACAGTTCAGAGGGCCAGCCAGGAGGCTGCAGCTGCCTGTCCCAAACAGGCCTAGCTGCAGCCAGAGGAGGTTGTCTGACTGCAGATTTCTGAAGTGAGCAATCACAGCTAACAAACAGCTGAAGCTCCCCTACGCTCCTTCTGGAACACCTCCTTTGTAACACACCATCAGGGGCTGAGTCCTCATGTTGGCACCTGGCCCTCTGGAATCACACCTCCCATAAACGGAGGCCCTCCTTGTAGGACAGCTGCTCTCCACCCCTCTGCTTACCAACTAGTTGGGGTTTTTTTGGGAGGATGGATTTCTTCACCATTCTGCTCAGGCCACAGAAATCAAAAAGGGCTGAAATCTCAGGAAACCACAGCCCTAACTAGTACTTAGAGAAGCATAACAATAACTCCCATGCCCTACAATTGTGCAGTGACCACACATTTCCTTAGGGCCAATAGGAACCTACTGCTTCTCCTGCTTTGGCCTTTTATGCATTTCTCTAAAGTAGGGAGCAGCGAGGTTGCCATCCTCAAAGCTGTCCTTGCCCTTCTGCAGTGATGGTGTAAATGGTTCCCCAAAGAAATGCAGATGCTGTTCCTCTTGGGTTTGAGTAACACTGCTCCCCAGGGTGACATCCTCTCTCCTTAAGAGTTAAGGATGCTCCAACTCTTGCCCCATGGGAAAGCAAGAGACCAGTTACTGCTTAACTGATAGCAAATTACTGCAGTTACCAATGTAAGTTTTCTCATTATCTGCCTCCACCTACTCCTGGTACATTCTAAGGAGTCATTAAATTTGTCACTTCAGAAAACACCAAAAGAAACAGACCCTTCCAGCAGTCAGTGCAGGAACACTGACCTCTGCCGAGGTGGCAGCTCTGCACTGGTCCAGATATACCTGTCCTGAAGTAGCAATAGTGATGTTTACTGAAAATGGAACCTTTTCAGACATACCTCCCTGGAAATGGCACCGTACCTACAGTTCCAGAGTGGCTGATACAATCAGTTCAGATGTATCTGTGATCTCTAAGTGCTGAACATGAATACAAGCTGTGGTCCCGCGACTCTGCTTTGTTAGCATTCTTTAAAGCACTCAGTCACGCATCAAAACCTACACCTACCATCACCCACAACATTTTATTAACAGAAAGGCTCTAGGACATTAGCCAGTTTTCTGGGAAGAGACAGGAAAAAAATAGGAGTATACTGTTCATATAATGAAAAGTTTAAACAAAAAATAGTTCCTTGACTGAAATGCTCTGAAGAACAACATTTATGGTTGTTGTATGGCCTTTTCTGTTTGCCTGGTTGTGCTGTGTTTTTGTTTTGTTTTGCTAATCTTGCAGAACACCGAAAATCAACACTTGGAAGTGACACTTATTTTAAGAGGCCCCTGTAAGAGAGTTAATTCTTTTCTTTTTTTTTAACGTTTAAACACAAAACAGCTTTCTAATTTTATATAATCAAGAAATGGAAAACAATTTTTATTAACATGTTTTACATTTACAATCTTTTATTAGCTAATCAACATCAACATGCAAAAATAAGCGCTAAATACAAACCTCTACAATATGGTTTTGTTTAAACTACAATGGTTTAATTCTTTTGAAAAGTCATAAGGATGTGTTCTGCAGTTGTTAAAATTGAACTATTGGTTTCAGTAATGAATACTATTTAGACCCTAAAATTATGTAATCATCCTGCAAGGCATCTTCAGAAACTTCGCCCAACACTTAAGAATACCAGCTCATTGTCATGTGAGTACATTCTCAAAGCAAGAAATAAGGCAGTAGCACTAATGATTTCATATTGAACCCTATGCACATAACTAATAACTTTAGAAGGACTTTAACACTATGGTAGACTGGAAAAAGAACATTTAAACAAGCATTGGATTTTGCCTGAAATGTTCTCAGTTCCTCTTGATACTTATGCAACCTCCTTAAAATATTTGGGTTTGGAAAAAGACTTCATACTCCTTCAAACCAGTCCCTAGGTGATCCTCCAGAGAAGCCAGTCTTGTGTCAAAGACATCAAAAAATATCTTCTCACGGAAATAAGTTACATCATTCATGTTCAGGATTACTTCACGAGAGGATCATAAAGAAGGCAAAGAGGAGCTTAAAGGAGAACATGTTGGTAGTACTGAGATCTTTGATAACAAAAGGGTCTTGGACAATTGTGAAAAAGAGGGAAGAAAAATGGATTTAATTTCAAATCTGTTGTAACTTTTCCCCCAGTGCAAGTGTCCATCTTTAAAGAAAGTTATCCTTTAGAAGATGAAAGTACTTTTGAGAAGAGTCCAATTTTTGACCTTATGTTACAAAACCTTAACAATCAAAATTTGTTTTTTTTTTTTTTTTTTTTTTTCTTTTTTAAGAGTGTTTATTGTTGCTCATTGATCTTTGGTCGCAAGAAACAATAATGCCACCGACAGGTCTCCTCCCCAAGGTGGCAGGTTTTGCTTCTTTGCCACACATTAAGGCCCCCCCCTTTACAGGGTATGCCAAGATACACTGTGTCAAAATTCCAGCGGCACTTCATCATGTGTTTTACGGACCTACATGATGTAGACTTTCTCAGCTTGTGAGAAGTTGAAGACTTCTTTGGTTCTTGGGCAAATTACTTTGTCATCTTGACGAATAGAAAGCAGAGACTGAAAAAGAGTGAAACCAGAAGATAACATTCACAACAGTAACTCAAAGCATTATTGAATTGTTTAGGAAATAAACTGCCTTTAATTTAAAACAAATGTTGTGGTCTGCGGTCAAAGTATCTTTGCCCCCAAAAGTTACTTATTCTACATTATTGCTCTCCAGAGGGAAAGACTTCCAATGCCTTTTGATTTCATGTTATAGATTCATACAGTCAGGTATTAGTTTAAGACCAATTTAAGCAGCTAAACATATGGTCCTTAAAAAATAACTGCAAGAAGTATTTTTTGAGCTTTCTGACAGTTACAAGCTCCTATTTTGATTTAGAAAGTTACAACCACAGCTATTTTAGACTTCAGTAAGTCATTGATTTCAACACTTACATTGTATCCATAGACATATCCATTTGGTAACATCATAGGAGGATTATTTTCGTTCATTACGTCGCCTGAAATCTTGCAGACTAGTCGGGAGTTGGCACAATGTGCCATAGGCAGAGGCTGAGCCAGCTTGTTCAGGGATTTGCTACACACAGGGCAGTCGGGGTTTTTTGAGCTCCCATCCTCTTTATAACACTGTCTGTTAACAGCAAGTTAGGGAACAGATGCCAGAATGGAGAGAAAATGTGTTTCCCAATGTATGTCATGAAAAGCACATCAGCTGTGCCAGCAGAGCCCGGGTCACAGCATGCACAGGACCATTTAATTCAAGTTTAATGTGTACATATAAAAATCAAGGGTTTGCTTTGTTTCAAGGAACAAGAGCACTCCAGCAGCACAAGCCCTTCTCCAATACACCACAGTGTGCAGGAAACCCAACCAAGCTTGAAGTAGGACTTATTTGAATATTCACATAAAAACAGGCCAGTACCTTTGTGTGTAAATGCATAAAAGCAGTAATTGTGACCCAGCTCACCAACTTTTGCAGGTATATTCACTAAATTAAGACAGGTGGAAAGACAGCCTAGGACCCAAACATAATGTAGATTTCACCTTGAAATTTTTGTTTGGGTATGCTTTTTTTTTTTTTCCTTTTGAAACCATACCACCACTTATTATAATCTCCCCTTAATTTAATAGAGAGCAATTTACACTCCATTTAAACAACTAATGAACAAAAATATTCAAGTGTCACATCTCTTGTTTCAGCTCTGTGAAAAGCTTCCATAGAACAAAAAAAACCCCACAAGGCTTTTTTTTCCACTTGCATTAAAGGATACGGTGTTTTTATAGCTGAAAGGCCTGCCTGGAGTGTTATAGTAAAAACAGAATTGTTTCCCAGCTGATGTAGTCTGTAGTTATCATATCTAAACTGTTGGATCAGCATTCTCCATCGAGCAGGGTCCAAGAGATCCTGTTAAAAAACAACACACTATAAGTTGTTTGCAATCTAATTGTCCCAGGGGGCAAAAGCCTGGGAGTGACAAATTGTGCAAAACTCACTAGACCAAACGCATCCCAAAACAGAAGCATACATAGTAATGCATAGTGTGGCTGTACTTGTTTAGAAAGTACCTTTCAACACTACATTATTAAATCAAGTATTACTTAAAAAAGCTGGTGCCATACTCAATCTCCATCACCTACCAAATGTTGTAATTAAGATATGCAAATCCTGGTAAGGTTATTTCATGCTTTTGGTTTCTTAGAATGCCGGACTACTTAGGAAGCAACATTAGTACTGTGGAAGTGTTCCACATATACATGTAACGTTTACAGAATTTTGTAACAAGACTTCACTTTGAAGAGCTGGCACAACTCCAGGTTAGAGAAAGCTTACATAAGCTACACATTTGAAGACAAAATTCTTTAATGCTCGTTCCCTAAAAGACAGGGAACAGTAGTTAAAGGGATGTTGGGTTTTTTCACGGAAATAAAAACTAAACCCACAGGTCAAGGATATATCAAATCCTAAAAGTAATGCTGTGAGAGAGTCATGTAAGAAGTAAAGACCCTTTGAAAATGTATCTGTTACCTACTACATAGGCAAAGATCTAAATTCTTCTACTGAAAGAGGGCATGGTTAGATTAGATATTAGGAAGGAATTCTTTACTGTGAGGGTGGTGAGGCACTGAACAGGCTGCCCAGAGAAGCTGCGGATGTCCCATCTCTGTGTTGAGCACTGGTGCAGCTGCACCTCAAATCCTGCATTCAGTTTTGGGCCACTCTCTACAAGGAGGACATTGAGGTGTTGGAGCATGTCGAGAAAGGCACAGGGCTGAGGAAGGGACTGGAGCCCAAGTCTGATGAGGAGCAGCTGAGGAATCTGGGGGTGTTTAGGCTGGGGAAAAGGAGGCTCAGGGGAGACCTTCTTGCTCTCTATGACTCCCTTACAGGAGGCTGTAGCTGGGGGCAGGTTGGCCTTTTCCTCCAGGTAACAAGTGACAGGATGAGAGGAAATGGCCTCAAGTTGCATCAGGGGAGGTTTAGGTTGGATATTAGGAAAAAAATTTTCACTTAAAGGGTTGTCAAGCATTGGAACAGGTTACCCAGGGCAATGGTGAAGGCACCATCCCTGGAAGTGTTCAGAAAACATGTGGATATGGCAGATGGGGAGATGGTTTGTGATAGTGCTGGGTTGATGGTTGGACTTGATGATTTCAGAGGACTTTTCCAACCTTAACAATTCAATGATTCTAATGTTCAAGGCCAGGCTCTGAGAAACCTGGGCTAGTGGAAGCCGAAGCTACATAAGCTTCATCAGAGTATCAAAAGAAAATAGGTTGTTTTGACACAATGTTAAATATTTTGCTTGAAGTCCTGAAAGAGGACAAGAAGATGGGAAAAATTGTATTTCACTGGTTACAGAAGATGCTTCTTCCCTTGGATTAATAAAAATCAGCTGTTTAGAGATATGATCTGACAAACTTTTTCACAGATTTTAAAGTAATTTACTTAAAGTCATTTTAAGAAGTCATTTATGCACAGAACTCCTAGTCAGAATGCTGAAGGTACCTCCGAACAAGCATGCACTCTGTGATTCTGTTAATCTAGGAAATTATTAGAGGATCTAGAACATAACTTTCAAAAACTAGAATGTTTTAAGTCAGATCCATAAGCAGTAGGGAATTTGTTCTAATTGTATGGTTCTATGTGAAACAACCCTAGCTTTTCTCTTTGCTCTCCCTCATTGGAACATTCCATGCAAACAAGCCCTTAGAACAAAATACAGGATTTTTATTTCCTGCCTATTTCTTCCTAACTACTAAAACTATGATAAGCTTTCACACCCCGTCTTGTAATTTATCATTTATGCTCATAACTCACATCAAACGTAGGATGCAAAATACCAGGATCCTTCTAGGACTCTGGGATTAGCAAAGAAATTCACATTAATTCTGTGGGTTGTTGGTTTCAGAGGGTTTTTTGGTGTGTTTTGTTATACCATCTATTTCATCATCAACTGTTTAAAAAACATGTTTATACTGGCACTGCCACATATTGGCTTGGCTTTCCATGGAATTCTTGTCTTGCTTTGCCAGCTCAACTCTTCTCTACCTTCTGCCTCCAAAGCCAAGTTAAAAAGTAGAGAATTAGCACATGACCACAGAACTCAGTCTGTACAAACAGCATCTACTTATGAATTTGGCTTGATTCAA
>JAWWEU010000125.1:68448468-68565499 GCA_035583155.1 Acropternis orthonyx
CTGAAGAGACTGTGGGAGTTAAAGGCTAATGATACTCATCGAAGAACTTTGTGGTATACTTAAGCTTAAGAGATTTACTCTTTGTATTCAAGGAAGTTTTTGTACCTTCTTGAAACTTGCACTTTCAAGGCTTCTTTGATAAGGTACCCCTAGAGAAAGGCATGTTTGTACTCATATTCTAAAAAGCCACACAAATTCAAGCACTTATTAAAGAAGATGTATAATTTTAAAGTTCACATCAATTTTAACCTAAAAGCAATATGTCATTTCAGAGGTTCTCAGCAGGCAGCAAGCAAAGCTTTCAAACTTATTTAAACACCAGCTGCGTTTCAACAAAATGTCAGTTCCCTGAGTTCCACTCATACAGGAAACTCCTTGGTAAACAGCCTCTTTTTCTGCTTTCTAATGGATGCCTGACCTATTTATTGCACCATGGACACAATACTGAAAGAATTCTGCTGCAGGCACTTAACAGAAGCAAGCTAATAAAAGCACAAGTTGCAAGGGTTTGCTAGAAGCAATGAGATTTATACTACACCTTCCCCAAATGTATCCCCTTCTTCATTACTTATTTACTTCAAAACAAGGTAGAATGCAATGGTAAAACCCTGCATTTTTAAGCCACATTACTGAAAGAAAGCACTGAGATGCTTAATTCTGAACGTACAGAATTATCTAAACTCATCCTGTTAAAAAGGAGTGAATTAAGATATAAAGAGAGTTCTGTAGCTCCTTTTCATTTTGCAATTGGTTATGAAGTTAAAGCCTTGATTGGCAAGCTATAATTACCAAGTAAAAAAATGTACGTCACTCTGGAATTTCAGCAGGTATATGGAATAGACACACTTCATCCCTAACAACAACCAATAATAGATGCCTATTTGCTTCATAAAGAGGAGCTGTAAGTTTTAAACCTTAGAGGCTATGGTAGTACAAGTTATTCCACACCAACTGTTCTGTATCCTCTTGAGAGCTGACAACTTGCAAATTTTACCAGTTCTGATGTGGAAAAGGGATCAGAGGGAAGCAAATATCCACTGACAATAAAATACAGAATGACCTTTTCTGCTTTAACCCAGTTCTCAGCCTATTTCCTTGTTTCAGCTCTGTACCTGCCCTCTGGTTTCCAAGCTACATAAGGAAGCTGTAGCTCAAAGAAAATAGTTTTTAGAGCATGGACTACTCATTGTTAAGATGCATGACTGCACATTTGGCAAAGAAACAAACTTGGAGAATAAAGCTACAGGCACAGTATTCATTTGGTATAAAGAGCACCATGGGCTTCAGAAGACAGATAATATAGTTGAGTTTCTTGCATTCTTTTTGTAAGTACCTGACAATCCCTCAGGATTTAAGAATTCTGTCAAAGGGTAAGTGCAAATATCTAAATGCTAGCACATAGGTTTTATTTTTTCTTTATTAACATTAAAATTAGCTGGAGTTTATCAGATTGCACATTTGCATTGGCTGGGACCAAAGCAATGATAATTTAGAAGCAAGTAGGGCAAACTAGAAGTGGTATGAGCTAGCTCCAAGAAAGCAATACATTTGAATGGAATTAGAAAGAAAACCTGAAAATAACCCTAAAAAAACTTTACCCTGCAGGAGAGTTTGTCCATCTCAGACTTGGGAATATGCTAGAATGCTTTCAGTCTGTTCATATGCTATGATACTTTGTGTTTTCTGTAGCAGTTCTTCTCTGACCAAAAAGCAGCTTTGCCACAAATACAAGCCTCCTGTTGGTTTCAATTTCTGGAGCACCTGGTATGGGTTTAAAGTCAGGAAGACTTGTAACTTCCTTAACATACAACTTGTCAGAAATGTTAAGCTGCAACAGTGTTACCATGAGAATGTATCAGCAAAACTTCAAGCCAGGCCACAAACTTGTCATCCCTCCTGAAGTTTAAATATCCTTACAAAACAGAACCTGCTGTGAATTCTCTCTCCCTTGTCCACGTGCAAGCTCCAGTAGCTCTGCCACCTGCGCTGTACTTTGTGGTGCTGCTAAGATCACTGCTTATCAAATTATCAACACATTTCATTGCCCCAGTATCAAAATTCCACTTATTTCAGCAGAACTGGTGTCCTGTGTTATCCTCAAACACTATTCCAACACCTGAAGTCAGGAAAAATAACTCAGAAGCATAAATTGCTTCATGTGCTGGTATTAAAAGTACTGTCATAAAAACTGTGCTGTGGTTGAATCAGGCAGTGCTGAGCTCTGACTCCAGTTGTTACTGATTTACACCACCTTTGGCAGAGTTACTTTCTCACTGTAGTCCCCACTGAACTAGTTCAGAACACGTGAAAATGGATATTGAGTTGGTTTCTCCATTTGGGGCCAGAGGAAGGGAGTGGGGAAAACCCATTGTAGCTCATCATTCTCCCACCCACGGCAATACAGAACTTTAAAGTGGGGATCAACACAAAAGGTGAACGTGGCCCACAGCGTAACTTGTAGAACAAAAAGTTTAATGAAGATAGCAAAGCAGAAGAGAATTCAGTCAAATCTGAATCAGTGTTAAAGCTTTGGATGGAGGCTCATTAACCTTCTTGTATTTTTTGTGATTAAAACTGCAATGAATTGCCATGAGAAGCTAGCTGTACCTCTTGAAAATGAGTTAAGGGTAAATATATACATCACGCCACCAGAAAATCCATTTGCCTTTTAAAACATTAATTTTCTAAACCTTTCTTTTGAAGAATAAGAGGATGCAGAGTTTCAGTGACAACATTAACTCTTTAAAAAAGCACATCTGTGGAATGATATTTTGCCTTTAAAAATACCTCAACCCCAGCTTAAATTTGAAGACTGGTAACAGTACCAGCAAGATCCTTTACAGGGCTTCTGGATGTTACAACAGTCACATGTTTCTAATGAAGCATAATACCATCTTGTTAAGAAAACTGTTTGGAAAGCATCCTAATTTCATACCTCACAGCATCCAGTCTCTTGTTCTGTCGAATGAGTTCAATGAACTCCTGAATCCTTAGGCTGAACTCCAGACAGCTCTGAGATTAAAGACAAGACAGGGTCTTAGATGGTGCCAAATTTGCACCACATGGTAAGTTAAGTACCACATGTGCACAACAAAAAAGAAAGTGTTAATAACATGCAATCTTGTTTGCTTGCTTTTAGGCATTCATGCAAAAGAGTTGAAATGCTGACTCTATGGACAAGATCAGCACAGAATTCCCTAAAAGCAAACAAAATCCTCCTCCTCTTGCCTCCTTTAAAACTTCAGCATTTAGCAGGAACAAACTTTTTCGTAATGACTGAAAGGATCATTACCTGAGACACAAGTGAGAGTAACAGGGTGGTTTCTTTGTACTTTATTACAACTTAAAGTAGTTAAACAGCAGTTTGGGGCTTTGTGATAATTTAAACAGGAGAGTCCTACCCAGAAGACTGTAAGGAAGAAACAAGTATTTGAAAGCTTTTTGAAAGACCCCAGTATTAACAAAAACCAGCACAGAGTTTAAGTTGCTGCAATGCCGTCCCTCCCTCCCTTTCTTCAAGCTTCTATCCCACTCTTCTTGTCAAACATCTAAAAGCCATGCTGGAAACAAGTCTCAAACAGGAAAACCAAGTGACATTTACCTGTTTTTGGAAAAAGGTAAAATATGAAGCCTAATGAAGTTGACAGTGTCCCTTTAAATCAAATTCCATCACCAGTTCACAAAATCTATAAAAAAACTTTGAATATGTGGAATTAAAAAGATTCTCCCCCCACAAAAAACCAAGTCACTATGCTTCTTTATAGGGACACAGTCAACTGTTTTATTACCTTAAGAGAACAATGGAAACCCAAAGTCCTCTGAATCATGTAAAGAACTCTATTCCCTGAGTTTCCATGCTCCATTTGTCAAATGTCTTTTTCGTCCCCCATGCTTCTAATGAATAGTTGCCTTTTGTTTATTGTCCATCAACACAGTAATATCAAAATTCCTCAGTGACTTTAGTAGGAATTTCAGCAACTCCAAATTTCTATCAGTTAGCTGCCTGGGATGACTAATGCACACATTGCAACAATTGCCTATTTAAGATTTGAAATGTAAGCCATTTGAACATAAAAATGATACATAATGTCATATGTTAAAATTCACTTGTTTAAGGAACAGAAAATAAATTATTTTCCAACTATGCATTTTTCTGTGCCCAAGCCCAGATTTAGCAGAAAATAAAAATTTCTTCCATACTTTGAGATTTTCAATAGGACTACTTTAAAATACCTCGTTATCCAATTCTACACAAACCCCTCCTTTGGAGTTTTACGTAAGTTTGTTTCTCCCAAAAAACCAACCAAGCTTTTCAATTGTTAATGATACTAGATCCCAGGGTTTCCTATTTTGTAAAAACATTTCAATAGCAAAACCCATATGCCAAACAAATGAATTTTCAAATAACGTGCAAGCCAATGGCCAGATGGGTTCTGCAGACAAGTGTCACTGGAAGAAGAGAATCCTAGACAATCAGATGATTCACATTCCAACTTGGTATACCTGCAAACAATCCCACAGGCAGCTGCTCACCAGACTTCAGAGGGCTCACATCTGTAAAGATTACATGACTGCTTTCCCAGGCCACCAAACAGTTTCAATTTTAAGTAAGGATTGCTTCAAGGTGGTGGTTGAGATTTTAGAACATTAACACTGATGAGTAGCTAAGCAACTAGAAGCAGCAGAAATGCTTATTTGTGTTTCAAAAAGAAGCATAGTGATTTTTCCCTTCCAAATCTCTGTCACAGCCTCAGCTTTGGTTTTTGTTTGATTAAAAAAGGAAAAAAAAAAAAAAAAAAAAGAAAAAAAGCGTAGGGCTTGCAGAAATAGATTTTGTTGTAGTTATTTTTCAAAAAGGAGGATGGGGAAGATTTTTTTCTTAATTATTGTTTGTTGAAGATTGGTGATGAAAAAGGACATTCAGATTATATTTCTTATAATACTTAACATTTTAAGATTACACAAAGGGGGATTTTTTAGCAGTATAATTATGCAATATTGTTTACATACCAATTCTGGTTTTCCTTTAATGGTTTCCATAACAAGATCATCATTTTCTTTAGAGTAATCACTGGTTGATTTACTTTTGCGTCCCATCTTCGGTTCGTTCTCATTTTGGCGCCCCTGAGTGACAGAGAACGTCACTCTTTGCTTATTGTCAAATGCACTCAAACACTTTGGGTTAAAGAAAGCGCTTAGTTTAAAAAAAAATAAGACACAAACATCTTTGAGGGAGGCAGGGATTTTGGTTATTATCAGTTAAAAACAGATTTCTGCAAGCCCTATAAAAGATTACAGCATGTTTTGAAGTGCATAATTTAAGAGACAGGGAAATTTAAACCAACTGCATAGCAACAAGTATACAGCATGAGCAGCTCATGGTATTCAATGCCTTGAGCAAGACTTATTGTGTTTACTACTTGATTAGATTTCAGCTTTTGTTTTTGAAAAGGCCCCAAAACATTTCACTAGTAACTTGTCACAGCAAATTAGCTCTTTACTCAAGTTTTGTTCTCTTATATACAACACTTAAAAAACACTAAGACAAAAATATGTATGAAATTTCTCTCACTAATCTCACTCTTAAGATACCTTCACATATAAATGAGTTATAGTCTCAGCAGGATGAAGAGAGTTATAAACTAAGTTTACATGCATCAAGACACTACATACCTCTGCAGTCAGATGTTTGTGAATTACACTAAAATCAATTATTATTATTTTATTTCAACACAATTTGTTGAGACAACACTTGTATCCATAAGATGACCTATCACTCAGTTCCAGGTTTGACATTTGTGTGACCTAGTTTAGCTCCATATGCCTATGCCTTAGGAAGATTTTTATACTTACTGTCCTTACTTTTTATACAAAGACCTCATTCAAGAGCTGTAATTTAAAACAAATTGACTACATCCAACACTCAAGTTTAGAAAACAGTTTAGGAAAATGCAAACATGTTACATTTTCATACCTTCATTTTTCTGAGTCTGGATTTGTTGTCATGACACCAAGCCAAGCAAGTCATAGTCTCTTGTCTTTCCAATGACTCTTCCACTTCTTTAGCAGTCAAAAACATCTCAATATTTACCAAGTCCTTCAAAAAAACAAATGAAAGGTCTTGTTAAATGTACTCATACATTACACAGCAACACACAATTGAGCTGGAACACAGAGATACAAAAGACTTTGTTCTCAAGACCTCTGGTTTTTAGAGAAGTACTTTACAAAATGACATTACAGGATATTTTCAAGACTACTTCCATGCACTGAGATATTCTGATAGTGCAAATAATCTCTGAACCTGGTTATAAAACAGAACTGAAACAAAAAATAAAGAAAAATATTAAAGATTACACCTAAAGTTTTAGTACATAAAGCAGTCAGAACCCACAATCACTGGAGTGCAGCTCAGTTACAGGAGCACCTGGTTTCCTCAAAGCTTGGCCAACTACATCAACTGGACTATGACAACATTATAACATTTGCTAAAGTGAGTAAGAACTACACAAAAGAGGAGGATCTAAATCTACTTTACCAAGCCATCTATAGCTACTGAGTTTTAAGCAAAGTCCTACCATGGCCTGAGGTCTCCAACACACTTTCTCTCACTTGCTTCTTAGTATAAGCGCCAGACCTTCAATTGCTTACAACAGTTTTGTTTAAAACACCAGGACACTGAGCTGATAAAAACAAAGCCACTATATTAAAAAAAGCAGGTAACAGGCCACAATATTCCTCAAGGGCTTGTCCCAAGCAGATGCTTTTGATGAAAAAGCAGCAATCTAGGATCAAACATGCCCAGAGCAGACCTGCAATCTGCCTAAGTTGCTTTGTAGTTGCCAGCAGCTCTACGCATTCATACCAATCAAGGCAAACAATACAATTTAAGATTTAGTAGGGTATATCAAAGATTTTTTTTCCTCATACACTTCTGCTGAAAAAAACACTTAGGTAGATGTTCCCCAAAGATACAAAGTGGATCCATTTTGAATTGGCACCACCTGAAGTGCATAAACATGCCATGCTGTGACAGCTCATTCTTTGCTGAAGAAAACACACTGTAGGAAACCATAATTCAACACAAACATGAATCTAGTACAAAGTGTTTGATTAATATACACTCTAATTTTAAGCAATTTTTTAATGTAGACTTCACAGAAAAATGCTGAGAATTATACAACTGAAATGCTGAATATCACAAATAATACCGTAGCCTTAGTGAACAAAATGACTCACAGAAATAGATGGCATTTTCAGCTGCCAGAACAGCTGAATATACTTAGTCTTAGAAGTTCTACCTTCCATGAAACAAAGCTTAAAAATGAGAAGTAGCATCAGCCATATCACATTCACATCTTGCATTTCATTAGCCAGTTTCTCCTTATAAATACAGGAAGTCTAACACTACTGGAAAAGTGGACCAGGTCCTGTTAGGGTTATCAGAATGGTTATTTACAGAAACACAAACAAGTCACGCGGCTTTCTAAAGTGCAGCACAAGTTGCAGAGTTTTTAGTAAATCTTTCTCTCATGACTTGAGTTTTAAAAACAAAATACTAACACGTAACTAAATTTTATGGATTGTATGATCATAGCAACAAAACCATTTACCATCAAAAGAATAAAGGGCCTCATGTAGCTCGAGTGGTATCAAACCCAGGTAAATCAGACTGAGGCCAGAGCTCAGGTAGTTAAAAGTCTATAGAACAAAATTAAGACTGGACTTTCACTGACTTCTCCTATCCCTTTAGGGATAAAAAAATTAATCTATTTTACTAATGTGTTAGCAAATGAACTGAAAGAATATCAACCTATTCCACAATTTTTTTTGTTGGTTTTTTTTGTTTTTAAGTATTCCTACAGGAACATGAGAGTAAACTTTTTGGTAGTCTGAAGTTTTTCTGAGTATATGCTCAAGTGGAAAAAAGTGCATTACTCCCCTCTGCATGGTAAGGCAACCACATAAAAACCTCTTGCCCATTAACTCATCTGTCTTAAGTGACATATAATGCAACTATATTCATTATCTTGCTTTGCATATTTTTCCATCCAGCTACTGTGTGGAAAGATAATCCAATTTAAGTTAAAAATAATAAGATATCCATACATTTCCCTCAAGCTTATTTGAGCTATGTGTCCTCCTAATGAACAGCATTTGCTTTTACACCAAATTAAAACAAAAGCATTTTTTTCTACATTAAAAGAAAGATTGGATCTACTAAGCAGAAACAAATCACTGGTTTAATCTCATTTGTTAGCATTTTATACTTTAAGCTTATTACAAGAAAAGATAATTTTTTTTAAAAGAAGCATAAGGGCAGCATTTGTTTTAAGCCCATGAGCTGCTGAGAGAATCCCAGCTATCTGCATTCATCAATCAGGTGTTAGTACAGAGCCCTCAGCTGTGAGCAAAGAGATTGTAGTCACTGCTGAGGCAGACAAAACTCTTAAATAGAAAGAGAATTCCTACATTCCTTTTGAAAATTTTAAATGAAAAAGGTTCTATTTAACAGAAATGCTAATTAGATTTGTGGCTGCCAAAAGAAGTCAGAGCTTGGCAGCCGTCTCTATTAAATAGACAGTATGTATCCAGAAAACAGAGGAGAACATTTTTAATTAAAAGAGTTTCTTTCAGAACTAACAATTACATTTAAATGGCACCAGTAAAGAGGATTTTCTTCCCTGTTGACTAGATAGAAAGTTAAGGAAGGCACTAAAATCCTTTTGTAGAGCCAGAAATAGCTTTTGCATTTGATTAGAAGTAGTTAGAAGTCTTGATAATGTAGACTGATAGAACAAAAATACTGAGACATAATACTCATGTCACACAAATTCTTTTTAATCGACTCATACTTTCCTATCTTTTTTTGGTGGTGCCTACTGTTGGTGCTTCCTCCTTAGTAGGACTAAGGAAACAGAAGAAAGTAGTATCAGAGGATTAATCAAAGCCAGCACAGCTCTCCTACACAGGCCAGTCTGGAGTACTGCTTGTGTACCTCACCTTGGAAGGATGGGAACCAGGTAACAGCATTAGCAGCTTTAACAACTATCTCATGTTCCAGTCAGAAAAATCCCCATTAACCTCAATCCTGAATAGTTTTCTGGAAGTATTCTGCAATTCAGAGTTGTACCGGCTGCAGACCATACAGAAACGTTGTCTTTCTCAGCTCCCAAAACATGATTAAGATTTATTATGCTGCTACAAAAAGCCTCTCTTTATATAATTAATTTACATATAAAATTGAGTGAATGTAAATACCCAATTTTAGAGAAATGTTGCCACTGATTTTGCAGGTGCAGAAAGAGCTGAAGCAAGAAATCTGTTGCCACACGCTCCCCCCTCCAAATGACACAGCATTCAGCACCATGGCAAAGGTTTTCTGACTTGTATACAAACTAAAAAGCAATTCTAAACTCTTTAATTACCCTCTTTAACAACACTAGTCTTCCTTCATTTCACACTTTCAGCTTTCCTACTGTAACCGTGCTTGCAATACTTTACTGCCAGTACTGCAGAAGGAGAACCCTGCCCTACACACGGATTATTTCAGTGCTGTTATCAAACTGTAATTTTAGTACAGACTTTCCAGCCTCCTGTGCATTGCCATAACTTTGCCTGAATCACCTTGCCTTAACTTGCTTACAAATACACAATACCTGATATTGGGCAGGAGGACTTATTAACATTAAACTTTCATTCAGTTAAGCTTCTACAATTGTACTGAGGAGGAGAACTCTCTCCGTTAAGTATTACTGACCAAACACTCAGGAGGGGGAATGCAGTACAAGCAAGAAGTACCACTTGGATTTTAAAATTTCTGCTTAAAAAAACCCCACTGCTAAACTAAACTGAACTAACATTACCTTCAATACAACAGTCACTAACCAGGTGTCAGAAGGGTAATATTTCAACACTGGGTGAACTTGATCATAGAAACACTATGTAATTCCATTGCAATGGTGGAAACTTCAGAGAAAGACATTTATTATTAGAGAAAACTGCACATGAAGGCAGAAGACACTTTAGTGAAAGCACAGATAGTTATTTAAACAAGAATACAGCTATCCATCACCCTTTGCTCTGTCTGATTTACATATATATAGCTTTTAAAATATCACCGCTTCTTTTTAAGCTGCAAGTGCCTCCAGGGAGGGAGGTTACCAACTCCACAATTCTGCACAGAACTCCAATTATTAAGGTTTAAAGTACTATGAAGAATGAGGATTCCTTAAGATGATGATTACTAGATACATGCTCCTGGCCAACACACAAACCTTGCTTTAGTAGCATCTTGTTTTCAGGAGACTCAGGTGCCTGCCCTCACTGGAGCGAAAGGCTGCAGCAAACATGAACAGTGGTTTCAAATATCAAAACTAAGAGAACAATGCAAATGGGCCCAGAACTTCATGAATTCACATGGCTGTGCTACAGAAAAGAAAGAGTGATTCACCAAAATACAGTGAAAGTTATGAAGAATAATAGCTACAATATAATGAGAAGGTACATGTAAAGGCAGTAGGGTAATTTGGATATATTAGCTTCACATGAATTTAAAATTACACAGTTATGTCTATTATAAAAAGTTGTGAACCAAATGAGAAACTGGCAACCATGTATCAAAATGGGGATTTAAACTGAATTTAAAGACAAAGGTGGCAACTTTAAGGTTGTGCACAATTACAAGAATTCAGTAGTGAATTGGAATAAAACAGATCTAGACGCGGTTTTAAATTCACCAAGAAAACTGCTCAGAGTTTTCAGCACCAGATACAACAAAAATAGCAAGTCCACATTAGATCTTATGTAAAAAATGGCTTAGAAAGAACAAAAACATCTTTTCTGCAGTAGCAATACAGATTTTGCTTGAAATGTATGTAGTGTTCATGTGAGAGTTTTAATCTATGCAATATTTTAAAACTTGGAGCGGTCAGGTCACGTCAGTGCTCTCCAGACTCCACTCTGCATATGAACTGAAGTACTTTTATTTTATGAGATCTCCAGCCACAAGTCTGGAGAGCTATCAGAAGGAATGTGTGATAAAATCTCTTATAATTCACATGTACATTTATGTATTAATATAAACCTCAGAATATTTCACATATCAAAAGTGAATCTTTAGCAAAGCTCAAACCCAAAGAGAAACGAGTACTAAAACACATGATACTTGATATTTTCAAATCTCCCACAAGCTATTCTCAAAACAAGATTAATTCATCAAAAAAGAAAACTTAGGCTTAAAAAATATATACGATTTGATTCAGTGAGAAAAGGTAGCATTTTGTGGAAAAGCATGTATTCTCAGTGTAAAAAAAAAAAAGTCATAAAATAGGCTATTTGTTGGGTGTGTAAAACAAGCAATTCATAATATCATAAGATGCTGTTTATGTATTTTTTCAGAAATGCAAATAGTTTACTTTTAATTGCTTACTAGCATCAATATGAAATTGAAAATAGGCCAGTATGCCCCAAGCTATCAGTGACTCATTGCCAAGAGTATGTACCAATGACAGTTTTAATAAGATTGATTATCTATCTATACATGCATAAGAGCACTACCCTCATAAAAAAGGCTTTCCTGATGCGCTTGAGCATTCAGAAGCACGGTAAACTACTTGTATATGAAAATGCAATAAACACTTAGATCACTCAAATAACAACTTAAAAAAACTGTGTTAAGCTTTCAATGACTACTTACACACCCTCCACTTGTAACACTACCTTCAGTGTAATTTAGTTCTGCAGAAGTGAAATAGAAATGCCATAATGAAAAGCTACAAATAAAAAGGTCAATCCAGTCTTCTATATTAATATATTCATTCGTTAGAATTTCCTCTGTGAGGAACACAGCAAATCCAGGAATCATCTTGATGCTGTGATTCTTGTTACAAGAATCTTGTTACCTCAGGATGGAGGTGAAGACCAGGAGCTGCAGGACCAGCTGGGGAACAAGAGGTCAGTGTATTTCCACAGTGGGGGAAACAGTGAAAGGGGCAGGAGCAGAAAGACAGGAACACACCACAGTAACAGGATCTACTTGAAAACATGTGCAGAAAGGAAAAATGAGGTGTAGGTGAAAAGTGGGACAGTGCAGGAGGATTTGATGGCAGTAACATGAAGGGAGACCACCATCCAATTCCTCTGCCACTATGTAAGAGCAGGAATAAAGGGGTGCTGGAATAACAGTTCCTTCAAAGTGAGCACAGGGTATGTATAAACTGCATTGACATTGAAGGGAAACACAAATTATTAGGAAAATAATGGCATAGGTGGTGACAATACAGCAACATCACAATTACTGAAGACCAGTTGAAGTGAGACACAAATTAACATTAAGAGGTCTCCTTACTCTCTGCTCATAAAATAACATTGTCTGAAGTTCATTAAGCTACTATTAAGTGTTATAATGCTGTACACATTAACAGGATTAGAGAGAAAATAAACAGAGTAATTGAGAGAATGTCCTACTCAAAGTCAGCTGCAGAGCTAGTTATTGGGAAAAAAGCAGACAGACAGCCAAACCACAGATTCATCAACAGAAGAGCTAGAAAAGTTTCTGTCTGCAAAGTAAACACACAACCCCATGGTGTACACGGTCAAGCTTTCACATGACAGCATCTTCCAGGACCTCAGTACTGCACAGACCTTTTAGTTCTACTTGGTTATTTTTGAAGGATCCCAGTAACTTACACTGACTGACTGTCTGTCAGAAGAACATTGTCTTTACATAAAACTAGAGGGTAATAGTACTTCTTTTGTTAATTAGTTCTAGTGATTAAATCATGTTATAATCTTGTGTCCAAATTCAAACTTCAATTTTTCTGACTTTTGATTTTATGTACTGTTTCTTCCCTAAGCCTTTTTGCACTACCTCACAAACCCCTTGTTATATGACTTCTGCTCTCGTACCTAGCAAAAGCACCCACCCCTTACATTTTCCAATCATCTTCTCCCTCCAGTTTTTCCAACAGCCTTCCAAAGGTGTGGTGACCAAAACTATATGTATTCTGGTACTGACTGCTCCAGAGACAAGCAAAAAGCAATGTTCCATCCTTCTCCTCTTGTTCATGCACATGAGCTGTTTGGTAGAGCCTCACAGTTGGAGCAAGAATCGAGGTTGGTTATTAGCAAGCTGTTTTCCCAATGCAACCCCTACTCCTGCCTCAGGAATTTCTGTAGCTCAGCAAATGGCTGCACCTTATCCAGCAGCACATTATACCCTGCTAAGTACAGTAATAAATGACTATGCTAGAGTAGTGTGACAAAGCCTTTAGAGCTTAAGATGCATCACTGGGCAGAAAAAAAGTGCCTCCTTTCCTGTCATAGCCTCTTGTAGCACAGGAAAGGCACTCAATCCTTTGCCAGTGGAGCACAAGCCCTGCAGCTTTTGTCCATGCAGGTTCAGTCTGTCTCAGCAGCTACACACATTCCCTGACAAAACAGTAATCCTGTCATCATCTGGTGCAGTGGAAAGGGAAAGTGTTAAATGTGAAATAACATTTACACTTGGAAGGAATGTCTGGCAGGAGGAATACACAGTAAGACCTCTTCTATACCTGGGCAATCTCCAGTTGATAACAGCATTCCCTGTTTAGATAAAATTTCAATTCAAGAATTTTTCTGGCATCACCAGCCTTCCAGACTAAGTATTTTGTAATAAATTAGCTCAGTTATGATACACTACAGGTAACCCACTTTGCCTAAAAGGACTGAAAAAATAAAGTGTTCAACATCACAGCACACTTCATGTTGTTGGCTTTTGAAGTGTCAAATGATTTGTAATGAGAAAGTTTGTTATTCTGCTTCGATCTCAACTATTTCACATTTACATAATTCTAATTCCTCAAGATGCTTGAGACAAACTGCAGATGTAAGGCTGTGCAGGCATTACAGCACTTTGAAATTCAGATGAACACACCCAGACATTCATTATACCAATCTAGTCAGAGTTGCCATGCCTACGCTAGGAACAGCCAAAACACATTTAAAGGAGTTTTCCATTTCCTTTCTATAGCCTGGTGCTGTAAGGTAGCTCCAAGCAGCACAAGTTAACATCCTGGCACCTTTAAATCAGTCACAGCAGTTCAGGAGCCCCTTCATATGTAATTTTGCTCTAACATCTCTAGCGTGGGAACAGCAAGTCACAGGAGAGGGACACAAATAGCTTCTGACAAAAGACACCTTTTGCCATTCAGCCTGCATTTGCAAAGTCAGCTTGGCTATGTTCAGCATCACAGCGGAGCAAAGAACATATTCAAGCATTATACGAAATAGGATTTACCTATTTAAAATTGAATTGTTACAAATATAAACTTGTTTTGATTAATTACTTTAGTATATATTTGTGTGTTTGCTTACAAGCCATTCTTGGACTAGGTGTCTTAACAAGGAAGATTTCTAAGCGTACACTGGTATGATTGCTAAGAGAAGTGTTTATTAAGCTTTTAACTTCTTGAGTTAGGACTTAATACTGTTTGTGATGCTGAAATGTGCAGGTCATTATCCATCTCCCATTTTTTGAGAAGTCACCAAGTAGAAGCAGTTATTCAGGGAATGGATTACTTCAAAAACAGCAGTTCAATAGGATTTTGCCCCAGAACAGACAGAATTCCTTCAGTAGTATTCTACTGAGGTCTCAGCTGAAGGGTCCATATCACAGTGGTGAAGAACACTTCTATAAAGCAGGGAAAGAACATTTAACTTTGGGGCTCAAAAAGGAACACTGATGTAGAACAGGACAAAAAAAGAGATCAGGTACTTAGTTAAAAGCCTTGAAGCTTGACTTCAGGAATTCATGTTGCTTTTATCCCACAGGACCATCAGGTACGATTTCATGGCTTTCCATAACAAAATTAAGACAGTGTAACACACCTGAATTTGCTGCAGGGATCTGTTTTAGCTATGCTAATCCCTTCAAAACAGTTTCCAGTTTATGAAAACTGCAGCTGTGTGTCTGCAGTAGAAAAGAGAAACTGGACCAAACTGGAGAAAGGGAAGAATGTAAGGTTTTCCAGTGACTACTATGCTTTTCATTTAAAATCAATTCCTTTTTTTATAAAGGTCTTTTCTGCTTTGAAAGATAATGAATGGGTTTGCAATACCTGCCCTGTTTCAATATTCTGCAGGGAATAACCATTATCACAGATTTGGAAATTCTGCTCAAAAAGGAAACCACTGACAAAAACTGAACATCTGAATTTCCACTTCATCTTTTTGGGACTGCTGGCAATTGGTTTAATACTGAGTGAAGTGTCAAGAAGCCCTTCTATTACAGATCAATGTTTACAAGGGTCAGATGCCTGGACAAAACTTTTGAAGTCAATTGAATACTCAATTTCCCTCCTCCCTAGCGTAATTCTCAAAAGCAAAAATCACACTGTGAAATTAATGCAAAGGGCTAGTAAAGTATCTTTAAAGGATGATGTACCTTCTTAACTGCTGATCTGAGACCATTAATTTGCAGAACTCTGGTATGCATTATCCCTGATGCAAGCTCAAATTAACCAGTTTTAAGCTATTTAAGAGCTATTTCTACTCAAGTGTTCAACTGCAACCTAATAGTGCCACTGCCCACCCTGACAGTTCTTCCGTCCCTCTGTGGTTTATAAATTTCAAAATCATTTGCTCACTATCCCAACACACTGAAACTCAGTTTGAATTTATGTTATTCTTCACAGAAAAAACATTGCCACTTGTACAGCGTTTTTACATGAGCATTACGGCAGGGATATATATTCTTTTACTAAAATAAACTAAGCAAAGACAGAAAGAGGATTTACAGCATATGATGAGAGAGAGTGGCAGCTTCAGAATCTGGGTTTGTTTTCAATCCTACAGGCAAAAATCACTTCAGCTATACATAATTAAGGAAAGAATGTAAGGACACTTGACATGCTTTTTTATTTCTTGAAAGGGGCTAGGAAAAAACATGAAACTTCAAAATCCTCCACCTCTAGAAACAGCAAACAAAGCACTACATACTTAAGCTAATTATAAAACTTATCTACAAACAGCAACCAACTTCCTACTGGAACACACTTCCAAAACTAGATTTGCATATCAATTAATGGCACAGAAATGAGACAGAACATGGAACAGTAAAAGTGAAGTTGAGAGTCAACCTTGCCAGCTAGCTGAAAATACGGATCTGCAGATGAAAAAAAGCATTTTTATACTGGTGTGGCATCCCAAGGTCATAATAGAATCAAAATACGATCATTATTAAGTGTAACAAGCTGACACTGATGAGCTTCATTTGTATGCAATAAAAAAAACTTAACATCTAGTTTGTACCTTCAACCCAAACTATTTTTCACATCAATAGGGAGTCAGAAGACACCAAGAGAAAAAGTCCACAATAGAATTCCCTTCACTCCATATTTACTTTGAAACAACCATGACACTTCTGTCCTCGACTGTCAGCTCTTATTTTAATATTACTCACATTTTGGTTTACTTTCCCAAGCAGCATTACTTTTCTTTAAAGACATATTACATGCATTACATGTTTGGAATTTATTTCTCACATTGCCATACCATCATGCTGTATAAACGCCGCATGCCCCAAGTTATTCCTTACTTGAGCTAGTTCACAACGGATATTTAAACTTCCCTGTAATTTTTCATATCCAGCATTTCTTTCCATTCTCTTTGCTTCCTAGTTTATCACCATGTTTTTTAAATGCTTATCTTCTATTACAAGATTTCATAGACTATCATTCCTATGAATGCAATTAATTTAGAAAATCGCCTATAATTTGTCACAGCACATCAAAAACTGTTAGAATTGGACACTATGGTGCATAGTCAGTCTTTGCCAATAATACATGGTAGACAATTTGCTCAAACATAGGGATAATTTAATGGTTTGTTATTGGTCACTGAAGCAGACTCCTTTCTGAACTGCTTCCACCCATGAAGCACCTGAGGAGCTCTGCAGGTCTCCTCACACTCACAAGCCATGCAGGAAACTTGAAACAAGCAGGCTGAGACTTGCTCCCAAGACAGGTCTAACAGCTACTGAGAGATGTTTAACCTGGCATCCCCAAGCTACGACTGAAATGGAAAGAGACGCTTCCTTCAGCCTTTCCAAATAGTGCCAAAGGGCCCTTTGGCCATTCGGCCTGAAACCACAGGAACAGAATCACAGACTGGATGAGGTTGGGACCTTTGGAAGTTGTGCAATCCCCCTGCTCAAGAGTGGGTCACCCACAAGAGGTTACTTAGGGTCTTTCCCAGTCCAATCTTGTTTTGAACATCTCCAAGTACAGGGAGACTTCACACATCCATGTGTCTGCTGGGGAGCCCAGAAACAGACAGAGCTCTCCAGATGAGTCTAACCAATGTTGAGTAGAGGGGCTGGACACTCCCTTCTGCTGTTGGTGATGCTCAGCCCAATGCAACTCAATGTGCTGTTGAGTTGTCTTTGCCACAAGAATGCATTGCTGGGCCACACTCAACTTGCCCACCTGCCTCACCTCTGGCTGCTGGTGAAGCTGAGTAAAAACACCACCTATTTTCAGGTTCCTACTTAGGCTATAGTGTCTACCCAGTGGTAACAACACTGTCTTGAGATATCAGGACAAGACTGTCGTGGGGATACCGATCAAAATTACAGGTGAGACCACAGTAAACAAGGATTATTTGGATGAGAGAATATAATTATATTTTGTCATCTCTACAGGAAGGTTACATTACTAAGCATTAGAGAACATTTCAATGCTCATATCCTTCAGCAAGAAAGGAACAAAAAAATAGAGAAGTTGTCTAAACCAGCAAGACCCCAAATTCTGTATAATGATCAAATCCCAGTATCTGACACTATAAAAGCTGTTCACAAAGAGGGTCACCATACAGAATGAAAGACTGAGTGAAAAGGTGACAGACTGAGGGAAGCCTTATCCTCATTAAGCCAAAATAAACTTCAGTGATGACTAAAATGCATAATTTCATCAAACTAGAAGATATATAGCCTCAGTGCATACAACATGCAAGTACGTTCTGTGTTATTCAAGTTACTTTGATGTTATGCAAAGAAAAATACTTAGGCCTGAAGGCAGAAGGTAAATAATCTTATTTAAAACTTTCTTTGTTTAAACAAAATTTCCTATTCAGCAAACAGAATGAAAAGCTTTAAGGCTTCACAAGAGCAACACTTTGTACCACATGATCTTGCAGTGTATCCTGACAGACTTCCATGCTTGTTTCTAAACCAAAACTGAGCGTTGCTTAATCAGGCGTAAATAGAACTTGCTATGAAAGTGAAAATATTTCCATAGTGCTTTTTCAGCAGACCTAGCAGGTACAGTAACATGATGATTCAGCAGAGATGAGCTTCTGCTCAAAACAGAGGGAAACCTCTACCAGAAGTGGAAGAGCTGCTGACCAGTCAGCTACAGTTATCCCAGCTTAATTGCCTTGGGTTTTCTAACTCAAATGCATGGGCTGTATCTTTAGTGAGGCACAGCAGCCTCCTCACTTGACTTCTTCAGGACTATTTCCTATTAATACTTTGTAACCTGCTTCTCCTCTCCCCTCTATTCAGCCTCTACATGCTGTTTCTGGCATTTACTGAAATTGCTGCTTCTTGAATGGGATCAGACCAGTAAAGGAGCCAAGGAATAACAGACACATGTGACAGATACAGTCATGCTACAAGACACGTGCATATGCTCTAATTTGACATCAGCAACAAAAATTTCCCCTCAACAAGCTCAGAGAGATGTGTTCACTATGCCACCTGAGAAAGGCAAAGTATGGAAGTCACATAACACAACACAACTCTCAGCATCTTTATAGATACAGCTGCAGAGGAGCTGCATCCCTTCTGAAATCAGGAATATCAAAAGAACTTAAGATTCAAGGATTGCTCAAGATCAAATAGCAAATGCTACCTAAAATCAGTAGAACATGATTTCCCTAAATAAACAGGAAATTCTTAAAGAATCAGTTTTAATGTCCCTGTGGCTGTCAGAAAACCACAGTGTGAATTCATTATTCTGCATAAAGAAGCTTCAAAGGACACAAACTCCAAACACTTCATAACCCACTGTGAGACCAAAGCAAAACCAACTAGCGAAAAGGAAAGCATGAACAATCATGAAATGGTGAAATAAGCAAACCAGCAAAACCTTCCTATGTACCATACAAGATAAACTGGCTACTAAAAAACCCAAATAGTATCAAAACTTATTTTCCCAAGTAGAAGTCAGCTTTCCTCTCAATGCATTAAACGTAGGATGATACAATAGAACAGTTGCTCCTGCAATCAGCATATGCTGTTCTGCTCAGTCTGGTCACCTACACGTATCATCTGAGTGTGGCAAGACAGATGGGAAGCTCCACCAACTGCTAAATCAGTAGCCTAAAGGCCTCTAACAAGAAATTCTGTATGACATTTGAGAATTAATCTGACTTTTAATAGGGCAAGGTGTTTATCTAAAAGCATTTAATTTGTGACTAAAAACTATGCCTTCAATTTTTACTTATTTAATACATTAAAACACAATTTATGTCAAGTAAGGAGAACAAACTCAAGCCTAAATAGATTAACAGATAAACACACTGATACATAAAAATAGCTGCTACAAGGCTAAAGCAGCTTGTTGCTATTTGCCAACTTCCTCTTTACTACCATGTTGTTGGTTAGTCCACGTTGCTACCCACCTCAATGCCACTTTGTCTCGCTAGTTTTACAGCTGTGTTGTAGTAGCCGCAGCGCAGAAGATGCTCCACCATCATACGGTCCATACGTTTCTTCTTCCACATGTTTGCAGCAGCCGGCTGGTCACTACTGTGCTCCTTCAGGTGTTCAATCCTACGTTTGCAGAGTTTTGCACTTTCATCTTCAGCCTGGATTGATTCAACAGCCTAAAAAGTGAAAATTAACAGCAAGAGCTATACATTTTCAATCTCCCTTGAGAGCAAAATACAGTAATTGTTTTTAAGTATTCTTTACATGTTATACAGTTACTCCTAGTAGCGTTTCTTCCCGTTAGAAACACATTTCCTACGGCAATGCGTAAGTTTCAGCCTGGCTGATCCAGTTCTGAGACGCTCTTGCACAAAAATAAGTTTTGACTTATTTGACATTAGGAATATATACATTTTTCGGCTTAATTTGCAGTTCATACAGAACCAGCAAAGTATAAACTACAGCAGCAACTGCTATAATAGCCTGCAAAGAGCTTTGTGGGGGTTTGCAGTCATCTGGTCCAAACATGTGAAAGCAAAATTTCCACCTCTAACCTATGTATGGCTTCTCCCTCCAGCAGCTGTCCTGTTGAATTAGTTCTACTGAGGAGTGATGCAGAGTAAACCCACATTACTTCTAACACACTGGAGCCATTTTAATCAGTCATGCAATAATGAAAACTATACAAACAGTTGGCCTCTCAGCACCTGTAATTCAAGGATCTAAGAGTAGTTTTCCAAAAATCATCGGTTTTGTTAAACTGGTACTATTTTATTTAACTCTGCTACTGTGGAAACATGAACCCACTGTTAAGGAGCCTTACTCGGGAAAATGCATTTGTCCAGAAGAAGCAGAATGACTTTTTTAAACCAACATACTGGCATATCAGCACAAAACACACACCCCAAGATATCTCCACAATTACTTTTTTTTTTTAAATTAAAACCAAACAAACACTCAGCTGATACTTGCTTCCCTTCAACCTTAAAGTGACATGGCTGATTGTTTTTGCTGCAAATTTTACCAGGCAATTTTATGGCAGACACCTCGTCATTCCAAGCTTGCTGACTCAGTACACAGCACATGACAACTCTGGGTCATGCCAGGCTAGAGAACTCCAGAAAGCCGGCAGTACCTTTACATGCTTGCTAAGGTTAAGGCAAACCAGCAGACGATGGTTAGTACCTTTCCCATCTGCAATCCATCACTAGTGATGCGATTTCAGGTTGGGTTGCCTTGTGGTAACTTTAAACTTGCTGGCTTGGGTTTGAATAACTGCACAGCTCTGGCAACAAAAAGGTGCAGGCAGGTTTGCCAACCCAGCACAGCTCAAATAACCTGGCAGGCTTTTGGCAGCCCACCTTGCCCTCCATGCTGACATGGTGGCCTTCCCAGTACTCAAGTTATTCAGTGTCATCCCTGGATAACAGCTCCAGCTCTGCAAGCACAGGTTAGTTCTAATTGCGTTTTCCATGCCTGCCCAAATAAACACTTCTTCTGGAAGAATCAGTGTTTGAAATGCAAAGTGAAATAAGAGAAAATTCTGCAAGAAAATCCCACCAAAAATCTGCCCCATTTAAGCCTAACTCTGATCTGGCCCTTGATACCAAATTCAAGTATCTAAACCCTTAGTCACTATACAAGTGTCTTTTACTAAATCTTATGTAAATATCTGTACCTTGAGTTATTTTCATTACTGAAGCCTGAGTTCTATTACTTTACTTAGCTTTATTTTGTAACATACAATTTTGAGAGGAGTATTTTGTTTAAGTTATAAACTGAGTCTTTTCCCATTCAGCAAGCAAACAGTAACTCAAGCCAAAACTCACTTCCACTTTTTAGATGTCTGCAGTATTACCAGATGTGAAAGTAACCTTGAGAAATATTCTGAATACAACTAAGAGAATTCAAGGCAGCCAGGCACAAAGGTTAGACCCTTTCTCATTCCAGAGGGCTCTGCTCATATGGTTTTGTATCTGGACTTACACAGCTCTTGCTGGGTTTTTGATCCTTCTAGCACATTCAGAAAGGCTACAGATCCTTTTCAAAACTCTCTGAACCAAGTCTACCTGGACCTGCCCTGCTGGACATTAATAGAACTTGAGGGAACAGCATATTAAACAGGATACAAAAGGAAAAACACAAAGGCCTAGGTTTCCCCAGGATCATTTCCACAACCCAAGAAACCTGCTGTGTTGAAAAGCTCTCTTTTAAGAATGAGTAAGGTGTTAAATAAAGGAACCATCTAATTCTATTATGGCCATCTCAGCAGTTCATCAGATCCTTGTCTAAACACAGGAGGAAACAGAGATCCCACAGGGTCCAAAGGCCCTAAAGAAAACAATCATATTGCTTGGGGCAGAGATTACAGAGAAGATAGTTGGGAGTGGAGGGTTTGGAACAGAAATAAGACCTTTCTATTTCAGAAGACTTTTATTGTTAAACAAATTTTTTTTTTGCTTTTTGTTCTTTCTGAGCAGCTATAAGATTCCCCACAGTCTTTCAGGCAGTTAAAAACAAATGAGCAATTACACTAAAATGGACCTTTGCACCCAAAATATTCAGCAATGCCTTCAGACACACCCCCACAGTCAGCAAAGATTTAACAAGCAAATAACTTTTACTCCTCCACATCATTACTACACACCTACAAGCAAAACCCAACACCTCTCTCAGAAAGAGCACTTATTTCTTTCTGTAAGTAACACAGAAGTGGAAAAAAAGATATCCTTCAAGACCTCTTTAAGTCTCACAATCCAAAGACGAAAAGAGCAATTAATTTATGAAGTCTTTTGCAGAATAGCTTTACAACACCTAGCTAACTTGTTCAAGCAGAAAACCCCAAATAACACACGACCATCTTACTTTCATATTACAAACCTCCATGGTATTTTGATGTTTCACTTAATGTTGTCTCAAGATTTTTATCTGTTGGTTATTTCCTTTAAGTTTTAATGAAATGACTGCTACTATGTTTCATCTATTTATTTTTGGAGAAGCACTGCTCTAAAGTCAGGCGATAGAGCTATTTTCATTTTTCTGCAAGACTTGTTTGAAATAAGTGGTCTGATGACTCTCAGGATGAGTAATATTCCCATTCAAAATAAGGATGGCTTATACTTCTTTTTCTAAGAACATATACATCTTTTTCTAAGAAAGATGTGGTAAAAGCATGAAAGGCTGACTGTATTTTGTTCAAGCTTAACAGCTAGAAGCAGGTTATCCTGACAAATTTTGTTTAAAAGGCTCTTAATATTCCCTAGGAATCTTTCAGCTTGCAAGGTTAGTGTTTAAAAAAAATGTTCAAGTAGCAGTCCAAGACAACTTACACTTTCTTCTGCAAAGAAGTCTCAACACTGCACACAACTATTCCTGCACTGGAGGTCAAACATTTTCCAGCTTCATCTTCTACCTGTTTTGCTCTAAGAATGATCAATTAATGCTACTGCAAAAACCTTTGCATTAGACAAGCAGGAATTGATACAAATCAACTCATTTTGCTACTATTTGTTTTCTGTGGGTTGCGAAATTCCTTTTCAGGACTACAAACACAGACTAATTTTACCTCTCAAGGGAAGTTTGTTATACTTAGATGTGGAACACCAAGTTGCATTGCACAAGCACAGTGAAGCAAGATTTCACTGTGCAATCCAAGGCCTTTATTTAAAGTGCCAGTAATACCTGTTATCTTGAAAGGAAAACTCAAGCAAACAGCACTGCAGAAAACTACTGCAGTTCACTTTGTAGAGATCAAGCAATGCAGGTGGAACACGACTTACCTTGCGTTTCAGAACGCTGAGTTTTTCAACTACTCCATCGAGGAGACTAACGACAGAGTCCACAGCAGGACAACTGCTCAGCGTCTTCTCCAGCTCTGCCACCACCATGGTCACGTGGCTGGTCTCTCGATCAATGTTTTTCTGTGCAGCTCGAAATCGTTTGTTCAGTGTTTCATATGGCACCTAAATGAGAAATACCAAGTCATCAGAATTTCTGTATTTAAAGTCAGGTCCTCTAGAGTTTGCAGAGACTCATGATTTCATCTGATGCAGCCCAAAGAACTCCTTGGTTCCAGAAGACTGGAGGTCATTAACTGAACTTGAATTCCCATGTCAAAGCCCTTATTTGAGGCCTCTCAGCAAGGAGCTAACACTTCAAAGATTGGGAAAAAATGACACAAAATGAATGCTGTAGAGCTTCTTTCCTGATACAGTTTCACCTATCCTGCTTTTGGCTGTAGCAAGCACTGATGGAAAAAGTCCAGGGACGACAAAGAAAAGACAAAAGTGGACCTCCAAAAGAAAAACTCCAAGTTAAACTACAAACAAGACAGCACTCTTTGGAACTTGAATGTTTAAGTTTACATTTTTTTCCTCCAGGAATTCATTAAAGAAAATGTTACCTTTGAGGAAGTATGCATAATGCATATTGGCCACTGAAAAACTTATACATAGTACACCAACATTTATTCAGGAAATCTAAGAGGTTTCCTACATACTTCTGCCCACAAATGACTATTTTTTAATATTACTTCCACTAGGCCTGTAGGAATGCTAAAAGAAACTCCATGTAAATTTTCTTTTACAGATAAAGGCCTACACTGTATGATTAAGTTGGTTAAAAATTCCTCCAAGGCTTCATTTCAGGGTGAGATGAACCAGTCTTGGAGGTCTCCTGTCCTACTTGTCCTACACCTTTATGGGACAGTCATATGCAAACAGCTAGTGATGGCCTTTTAGGACACATAGATGGGGGTAGTCTACAGCCTGGTGAATGATCTGGGGAAAGCTCACAGTGGATGTCAAGCTGCTCCCATCATGTTGCTTGCACTACAGTGACAGCATAAACAATTTGGACAGGAAGTTATACTACTTCACAGAAACAGGAATTTTAAAAAACATTCCAGTGTTGTACACTTAATGAATCCATATCTTTTATCTTTAAAAAGTACACGAGAAGTTCTTTCAGGTAGTTACAATAATCTTGATGGCTTCTCCGTTAATCAAAGGCATAATTTCACTAGCAATCAGATTATACATGTTAAAGGTAAAACAGGAAGGGCAAATCAGTGCTCTGTTTGGTACATATCACATTTACGTTTGATTGCAAATCTTTCAAGTACATAACTTCTAATCAATTATATCAAGGTCTCCATTTTCCTCATTCTAATCATCTGCATGCAAGAAAGTGTCCCCAGGGGCCACACTCCTTTTGGGCTCTATTAGGAAAGAGGTTACTACATAATCACTACAGTTCCCTCTTAGAGAACAGTTTGGTTCAGAGTAAGGAAGATGAGCTGAAGCATTTGCTTTCCAAGACTTTGCATGACTTAAAATAGTTTGTTCTTATTTGTCGTAGAAGTATAACACAAGGGTAGTCCTGATAAGATATGAAAGGGCTCTCTTCTTCCTCTCAGGAAGACTGAAATGATCTGTTTAATGGTTTTTGGCATCTCAAACTAAGAACTAAACAAATGGCAGAACAAGCCTTTACCACAGGAAGCATCAAGCTAAAACAATTATTGTCCTTATACATCTTGCCCTAAAATTCCAGCACTACATACACCCAAAACTCAAACCACATAAGCCATCACAATAACAGGCTTCAACACCTGCTTAGTTGCCATCTTTTGTTCCATCTACAACTCTCATTTCTCTATTTCCACAAAAAGCATGAAACATTTTAGAGGCTCAGAGACAGAATGGATGTTTTGGGAAGCCATTATGTGACACCTCATGCTTTTGAACACGGAAACTTACGTCCAAGACTTGATGCCCAACAGCATTAAGACAACTTCTTTTTCCCCTGCCCTGCATTTTTCTTACTGTTCACTGAAGAACATTTCTGCAAGTATTTTGTTAATCAGCTTTCCATGCTGGACTGAAAAGCTGCATCAATCAAGACTGTCAGAAGCTACTATTGATTTAAGGTATCTTTTTGACTACAGAAAGTGTTTCTATTAAATTTTGAGCAGTCAGTTGAACTCGACACAGATCTAGTCAGTTTGCAAAAAAGTCTGTGTTTAATCTCCCTCTTCCCTAGTTCCTTATCTGCAGTTCCTATTGCAAGAGAAATAACAGCTCCCATTTCCTGTGCTCTGTCTCTTTAGTGTGCAGATTTCTGGCACAGTTTGTGTTCACATGACATTTAGAACAATTGAACTTTCAACTTCAGCTGGAATGTGTCTAGGTGCAAGAGGTATTTGAATATTGGGTTTTTTTCCCCCTATCCTAAAAATGATCTGAATCCTGTGTAGAAGAACTGCTTCACTATATGCTCTGAAAGTAAATAAAGAACATATTGCAAAACATAACTTTAGCGTAGCAATAACAAGGAAAATTAAAGGTACAAAGAAATGATTTGCATAACTGAAGCTGGCAGTAAATACTCTTTACCACAGATTTTCATAATTTGCACAGGCACTTGTTTCCCCACTATAGAGCCAGCAGTTTTTAAGAGAATATTTGTAAATCATATCCAGGTACAGCTTTCACACTTACTTGACAGGACCAGATTCTATGAATGCAAAGATTTAGAAACTGCAACTGCTACATTCCTTACAGAGAAAGCATTTTATCTCTACTTTGCATCTTGTTGCCCTGGTTCTTTTGTTACTCCTACAATTCCAAGGCACTGGTTTGCTTTACCGAAGAACTCTTCAAAAGTTACAGGCGCTGTACCAGTAAGTTCACTTTTTCCCCCCTCCGATAATAAAAGGAAATGAAAGTAGAACATAAAGAAAGTTTTCCGGACAACGCAATTCTAAAAATTCTTAATTGTGGTTCACTTTAATTTTCAGGTCCCGTAGTTCAAAAACAGTGAATACCAAACTTTTTGGCTCAAGAAACAGGTGCAAAATTTACATATCATTAGTTGCCACAAGCCTATTAGAGACTTTCAATCTTTCCTGCCAGTACCATTCTGTGACCAGGCTTGGATTACAGTTAGTCTTTAAGTGGAAAAGTGACATACAGAACTCTGCCTAGGGAAGCATTACCTTGAGGAAAAAAGAATCATCAGCTACTAAACATCAAAAAAATTTGAAATAAAGCAGCAAGCACTGACCAGAATGTTTTCTGTATAAGCACAATATCAACTCGTCTGACTTGTTAGAGCTTGAAAAACCACACCCAGTTGGCTAATACCATGAACACACAAGAGGATACAAAGGAGAGTTGTAAAATACTAGTGGGCAGCACATTTAAATCCAGTGTCACTAAACAGTCTGCTCCTTTTGTTCATCAGCTTCCACAGCTGCAGACACATTATTCAACTTAAGCATGTACTAAACCAGGTCAAACTTAAATCTAGTGAAAAGGAATTTGACTGCAGCTAGAAGGGGTAAAATTACAGTAACATAAGTTTTTCCAAGATCAAAATTTTGCTGTGATATGAAAGTAATCTACTTGGCCGGAGGCTTTTGCAAATGTAGCATGTCTGTTTCCAGGTGCTAAATGCCAACAAAGAGGCAGAGGCAACTCATTAACCTCATATTTTCTTCATTTCAGGAGTTACTTCACTCTGGTTTTGAAAGCCAGGAAACTGATGTGCTCTCCTAGAACATGCTCCAACAACCTCTAGCTGTGGAGACAAGACTTAGGAGAGGACCCTTCTGGATCTACAAGCTTGAACTGGTGGAAGAGGAGGAGGGACTGCCAAGAAAGCTACATGTTGGTTGTTGAGTGCAGGAAATAGAAAACTGCAGAGCTTAGGATGTGTCAGGCAATTTTTAAGCATACACTTTGGAACTCAACTGTGATATTTACTACCTGGCCTTCAGCCCAAACACAGTCCTCTTCCAATCCATGAATGCCAATAGGGTACCAAAGCTAGACTGACAGTTCTAAAACCATGAAGTGACTAAAACTGTTCAAATAGGGCAACTGTAGGTAAACATTTCATAAGCCACATCAAATGTAACTTGAAATACCCTTAAATACAGCGAATTTAATAATAACTACATTTCATTAAAATAAAGCTTTCAGTAAGCCATTCATTTACTAAATGATTCCGTTTTCTTGAATTTTTTTGAATAATATTAAAACTACGGGGAAAAAAGCCAGCATGGAATGCTTGCATATACTGTAACCTGACAGTTAGCAAATTGTATACATTTCTCAAGTGTTAATTATCAGTCTGTAAACAAATATCTAAAGAAATATAAATAACATCAAGCCAACTGCATCCTGGGCTGCATCAAAACAAGTGGGATCATCAGGTCAAGGGAGGCAATTTTCCTCCTCTACTCTATTCTCGTGAAGCCCCACCTGAAGTGCTGCATCCAGCTCTGGGGCCCTCAAACATAAGAAGGACACAGACCTGTTGGAGAAAGTCCAGATGAGGCCACAAAAGTGATCAGAGGGCTGGAGCACCTCTCAAATAAACAGGCTGAGAGAGCTGGGGCTATTCAGCCCAGAACAGAGAAGGCTCCATGGAGACCTTCTAGCACCTTCCAGTGCCAAAAGCGGCTACAGGAGAGCTGGAGAAGGACTTTTGACACTGGTATGGAGTGACAGGACAAGGGAGAATGGCTTAAAACTGAGAGAGTGCAGGTTTAGATTAGATACTAGGAAGAAATTCTTTACTGTGAGGGTAGTGAGGGCACTGGAAGTGGCTGCCCAGTGAAGCTGTGGATGCCCCATCCCTGGAAGTGTTCAAGGCTAGGTTGGATGTCTAATGGACATGGGAGGGAGGTTGGAACTAAATTATCTTTAAGGTCCCTTCAAACCAAACCACTCCAAGGTTCTAAACCAGTCAATCCTTTACACAGCATCCTGCAATGCATATTGTTTTTACATTCATGATCAACATTTTAGTGAGATGCTTCATTTTTCTTCTTAAGGTTTTCTAAATATACCTACATGCACACACTTAGTACTCCATCCATAAATCAAATATACAGAAACCGCTGCTGATCACACTCTCACCCCAGCTCTTACTTTTCTCTACAGGCTCACAGAAAACTGGCTTTAGAAGACATGCAATGAGAACATATCATCTATAGCCTTGAAAATATTGAAAGGAAAATGCAAATCCTTTTCCTCTCATACAAGTTCACTAATTACAGTAAGCAAAGCTTAAAAAAAGCTTTGCTACCTCAATGGCATTTACATGGCTGGAAGTCAGACATCCAAACTGGACTTATGCTCCTTTTAGCACCTTCAATTCTATTAAGCAGCTTAATGGCAATTTGAGAATGTGGCAAAGTTTTTGCCTTGTTGCACACTCACAGCGTCCAAAACAGACACAGCCACACATTCATTCAGCACCTGGGGTTTCCATACGAATTAAACCCAAGCACTGCTGAAACGCTCTCTGCTTGGGAGAGAGTACAACGGAACAAGACAAACATGAACTGTGACAAGGTCTTCTTTGCAGAGGTGTTGAGGTCCTTCAACCACAATGGAGGAAAAGCATTGAGTCACAGCTAGAAATCCATCACTCATTACCATCATGGCCAACATGTACATCCACTTCATTCAATTAAAGTTCAAATAAGTCACTGTAACTACAACGGCTCTATAAACACATAAGCAGCATATGGAAGATGAAGAAAAACATCTACAGAATTGAGTTTGTGACCCAGCAACAAAGGACAATGAAAGTCTTAGTTCTATGTGCCTTGTCTTTACTGGTAAGGTATTCTTCTAAGCCTTCCTGATCATGTATGAACAGCTGAGCCTGTGGACAGAGGTACTATTCACACAGGAGGTCCAAAGGGAGCTGAAGGTACACAGGTACATGGGAGCAGAAAGGAGGGAGGGAGCCCACAGATGAGACTGGAAAGCTGCTACCACAGCTGGAATGTCATGGTGAACAAGGGAAGACATCAGTGACTGGAAAGGGCAAGCTTCTTGCCTCTACTCCAGAAGGAGAACTTGGAAGATAATGGAAACTACAGGCTGGTCTGCCTCATCTCAGTTCTTAGGAAAGTTGCATTAAAAAAAAAATTCATAGAGAAACCATTTCCAAGCTTACAAAGGTGACCAGGAATAAGCAGCCCAGATTTGCCATAACCAAATCAAACTTGACAACACTGCTTTAAGTGATGGACTATCTCTGAACAGAAGGAGCACACTGGCAGCCTTTCATAACAATAGTAGCAAGGTTTTTCACACTGTCTCCCACAATACCCCTGTAGCCAAACTGGGGAGATGTGGACTGAACGGTTAGAAGACAAGACAGATTAGGGACTGATTGGAGAGCCAAGCTCAAAAAATAATGTCAGTAGTTCAAAAGCTTCCTGGTGGTCAATTACAAGTACTGCTTGTCTACTAAGGAATGTTATCAGCCACAACATTCATGTCATCTTCACCCATCCGCACTATGGAACACACAGCCAGAAATACCACAGCGGACAAACCGGTGGAGAGCTTGGTAACGCTGAGGGGCAGAGCTGCTATCCATAAGAAACAACAAGCTGGAGAAACACACTGAGAACTCTTGTGAAATGCAATCAAGGCAAAAACCAGGGCTCGGCACCTGGCACAAAACCACTCCAGCCTTTAGCACAGGCTGTGGAATAACTGGGGAGGACCACTTCTGCAGGAAAAGATGCAGATGGACAACAGGTTGGATTTGAATCAGCAACAGACTCTTGTGGCAATGAAAGTTCACCACATACCAGGCTGCACTTGCAAGACTAAAGGCAGGGGGCTGAGAGGAGTGATTGTTTATGCTCAGCACTCCTGCAGACTCATCTGGAATACTGAGTCTAGTTTTCAGGTCAATTCCCCCTTCTATTAAAGAAGAGATGCTGACAAATTGGAAAGAGTCCAGAAGTCTGCCATCACGACAGTGAGCTGCTTGGAGGACACAAAATCCAAGAGAAACTGAGAGGGGCAGGCTTGTTTTACTCACAGAAAGGAAGACTACAGGGATTTGGGAGCAGCACAGTCTGATAGAAGTTTTCTACTATGAAGGTCACAGATAAGAGCTAATCAGACTTCTGAGTTACAGAGCAAAACAGAAGGAGGTTGAGTTGACAGCTGGCACTGAAGAAAATTCCAGTTGGATATAAAGAAAAAAATATTTCAATTAGGTGAACTGGTAAGCACTGGAACAGCAGCGGGCAAGGATGGAACCTCCACCCTTCAAAACCTTCAGAACTAGGCAGGACCCCAAGCAACTCAGATTAGCTCTGAGGTTAGCCCAGATTCAAACAGAAGCCTGAATTACCCTGTCTGCAAGTGTACTTTCTTACCTTAATTTTATTAATTCATCTCTAAAGGGACTGAACTTTAGAGCCCCATTACTAATTTAAACCCCAAATATGTTTCCATATCCATATCCATCCAACTGAATAACCATACCAGGTAAGACCAAAGTCATTATCTTTTCTTAAGCCAGAAATGGGAGTTTAATAGTAGAAACACCACAGAGTGCTTCTCACCCATGAACTCTGCTCGTTGCTGTTGACCTGAGTTTTAGCACTGCAACATCCTGTAGTGAGTCTTTTCACAGCCTTACACTGTGTGAAGAAATATTCTTTGGTTTTGACTTGTCAACAACCAGCCTAACTTGAAACCCTTTTGTTCTTGGTTTGGAAGCAAAAGAGGGAACACACACTTCCTCCTACATACTTCTCACGTATCTTCAAATTGAAGAGGCTCTTTCGAAACCATTCTTTGAAGACAGACATTCCATATCTCTAATCATTCTTGCCCTTCTGTAGACATTTTCCAGTGCTAGTACATCCTTCTTCAGGATGAGGGAAAGAGGAAAGTAAGAGTCTTTCATACTTCTTGAGAGAAGCAGCCTTGAATTTTCTTTGCTATTTAATGAGGTTGTCCATTCTTCCCTTTCCCAATACTTCTGCCCTATGTTTGTCAACATAAACCCTACCACTTACAGAAAACATTCACTACAATCTCAAGATCCCACTGAGCAATGATGATCATTTCCAACTCAGTTATTGTTATGACTGGGATTAATGTTCCTTCCACCACATCTAAAAACTGCATCACACCATACTTGCCTATATTGAATTTCATCTATTTTAACACCCAGTCTCTCATTATTCTAATGCTTCATACTTGGGTTGTATCTGTAATACCTTGATTATCTTGATTATCTCAGTATCATCGAGGAAACTGCTCCAACTCAGCACTTCCCTCTCCCAGGCTGTTCAAACAGTTGAGTATCAGCAGGACAGGTAGAGATGCCAGCAGAATGCTAACAGCAATCTTCCACCATTACAGAGGTGGGTTACCAAATTTTGATGGTTTTTTTTATCTTGCCCAGTACCGCATAAGGTACTTCTCACATAAGGACTTTCGTGTTCTTTCTTGCAAGAGTTCCTGGTAATGCTTATCTCCGAAAAACATTCAGTAATGCGAGTAAACTATCAACCAAATCCACCTCACCACCTCCTTTAATGTTTTTAAAAAGACTCATGCCCTTTCAAAAAGTCACATTAACTGCTGCACATTATTCCATATTTGATTAGTAGCGATAGTATTTCTGCATCAGTAAGCCACTGGCTGGAAGGGAAAAATCAATTACATGTATTAAGAATCTCACTAGAATTTTACTTAAGAAAGGAAAAGTACTAGAACAGTCATCTACTTTGTCTTCCTTCCATAGCTATCCAACAAAATCCTCGGACTTATTTCGGCATTTATTAGAGAGTTTCCAAAGAATTAAGGGGAGGACTGGACACAAGAGAAAGGGACTTTTCCCAAGACAAATAAGCTCTTTATAGAAAGTGTTACATCCTGCATTTCTACTCCTTTAGAGATGTAGGATGTTAGGCCAAAGTGTAATGGCCACTGCGTGAAACTTCAAATACCAGCTTGATGCTGCCTAAAAGTTTTTCTAACTGGTACAGAGCAATACTGAAAGACTGAATTTCACACGTTTCTTTCATGATTGAAGTTATACAAAAAATATAAGCCTTTATCTCCCCCCAAGTCTGTAGACCTTTAGCACACCAGTTCCCAAACTGATCAGGTCACATACTACAACATAGGTTAAACTCTTTCTTATGTAGACTCAAACCTAAGAAACTCCAAACAAAAATGGAAACTAAAAGTCAATCAATCTCTTTCAGACCACAACACTAATCAAAAAGAGTTTCTACCCCACAGTGACCACACATAGGAACCTAGTTCAGACGCAACAGAAAAAAGTAAAAACTAGTTTGTATAGCTATCATTTGGCTGTTAGAAATTATACTGTACAAGTGAGACTTCAAAAAAGTCACCACAACTGAAGGAAGAATTATTTGGTGGTGAAAGCAAGGCCATTAACCATTTCCCAGACTCCTGTTAACAGGAATCTTCAAATGTTTGTTTTCTAAAAACTGATTTCACAGAAAACAGTATAAGTAACAGAAACAAGCATCTTTTACACAGGTTTGCAGTTCTACAAAAGAACATCCAATTTCCTTCTGTATTTGGAAGAAAGAAGTTAATCGTGTCCAACTTGACAGCAGCACCAACTCATATGCAGGGAACCTGCAACTATACATCCTGACTTTACAGATGTCTGTGTGAATCATCCTTCCTCAATGTTACGGTCTCCTGCCTGAAAGTAACTCCCACATAAAATCTGATCTTTTAAAAACACAAATACTTACATTGTGTATCTTTTCAAAATAAATGAGTCCTGGGCAGGAGGGAGTTAGAAAGGGATTTTTAAAAATCTTATCAAGTACACGAAGTCACATAATTAGTAGGAAGAAAAAAAAAGTTTCAAGAAATATAAAATAAGAGAGTCCTACCAGATTAGGTGGGGGGAACCATTACAGAACTATGCTCTCCTTTCAAAGGTCAGAAAAATGATGTGCTTCCTCTCCTCAATTGTGTTAGCTTATAACACCTGAAAAGCACCAGAGATTTGTATGAATCTACAGGTCTCCAAAACAATTCAGTTGAAGACTTTCTAAGGTATAAATAAGCTATTTCAAATGCCATATATTGTGCCCTTGGACAAAATCAAGTCTAGCCACAGACAGGTAGGGAGCAAAAAGAGAAGTGCAGCGAGGAAATTGTGTTTCAAAAAAATGAAAGCAAAGTTAACTTAGGTCTGCTTTAGACAAGAGGAAGTACAGGAACATGGAAGAAAAATCAAGCATGTCCTAGAATTTTCATAAACAAACAGTGTCAAGTTAAAAAGTAAATCCTGCAAGAAACACCTTAGAGCATTAAGCTGTTCCCTTGAGACTAGATTAGCTCACCATGCTCACCTTCAACAAAACAAAGAAGCAGAGACATCTATTAGACATGATGCCATTTGAAAAATGAGGAAGGACACAATAAACTACTGAAAATTTTCCCTCAAACCAATAACAATTCAGCATTTCCATGCAGAATCACTGAAATTCTGTATTCTTGTATACTTTATTTTTTCCTCTACAATTCTTGGATTGCTTCAGAACAGAGTCAGCATCGTTATTTGCCACTGAACTCATCAAAATGTAAATGATATCACCACTTATTCACAGAGTGAATTCTTCTGATGAGTAGCTCTTATCAATTCCTTGAAATAGTAATACTTTTTCTTTGTTCTAGACAAAATCAGAAAAGGAAAAGAAAGTTACGAGAATGGAGAAGCAGTACATTTCAGTAATGAGTGGCTTAGAATAATGTCTAGATTTAGGTTTAGGTAAAAGCATTAATATAAACACTTGAAGAGATATAGATCAAAACAGACAAAGTAATTTCATAAGCCTAAATGCAGTTGCAAGTAATTTGGGCTTTTAAAAAATAATTATTTTTTAAAACAATTTTGGTGCTTCTGAAGTGCAAAGCTTAGTAGTTTGCCTTAGTTAAAAACAAGGCAGTTTTACAACTCAGGAAGACAGTACTGCATATTCTAGAGCAGCTGTGTCTAGAAAGAATCATTATATTATTCAAAGCTGCTACTTCAATAGAGGAGAGAATTAGCAGCAAAAAATCTTGACTATCCATCTGTTACACACATACTTAGTCAACAGAAGCAATCATAATCCTTCAAAATATTATCCTTTTACCCAAACCGCAAGTTACTTACTTCTGAATACATTATGAACTTCTGAACAAGGCTTCCTACGCGAAAATTAAGCATTTTACAAAGCCATTTTACAGTTACAGAAAACTGTCTTGCATCCTTACGTAAGCAAGTTGACAGCCATTTTAGAGCCCTGTCTAGAATCACCCAAGGGACATCAGAGGCCAGTCCTTTTCAATGCATTTGTTTGTAGCTGCCATCCTGGACTCACACCTCAAAAGAAATTTCTTCTCTTCTTTTAGTAGAAACATTGGAGTACTAACACGACCCTAAGGATTGCTTCCTGTCCAAAGAAGCAACTGAGTTGCCAAGCTAAGGTTACACAGCAGATTTGTGTCCTGAGCAAGTCCCTCCAGTTGTTTTGATCCTTCTTTCTTCTCCAAATATTTGTTCATGTTAATTACAGTCCCACCTGTTTAAATTAAAGAGGTCATCAGCCTTCTTTGTGTTTGCACAGTCCAGACACCATGACACGGGCTGGAACCTTTAGGCAAGAGAACCCACTTCCAACCATATTGCTCCCAAAATAACCCATTCCTGCTGAAGTGGCAGCATTTCTCCAAAGACAAATAATTAACGATTATTGATTCAAATCAGCAGACCCACATCAGAATATACAAATTACCAAAGTTCTAGTCAATATAATATCTGTTTTACTTTAGTTTCACTAGTTTACAAGTTAATCCACAGAACACTCAAAAACAGCTGAGGTGAATAAAAAGTTGTGAAGCAGTTAAATTATTGGCTAATAAAATAAAGATATCTTAACAAAAACTTGACTTATTTAAAAAGGCAATAATGAATTGTAAGTAAGCAATTAATATAGCATATTTTACATTCTGGAATAGCAAATACTTCCCATATAGCGCATCCTCAGGCTGGGAGCTGTGACAGGCCAAGTATACAGAGATGGCACTTTTTTGACTTTACAAGAACTGAGGGATCTTTGCGCTTATAGCAAATACCCATCTGCCAGAACAACTTCCCTAAATCTGTGGGCCCAAAAGGCACACTCCTATGCTGATTAACAGGGAAACTACTTAATTGAAAGACAAGGGGAAGATGTTTAGGGAGATAAAAACTGACACTGGGTAACCATAACATCCAACAAGAGATCCACTTCTATCACACCAAGCAGTGAAGCATTACTTCCTATAACAGTATCTAGCAAGTGTTTGAAGTTCATCTTTACTTGGGTTTCCCAGCTCTTGGGAAACATTCATTACACAAAGAATCAAAACACTTCACCAATATTGTTGCTTTATGCCAACATTTAAAGACTCCAACATGCTAGCCACCATACAAACATACTGTTCCTACATCAGAAAACCTACACAATCCAAACTTCCAAGATCACAGGTCACTGTCCTGTGAAAACACTACAAGTCAAGTATGCTGCAACTGGGAATTGCAATATCAGCTAAGTATTCACTTTGAAGATACTAACAGGAGGTCTTCTGTGAGATGTTTGAGAGTATCTTTCCTAAAGTATTTTCCTACAGGCACAACAGAATACTGATAACCAAGCAACAGTTATAGTTCACGGCCACATTGCTTTTACTGTCTTTTACTGTGTCTTCTTCCCATATTAATCATTTTGAAATACGTTTTGAGTGAGTGGGCAGGGGTGCAAAAGAGACCAAGAGGAGCCAACTCCTACTTCAGCTGCTGTACAACATCAAAGTTTTTCTGAGAGAAGTCCCACAGTATCAGACTTTTCTCAAAACACAGTGTTTCTCAGAACAGAGTCCAGTGCAGAAGAACAACAGCAGTACAAAAGATGTCACACTCATTTGCTGACACACGCAGTGTGTCAAAACAGGAAGTGCATTATTCAGTGTGGACATTCAACGCACCCGGTGAGTCAGAGCACCTGGTTTGAGGATGGATTTAGTGTGAGATATAAGAGTTGTCTGTGAGTTAATGCAGAGTTGACTTACCAATATCCAGGTTTAGTTTATTTTGTCAACATTCTGCTTGAAAAGCAGGTCACAAATCAGATAACAATCTAGAAAGGGGCCTACAAGGGATTTGGAGAGGGACTTCTGACACGAGCACAAAGGAGGATGGCTTCAAACTGAAAGAGGGCAGGTTTAGACTAAGTATTGGGAAGAAATTTTGTTTTATTGTGGGGATGCCAAAACACTGAAACAGGTTGTCCAGAGAAGCTGTGGATGCCCCATCCCTGGAAGTGTTCAAGGCCAGGTTGGATGGTGCTCTGAGCAACCTGGTCTAGCAGAAGGTAACCCTGCCCATGGCAGCAGGGTTAGAACTACATGGTATTTAGGGTCCCTTCCAGCCCAAACCATTCTATGGTTCTATCATGATTGTATATATTTTTTTTACACTGATGCACTGGCAGTGAACTAGATGTCAGAAGGTGGTTACTCCTGTCCTTCTTGAGTTCTGCTTGAACCACTTACACTGAACAAACTTTTGCTGCTACATGCTCAAAGTTTTGACAAAAGTACTCTGACTCATAATGTCCAAGTACAAGGTTATATTCAAAATCAACTTTTTTGTGAAGCTTATAAACACAGGAAAAAATAAAGTAGATCAAGCAATTACACAAAAAATTAATCTTGCACCTTTTCTGCTTCAGTGGGTAAAGAAGTTGGCCTGAACTGTTTGACATCTTCATTAGAGACCTGGATGATGGGTCAGAGTGTACCTCCAGTTTGCAGATGATACAACACTGGGAGGGAGGAGTTAATATGACAGGTGGCTGTGGTGCCATTCATAAGGACCTCAACAGGGTGGAGAAACAGGCAAACAAGAAGGTCGTAAAATTCAACAAAGGGAAATGCCAAGTCCTACACTTGGAAAGAAGCAACCACTTGCACCAGGACATTCTGGAGTCTCACAGCCTGGAAGCAGCTTTGCAGAATAGAATCTGGGGGTCCTGGTGCACAAGTTGCCCATGACAGCAATGGGCCCTTGCAACAAAGGCCACCAACAGCACTCTGGGCTGCGTTAGGAAGAATGCTGCCAGGGAGTCAAGGAACGTGATCCTTCCTCTTTTTTCTAATTAGTAGTTACACCCACCCAAAGTGCTGTGTCCAGTTCTGGGCCTCCAGTACAAGATAAATTTGGACATACTGGAATGAGTAAAGAGAAGGCCACAGATATCACTAACAGATTGTAGCACCTGATCTATGAAGAGGGGCTGAGAGAAGTGGGATTGTTTAACCGGGAAAAGAAAAGCCTCAGGGGAAGCCTCATCAATGTGTATGAATTACCTGATGAGGGAAGTAGAGAATGTGGAGCCAGACTACTCTCAGCAGTGCCCATTAAAAGCACAAAAGGCAATGGGCACAAACTGAAATACAGAAAATTCCTCATAAACAAAAAGATTACTATTTTTTTACGTACCATAACAGTAGCCAAATACTACTAGGTTTACCTAGAAAGCCTGGAATCTCCATCTCAGGAGGTAATTGAGAACAGTCTGGACACGACTTTGAGCAACCTGCTCTAGCTGACTCCACTTTGAGGGCAAGCTACTAGACTAGACTGTCTCCAGAGGTCCTTTCTAACCTCAGCTACTCTGTGGACTCAGAACAGAAACAACGTGCACTTCAGATAATGCCATTCTCCAGCATGTTTCCCTCTAACAATCAGGTAAATATTCTATTTCCATGACAAATCAGTATCTTATTAAATCTGCTGCCAGTATGAATAGACCAAAGAGTGACTCTGAGAAAGTGCTCAAGTATCCTGTGTTTCTACAGCTCTCCTGTTGATCAACTGTTTCTTAAAGCAGTTGCAGTTCAGCTAACCCTAAACTGTCTGCCAACAAACAGCCCAGATAAGAATACTTTCACAAGTGACCATCCCTGCTTTTGGATCTTCCATCTTCCACTTTTGGGGTCTTACTCCATACAGCTTGCTAGTTCAGTTTACTCATTATTTGCACTTCTAAAGATATGGATGAATTATCAAGCTTCCTGTCATCACTTGTTTATTAGAGTTTCAGCAAAGAACTGTGATAACAATGTTCACATTCATTCGTTGTCAGCTTTCATGTTACATGCTCTCATCTGAGACTTGCAGAATTCTCTATGAGTAGGCTCTACAAAAAAAAAAAAAAAAAGGATGCCACAGCACTTTGATGGAAGAAGAGCTGACAACCTTCTTGTCCTTGAGAAGGGATTGGAGCGGGGAAAGGGGAATATTCAAGTATTATTTTGTACACTTAAACAGCTTCCCTAGATTCAGCTGAAGAACTCTGTTTACTTCCCCTCAGCTGATCTGCTGAAGAATGGCTGAAGCATTTCCAGTCCAGCAGCAACCACAATTTAGCTATGGAACAGGGATTTCCCTCTGCAGTCTGAAGCAGTCTTTCACATGAAAAGCACTCTGTGGAACATACTGTAAATGTAGAACTATTACACAACTATTATCTAGTGATGTTGGCACGAGGAAGCTAGAGGGAGGAAACAGGAAGGCTATAAATACAAGTCTGCAATCGTTTATATTTTACTCACATAAGGGAAAATCAACCATGTCCAGAGCTCCAAGAGAAATATCTGAGCTGCTGTGTTGGTGAAGAAAATAAAAAGTGATACATATGCATTTTATACAGCATTTAAATAAACTGGAAAAAATAATTCAGAGCCTCCCACAGAAACCCATGGGCACCTGACTCCTAAAGAACAAAACAAGATTTGATATCAACTTACTTTAGGAGACTTTGGCCTTAGTGTTCATTTCTCCCTGCTGCTTTTTCACCTCCACCACTAAAATGTTTTGATATATGACTCACAGCTAAGAACATTTCAGAGGACACATTCAAAAGACTTGAGCAGACACTGTTCTGACAGGTTTTTTAAACAATGAAAAATGTTGTTAAATATTACAGGAACAATCTAGAAGTTGAATGGGTGCTGGGAAGAATCAACAAACATAATTTTTACTTGGAAATCAGGAGTTTCAGTAGAAGGGTGTCTCATCCTCTTACTATTTAGCTTCCTAACTTTACAAACAACATTCCATTCTCTGATGTATATTTTTGTTGAGATTTTTTTTAGAAAAAGAATGCTTGTGGAAATAAAAGAATTAGGCCAAAATATTCTCTACCTTTCAAATGGCTGGCACCTTTACAATTGCTCTTAAGTCATAAGCAGCAAACCAAAAACTCACTGATCCTCACTGCCAGTAATTTTTCAGGAATGTAACAACCAAAGCTGTGATAACAACTGGAATACATCTGAAATGCAGTCTTAAAAAAATTATCTTCTTAACGTTAAATGCCTTCACATTTTTCTGGTTGTGAAAAGTGCTAGAGAACTCTTTACAGCTAGTTTAAAATTTAAGCCTGATGCTCTCAGCTTTAAAGTAGTTCTGGATGACAGAAAGGAACATTCATATGTAAAATGGAAATCAATACTTTGTCCTTCTGCTTTTTGAACCCGAGTAGAAGGGAGCTGGGAGACTGGAGGAGGACATGCAGGAGAAGAACATGGTTCGAAAGCCTGCAAAGAGCACACAATACTCGGTGTGTGAAGGCACAGCATGATCTCAGCACAACAAAGTTGACTTTGCATAAACATCTCCTACAGACGACAAAACGTTGATACACCGGCACTAGAGATATTTAAATAAGGATTTTTTAAGAGAGATCCTTCTCCCGGCTCCCTTCCATAGTCACTGCTGTTATGTGGTAGACCTGCTGTATACACAACACGAGACTTCAGACAAAGGTTTCCGCTGATTCCTACGAGCATCATCCTTGCAGTTCGACAGCTTCCCGAGGCACTGAGTGATAAGGTCACGGCCGAGTCCTTCACCTGCTCTACAACACCTGGTTAAAGCCCAGGACCACCTGGGAAACCTCCACCCCGCACCTCAAGGAACAGCCCGTGCTTTCACCAAATTGCATTCCGCTTATTCGTCTCCGCAGGCCTCCAGCCTTTCTCCAGCACGTTTGTCCCTTTTTATATTTCCAAGCTCATCTCCATCTTCGGGGCACCAGGCAGCCAGGGAACCATATTCTACCACCACCTCTACTGCCTCCCCTTTAGCACGTCTCCTAACAACGCCACGTAGGCTCCACACAATCACCCGGGATGAGCACTTCAGGCAGCCCCCGGTGTTCCTGAGGGAATACATTCCACTCGCAAGCCCCGAGCCCTCTGCCCCCGGCCCGGCTCGCCCCGAGCCCGCTCCCCCCTCACACCGCCCCGCGGCAACACGCACCTCACTTCCCTTCTCCCACCTCCTCTACAGCCTTTTTGTGTCCCCAGCGCGGCCCGGGGGCCTCCCCCGTCCCCTCAGGGCGCGGAGACACCCGGGAGAGCCGCATATTCCAGGCACGTCCCTCTTCCTCAGCGGCGGGGGATGGGAAGAGCAGCAGCAGGAGCGGCCCCAGCCGGGGCGCCAAGCGCAGGATAAACGGGGACAGGCGGGAACTGCGCGCTGGGAATGCCTCCCCAGCTCCATCCCGGGGCTCCCGAGGCGGGGAGGGGAGAAGGGGGGGGGAAAGCGCAGAGGGAAAGGGGCTCCCCCTCAGGCGGGGCGCTGCGGGCGGCCCCGCGCCGCTCGCCCCTCACACACTCCCCGCGGCGGGGGCGGCCCGGCACCCACCTTGAGAGTGGGGTACTCCTGCACCTTCAGGGTCATTGAGAGCTGGGCGGCCGATTCCTGCACCGCCATCTTGGATCGGGCACCGACCGCCTCCTCCTCCTTCCCTCCCCTCTTTCCTTCCTTCCTTCCCTCCCTCCCCTTCCCACAACCCTTTCCCTCCCTCCTTTCCCGGCGCTTCCCGGCGGGAGCTACCTACGGCGCGCGCGGCATGCCGGGACCCGCCGCGCCACCCGCCCCGCCCCGCCCCGCCGCCGCTCGGCGCGAACCAACGCGCCGCGCTCCCCCTTCGCCCCCCCCGCCCACCGCCTCTTGGTACGATCCACGGCGGGTGGGACGGCACCCGGGTAGGCGGGATTTGGAGCGGTGACTGACACGCCGGCCAGCCAATGGCGACGGAGAATGGGCCCCTCGCGGACCAATCAAGGCTCGGCGGGCGGGGCCTAAAAAGTAAATTCTGACGGTGACTTAAAGCGGCCGTTCGAACAGCCCCCCGCGGCGCGCGGGGAGGGGCGGGGCGAAAGGGGAGGGGGCGGGGCGGAGCGTTGACGGGCAGCTCCCCCAGCCAATGGCGCGGCGCTCCCCGCTGACGGGCAGCGCGCCGGGCCAATGGGCGACGGAGAGGGGCGGGGCGGCGGGAGGGGCGGGGCCGCCCCCCGCGAGTTCCGCGGGGCGGAGGGAGCGAGCGGGACCTGGCGCGGCGGCGGCGGCGGCGGGAAGAGGTTTTCAAACAGCCGTAAGGAGGCGGCGCTGAGCCCCCTCCCCGAGCCCGCGGCTCCCGCCGCGGAGCTCCCCCCGGTGAGCGGAGGCGCGGGGCGCGGCATTCCCGGCGGGATCTGCCCCGGGAGCTGCGGGGGGGATCGCCCCGAGGGTTCCCGCGACCCGGCGAGGGGGAGAAGCGCCGTTTGTGCGTGTGTGTTACGCGGGCGGGGATCCCCCTGCCGGGCCAGCGTGAGTGTTCCCGTGGAAATAAACAGGGAATCCTATTCCTGCGGGCTTTTCCCGCTCGCGCGTCCCGGGGAGCGCAGGCACTTTGGGAGCATCAGGCACTTTGGGAATATCAGACACTTCGGGAATGAGAGTATCGCTCCTCTGGTTGGTGGCGCAAGAGCCCGTTTCTGGCTAACACGTGGGGGGTTCCTCCCTCGCAGGACCCACGCGGAGCTCCTCGGTGTGAGGAAAAGGCACCCGGGCACACCCTGGGGCACGGCAGGTTTGCGGCGTGATGAGCGAAGCCTGGTCTGTAAAGTGATGCAAACTTTATTCTGGTGAGGGAAGTCCACGGCAAAGGTTTGGTTTCGTGATGCAGGTGCTTGCCATACACTTATGCTTCGAGTGGGGTGCTGCTCTAGGGCTTTAAAGAGACCCCAAAACCTGTATCCAGTAATCATCTTTTCCGTCTCTTCCCCTTCTCTTTCTTTTCCTTCTCTTTGCCTCTTTTTCTTTTTTCTTTTTTATCTATTTTTTTCCGTTTTTTTTTTTTTTTTTGGTCTTTTTAAACATCATGGTTATGATGTTCTTTCTGGTCTGCAGGAGGCTGTTAGAAAAACTTGACACAAGCACTTCCAGGAAGAGTTAAAACACATGTGACTTTCATGTTTTGAAAAGAACAAGCCAGATATAACAAGCATGTTTCTTAAAAGTATTTGGTGGCGTTGTTTCTGAGGTGCACGGACCCCTCTTGCACCGAGAGCATCTGCCCGCCACAAAGGGCTGGTGGTAAATGGAAGGAAATATGTGAAGTCATGTAGTGACGTGTTAGATTCTCTTCAGCTCTGGACTGCAAACTCTTCACTTGTGTTTACTCATAGCTGCCCCAGCATTCAGCCCGGTACTGACCATAATCACGAAATAAATGCCTAAACGTAAATTGCCAAGCTCACACCAGGTGCAAAGCCTTTGTTTAAGAAGCCTATTAGTAAAAACATTCGTGTTAGTTACACCTGGGATTAACATTCGTGTCTAGACACGATGCTGGGGCCAGATTCTGCGAGGGGATTTGTGTAAGGAGGATTCTGGCTCCATTAAGGTTCTGTGCAGGGAATGCTTCACCCTGAGCCTGTCAGGTGGAGGACTGAAAACTTAGCTCAATTGTTACTGTATTTACAAACATAATTATGTGGCATTGTAAAATATTCCTGCTGTTTCTGTCTGTCTAAAATGTCCTGTAAGCTAATATTTATAAGGAAATTTGCTGTTCAGTATTCCACACGACTGATGTTACTGAACAGCTTGAACTTTGCATACCTTAACTCTTTAGACCTGTGATGTTTACAGGAACTGCAGAAGTGGGACTTGCCAGTTAATTTATCAAGTCATGTATGTATTTGTCCAAAACACTTATTTGCAACAGATTTTGTTTATATGTCATCTCTTCATGGTCCTCTCTGATAACACAGTAGCTAATTTAGTGTAACACAGATATACTCTATGGGTGCAGTTTATGTGCTCCCACTGTATCCGTCTCTGAACTGGAGGGTTGTTCGTGAAGGTTTGTCAGACTTTAGTAGCCAAAGTTAAAGGGCTTGCCTAATGGAACAGATGGCCAAGCAACCATCATGTCAGAGAAAACAGCATGTATTCGTGTATTCTTAGTTTAACACAAGAGGGAGCATGTCTAATCTTTAACCTTTAAATATTGCAACTTCAGAGAGGAAGCTTGAAGTGTTGAGTGTCAACTAATTTATGTTCAAGGCTCCATGTGCAAATATTGATACAACCTATGCATATTTCTGGCATGTTTTCAACTTTAGGCTGCAGCTGTTGATTTATAATTTAAATCTTGGCATGATAAATGTGGAGATAAGAACAAAGCTAATGATCTTTTCAAGTTGTTAAAAATCTGTATTTTCCTGCTAAATTTAACAAAATATTTATGGTCATTGTTATTGCTGGATATGGTTATTAATATACAGGGGTTGTACTTGGTTCTTTAATATTAGGTTAATATGTCTTCTGCTTAACCTACCATACAAAGTTATAAAGCCAAGTATTAATTTAATTAAATTTAATTTAACTACCAAAACACCTTTGCTTTTAGGGTTCTTATAAATCCTGCTGCTTTATTCTTAAATTGGAAGTACAAATTTTGATCTATTAAGAAGGTTTTTGTACTGTATCTTGTTTAGTTTTCGTTGTCCCCTGGCAGATTAAAAATGAGCTTCCATTTTGTGTTTCTTGGCATTGTCCAGTTCAATCATAATCTGTTGATGTGTGTCCTCATTTAGTGTCTTGTTAATGTGAATTAGCAATTAGTTAAACATAAGATGTGTGTACAGAGTACTCCATACCTTTAGGAGAACCTTATTCATTTGTTTCCAATGGCCTTATGCTTGGCTCCAGATTGATGGTTGGAGATGAACATCTGTCTGCCATTAAACACTGCATGCAAATTGTGCATCTTTGAAAAACATAAACACTCTTCACGTAATTCGGTGGAGCAGAGCAGAATCTTCCATGCTCTGCTTCCACGTGCTGAAGGAAACTGCTGTGGATTGAGATTTTCCTGCACTTGCTTCTCTTTCCTCTTTGTGGCCATTACAGCCTCAGTGCCAGGTGGCACAGGTGGGTGTGTGTCACCATCATTCCTCCTTTTAGTAGACAAGACTGGCATAAGGCAGGGATGGGAAGTCCTGTGCTGGGTCAGGTGGGAGCATAGGGGTCGCCCCGCTGTTCAGAAGATCTCTCAGATAGGTGGTGGTTGGACTATCCATCTTATAATGGAGAAGTAGAGCCTTTACTATATTCTTCTGGTGAGTTTGGCTGTTCGTGAAATATTTATGACTTTACCTTTAATCTGTGTTAATTTACTTTTTTCAGAATAATGGGAAAAAATTTTGTATTTTTCTAACAACTGCTGTGCACAGCATTGACAGAACAAGGTGTTAATATCAAAGCAGCTTGTCTTCAAAACATGCCAAGCAGCTGTCCTTGCAAAGTGGAAATGTGAGACGACCAGTACCAACACTGGATACTTTGAGATACATGAAATTGTGGAATGGTTTAGGTTGGAAGTGACCTTAAAGATCATCTAGTTCCAACTCCCATAGATTATATGAATATTATACATTCAGTAAGTGTTAGGACTTCTAGAAGATGAGATAGTTCCTAGTGGGAAAGTGTTCACAGCAACGAAGCATTTTTAATGGGTGGTTCTGTTTTAATGGATGTTACTTGATTTTAGATCATACCTGTGGAAGAGTCCTGCAGACTCAGAAATTCACAGAGAGCAGAGGGACACCTTTTGATGGACAAGTGTTGATAGACTGATTTTTGTAATGATTCAATGAGCTGCCTCTTGTCTTGGCTATTCCATATCAGTCAAAAGGGCCAAAAGTTGTGCTTTGGTTTCCTTGCCCAGCAGGCTTAGGCTGCTGTACAGTCTTTACAATAAAGGTGTATTTTTACTTTAAAAGAAAGTAGTAGTATGACTATATAGTGTTGTTTGTTGTTTTTTTTAATTTTATATTGTAACTTTAAACTTAGAAACTTATAATTGTATTAGTGTATCTGGCTTACGTAGAAAGTCTGGAGAAGTTAGTGCTTTTATTTCTGTGTCTTGAGAGGAAATTGCCAACAAAAAACCCAAGAAACAAACAAAAGGAAAAGCCCCCACGAACAAAACCCTGCGATTAACAACAGCTGGAGCAATTGCCCTCATGTGCCAGAGTTTAGAGCATCGTTGTAAAGTGGTAAATGCAGATCAAATGCTTAGTTTGCTTATTTTAGCATGATTATAAGGACACTTTCCTTATCCGGGGAAAATGCAATTGGGGTTACGAAGTTACCGTAATGGAGGAGGGTTAAGATCTTTGGAGGCTGTGCTGGGTCAGCTGTGGGAGCAATTTCATATCCCTGGTACCACTTTGGTACCTTTCGGGCAATGTGTGTTGTGTAGACCTCGTTTAGAAATTATCCCATGTTTTGTGCAACCTGGGTTTCAGATGTGAAGGTATTTATTAAATTGCTTTGAATATTAAAATGAAAGGGGGAGGGGGCGGGGAAATTCACAGTGTAGATAAGAGTCTTGTGAAATCTCATTAAAAAAAAAGATTTGTGTTTACACAAAAAAGGCATGTGGGACTTCCTGATAAAGCCCACAGACTCCTGTAACTTTCTGAGTGGTCTAGATGGATGATTTAAAATGCGAAGGGGAGAGGGTTTACCTGCGAGCTGGTCTTATTTTTGGCCATGAGCCATTTTAATTTTTTTCTTCCCCCTTTCTGAGTTACAGCCCCCTGAAAATGGGGGGGTGGGGGGATGTTAGAAAGAAAGTGCTGACACAGCCTTGACTACAGAGCAGTGCCCTGCCTGCTGCTGCAATAATTGTCCAGGCAGTGTTTTCCTGGCTTCCCTGCCATTGTGCTTCACGTCGCTCCAATTCATTCCATTTTTAACTTCGGGAAAGTTTGGTGCCATTAGCGAGCCCCCGGCGTGTGCAGCCGCCGGAGGAGCGGGGCTGGCAGAGTAGCATGGACTTGTTAATCTCAGCCTGATCTTGTCAGCAGCAGCAGAGCAGAGGGAGAGCGGGGGAGAACTCCGGCTGGGGCAGCGCTCCCTCCGAAGGTTTGTGCCGGTGCTTCCCGCCCGGATCGGGGTGCGGGGCGGTGCGGGGTCGGTGTGCCGGGGGCAGGTTTTTGCCTCGGTGTGCGCCGGGAGAAGCGAATGTGTGTGTGTGTGTCTGCGTGTGTGTGTCTGTGTTTCTGTGTGTGTTACGGCCGGGGAGACGCCGAGGAAGAAGAAACCCTGTTGGTTCTCCATGCAAATGACCGCTTTGGTTGTAACAAAAGCCTTGATGTTGGGCTTGGAAAAATGATCTGACAGTGTAACAACCCCAGGCCACTTTCGCCATGTTTTTGTTTATTCATGTTTCATTCCGTTTTCCGTCGCTATCTCGCAGATGTTTCCAATTTCACTGTTTGTTGTTGGGGTTTTTTTTCTTTTCTTTTTTTTTTTTTTTAAACACCGCCGAGCCTTTTCGGAGTTAGCGAGGAAACGTGTGAAAGAATGTTAACAAAACAGAGAGGTGTTGCAGATGTTTATACTTTAGTTCTTGCGTTGCGCCTGGCGATTCTGGCAGAGGGATTCAGGGCATATCAAGGAACGTAAGAAGCATCTGTTTTACCTACCGAGCTTGTAATTTCGAAACGTGCCCATTGTAACTTGAATATTTACATAAACAGATGAAGCGAGCACGTTCCCGGTGCGGTGTGGCAGGTCGGGATCTCATTTGTTCGCTACTGCTTCTGAAAGGGGGGAAAAAAAAATAAATAAAAAAGGAACAAGGAAAGGAATATCTGTGACACAACATGTATGCTCCTACATAAACTCCTGCCATCTCGGAGTGCCTTTAAATATTTGAACAGCTTCTGCTAAGTCAAATAAAATTGGTTACCATGAGAAACAAAAAAAGTCTAATAGAATAGTTGAGCTCACTAATGAAAATCTGAATGTGAAATTGTTTCAGAATCATTCAAGGAATTGAATTAGACAGAAAACCTTTTCAATAACGGTCGTAGTAACACATTTAAACATTTTAGCTTCTGAGATCCTGGAAAACAACACACACGGCACAGAAACAGCAGAGGTGGATGGCGTGTTCTCTTACAGTCGCATAAACTGAAACGTAATTGTCTGCTAATGATATTAAAATCAGTCTGGTTTTAGGATTTTATGCTTGATGAATGTATCGAGGCACACACAAATAAAATCTGGAATCTTAAAGGACAATGATTCAATGTCCGGAGCCTGTGGTTAAATCAGATGTGGTAACTATGGTGAGAGGTAAAGTTACTTAGCTTCTCACAGACCATGCATATGTGGATTTCTTCTCGTATAATGGAGATTAAGGAGAAAAGGATTAGAAAATCTAAAGAGAAATTTTGAGCAGGAGACCTGTAGCCTTGCTCTGGGAATTAACAGCGAGGAGGCTTTTAGAACACAGGCAGGGTGGAAGTAAACACTCTCTTGTAATATATATTGATGATAATTCTAGAAAGGAGTCTTTCTGTTTGGGAATATCAACAGCAGCTCATGCATACAGGAACAAAATCAATTCTCTCCATATTAAAATAATCCTCCTACTCTAACAAAACAAAAGCAGAACCAAGCATACATTACATTGCCAAGTGACAGCATAAAATCAGGTAAATTCTGCTATTCTGAGTGAATGAATTTTAGGTTCTTGCAGAATGAAGCAATATTGATTTATTTGGATTGCATTGCGTTCCTATTTTTAGGCATGTGTATGGTGTGTATTTAGTATTTTTTTTTAAAAACTTCAAAAAATGGTGGTCATATGAAGTAGGAAATAAAATGAGAGCTTAGTGTTCTAGCTGGTAAATATTGGGGGAGTTTGGATTGCAGCCAGAGAGACTTGGACCACATTTCTGATTTTCCTTGAGTTGAGAGGATTCAGTGTTACCCTGAGCTTTTCAGGGAAGAATTTCAGATTATGCTGATCAGCTCAGAGGGATATGGGAAGGATTGTCATGCTTGCACATAAAACTCTCATGTTCTGAGAGCGCCACCAGAGATACTAATTAGTGATTAGCTATTTGAATGCTTAGGAAACAGAAAGGGGAAAGGTCGGGTTTAATTTCCAGCACAGAGGGATCATTTCCCTGTAATAGTGAAAAGTACTTTCACTGTGAGAGTGCAGAGGCATCAGGGGAAAGTGACGTCTGTTCAACTTTCTAGTAATAGATGTTAAAATGTATTGGGGTTTTGGCAATGCATTAGAAACGTCCTTAGTAAAATATTTTAAAGTTTTGAGTTTCCCTTCCTCCCTGCCCCACATTGTGGTTGGAAAACACTCGTCTGCTGAGAAGTCTGCAGGGGCACTGGTAGTTCAGCATGGTTGAGACACGTGGTGCTACAAGTTTTAAGGTGTTTGTGGATTTGCTGACTTTGAGCTTTTTGAGGGTCATAATCCCACACTTTGCTTTGTCAAGAGCTCTAAGAGGGTGTTACCAGATACCTGTTCAGGAGACTGCATCCACTATTACTGTGTATTGGTGTGGGTTAAACTCGTGAATGGAATGAGCACTTTTGAACTTAAGGCGAAATGATAAATAATAGACCCAACAGCAATGTAATTCACGGTTGTTACAAATTGTTTTCACAGCAGAAGTGATCAACACATTTTATTGATTTTTGGCTTTAAGTTGTCATTTCTTGAAAAGTATTAACAGCTCACTAGTTGTATTCTGCACTAATAAGAAGGAAGAGGAAAATGAATTCAACTGCTGCTGTTAGTGGACAATATTTTGCTTTTTTCCTATTGTTGGAGTTGACATTTGTATGGAATGATACATTGCTATTGGATTAATAATGGGTTATTATTTCAGATGAAAATTTTAATTTATATTAAGATTGCTATTTTAGATTGAAGCAGAAAGTTTCCATGTTTAGAGCCAAACTCAGATATAGCTATTGATGCATATTTTCCCAGTTCAATGTATTTCAAAATTGTTTTATTACCCTACTTTATTATGATGTATTATATTTAAAAGCAATATACCTGATATTTCAGGAACAGGATGCTGTACAACCTAGTGGATAGGAATAGTGGAATTGAACCAATAGCATTTTTCTTGCTTTGCTATTGGATTAGGGCAAGTAATTTCACTTTTCTGGTTTTGTTTTCCATCTCTGAACCAGGTCTAATGGTAATCCCTTTTTAAAGTACTTCAGTATCTACTGCTGATATTTTGAGACAAACAATGTTTTTTCTTACAGCAGCACGCGTGATGGATGCTCACATAATATTTGCATCAGAAGTCGTAAAGCAGTAAAAATTAAAGTACTAGTGATTTGATAATAATATGTTTCCAGACAACAATTCAGGTTTAGTGCTGATGAGGTATTTTCTGATGGTTGTGGCTAATTTAGGAATTTTTTCAGGTAGCTGAGTATCAGCTGGCTGGTTAGTACTTTGATATTGAGTATTGACAGATTATCAATGTCTGATTTAAAATTTGGAACGAAAGATGGACTTTTATTGAATTGTTCAGCTGTTCTGTTGGAATTCAGCCAGAAGGGTAGTTTTAGCAGCATCTTAGGATCTTGAAAAAAAGACAGCAACCAACCCTCTGTTTTCCCAGTGAGGCTATTTACATTAGTATTGGAAAACCTCTGGCCCTCTCAATTAAATTTGTAGATTGTAAACCCCAGACATGCAAGATTGAGAATTTCAGTGCAAACAGCTGTGTTTGTGCTTGCCCTCAAACAGCTGAAAAATTTCACTGGGTCTGCTGAAATGAATAAGGGTTTTCAGGATTAAAGTTCACAGTATTTATCTTGTTCCTTTTGTGCATGGTCATGGAAATTCTCCAGTGCCATGTGAGGTCTGAAGTGTTCTCAGGTATTTGAGATGATTCTTGCCCCATTTGCACATCATAGGAAGTTATGTAAACTGGTTTCAGGTGCAGTGTAGAGTAGATGAGACATCTTACTGCTGGAAAAGTGTGAGAGTTTAAAAAGAATTAAAGTAGAGTATAAGCCTGTGCAAGTTATTCATCACAGGCCACAGTAAGGCTTATCATTTGTGACTTGCCAAGGACTGATCAGTTTAATCAGTTGCCAGAGAAGAGCAGTTAAATATTAAATTTGATAAAAAATTTAGGAAATCATAGTTTGAAGTACAAATTGCACCTTAGGTTTCCACAGTTTTCTTCAGGTGTTACCCTGCTTCAGTTGTCTGCTCATGTATTTGTAGACAGCAAAGTCTGTATTTTGTTACTGAAAATGGCCATTTGCTGGGTTTTTTTAATATATATAGCTGAAACACTTATATATATATATATATATATATAGCCCCAAACACTTTCAAAAATATACTTTTATCTTGTTGTTCAAAAAACAGGATTTGATTCTAAAAAAAACTCTATATAAAAACAAATTTCTCCAACAGTTTTTCATTTGACAGGAATATTTTTCTTTATCTGGAGAACAAGCCAATCTGGCTTAGTTTGTAAAATTTGTTTATACAATGGTATTTTCTGTCTACACAGTGCCTGGAATATGTCTTAGCACATAAATAATAGAATAAATAGAAGTTTTTGTATCCAAACAGCTTCTGTTTATATTTCTCAGTAAGAAGTGTGGATGTGGAGAAGGGTTCTGGTAGCTTTGAGAAACTGAGTGTATGCTCTGTCTAGTAAATTATGTCATTTGTTATCTTGGTAAATCTTAGAGCATCAGCTACATGACAGTTTCCCTTTAGAACAGTAAAGATTAGGTGGTGTTTCTGTGGAAATCTCTCTAACTTACACTATGTTGTTAAGGTATTTCTCTACCTTTCTCAGATAACTGTGCTCAGGTTTTGTAGAGCAAAGTTAACCACTGAAAATCTTGTGATCTGGTAATGACTGTGCAAACTGGAATATCTTCCCTGTGTCTTAGAAGGAAATAATGATGGTTTGAAAGCTTTTTCATGCCCTTTTATGTAGGGCTTTCATAATTTCTCTGCTTTGCTTCCTCATATGTCTCCAGAAGAAGCATGGCATGACATTTTCTTATATCTCCTCTTAAACTGTAAAACGTGTGTGTATCTTCTTTTGGTGCTTTTTTTTTATGCTGCACTGTGACAGAGAAGTAGAGATAGAAGTTGATCTTTAAAGATGATATTATTCTAAGTATTTATAAGCTTTTTAAAATTTTTTTTTTAACATCCTCTCTTCTTTTATCCATCATCTCCGCACTGAGGGAGTGACAATAATTCTGACTTTTCCATATAAGTGATGTGAATTTGATCTAATGCAGCTGTTATATCATTTATCAGGTTTTCTGGTACAAATAGATAGAAAAATCAGAATCCATATCCTTGAGTGTGAGTTGAGAGTTGAGACCAGTGGAGTTCAGATTGTGAGAAACAGGCAAAGAGATCTGTTACGTTCACCTTGTTGTGCACAGGTCGAGGTGTTTCTCCAAATGCTGACACAGAAATGAAAGCGAAGATCCTGTTTACTTTTAAGGTCAAAGTATCTGGGAAAGATTGTCTGGAGAAACAATTGCCATTTCCTATTCTACTCAATAACTGTGGGACGGGAAATGGATTTTGCAGTTTTGTACCTCCTGGGAAGTCAGCTTGAAGGAAGTAAATATTGTGGTAGAGTCATTGCAACATGAGAGCTAAGCAGATAAAACTCCTTTAATGTATTTAAGATACACTTTATTACTTTCAGCTCTACTTTGTTAGACTCCTAAAGATGTCAAAAACAAGGTGTGTTCATCCCTGTTGGAGCAATTAAAAATTTAACTTTTCTGATCCTGGCATGACCACAACAAAATAAACACACTTGCATCCTGGCTGTGTATCAAGGTTTCTGAACCTTATTGATACTTACTTTGAATAAAACTTAGTGATCTAGTTTTCATTGCTTTTAATTTGAGCATTTCTACCCCCTTAATTAAGAGAGAACTTAACCTGTGGAAGTGCTACGAGCTTGTATAGAAAGGATTGCCTGTTCCTGCAGTGACTGAGGGAAGCAGTGCAAAAATAGAGAGGACAAGAAGTTAACAGCAGAGTGCACAAGTTGAAGGAATAGGTAGTTTCAAGTTTCTAATTAGCATTGCACAGCAAAATTAATAGATGCATAGGTAAGCGTGGCAGATATTTTAAGCAGTTTTTAATGAGTTTTGGATGCTTACACCTGATTTTAAGCCATTTTGTACCCATGTGTACTTGACTACATCTTTCCTTCTTTTCTGCATTATTTGTTTCAGTGTTTGTGCTTGATTGATAGTGTTTTGCCTCGCAGTAATGTGTCCTAAATGCATACATGTAATTTTCTGATTTAGAGCCCGCTGGTGGTATCTTTGCCTGCTAGTCACAAGTTTCTCAGAAATGCCAGTAAGATTTTCTGTTCCTTTGGATGTGTTTCTAGATGGAGCAATGTCTGAACTGGGAAAGGAAAGGCACAGCAGTCTAGTCCTGAGGTGATTCATACATCGTGATTGTCCAGATCCATCTTGGGAGAAAGGGGCAGCCTGTTAGCAAGCCTGAAGGTGTCTGTGGGTGTTTTCTGGGTGTAGAGGTCTACAGGGTAAAATGCTGAACTGACCCTTCTCCTAACATATGGGCAGCATGGACTAATGAGAATTAGTTGTACAGTCTTGAAAGTTCCTCAGTGTGTTTATGTTTGTTTCTGCCTCTCTTTGCCAGCTCTTCTCTATCCTGGTGCTTTGATTTTGTTGGCATTTTTCCATCTGCATAATATTGATGAGTCAGAGTATTGTCAGCTGGAGTTCTTCAAATTATATCAAAGGGCATAGAGTACAAAATATTGTCTAGTGTTTTGAGAAGAGACAATGGCATTTGCACACTTGGAAGGTAAGGCTGAAATGTGCAGAGCACTGTGCACATGCATTTCTGATGTATGTTTTTGGGAGTAATGTACGCAGTTGGACTGGTGTCATTTGCAGAAAGCCACTTCTCTGGGTGACAGCCATTTCCATAGTGTTATTTATTGTGAATTCTAAAGTTCATAATTGGAAATAAATGTTTAAGAAGAAGTGATCTGGACATGGAACAGTAACTTGTGTAATACCCAGTGTCAATTTTTCAGCTCCTCCTCAGAGTACCTCTCCTTCATGATGCGTTTAATAGCTCTGTGTTATAAAAAGTGAGGGGTTTTGTGTGGAATCTTAAGTCTAAAATTCAGACTGGGCTAACTTTGTATTCTGAAAGGTGCTGTCTTAATTTCATCATTTGGCTTCAAACTTGTAATTACTAAATCGTGTTACCATTTACCATTCAGGAGCTGGACTTCAGTGATCCTTGGGAGGTCCCTTCCAGCTCAGGATATTCTGTGATCTTTCTCACCACTAAGGGTCACGCGGCGCTTTTTTAGAGGTGTAAGCAGTAATTTCTAGGAGTGTGCCCACTAGTTCAGCATTCTTTCCTAAATTCCTAATAGGTTTAAAATTGGTCACAGTTTGCAGTGACCAAGTTTGTATAGTTCTGAAAGAAGTTACTGTGTGCATGTGTTGAAGTCCACAAAGCCAGTGTGTACCCGGAGTTGCTCTGAAGGCTTTTTATGAGCCAGCAGTTATTTATTGTAACTATAGAAAGTCTTTTATGTTAGCAGGCTGTTACCACTTCTAATTAAACGTGATAGTCACTATTGTTGCAAATAGTAACCATCGACTGTGCAGTAAAAACATCCAAACCAGCCTATTAAGGGCAAAGTGGCTAAAAATATGCACTGCAGATATTAATTTGCCCCATCATCCTGCGAAGTTGCCTTACAGTAAGAAACCTATCCCATGATGTGTTTTTCTCTTAAATTAGCTTTTTTTGCTGTTAGCAGCCTTTGCATGCATTTTAGAGCCTTGAAATGAAATGTATGATGTAAACAATAGGTATTATAAGGTAATTTTAATAAGATTTTTAAGAGGTATTTCTAAAGTTCTATCTTTGACTTGTTGCACTTTGATAGCAAAAAATGCTATATATTTTGTCAGCTTGGGATTGCAGTAAAATTTTAATTTAGAAATAATGTTATGCCCAACTGTGTTTCAAAACAACCAATTTTTTCTAATGGCTGTACTGGTTTCACTGTCATTAAAGTTTTACACAGTTTGCACCCTGATTCAGTATTTTTTCAAATTGGTGTTCACTTTGATGTTAAGATTAACAATAAAAACGAGTCTCACAAAAAGAGTAGGGTAAGGCAGTAGATTGTAGTTTAGCATTGCTTTTTTTTTGTTCATCATTTGGATACATACCTCGGGATAGGACAGTTAACTTGAGATTAAATTAAAGCTAAATCCAGTTTAAATTTTAAGTGAAATAAAATACTGGCACATGAACTGTCACTATACAGTAACAAAGAAATTGTCTTTTATTATGTGTATGCTAATTCTCTAAGGAAGCATGCGGTTCTTTCATCAAACCATCATGAGTAATAGAACTGATATATGTACAAAATAAGTAGTATGTGGGGGTTTAACAAATAAATGATGTATCAAAGAAGGTGGCTTCCACCAGTATTTTCCTGTCAAATGGGTTTATCTCTTAAGCTTTATGGGTGCAGCTTGTCAGCAGAATAAACAAACATCCTGTCACTCTTTGGTTATGCTACTAAAATAAATAACATCACATTGAACCAAGAGCATTGTCCATGTTTATCCATGGCAATTGGCTGTTTCATATCTCAGAGATCACTTTGTGATGGAGGTTTCCCTCTTCAGCACTGACTCTTGAGTAGATAGAAAGGTTATGCTAAGGAAACATCAAGGGGGAATTTCTGCCACAGTTCTTGTGTGGGAAAAGAATTTGTCGTGTTGCCAATTGCAAAACCCAGATCTGACAAGAATCTGGAATTGAATTGACAGAGCAAAAGCTTCCATGGTTTGAGTTTTCAGAGATCTTGGTACAATCCAAGAAAGGGTCTTCAAAGTTTTCTGTTTTCAGAAATGAGTGCTAAAATCCTGTGTGAGATTAGTCTATCCAGCATGTGTATTTAGCCTGGTTTTAGTGCCTTCTTGAACATAATTGTAGACCAGTTTTCCATTGGACACCAAGTGAGTATGGGGGTGAAAAAGTGTATCCTGAAGAATTTGTCAGAGAATGAAACAGGAAACAAAAGATGGACTCACACAAGCAGGAGTTCAGTAACTGTGGCAGTGAACAGAAAGTTCTCTGCAAGCCTGACGTGTGGTGCGGATGAACTGCAGTGACACTTGTTTGGAAGTACAGCAAACGTGCAGAGGCTGTGCTGAGCTGGTGGCACTGAGAGGCTTTCTGGGCTCTGAGGGACTGAGACTGCAGGTAAAATGATGATATATTAGTCGAAAAAGCATCTACTCTTCTTTTTGTCATACTGGTGAGAAAGAAGGTTCAGGCTCATCAGTGCCTGTGTACCCAATAGGGGCTCAGAATGGAAGCTCCTTCAGAACAAAAAGTGTCCTACAGCAAGTTCTGTGGTCACCTCATGATCTGTGTGATCCTTCCTCTTCCTTAGGGAAAACATCTGGCATCTTTTCACCAACTTCTTTTAGTGCTAAAACTCTTAAACTTTATAGTCTTCATCTCCTCCTTTCTGTGTGGTGTGGGGATGGGTTGCTTGCTAAGACCTATTGAAGCAGAGCAGAAAATTCACTGAGCCTGGAAATACAATTATGCATTCAAATAGCAAGAGCTGGTGCAACATACGTGCACTCCAGTGAGAAGCCTTCACTATTTATTCTGTGCATTGCTTTTCCCTGGTTTGTGATGGTTCTTTGATATTTTGTGAGTCACTTACCTAGGGAGGATGTGGTAAAGTCACTTAGATTATAGTGCAAGAGGGGGTGTGAAATTACCACCTTGTTTGTGTGGTTGCTGTTGGTCAAAGTAGGCACGGTTCCATTTTACTCTTCTTTTTGACTGTGGATTTCTATTGCAAGATTTGAAATAAAACTGTTAGTCATTTGTATTTACTTGCTCTTGCTTTCCAGACTCAAGGTATTGTATTTCACAGGGTATTGTATTTCTAAACACAGAATGACTTTATAATTTAGACTGTTTGGAGATGCACGTGTTAGAAGGTCAATAATGTAATAAACCAGTTTTGACACAGTCATGCTTAATATGAGATATTCTATCAGGTGTTTCACAATTAGGTGTTAAAGAAAAAAATTTTGTGCTGACCCAAACTTTTTTTTTTTTGAATATTTGTAATTTGGTTTTGGGGAAGGATGTGTGGGGAGAGGTGATAGAAGGAAGACTGAACTCAGTCATCTTTGTTAACCCTATGATATACTTCACATGTAAAAGCAGGAAAACCAAAAGAAGAATGCTGTCATTTTTCAGTGCTCTGTGTTTCCTGCAGTGTGGTTTGTGCATCCATGGGAATTGGGTTAGGAATTACACTATGGTAATCATATTAGTAAGCAATGTAACTGTTTGCTTGAAGTGTTCGAGTGAGCTCAGGAGGAAGAGGAATGGAATTTGTTACCTCCTTCATCTGCTTTTGTAGGATAAGGTTCATACTTGGTTTTATAAACTTGAAACAACCATTGCATTTAGTTCTAATTATGGCTCATTTTTAGGAAGACTGTTGGTTGTGGGCACGCACTTTAGGCAGATGTATGCCTCTCTGGGGAAAAATGCTTTTTTGGTGAGGATTGATGCTGGAAATTGATTCTTTTCTGGTCACTGAAAAAAATAAATCAGATGAACCCTCAGATGTTCCAAAAGTTTGTGTTAAAACAACAGTCTGATATCCCAGGGCTTGGATCTCCTGGCTGAAGTGATTGCTGCTTTCATGAGGTATAGATCTCTGGACTTCAAGACAGCAGAAAGAAAATGTGTGATTTAAAGATGACATAGAAGTATTTTTGCTCTAGATTCAACTTGTCATTTAAAGCTGTTGTTGTATCTGATGGTGATCAAGTCATAGGTTCTAATAGTCACATTTATCCAACCTTCTGATATTTTGTGTGGTTTTAATGGTTTTGGACTATGTTTGATGAGCTACAGAGATGATGTAGACCTGTAAGGTAAGGCAGTAACCACAACCTCTGTCTTTGTCTCAGTCAGCTTTACAGCACAGCAAAACCCCACCAAGCAATATAAAACACTGTTAACATCTGTTTGGTATCAAAACATATCAGTGGTGCTGTAATGGCTCATTCCTGCTAGAGCTGAATATTATTTCTTCCTTTTACTTCCACTGGAGTCAGTAGGGAATAATCTTGTTGATCTAGAAATGTGCTGTTGTAAGTCATGGTATGGCCCGGTGATCACTGACAAAATTAAGACAATGCTTTTAGGATTCCTTTGCATTCCCTTTCAGTTTAAGTGTACTAGGTTTTTTCTTTGTCTGTTTTTGAAGAACCAGAAATAACTAGTGTGTGTTGCATTCTGAAATTGCCTGTTAGTGTCAAAACATATAAGGCTGAATATTGGTGAGAAATCAACTGAGGTGTTAAAACAAGTTGTTTTTAATAAAAGTCTTTTCTGACTTAGAACAGGCAATAATTAGACCTGTTATTTAGAGACCAGATTTTCGACATTGATGACCTAAGGTTTAGAAGTAATCTACCAAAAAAAAAATAAAATTCACTTTTGCTTTAAAGAAACTTAGTAACTTTTTAAATTTCTGTATGATGGATTGCTGGAAGAATTATCTTGGAAAAATAAACAGATGCTTTCAGCTTTTATTTGGGTCAGGAGTTTTTGTAATATAGCATGCTTAATGTTGAGACAGAAATGAATGTGTAATGAAAGAAATGTGTTTCTGTGAGGTGACATAGAGTGATGTGGCCAGTGAAGGGGAGGTGTGAGCTGCACACCAGTCGTGTGTCGTGGAACTGGATGGGTGGCTGGGGACAGGCACTTGTTTTCCATCAGTGTGAGTGTTTCAGGAAAAGTGAAGATGAGCAATCCAAGTAAGAGGGAATTTGCCAGTGTGACAGTTGTACGAGAAAAGCATTTGGCTTGTCACTTTGCTAGTGATTTTATCAGAGAAAATACAACAGTTGTGATAAAATTGTGATGTATTACTTCACCTGTGATGATACTGAGGTTAGCTAAAATATGAAGAGCAAAGAAACCCCTGAATTTCTCACATCCAGCTTTTTAAAATGTGGTGTTTTTTTTGTGTAGGGCTGTTCTGGGATTCTTTCAAGACCGTTTTTTGTTTCATGGTACTCCATTTTATTCTGAATTTCATAGCAAGATAAACAATTCTATTAAATTGTATTAAAATTTAAATTATATTAAACTGTCATGTAGACCTAAGTCTTGAAAAAGCTAACTTGGAAGAAAGAATAAAAGGGCTAATTAGAGTTTAATCTGAAGACAAGGTTACTGAGGGTAGATGTAAAAGCTTTCAGGTGTGCAAGAAGTATTTGTAAAGACACGGTGGAGAGTACAAGAAATAATGAACTTGGATCAAAGCAAGAGAGAGTCAGGCAGGTTGAACTTTATTACCATCAAATCAGCAGGGTTTTTTTTGGTTTTAAATTTTATTTTTTAAGCATAATGATACAGAAACTCAGGGATCCACTGCCTGGAAATCCTACACAGTCTCTGTTACCTGAGACCTTAAGCTCCAGTTTAGACACCTTCTGTGAGGAATGAGAGAAGTACAGATGAGCCGGGCTTGAGAAAGGAGTGGCCCAGATGACCTTTTGAGCTCTCCTTCCCAGTTTCTTTTTCTGTGAGCCTAAGAATATAAGTATAGAACTGAACAACTGTGAAAACTTTCACTGCCTCTCACATTTTTTTTTGTTTAATGGTGGTTTTTATTGACAGGGTGTAATTTTCGGCCAACACGTTTAGTTTGTTTGTGTGGCATATACAGTCTTGGCCAGTCATCTGTTGGCAATAACTACCATGTTTAACTACTTTCCAGGATGAAGCTGTAAGTGTGATATGCTATCAGTTTGTTGAGATTCAAGTTGTCCATTTTAAAGTGTTCTTTAATACTTGCTAAGGCGTGTAAGGACACTGTGCAGCTCTTTGGAGGCACCACTCAGTGACTTGGTGTGATTTCTGTTTTGGTTCTCGTTGCTTTTGAAAAAAATCTCTCCTTAGATCATGCCAGGTTTTCCTATCCTGCAATTTGGCTTTAAAGATATGAAATGCAGCTCTGGAATGTTTTCATCCTGTGTTTTTTTTTTTTTTTTTTAATCTGGTGTGGCCTGCTATTTTATGAACATTTGTGTAAATGCTTAATTCAGCCCTCATGAGTTTATTCATGACTATATTGCTAAGGCATTTGGGAGTTCATGATGTCCATACTTCCATGTGAATTTGGTTGTTTTCTCAGAAAGTGGAGCTTTTAAGGAGTTTTCTTCCCAAAGCTGTTGGCATACTGGGATGTTACTGTGCAATTGCTATTTGGGCAATGAAAGCTCAGCTCTTTGCATACCTTCCCCTTCTGCCCATGCACCAAATCTCTGGGAGAGCTGGGTGGGAATTCAGCTGCATGGGCCAGGTTCCACTCTCTCTGTTTGTCTGGAGTCCCCCCTTTTCTCCCTCCTGTCCTGCCAACGATGAGAGATGCAATGAGAAACTCTTAGTGTCTTCCCAGCATCGTCTTAGTCACACACGGTAAACCAAATGAGCCTCTTGAGGACAATGACTGTATTTACTGTTCCACCTGAAACTTGTGCTCAAAAATTTGATGATTGGATTTATCTGTTTGTCCATAAGGACAATTCTGTCCACAATACCAGGGCTGATGGATTTTTTTTTTTTTTTTTATTTTTAAATTTTTGTTATCTCATGATGTGTTTGGTCAGACAACCTGAAGTTATGCTGGAGAAACAATAACTTGTCTCTTATTCATCATGGCCTGAGTGTTTTGTGAGTTTTAATTAAGTTGGATCTTGAGAGGCCCACCTGCAGAAATAGTCTGATGAAATTTGTCAAATGAATGTTTAATTAAAACACACACCCACTAATGACTGTATTTTTTCTGTTTAAGGTTTTATCTACTGCAAATATGTATTCAAAGGACCTTCATTTTATTTTCTTCTTTTACAGCCTATTTGCTTCATAAGTGTCTGGATGGAAATGCATTCCCTTGCTATTTTAAGAAAAAAGTCAAACTTTTGATGTGGAAATACTTAAATGTTGTTAGACTGTGCAATTGGAACTGTTCATTAATCCAAAGGTTTAATAAGATTATTTCCCAGACTCTTTTCAATGGCTGATTGGCACCTAAATTCTTAAGCTTTACCATAGAAGTGAATTTTGGTGGGTTTTTTTTTGTTTGTTTTGTTTGTTTGTTTGTTTGGTTTTTTTGTGGGTTTTTTTTTTTTTTGGTTTTGTTTTGTTTTGGGTTTTTTGTGCTTTCAAACCTGGTTCTTTTTGTCTGCCTCATTCTCAGGGTCAAATTCTTGAAAACTTGCTTTTGGATGATTTGAGGAATTGTCTGCTTTCTGTTGCTGATCTAGCCCGTGGAAACATGGCACAACTTCGTGTGGTTCTGAAACCAAAGGCAAGGCTGTGTGGAATGTGCTACGTTAGTGTGGCAAGGACTGAGATTTGTTTTGTTATTCCTAAATTAAAACTGATCTATGCCCACAGGAGCTACTAAAGCCTGTAAGGTATCTTCCACCCCCCCCCTCCTCCCGTTACTTTGAAATTTCTGTAGCAGAAAGTCAGTTTCCGGATATCGAAACAGTTGGAACCACTTAGTAAAGAAATCTTAAAGATAAATCAGTAGAATATTCGGGTTTTTCCCACTAGAATCATGTGAGCTTTCCTGGCAGTCTGGCCAAGGTCAGAAGTGAATCTGGGCTTTTAATCTTTTATTCTGTTGAGGGCAAGCATGTCCTGTTGGTCTCAGCCATTATTACAGACTGTTCTCCTGATCAGTCTGAGTGCTACTGTTGCTTGAAAATAGAGTTCCCATTAAGTCCACTATGCTCTATTTTATGTTCCTTTATGGCCTGTTCCAGACAGTCGTTCTGTGTTGTAGTAGTAAAATTGTGATCTTTATTGTCATGAATTAGAAAAAAACCCCCATGTAAACAATTTAAAAAAAAAAAAAAGGCTACTTTTGAAGTAGTTTGACCCACAATAAATCATGTTAGGCTATCAGGAGGATTTCTGAAAAGCTCTCCTGTAGAAAGAATTGATATTAACGTTAACCAGCATAATATGTAGGCAGTATTATTCTGTGGTTCACTTTGCTTTCTTTGTTACTTGTTATGCTGCAGCTGAACATCTTTAGTATATTAAAAATTAACCAAGAATATATATGTAGTAAATAAATCTTAAATTATAGCTTATATGGTTTCACTCCTATTCTGGAGAAGTTGGAAAAGAATTTGCAGACTGTTTTGTAAATGTGCTTGCATATTGTAATTTAAAATAATGAGTATCTCATTGTGTTGCTAGCATTACTCATAGATTTACATTCCTTGTTTTTCATTCTCAGTGTATACATTGCTACAGGGAAATTGTAGGACCAGCTATGCTGAGTCTCAGGAAAGTTTATTAAGTTTTCCTTTCTGCGGTTAAAATTTGTCTAGTTCCCAAGTACTTTAAATTCAAGTTGGAAAATATGTTTTAATAAATATATGTATTTTTTTAGTAAATTAAGACTATTTTAAATAATATACCAGAACTTTTTGTAGTGTAAGTATTTATAAGCATGTAATATGCAAGTATTTTACACTAAGAAGCCTGAAGTATTAATAGTTTTTTAAAGAGGAGGGGGAAAGATGAAATAAAATGCTTTCATTTATTTTTAACTTTTTTCTCACCCTGAAATATCTAGAATGGTGCCACTTTTTTATGAGGATTATGCATTTTTTTCTGAAAAGGAATTTAGAAAATAAAACTCAATTGTTCAAAAAATGTTTGTCAAGCATTTTTATGCCTTTTTAGTCTTCTGGGAACTAGAATTGTAGAAGCTCTGAAGAGCTTTCACTGGGGGGTGATTAGAATCAACTCACAACTAGGATGGAGAAGTTAAATAAACCAACTTGTGAAGCTTTGCAATACACTTGCTGCTTTCTGGAAGCACCTAAAGTATACGAAAAGCACTTGTATGTTTAGGTCTGTAAAGGCTGGCTAACAAGTCACGTATTTCAGTATTTGCAATACTTATGTTACTATTTGATTGCTTGTTATTTTAATTACAGCCAGTAAACTGACAACAATCTGCCAAAAATTATACAGACTTTAATACTGTTTGTTGATTGCCAGACATGAGCACAGGGGCCGATCTGATTTACCACACCAAAGGTGGAACAAAGGGATGGAAACAGCAGAATAGAATTCTTTCCAGTATTTCAAACAAACATCTTTTGTTTGTAATATAGCTCAGTCAGGGATTTTGCTGTTAAACAAGTAAACGAAAAAGGGCCCAATTTGATTTAAAAAGAAGTTTTGCAATTTGCTCATTAATGTCACTGTAATATTGTTGGAACACACAGTTTGTGACTAACAAATTCATCAAGTGTCTTAGCCAAGTGTTAATTTTATACTAGTGTGGGATGTTGCAAATACAAAATAGAAGGAAAAATTCAAAATAAAGGCTACTTAAAAATTGACATTAAAATGAAATTGCATGTGGAAGTAGAAGTATATCTACAATATTTTCAAGAATCCATGGGGGAAGTTTTTCTCCATCTCAGAAATGAGTAAAAAGAACAAAGTCTATCTGCAACTGAGGAACATTTGAAGAAGGACAGTTGTTCAGACTTTCCAATGCTTGTCAGAAAGTTGGAATGATTGCACTTGGAACTGTGTCTCATTATTAATTTTTGGAATTGTCCCCACGTATTTTGATCAAAACATGAGAAAAAAAATCACTGCATGCAAATACAAACCTCAAAAAGTCAGTTAAAGAGGTTCTGGCTATGAACCTGTAGTCCATTAAAACAACATTGCTGTCAGTAAGGACAGAGGAGTTGAAAATGAAAATAAAGTTTTGGACTATTGAATCTTCCAGTTCCTTAATCCTTGCCATTCCCAGTGAGGTGGTCACATGTCGAATGGGGAGCAGGGGAAATGAAATACATGGTGGCAGGACTTAACGAAATGCTGTTCTGCTGTGTCGTATGTGGAAATACAATTTGATGTTCCTTCCTCCCTTATCCTCCACTGAAGTCTAATTCCTTTTGGCTGTATAAACTTTACCAGTGGTGTAAGCTGTGCTTAAAAGGTCATTGGGATTGTTGTGGTCTTTTGGTTGGTTTTTCTTTAAAAAGCCCCACAAACATTTCAGCACATTGTGTTGCGCCGTGCATTCCTGAGAACAGTTGCATCAGCATAGTTTGGGAGTATTTATGGAGTGAAGCCCTAAGGCCTGGTCTTGTTGCCCAGAGCCAATTTATATCTGTTTGTTTTGTGGTCTCTGTCCATCGTTGTCACTGTCCATGTGGCAGAGCTGCTGTGGCAAAAATGAAACTTTTCACTATCTGTGATGCTCTGTGTGACAGAATTTTTATTCCTTCAATTTAAAAAAGGGTGCTGGAGGGCTCAGTGAATGCATAGTGCATATTAAAATAAGTTACAAGGTTTCCAGACTAAAACCCTCAGAATCTGGTAAATGGGTGTGCTGTTGACTATGATGGCATCTTTTAGTATTTATCTATACATTCTGTTGTAAACAGGGTTTCTGCTTTAGTGTGCCAGAGATGTCATTTCTTGTTTGGGCTTGATTTCTGTGCAGCCTGTTTGTGGGAGTCCAGCAGTCTGTTGTGTAGAAGGGTCAGTGGAAAACCACGGTAAGAAAAGTTACTGCTTATAAGCTCTTTTACCTTGTGTTGCAAAACCTGGAATGTGTATGGTTTTCAAGGAGTCAGGTCCTTTCCTGGACAGATCTGTTCCCTTGGAATGCAGCAGTGGTGGGTATCAGTTAAAATCACAAAATCTGTTTCCTGGGGAAATGAGATGGATTTTTCTCCCTTTTCCTGGTGCACTGCTGGAAAGGTTTGTGATGCCTGGTTTTTTTCCCTGGAGTAGTTGCCAGCTTTGGCAGCCTGTTCTTGAGCCAGTCCGAACTGCAAATAAGCCACTCATTCAGCTGGGCACAATGCGTGACCTGATCCAACAGACAATTGCCTCCAGGAGGGGAAATCCCATTCCCTGTCTTGGAGTTGTATCACTTTTCTTCCTTTACATCAAATCTCCTGCTTGCCAAACTAGTTTAGCTCACAAAGTCAGCAGAAGCTAATAGTTTTTGTGGTTATCTTAGTATTGTTTTTGTTCTTGGGGATATATTGACTTGCCGAACAGTCAAATATTAAACTGTAGAAGTGAAGAGTGAAATTTGTGGTGTGGGAGACTGGAAGGGAGACAACTGAAGATTACCTTCTTTTAGCAGCAGTGAACTTTTAGGTCAACTTAGCAGCTGACACTGACCATACCTTTGGAATGGTATGGTGCTTCAATAATACAGGGCTTGAATGTCTGACTGTATGAAACAGTGCTCAGTATCATGCTCTTTGAAAAGGCAGGTCTAAAAATTTAATGTTGGCTATTTGAGTCATTTAATACCTTTGATCTTAACCTTCTTAGGTCTTAGTTTCATTATTTTTCAGATGAGAAAATATGCCTTCTCCATGACACATTTTATGGAAATGAATGTGTGAACACTCAGGTATTACAGCTGAAAGTGCCACAGAAAAGCACATTAGGATTTTCTTTTTTGAGAGCAGGATTTGATTAGTGTACAATAAACAAATTCTTGCTGAATAAGGCAGGATCTCTCTCATAGTAATTCTTCCTTTTGAGAAAAATGCAGAGCATGTTATTTTCAAAATTTAGTGTTTCCTAACTTTGACATGCCGGATTTTGCACCCTTAATCATGTTCATTTAGTCTGATTTGTGTCAAGTAAGTTTTCTGTGCACTGAAATGTAATTGAAAAGACACTAAGCACAAGCCTTAAACAGAGAATTGGGGGTGAATGTACTATGTTTTTTTTAATAAGATTTTATAAGTTTAACATTTATTTTAATATGTTATGCAAAATACCTCTGGTTCTTTGGTTGAACATTATGTCTTTATTGATTCTTTAATCACCTTGGTACCTTATTACCCTAATACATAGATCCTAAATAGCAGACTTTTCAAAAAACTCACCAATATAAAACTAGAACTCAAAAAATAAAGATAGTATAGCCAGTGGTAAAGTAATTTCAAAGAGAAGTTTCATTACCAGTGAGCTCTCTCTTTGTTGCTTACCAAAAGATGGGTTTAAGAAGGTGTTGCAGAATTTTGAAGTTGATGACAAAATCGTGAAGCTAAGTGGGAGAGAGAGAGAGAGTAAAACCACACTGAAATTTGGTTGTCACTCTCATTCTTTTAGCCTCTGTTTCCTATTCCTTCACCTTAATTTTGATTCTCAAGCTCTCAAACCCAGCACTTCTGCTTCTTTTCTGTTCAGGGATTCCTTATGTTGAGTAAAACTGCATGGGGTTGTTCATCTCCTGACCTGTCTTTGTGCAGGTGTCAGGCACTGGAGAAATGCAGTACTTTGCAAGGCAGAGGTAGAGCTGTTGCTGCTTCCCAGACACTTTGCCAGCTTCTGAATGTTCTCGGGACAAGAAGTTTTCAGGAACCAATCCAGCTGCTGCTTTGAAAAGTAACCCCAGGCCACTTTTTGGGGACTGAATGGCCTGGAAATATTTTTGACCAACTGGAAGTCTATCAATAAGAGTTGTAACTTCCTGCTCAGAATTGGTTAAACACATTTCCTGTTGCAAACATTAAGTATAAATAAAAATTAATTTGAGCTCCTGACTTTCTGTAGTGTGTAACTGCTGTAACTGGAGACTACCAAGAGACATAGTAATAAAGAGAGGATTACAGCCAGAGAAAGCAAATGCTCATTCTCAGTGCTGCTTTTTCAAAAGTCTTCTGAAGACAAATCTGTGTTTTCAGAGCCCTCATATCTGGATAGTGGGAGGTTGTTTTATCATGCTGACAGTTTAAATTTAATTTTTACTTTATTCACTGGAGAAATTGTAATTCATATTTGAGACTTGACAAAGTAAGAAGCTTCTTTTTTGCTGGATGGTGTAACAGAGGCTGATCCAGCAATTCAAGCATAACAGATGGCAGAGTTTCAGGAATGGAATGAAAATTAAAGTGAGATTATAAGCTAGGTATAAAGTACATCCAAAGATTTGATGTGAGAGAGAATAGTTAGAAGTGCTTCAAGGGTCACTACTGGGGACATTTAAGAGTTTCCTTTTTCAAACTCTTTATGATGATTATTCTGTAATAGTGTTCTGTGAGTTGAAACTGTATTGCTTTGTGCTCTGATCCTTGCTGTGATAACAGACAGATAATTTGGGGGAGGCTGGGATGCTGGTGGGCTTTCCTGCTAAGAGGAACAGGTTCTCTACCTTTAACTCTTCTCTAATGGCATCAAGGAGTTACAATATTATCCTGTAAATAGAAATACAATAACGAGTTGTAGGGTAGAACAACAAAAACCATGTTTACATGGGGAATACTTTGAAACAGCAGTCCTTGACCAGCCATCCCAATTATTTTCTGCACAGCTGCTCACATTCCAGCAAAAGAATGTCTTGTTTTGAATTAGCTTCATGTACTTCAACAGGGAGTCTTATTTATAGATCAAAAGTATTTTCATGGATCTAATCAGGAATGATATAAATTAGTGTCTCATCATAAACAAGTGCAGGGACTTGTAAAGTTTCTCTAATATTCCCTTTGCCAAGTTAGACAAGTAGTTTACAGCTTCTACACATGGCATAAACAGATTTGCACTGCTCTCTCTGCAGTGTGCTGTGAACAGTTGTTTCCCATTTCTAGCAGGTGGCAACATGTATTTGTTTACTGGCTTAGTGGGATACTTTTATGAGAAATATTTCTGTAGCCTGAGAATAAGGCAGTAGGAATGCTGGCTTTACAGTAATTGTCTGTATGCCATCAGGCTGGAAAATGAACACTGCGTCCTTACCTTTAACAGTATAATCATCTTGAATAACTTGCTTTGGAAGTTGAACTGACAGAAGCACTTATTTTTTAATATCTTGAGTACTTTCTACAAAATGATTTCAAAAGCAGATAACCAACCCTGAGGTCTCTGTCTCAGTTGGGTGTCCTTTTTCTTAGAGAATAGACTCTTGTACTTTCTCTCCCACCCCTTTCAGCTTTGAATTCTCCCTGTGCCGTGCCTCAGATGTAACCAGATGGGTGGAAGATACCCTATTCTAGGCTTGCTTTGCCCTAAACGCTTTTGCTAAGTGAAAGATGTGAGTTTTAATCCATCAGATAAAGTAAAGCATTTTGGGATGCTGTATATAAACATGGATGGTGCTTTTTCCTTGTGAAACACTTCATTTCATAGTTGATCTCTGAGGGTCTACTACTCACTCAGGCATTTGAGGTACTCTAGATTTTGGTTGAATTGGTACAAGGTTATGGACCACTGTAGTTAGTTCAATTTGTTGATGTGTGCATGGGAGCTTTTCCCAAGTGTGAGTGAGACATCTCACAGCAGAAAGCTCACAGGTGCTTCTTTGGAAATGCCATGGGTGTGTTGGTGGAGTCTGTCTTCACAGGTTTGGGAAAACATAAGTTAATTCCTTTTTATTGAGTGAGAGGCAGTCGTTGTCATTAGGATATGTTACAGAAGTCTTCAGAGTGCAGTGTTCAGTGTGTTCAGTCTAGTGGAGAAGTGGTGGCATGCAGGAAAAGGGATGAAATACTCAAGGTAAACTGTAGAGTAGCATGCTGGAGGCTATAAGAAGGGAATGTCTCTATTTTCAGGGCTAGAAAAACCTACACAATGAAATAATGAAAGTGTCTCTTAGTAACAGCCTGGACTAGAATTTTAGTTACGTGGAATTACAAATGTTTGATTCAGCAGGATTTAGACACAGATTGAATGTGAGCACCTGAAGAAGCCTGAATCTAAAATTGGCTCCAGTGTCACAAATGCCATGTTGATGGTGTCTGCTGTGACCAAGACTCAATTTTGTCTTTCCTACCACACAGATACATACTAATGTTTGGCTGAAATAAAAGAAAAACCCTACAGCCAAGGTTTGTCCTCAAGAGACTGAGATATTTTGCTGTGCCATGAGCCAATAAATCAATTAGTCTAAGGTCAGCCTTTCTGTTAATGCTGAACATTTCTCACAGACAGAAGATTTAGGGGAGGATGAGTTAAAATTGCAGTTCCTTTTTTTGCTTGGGCATAGCACCTATCACAGACCTTCCTTTCAGCCAACAGCAGTATTGCTTTACATCTAGGAAGATATTACAATACCAGTTACTTAACAGCTGAAGTCTGGAGGCATTTTTCTCACTAACAGTATTTGAAATACTTAACAAGTTTAGTTTAAGCAGAAGTTGGTTGCACTTGCATGAGAAAATCTCTTACAGTAGATAAATTTGTTGTGAAAATAGACTTCTCTTGGCTCACGGAGAGAACCTTGCCAGAGGAAAAAGTCTTGGTAAAATTTGGAAGAGAAAAGTTCTTGCAGCTTAGAATCACAAACCTGAGGGGTGTGTAAGGGGCCTCTGTAGCAGATCTCATCCAGCCTCCCCATCAGAGCAGAGCTCTTGACAGCACGGAGTCGTACCAGCTCTGGCTTTGTCTGCCTCACTTTGGAGATCTCCAGGGTACAGCTTCCACCACTTCTTTGGACAACTTATTCCACTGCTGAAATTCCTAGACCCTGGGGAAAAGGTTTGAGACCAGTGTGAACCTTCCAAGCTGTGACTTTTTTTTTTTGAGCCCTGCTGTTCTCTGTGCTGCTGAGATGAGTTTGGCTCTGTGATAGTTGTTGTTCCTGAGCAGACTCATTCAGGTCCTTTCCTGCAGGACTGCAGTCTGTTCCCAGTCTGCACAGATGTGTGGGGTCATTTTAGCCCAGGTGTGCCATTTTCCACTTCTTATGGGTATCTTTTTGTTGGCCCAGTCCCTTAGTTTTTCAAGGTTCCTTTGAGCTGAGTATCTATATTATATCAATCCTCCCTTTTCCAGGCTTTGATATCATCATTCTGCTTGCTGTAGGTGTATTCTGCTGCTTCCTCCAGCTTACTGATATAAGGATATCAAACAAAAATAACCTCTGGGGTTGCTTGGTTTACTACATGTCACCAGCCAAGCCACTGATTTAAACTCCTTGGGCTGAGTGGTGCAGCCAGTTTACAGCCCTTGATATGCAGCTCTTCCTTCCTCACCTTCCAGCTGAGACCACTCACAGATGTGGGGCTTTGGCCTAAAGGTGGTCCTTGGCCACACCAGGGCATTTGGGTTGGGCAGGCTGGTTTATCTGTGATGAATCTGTTTGGGGTATATAAATACCTTCTCCTTCATCTGTTTTTGTTCTTCTGTGTGCGATGATTGTCATATTAGTAAATGCTAAAATAATCAGTGCATGTGTGTACATGATCACTGTCATATTAAATCCCTTCTTGCACCAGTTCCCTCTCGGTACAAAGAAACAGGTTCCTGCTTCACTTTATAGGGGAAATGAGAAAAATCACCTGGAACATTTCTTCTTTGCTTTTATAATAAAATGCTTATACAAACTAACCTGTGACTGAAATAAGCAGAATTCACATACTAAGTCAAAATCTCATGCAAAAAACTGTGTGTTAGTGCTGAGTAGCTTCAGTCCTGTAGTGGTGTAGTTTGTGATGGTTTGTAAAAGCTTTCCCTGAAAAAAACCAAAAACAACACTACAACAAAACCAAGAATTGACTCAAAGTTTGCATTCTCAGGAGCTGCAAGAAGATTTGGATGTAGAAAATATGTATTACTGTGTGGGGAAACATTTTTGTAAAACTTAAACTACAGTGCTATCTGGCTTGGCTGCCTATTGTTTTATTCCTACTAAAACAACCTTGAAAATTAGAGGAAAGCAGGAATTATATGAAAAGGGAAAGAACAGAATTTGCCTCTGGCGAAACATGTTTACAGTAACAGCTGCTCTCAGAGGAACTGCAGGATGTTCATAAAGTAGTTTATTTTTGTTTTTATCTATATAGCTGGTAAAGAATCAAGTCAATTGACTTAGATATATAGGAACCTAGTGTTAATGCTGTGAAAAACAGCTACATTTTCCCACATGAGGGTTTTGGAATAGTTTATGAATGCTTTTGAAGAATAAAATGTAGCAATAGCTAACAGAAGTAATCAGGATGGTAGTTACCACATAGCTGTGGAGAATAAGGTTTATTTTATTTTGATGCATCATAGGCAGGCACTTTTTGGGGGCATTTGCATGATCCATCTTATTGCGGTGATCTTTTTTTCTTACAGGACAGAAAGTGAAGTGTCACTGATTCAAAGTCTTATTAAAGTTTACTGATTTTGATTTTAAGACTTTTTTTAAAGGCTCTACTTTTTTTATTTTTTGCTGCACAGTTTGTTGTACGTGGCTTGTGTAATTGTCATCAGCACAAAGCTTAATCACAGGCAAAGATTTAAAGTTTTTTAAGTTATGGATCTTGGTATGGTTAGAACTGTTCTTTAGAATCAGCAGAGAAAAATAAAATAAACAGAATTGAGTGAGTGCAGTTCTTTGAACTTTACAGAATGCTGAAGTTCAGCTAAAAGCATATGTAGTATAAGAAAAACACAAACCAAACAGAAAATGTACATGTGAAGACCTCCTGGGCTCAGCAGTAGATGCGTGGGTGTCCTTGTGGTTATGTATGTCTCTTGAATTTCCAGTTCCAGCCTTTTCCCTGCCGGTAAGTTCATAAAAGCTGTTGTATTGCATTAATCTTTGTCTGCTGTTTTAAACTCAATAAAGCTGCACCACTTTGTCATGACACAATCTAATATCTCTGAGAAGACAAGTGAAAAAAAGCTCTGGAAGATGCAACAGCCCAGTAGCAGCATAAGTCTTGGTTGTTTTTTTCTTTTTTTTCCAGTTTATATCATCTGAACTTGTGTGATGATGCAGCATGATAAAATTTTGCTTGTAATCATTCTGTTTCTTTGTTGTTTGAGATTAAATTTGTGAATCCTGAGCCTTTTGTGAGCTATTGAATGAGGGAAAAGTCAGTGCTTGAATATACGTTTAAAGTTCTTGTCCATTTTACTCATTTACTTTTTTTACTTCATTTACTTTGAAGAGGTTTCAGACTAACACACATTAGGAGGATTTGCACTTTGACTTCTTGATGACCTTTCATACTGTGTTTCCAGAGCTGCATTTAAAGGTGTCCATCACTGTATGTGAGAGTGTTTCAGCCCTTTTTCTGAGCTTTTCTGGACAAATGGAGTTCATCTGTAGAGAACTGAGGTGCATTCTTCACAAGGAAAAGATGTAGTACTAAGTTTGTTTTTGACCGAATTTTTCTAATGCATGTGAGATTTTTTTTTTTTGGGTAAAGTCCCATTCACTCTGTCAGGATTGAACACCTAATTTGGCATTATTTTTTTTGTTTTTGTTTTTTGAATCTCTTGCCCTGGACGGAATGTTCCAGGTGTGTGTTTATCCTATCAACTTACAAAAAAGAAACATTTCTCAACATCAGTCTTTTCTCTTCATACTGAACACTGAATGTCATGCTTTCTATGAAAGTTATTACACTTTGCTGTTATATATTACAATGATGTGTACTGACTGCTGTCTTAAAGTTTGTGTATTTTTAGTTATGTGAACGGAAAGATTACTTAGATGTTCTAAGTACTATATTTCTTGAATGTGATGAAAAAGCATATAATGGGTTGAGGACCAGATTAACAATTATTTAACAGCTATTTGAATTAAATTGTGGCAAACTGCGTATGAAATATAAATAAGAACATTCTGAAGAGCAGAAATAAGGTGGTGCTCTCATGTATCCCTTCTAGAACCCTGTGCTGGAAGTAAAATAGCTTAGTCCACTGCGACTTAAAATATTCGTAAAACATATAATAAAAGTAAGGTATAGAGGTATTTGTTGTGTTTTATGCTGTATCTAATGGTGTATTAGGTTTTGGTGCTGCAGTGCTTTCAATTTTCTGTAATAAATCCAGAATGTACATTCAGTGCTACATTGCATATTTGTTGCTTCTGCTTATGACCCTTTTACTATCAGAGTCAATGAAATGAATCACTTGCAGAAGACACCCCAGGGACAAGTTCTCTATTACGATGACTTAACAGGTCTTTCATGTCTCCGGGTGGTACAATAAGAACAAGTCTAAAGTCATCTTGGATGGAATTTCTGGTTGCAAGGGGTGCCTGAAATGTCTCTGGCAATTTTTTTTCTTTTGAATTTAGCGATTTAGTGTGTTGTAACTACGAGAGAGAGAAAAATACTCGGAATAATTCTAATAAACACTTCAAGAATTGATGACTAGAACAGAAACATGTGGATTAAATTAGTTTTCACTTCAAATTGGTAGTAGATTATTAGGTGGGTGTATACAGCAACATGTCTCCAGGACTGAGTTTTTTTGTGCTCATCCATCAAAAATGGTGTTTGTCTGAAATGGACACTATTAATCCATTAAGGTTTTAATCAATGATATACAGCTATAATCAGTTTTTACTAACTGTACCGTTCTATAAATTTTCTGAATACATGAACATCTCACTAACTGAAAACTGTAATGACTTAAGATCTGCAGCATTTCCTCATGGGAGTAATCCATCCTTACCAAGTGATTTAATTGGAGTTGATTGAACAAGTCATGGAAGTTAGACGTTGCTTTTAAAGGCCTTTGCTAGTCTGAGGCTAACCTTGCAATGTCTTGTTCTCTTGCAGCACATACCAAATATAAATCACATTTGGACAAGGAGGGCACAATAAATGTGCTAGAAATGCTTGAATCAGTAACGGTTATAGCTGGGATTTTTTTTTTTTATTAAGAAAAACACATCTATCAATGCAGAGATACAGTTTACTTTGCCAAAAAGGAAGTACTACAGGCATTTCTGGAGTGCAGTGCAGTTGTGAATGGTGCTCAGTGTTATTAGATTGTAGTTTATAATGAGAAGTAATGAAGAAAACCCCATTTTTAGTGTTTCACAGTTAAAACTGATGCTTTCAGTTGTGTGTGGCTGAGAAAAACAGGACTGATGGGAAGGAAGATGTAACAAAAGGTAAAAATGAAATGTGAACTTTTTTCTAAAAGGGAGGGGGGGGGGAAAAAATCACTGAAAGTATTACAAATGCATTTCTGAAGTATTTTCTGGAAAAAAACCCGGCCCTAGCAGGCACAACTCCGACACGTTTGTCAATAGACGACAGCTGAGTTAGTGTGGCTGTCACTAGAAGAAAAGACAGTATATATTTTGTCTTGAAGAAGAAACACTGTTCTTTGGAAGAACTGTAAGAGGATCGATATCAAACCATAAGGCCTTTTTTTACTGCTTTACTCATTTTTTTTCTTTTTTTTTTCCTTTTTTTGTACACTGAGAGAATTTATGTTGTGAGGGAGCAAAGTTCTAATCATTACAGAACAATCAAACTGAGATTTTAAATTGGTGACCTCCAAGGTTTTCCATGCCTTTGGAGATTCAGTTTCCCCTGTTGACAGTGTAAATATTATCAGACTAATATTTGAACATAAATGCTTGTTTAAGGGTTTTTCAATGTGTCTGAAGTTCAAAATTTCACCATCTTTAAAAAATAATTTGAAATATCTCTCTAGGGATAACTATATAAATAAGATGTCTTTGCTCTTATGTAGATGCATTTAAAGGAAAGAAGTAAAAACTTACTGTTTGACTTTGCTCAAATAAGCTTAAATCCTAGTAGATAGGAACTGATACAATATTTATTTCTTTTATTACATATTTTATGTCTTCATAAAGGATCTGGTTTTATTTTCATTTGTATTAGTCTATATAAGGGCTTTGGTGTCTGACTCAAGGACTAGGAAAAAGGTTTCATCTTCAGCTCTTTACTGTCAAACTGGAGTAAATGCTTTAGGAGGAGACATCAAGCTATCACAGACCAGAGGAAGACTGGCTGTCATATTCCTCAGAGCTCTTTTTGCTGGGTGATGTGAAAATAGGGAACCCTGAGGTGCCTGTACTCGTGTCTTTTTTGAGTTCTTTTTCTCCTCTGATTTTTTTCTTTAGACTAAAAAGTTTAAAACAGTTGGATAGTAAATTGACTGCAAATTATTCTGAATCAGAGGCATGCAGGCAGAATCACTTGAGTCTCATTTTGTTAGGCATGGTGCTCCACTTTAAGCTTGTGTAATATATGTGAGCTCACCTGAAAATCCACTGTACTGAACATTCAGGAGTGGAAGTCTGCCTCACTGCAGGTGGGAAAAAGGAGAGGAGGTGCTCTGAGTTGCCATTTTTTTATAAATGAGTAAAACTGTTTTTCCTCTGAGGTTTTACTTTGTGACATTTGATGAGGTTAGCCCTGAAAGCTAGAAGTATTGCAAGGAATTTGTGGCTTGGAGGGGTGTTTCTCTTTTTTTGGTTTTGTGGGGATTTTTTTGTTTGTTTTTTGGGTTGATTTTGTTTTGGGTATGGGGGGCTTTCAGGGGCGCAGGGGTGTCTCTGTGTTTTTTCTCTGCCCCAAAGATGGGAATAGCTGATCTTTTGAGTTTTGGATTCCAACAAATCAAGTCTTTGTCACGTTCCTGAAACTCTGCAGTTTGCCCAGTGCCCTGTTGCTCGAGTTTGAGGCTGCTGTTGAGCGGCATTGCTGCAGGGTGTTCCTTTGGGGCCGGATGTTCCTGGTTTCCCTGGGCTGAAGATGGTTTCAGCGTGACCACGGGACATGTGGCTCTCTGCAGAACAGCACCATCACATCCTGTTTCCTTGCCTTCCCTCTGATCTTCACCCACGAGCTCTCAGCAGAGCCACCTCCCCATTGCCTGGCACAGCTCCATCCTCCCAAGCCTCTGCTTGGCACAGAAGGGGCTGCCATTGCCTGTCGGTGCCTTCCTAAAGAGACTCTTGTTCTCTGGCTGGCTTCTTGGGAGCTCTGCATTGGGGTGTACACTGTATACACTAATGCATGGTAGTTCTGCCCCTCGCTTTGAGTGTCTTTGAGTTCGGCTTTGTTTAGTCCTGTGGAGCCCTCAGCTGCCTCGCTTGCTCAGGCTTTCCTCTGGCAAGGCTCTAGGGTAGCTGGCCTGAAGCAATTCCTTAATTTCTTGGCAGCAGGTTGGCAGAAGACATAACACAAATTTTCTAAGAAATCATATTACTTTAGTGCTGTTGTTAAAGCTGTTGCTTACTATAAACATAGGAACAGCCTTATATCTCTGTGCTCTGGGGTTCTAGAAACTGTCAGATCTTACCTTTCCATTATCCCCTCACCAGGAACAAGATCCAGGTACACAGGCACTTGTGTTGTTGAGATGGCAGATGCTGAGAGGAAATCTGTCATAAATACCTAGAGAAACTCTGTACAAACCAAACCGTATCTTCTCTTTGATTAGCTGGGCAGGTTGAGCTGCTTTCCCCCCATCTGCTTTTAAGAATATTCTGTTTTTTGATTGTCTCAGTATATTTTCTAGTGAACCTTCCTTTTCAACAGTCTTACTGAGATGCAGGCTCTAGGTCTCTGCTACTGTAGCAATGATGATTCCAGTGCTTACAGGCTTTATTTTATTTTATGCATCTCATGTTCTCACACCAGAGGATTGCATTTTATGCACAGTAAACCTGTATTAAAATGTGTTTGTTGTCTTGTCTGTAATAAGTGGGTCAACGCACTTAAAATCCTGTCACGCTGTCTACTTTTGTCTGTATTTCAACGGGTCTGCCCATAATCAGGGCGTCAGGATACAGAGTGTTCGAGCATCTAAGAACAATAAAAACAGCTTTCATGTAATTTTCAGGGGTAAAGGTACGGCCTCTGTAAAGGTGTGACAGGGTTCCCTTGGTAGATACATGGGAACAAGAAGTTACCAGTGTGTGTTCTGAAATAAAAGGTGCTCCATGCCCAGGCTTGGAGACTGGGCTGAGAGAATTGGAATTGTTCAGCCTGGAAAAGAAAAGGCCTCTGGGTGACCTAATTGCAGCTGTCCAGTACATAAAGGGAGCCTACAGGAAAGATGGAGAGACACTTTGTAAGGGCATGTAGTGACAGGACAAGGAGAAATGGCTTCAAGCTGACAGGGGGCAGGTTTAGATTAGATACCAGGAAATTAGGTACTAGGTATTAGGAAAAAGTTCTTTACTGTGAATATGGTGAGGCACTGGAACAGGTTGCCCGGAGAAGATGTGGATGCCCCATCCCTGGAAATCTTCAAAGCCAGGCTGGATGAGGCTCTGAGCAACCTGGTTTGGTGGAAGGTGTGCCTGACCATGGCAGATGGTTGGAACAAGATGGTCTTTAAGGTCCCTTTCAACCCAGGCCTTTCCATGATTCTGTGACAATAGACTTGTGAATTTCATTGAGACATTCCCAGAGGATTAGCCTAAAGAACTTCAGTTAGGTTGTACTTGGAGCTGTACAAATGTACTTGAGATTGGAAGATCAAAAAAATGTTGCCATAACATCAAAAAGGAAGAATTCCAAAAGTGGTCCACGTCTCTTGGGAAGACAGATCGGGTCTGAAGTAATAGTTCTCTTTGGGTATACAAAACTCCACAGGTTATTTTATGACATGAAAGGATATAATCCTAGACCTTGCCTGAGCCAACAGTGGATTGTACTGAGTTACATTAGTCTGGGCTGTGAGCAGAGTCCTGCAGCTTCTGCCTGGCCAGGAGGCCTTTTGCTTGCCTGTGGGCAATAAATGGGCAGTCGTTTGACAGCCGAAAACTTGGTTCTGTTTTGTGGGAAGGGAGGCTGTGTGTCACTGAGCAAGGGTTTGGGCCATTTTGCCTTTCACTTTTCTTCTAATTAATTCTTACAGCTCCTCCCTGGTTATCTCAGGTGCAGCCGCAGAGCAATAACGCTGCTCTGCTTCTGATTCTCTTAGCTGTAATTTTTATTCTAAGGACTGTTAATAAGACTGCTCCAGAGACACTGATTGCCAAGCTTATTTTAGCATCTCTCATGGTTTTAAGACCATTCTTGTACAGTTGTTATTATATATTTGAGAATTAAAACAAAAAGTGTGTGGAGGAGGGGAGGCTGCTAATTTGTAGCTATAGAGAATTCTTTCAGTTTTCCGATACGTGTACTTATTTAGAATCTATACAGTGTATTTTCTTTATTGCTGTTTTTAGAACAAAGACCTTTGCATGAACTTTGTTCTACTACTTTATTAAAAAGGTTGGAACAGAGGAATTAAATGAATGCCAACGTTTTCTTACTGTAATTTCATAACTGGTTGTTCCAGGTTATTTTTGAATTGTAAATTGTTCATTCTAGTTTAACTTTCAGAGTAAGCAGCAGGTATGATAAATTCAAATCCAGTATACAGATACTTCTTTTAAGCACGTATTTTCAGCATTCTGTGCTTTATATTCCAATATTCAGTAATAACCAGTATTCAGTATCCCCTGTAATGCTTTAAATCGCTTTTCCATATTTCTTACTTTCTTCCTGAAGTTTTTCTAAACCAGTTACATTTATCCTGATTATTTGCCCTCTCTGTTTTCATCTTCAGAATGTTGAAAGTTTACTTTAGCTGTAAGCTTTTTTGTAAATTTAATTTTTGCTGAGTCTTTTCAGATATGTTTTATTTTGAAGGTTTTGAGTAGTGATTTCCAAAACTAGTAATAAGAACAGCTGTAGTCTTTGAAGCTTTAAACAAAAGAGCTTTTTTTTAAGGACCAGAGTTTGATGGAAAGCCAAGAATAATGCACGGACTAATACTGATGTACTACAGATGGTCTAAATTTCTCATCTTTGTAAGGTCTAGATTTCTTGTCTTTGTAGTTAATCTACAGTCGTCCACTTTCAGCTGTAAAAACTTCTGAGAAATTAATCTTCTCTATTTCATGATCCCATTTTTTTAACCTCGATAATCATAAAATGGCATTAGAGTGAGAACTGTCTAGATTAATTGCTGCACGTTTCTTTTGATATCATAGGATTTTTGCAGTTATGTTTTATATGGATGTTTTATTCTTTTGTCCATTAAAAAAACCTGAAAGCAATTAATGATCTTGCTGTAGGAAAGTCTTTCAGAAATTCATTATAAGTTTGCCTTTGGTTTAAATTTCAATTTTGCAATGGAATTGGAGAACTTTCCCATTAATTCTCTATTCATTATTTAAGTCTTTCTGTTAAGGGATGTGCTACCTTAAATGTTCATGTATTTCCACAGTGTTTGTCCAGTGTATTTACATGTTAATGCCTAGTTAATAACTACACTTCCTAGTACCAAAGGGATTGTTCCTCACATAATTTGTGGAAGCTGTATTTCTGTTCCTGAAAACAAACTTGGTTGAAAAATTAAGCTTTTAAGGGAATTGCTCACTGAAGTAAAGCAATACTGTAAGTAGTACCAACTGAGTATTGACATGAAAAGCAGGTATATGTTCTTTGCTTTTGTTTTCAGGTACTTTTTTTCTGTGTGAGTAGCAGGCATAACTCTAGAAACACTAATACATTTGAATGAACACATGAATCAACTAGTCTGATGTTAAAATTAGAATGACTTGGGATTTAAATAGCCAGTAATGTTTTAAAAGTGCCTATTGCACAAACCCAGTAGGAAATTTTAATGAAGATATTCGAAAATTTAGACTCTTTATGCACACACACATATATAAAATATATATAAAACTAGATTATTTTAGATTAACACAGTAACAACTGGTCAGTAATAAGTATCTTGAGCCTGCTTTTAGATCATGACAAACATAAGACTCTTGACTAACTTGACTTATTTCTGTTACTTCCCGATTTTTAACTGAGTATTCCATCACTGAGGTCATATTCTGTCAGCTCAGCTGTCTTTTTAAGTTGTGCTTGATTGACATGTGACAATTATCCATATTGCTGCCTGGTATCATCCTCAAGCAGGGTTTGTGTACAAGCAAGATGTGATCTGAGCAAAGACAGTGCAAAATCAGAATACAAATAATTTGTAATGCAATTAAATGTTAATCTTTTTTCACTTCGTAAATATTACCTTCATTACATGCATTGTGTTCCATTTTTTTTGGCAAACAGGATTTCAAAAAGTAATTTATTGATCAAAGACTGTCAATTTTGGCATGTGGGCGTAATTTTTTACAGTTAAAGCCTTCCATCATATTTAGAAACTAAATTCTGTTTCTACAAAACTCTGACATAAAGAGTATTATTTCTAAAAATCGTGGAATCATTAAGGTTGCAAAAGACCATCAAAATCATCATGTCCAACCATTAACCCAATACCACCATATTCAACATGAAACCATGTCCCCAAGTGCCACACCCACACACCTTTTGAACACTTCCTGAGGTGGTGCTTCCACCACTGCCCTGGGCAGGCAGTTCCAATGCCTGACCACCCTTTCGGTGAAGGGATTTTTCCTGTGTTACGTAAAAGTAGAGAATAACTATATAACTTAAGTTAAAAAGTTAATCACAACCCCCTTTATTTTGCGTGAAATATTAGTCACATCTGATGAAAGTCAGGTTGGAAAGCGATTATATTTTAAAAATACACTTTTAATAGTGTAAAATTTGAAGTTCACAGCATTTTCTTTAATTTTCAGGTGCAGTGGCGTTTTTGCTATCGATGTTCATTGATTGGGAACTGTAGTGATAGATCAGGGTGTAATGGCTTCAGACTGAGAGAGGGGAAACTCATGTTGGATACATGGAAGAAATTCCTTCCTGTGAGGGTGCTGAGGCCCTGGCACAGGTTGCCCAGAGAAGATGTGGATGCCTCATCCATGGAAGTGTCCAAGGCCAGGCTGGATGGGGCTCTGGGCAACCTGGGCTAGTGGAAGGTGTCCCTGCCCGTGGCAGGGGGTTGGAATGAGATGATCTTTAGTGTCCCTTCCACCCCAAACCATTCTGTGAATCACTTAGTGATGATAATGGGTTGCATTTAGAAATACATAGGGATGCAAAATGCTTTGAGGCTTTTTTTTAAATAATCCAGGAAGTTGAGTACCAAAGACTTAGTTATTTTTTAATAAAATGTTGACGTGCCGATAGTTGCTATTGCTCTTGAGATGCAAAAAGATGCATTTAGTTCCGTATTATCTATTTAATTTTGATGGAATGACAACTGAGGAGGAAATTTCTTTGTAATTGAGAAGCCCAAGAATAGTTCTTATAATTGGTTTTAGGCATGGCTTTTAGTGTATAATAGGGGTCAGATATTGATCTCAGTAAAATAAAACTTTCTATGGGGATCATTAAATCATTTATTCTGTGCTGGCATTGGCCAAAGTTATTACTTAACTTGTCATTGTTGTAGCCAAAATTTCCTTTGAAATCATTTATTGCTCGATGGGATTTTTAACTGTGCTAATTAATATGATTATTGGTTGCTTCCTAGTAATTAAATATCTAGGACTACTTTTGGGATCTTGTGCCTTTGTCCATTAATCTGTCATTTACAGTAATAATATCCAAGATGTCAGTATCAATTCAACCTTTATAGACTCACTATTATTAATTTATGCCATAGCTCTTTCAGTCTTTAGGATATGCAGTTAAAACCATCCTACCTCTGCAATCAAAAACTGCACATTGGATCTGTAGGCACTCCTTTGCTTTCAGGGTTATAGGAGGTTTTATTGATTCTTAATTTGCTGTTGGTTTTTTCCAGTGTTGTCAAATCTGGTATTTTAAATGAGCAGCAGAGTATTAAGAACTGGAACTGTGATTCGCTTTGGGAACGGTGGCAGATGCTTTGCTGCTTTCAGAACCCATTGTGCTTGTGCTCTGCCCTTCTCTGGCTTTGCCCACTGGGGCAAGCACAGCCCGCTGGAAATGGCCATCCAACATTAAACAAAAAGCAGGGAAACTGCGATTTTAGCCATTGCCAAGTCTGACCACTGTAACGTCTAGAACTGCATCGACAGCTTTTGTTAAAACATTAGATAACTACTTGTAGGTGGATGGAAACCCAAATGCAGTGTGTCAAGGGGGATTTATTTGAAAAGGGCGCATTCTAAGAAGTTGATTGTTGTACTTATAAAAATGTTTCATTTAAACTGCCAATAAATGTAGCTTCTAAATGAAGTGAAACGCTTCTCAAGGCTTAGTTTAAAATGTCTGAAGTTGCTACGTTTGCCTTATGGAGAAGTCAAAGATACCTCTAATATTTAAAAGCAAAGTGGTACGCCATGGTATTTCAGAGAAGTGTTTGGGTCTTTAGCTGTAAAGTAAAGAAATTATAAAAGTTAGATTTCTAAGCTCAGTATTTCCATTTCCTTTGAACAAATCTTCTGGCTTCTATTAAATTTATCATTTCATAGAAATACTTGAAAATCTCACAGACAAAATTTCAGTTCTTTCTATTAAAAAAATAATTTAATCTTACATTTAAATATATATTGTCAAGGTTGATTGCTGCTTAATTGTATTTTTTTCAGAGAATGTCCATCTAATGGAAAATGAAAGCTTATTTAGTGGCAAACTGTTTTTGCTTTCTAACATATGCTAACATTTTTAGAGTTTATAAATACCCAGTTGTATAGTTGCCAGCCCGTATGTGTTCTTGCATATAGATTTCAAAGCATCAGATAAAAAAATGATGCTTCAGGAGGGAACAAGCTTTAGCTTCAAATTGTTTGGGGAATTGCACCCAGTGGTAAGTGCTGGTGAGGGTCTCATCACTGGCACGAATGTGCAGTGGTTTAGAGGAAGTGATTTGGGGGAATGTATTTCCACACAGAGGACATGCCAGTGGAAAGGGAATACCAAGGAGAGAGATTTTTGTTGTTGTGCAACTATTGCTTGCTATTCGGTTTTCCTCAATTATAGAATAACTTCAATGTAATTTAGAATGATCTTGGATTTAATGAGCAGGTGTACTGGATTTTACCTCTTGCAGGCATTTCACTTTTCCTGAGTTGATTCCAGTGTAAAAATCTGTTTGTGTGCACAAGTGTTAAACGTTCTTGAAGTCCATGGCATGGCAATCCTTGACCTGCTTGCTGGGACAGTCCCCAGCTTGGGATGTGGGGGAGTGTGGCAGGGACCATTCTCGGGGTGCTGGAGCTGCCCTGAGCACCCTGGGGCTGCTTGGTCTTGGAAGTTAGACAAGATTAAATGTTCTGTTTCCAGCTGCAAGAGGGAAGGGGAGCAGTGATGTGCAGGGAGGCAGGTCCTGTCTGAAGGAGAAGGACAAACAGCTTTGTGATGTAAATGATGAGTGCACTCCAGACAAGCTCCAGTCTGTGGTGGAGAAGGCATTGACTCTGGCTATCCATCCCTTTGACCTGTTGTCACCCCTCCCGTGACTTGCTTTTCAAACGCAGACTGTGCCCTCTGGAAGAAAGAGGCTGAACATTTGCTCTCTGAGGACCTTAAACTATAAAATATATCCTCACCTGAGGTGAAATGGATAGGGTTGAGCATTTCTCCATTTGCCAATATTTACTAAAGGCAAGACCTGGATTTTGTTAAAACAACTGGGAGCAGAACATTTTTTTTCCTAACCTGGAATATTGTTAATCAGCCAGAATGGAAATTCTTGCACAAATGGAGAGCAAGCTTTCTAGAATCTTTAGCCATGCATTTTCTAATTTTTTTTCTCCCAGTGGGCATTTTATAGCAAAATAATAGTTCAAAATAAAGGCCCTTAATTAACAAGTAAAGAACTGACCCAATGCCAGCAACAACTGAATCACCAGTATTTTAGGCCATCTGTTGTAGGATTGTCAGATAATTCAGAATTTGACATTTTACTCCCTTTATACAGATAATTTTTATCTAGATCTTGACACAGAGAAGCTAACCATCTCAATCCAGATAAGCGATATTGTCAGATAAAACAAAAGCACATGTTGTACTTTTGTCTATTTTAAGACTTGATTTTTTCAGAGAATGATTTTTTGTTTGTTTTTGAACCGTAATATAATTGCAAATATACTCGTTGTGGAGTCTTGAACTGCTGATGTTATTTATTCAACCAAAAAGACATTTATGTTTTCAAATCTAATTATGTGTAAGGAGAGCTGGTATTCAAATATTCAAGAAAAGGTTGCAGGGTCTTTATCTTTTGTAGGCAGTCTTTGAACTACTTCTGAAAAAGTAATACCAGCAGCCAAAGCAAGGTGAACATTATTTGGGCCCTGGTTGCCATGTTTTTTTCATATACGGAGATTTCATAATTAAGTATATTTTAAAACTCCTTTATGTGCACTAAATTAAAACATAAAAATCATGGTGTTTTTAATGAGACCATTAAGGTGTACGTTGTACTCCTGGCTCTTTACATATGAAAATCCCATGGTCGTGTTGTAGACCACAGGTTTTTCTCTAAGTCCACTTGTTTCAAGAAAGTTTTTAAAAACAAAGACCAATTTTGTTCCCTACCTGCTTACTTTTTCAAGTCAGGACATCTCTTACAGGTTTGTTTTTTTGGTGGTTTTTGGGGTTTTTTTTTGGCATTGCTGCAGTTCTAGCTATATTCCAGATACGGTTTATTAAAGTTGTCTCAACCTCTCTCCAGCCATGGATGCCTTTTATGTTTTCCTTCACACTTGGTCTGATGGTTGTTGACCTCTGTGTTTGAGTTGCTCATACTATTTTGGCCCAAATGGCAGTTCATGGAAGTCGGGGTTGGGCAACTCAGAGATTCTGTAAAGGATGGCAGATATCTTTTCATTGTTAGAAAGTAATTTTTTCCTCCTTTTTCCTGTACAGCATTACAATTCATTACTATGCAGAGCAGGGAGGAAATGTTTTGTCTCTTAATAAAAGTGTAATTTTAGCATCTCCTGGTATTTGATTCAGAGGGAGCTTTGAGATTGTCTCTTCTGAAGTTTGTTTTGAATTTGGTTTTTTAAAGAAGTTGCCTTTTTTTGTTTGTTTGGGGTTTTTTTTTTTTTTTTTTTTTGTCCTTTGTTTTCTGAATACAGGAAAATGTCATCTGGCTATTTAGGGTCTAATATTAAGCTTTGGAACAGTTCCAAGTATTTTAGTGGGATGCTAATGCTGTGGAAGGAAAGGACAAGAGGTGATTGGTAACTAATACTGAGTCACTTCCATACAGGCTCCCGTATTTAAAAGGAGAACCAAAGTTTCGCTCAGTTCTTACATCTCCTTATAGAGAACTGAGTGGATAATCCAGGCAGTCTGCAGGGTTTAGGAGCTTTCGTTTTCTCACAGTGAAACTAAGAACCATGAGGGAGCAAGGAGGACTAAGCAACACCCTGTGAAGCATCTGGGAGTCATCATGAGGAGGTGAGGAAGTTGTAATGTAGGGAAGATAAAACATCAAATACTGTGAAGCTCAAAAAGTAAGGAAAACATGAAATTCTAAGGTGTCCCAGCTATGAAAGCAGATTCCAAGAGCAGCATTTTTGCACAGTGATCCCTGCAGATCTTCTGATGAACACCCTCTGAGGGGTATTTTTGGAGTAGTTGGCCAGTGGAAGAGTTACAAACAACTTGGACTAATGATAACCAAAAGTAGCACAGTGAGTTTTTCTTGGAATATGCCTGTCTTTCATTGTGGATGCAATACTGCAAAACTCTGGGTTTTTTCTCCAGGTACTCTCGTTCTAGCCAAATATCATTCATTTGACATTACTGGAAGAGCTCAGGAATCAATGGGGAGTTGATCTGAATTATGTAAATTTTTATCCAGACCTTTTTAAAAGTCAGAATTATGGCAGAGTGTGCCTTGGAAAGCAACACAGGAACTGAGGGACCCACTGATGGGTGGTGAGTTGATGTCTCCTCTCATTCTTGGTGACAGCGTGACATTCTCATAGGCAAGAAATGTCATTCTTCTCTCTGACAGGAGATCAATACAGTCAAATGGTTCAAGAGTTCCTTAAGGAAGCATATTCGGTATATACTGACACAGTTTGACACCATCGCATCTCCTCTCTGAAGATCCCTACCAGGACTAATTCTGCAGTTACAGTCATCTGCCTCATAATGGGTTAAAAGGTTTGAGGATGGAAACAATGTGCAGTGATACTTCCCTTGTCTCACATCTTCAGCTTCCAGAATTAAGGAACACAATTCTTGAGGCATGCAAACTGCTTTGACCATGTCTAGCTTTCAGGTTTTTTGCATATTTTTTTGAAGCCTCTACTTAGATTTTGAGAGAAAATTACATTCACAGCTTTGGCCTTATCTTCAAGATGTAAAATATTATGAACTTGAAATAGTTTTTATCTAGAAGGTTTGAACTGCCCTCCTGAGTAACAGGAGCATTCTAAGTAATCAAGAAGAGCAAACCTTCAGGTTAATATGGGCTGGAAATTTTGTTTTCTAGTGTAGCATAGCACTGCAATGAATTTCCATTAAAGTCTATTATGGTCCTATCACTTTCCAGACCAGCTGCCAAGTGCACTTGCTTGATCTTTCTTCTTACAAACCAGCATATATGTTCAAATAAGGAAACTAAAAATACCAGGCTGCACATAGAGCTTTGCTTCCCAGATATGAGAAAGCATAAACTGTGAAAACGTATAGTTACATCAGTTATATCGCAGAAAGATACTAAGATGCTGTGATGGATGTAGTTGCACTTAAACCTTTTTGGAAAACAAAATAGTTTAATGCATTTGGACCGATTTGCTGTGCCATGTTATTGGTGTACATGATGTAGGGATCTTGCATTCTAACGTGAGTGAGAAGAAGCTTTCCAAGATTTCTAACACCTGCCTAATGGTTTCAGTGCCTGCTTGTCCCCTTGTGCAAATTTCAGATTTGTTTTACAGGAAAGACAAACTTTTGCATTGAAGTGTCCTGAAAACTGAGCAAGCTGCTGCTCTGTGACATTTGGGAGCTCTTAAATGTACATTTTGAATGCAGGGATGAAGAACACAATTCCCAAGTTTTTAAGGTCCTTCCTCCTGAGGGAGACTACATCTCAGCACTGTGTGTGAACAGAAGAGAGGAAAATCCCCTTGAAAAACTGTATCTGAAAGCAAAGTTGCAGAACTCCATAGCAAAGCAGCCTGTAGTGACTTTACTCCTCTGCCTTCCCACTACTGAATAAAAGAATGTGTGGATGAGCTTAAATGATGAATACAGACAAAACATAATCAGTTTGGAAAATGAGTAGTGGATGCTAGTGTTGGTTACAATATAATATATCATACACAAATGACAGCCAGTTTCAGATGTGTGGAACTATCTAATTGTACTTTTATTCTTTGTTTCCCCACATTTAATTGTGTTAAAGGATACAATATCCTAGCCACTAGCATTAATCTTGTACATAAGCAATTCCTGTAATTGCACTGGAGATTGCTTATAGAATTTAGCAAGGTGTGGACGTGGGCTGTATTGCTGTGATTAAGATGGGAGTGTAGTTGGCTGGCAATTCCTTAATGAAATGTCATGCCAGGAGATGGAGTCTGACACCAAAATGTGGGGATAAGAATTACTAATTAAATGATTTCTCTAGTCGAGTATGAAAGTTGATTGTGGGAAGATGGCCAGTGATGCCTTCAAGGCTGGATAGTTGTTCCCAGAAGTCCAAGGGTGAGGGAGCCACAGTGGGTAATAATCTGGTAATTAAACTTGTTGGTATTTTTGTAGATCTTACTAGTATTTTCTGTTTTCCCAAATAGGTATTCTAATAGTTGGGGGGTTTATAGCTATGATTTACAGCCCTTGCAAACTGTTTTTTGACCTGTAAAATGCAACATCTGGGTGTGTTTGTGCATCCATGGATGCTCCATCATGGGAAGTGTTCTAGGTTAGGTTGGATAATGCTTTGAGTGACCCCATGTGTAGTGAAAGGAGTGCCTGATCATCATGGGTGTTTTGGACTAGATGATCTTGAAAGGTCCCTTCAAACCAAACTATTCTGAGGTTTATAGGACTGTAGGTAAAGGTGCAAAGCTTGACAAAGATGGCTAAAATTAAAACATAAAAGGTGTAAATGGAACTTGTCACTTGTTTGGGCTCATCTTACCTTGCCTTATCTCCAGGTTTGTATCGCTTAGTAAGGAGGAAAGACATTTTGCCAATATCTAGTTTTACACTTGAATAATCTTTTCTATTCTGAATGTACTTATACCTGCTCATAAAGAAATTTAGGTTTTTGGACTCCACAAACTCTCAAAGGATTTATGTACCAGATATCAGTAGAATTACATATCAGAAATGGAGTCAAAAATGTAGAAATGCTATTGCTAAATAATATCAATGATCATGTATAAATTGCACATTTTATAATCTTTTAAATATTGATTTCTGGGAGATGCAGAGTAAATGCTCGTGATATTTACTATTTTACTATGTTTAGGTAATGGAAATTGTCTTCTCATTAAACTGGGAGAAGGCAATGGTCCAATATTTGTACTGCAATAAAAAAACCCCCAAACACATATACTTTATGTATGGCAATGTACAATTTTTTAAAAAATAGATTTTTAATTTACGTGCTACTAAAATACCTAGTTTAGCAGGGCACCTAAGCAAACAGTAGGTGAATACCCAGATCTTTTATTCTGACTGGAATGAGTTGCCATAGTCTGAAGAGCAGGAACTATTGACAAAAAGCTTTATTATTTTCTGTTTTCAACCAGAGCATAACTGAAGAGAGTCTCTGCAAGTCTAATCATGCAAAGTGTCTCTCTCTCTGGTTTTCTTCTTTCTTCTTCATTAACTGAACAAAAATTACAATATTTGCAGTAGTTAATGGCTGAAACAGTTAAACTTCCTTTCTTAAAATCTATGAGTATTCTAATTAACACAAAGTATTACAAGAATTTATACTTAGTCTAAAGATACCTTACATGTGGGATATCAGGTGTATCCAATCTAGTGCTGTGGTGCTGCACATCTTGAAAATATGAGACAGCTTTTCGTAGGGAAAAAAAGTTTCTATTCTAAGGTTTGTTATGCTACTGGTCCTGCCGGTGGCATGTTGGCTGTGGCAGGGCAGTAATATGGGCAAATGAAAAATGTGACCAAGAATCGTGTTTGCCTCGTCTGTATAAAGTTATTTCACTAGAAAACTCCTTCGGTATAAAAGTAATTTTGAAGAAATAAGGCACAATCATAGTATTTAAGTATTGCACAGTTTACTTTTCAAGTGGAAAGTAAAGTATTCAATCTCAAAAAATGTTTTCCCAGTAGTTTCTGGGCTTTCTTAGAGCAGCATGGGTGCACATATCCATAAAATCATAGACTGGTTTGCGTTGGAAGAGACCTTAAAGACCATCTCGCTCCAACTCCCTGCCATGGGCAGGGACACTTTCCACCAGCCCAGGTTGCCCCAAGCCCTGTCCAACCTGGCCCTGGACACTTCCAGGGATGTGGCATCCACAGCTTCTCTGGCAACCTGTGGCAGTGTTTTACCACCCTCACAGTCAAGAATTTCTTCCTAAGGTCCAGTCTAAACCCACCCTCTGTCACTTTGAAGCCATTCCCACTTGTCCTGTACCTACATGACCTTGTCAAAAGTTCCTCTCCAGGCTCTCCTGTAGACCGTTTTGGTACTGAAGGGTGCTCCAAGGTTTCCCTGGAGCCTTCTCTTCTCCAGGCAGGACAACCCCACCTCTCAGTCTGTCCCCATAGCAAAGGGGCTCCATCCATCTCATCCCCTTAGTGGCTTCCTCTGGATTTGTAGCATCCACCATATGAGGCTTTTGGTGTAGAGAAAAAAATCAACACAGGACCCGCAGTTCTTTGTCTAAATTTAATTAGCCTTAATTAAATTTCTAACCTAAATGTCTTTAGAGGTGATTTCTTATTTACTTGCAGAAGAAATGTTTCTTTTTCCCCCACTCTTTCTTTTCTGCTGAACAAACATGTGTTGTTTTTTTAATCATTAGTTTAAATCTGTAAAGCACAGGTTTTTTTGGCTACTTTTAATAGTAGATCTGTGACAGAGGAACCAGTTTCACGTGCGGAGTAGGCACGCAGTCCATGTGCCTGGCATTTTGATATGGGTTTATGTCTTTCTTGGAGACAAAAAAAAGGGTCAATAAATCAATAAAAGGTTAAGAGTAATCTTTTCTCCCTGCTGGTTTGAATCCTTTTTAGCAATAGAGATTCATGAAATGCACCAGTAATTGTTTCCTTTCCTAGAGAATTCATTAAGCAAGGCATTAGCCTTTTTATTGTCATGAGTGATGACTAACACTTTGCATCCTGTTATGCTTTCTCAGGTGCATTAAAATATTAAATACATATTATTCATTTGAGTTTGGTTCAAATAATGATAAAACTGTGTTTTGAATTAGAGGCAATTCAGTTTCACTGCTGTTGTCTCTCAAAATCCCGAAGACTCTGTTGCGTTCATTTGCACAGTTACTGTCTCTTCTGTCCAACTCTCCAAAAGGAGGGAAGGCTCCCAGCTCTTCAGCCTGTTCAGAAAAGATTGAGTGGAGATTGATCTTCTTTCAACGTAGTGTTCTTTCATTTCAGGCTTCAAAAAAATGCAGAGGTGTTTACTTTAACACTCATCTAACAACCCACTTATCTGACCTTTTTAAATGGTTTTCATTTGGATGTTTGAAAGTACTACAAGTAAAGCAGTGGGTCTGGCAGTGTCTCTGGGCCCTGGGTGTGTGTTGTTTCTGTGTTGCTTTACAAACCAAGGCAGTGGAGAGTGAAACGGAGCATGAACCCAACAGGATGAATTCTCAGGTCTGAGAGTGAGAGGCAAAGCCAGGAATTCAACACATCAGTGAATCAGATTCACGATCTTGGAAAGACCACGTTAGTCTCATTTCCCTTTCCTGTTAATGACTAAGACTGAGCTTTGTCACAGTGATCTTTCTGAAGAAGCTTGTGCTGAATACCTGAAATAGAAGTTTTTAGGAATATTGTTTGATGAGAAGCATAGCTGCACTATTGCTCGATGAATGAGCGTTTTCTGACACTAAGGATGTAATTTCAATTCTACTTAAAATGTAACTGTCTTGAGTTGCTAGCCTTTAATAATTTTCTAATAGCCTGAGCTTTGCAATGAAGTTTTATTCATGCCCTAGAAATCTGAGATAGCAGAGATGCTTCCCATCTGTCTGTAGTCATACACATCTGCAGTAATTCATTTTCAGCAGTGAGTAATTTTTGGCTTGTGGACAGATGTATAATTGAGAGAGAATGCTGCTAAGGAAAAAAAAAAAGCTCTGGGAAAAAAACCTTATGGTGAAGAGACATACCTCATAAAAAGCTCCTAATGACAGAATTACTATCACAAGCTCTCCTACTGTTTTCACCACATTCCCTGTCAAAAAGGCCATTTTACAACCCTGTGCCATAAAAAATAAGGGCTTATGATTATCAAATTATGACACTAAATTTTGGAAGACATTTTATTTGGTGCTAAAGTAATCAAAGACAAAATAGTACAAAAAGTAATTCACAGCATTAAAAAATAATGGATAATAAGTCAAAAGCCCATAACCTTTGTTTTTAGTGGCGTGCTGACATGGTGTTCTTGGCCTTATTTTGAATGTTTTTATCAACAGGAAAAAACACCTTCTAAACACTTATAAATAGAGTAAAAACTGCTGATGTGTTTAAGGAAAAAGAGAAGTGCTGCAGAGCAATCAAGTTGGCTTTGATAAGCTGGTGAAGGGCTTAGAAGACATGTCCTAAGAAGAGCAGCTGAAGGAATTGGGGGTGTTTAGTCTGGAGGAGGCTCAGGGGGCACCTCAATGCTCTTTTCAACTCCCTGAAAGGAGGTCGGAGTGAGGGGGGGGTGGTCTCTTCTGCTGTGGCTCAAGTGAAGGGATGAGAGTACAAGGCTTTAAGTTGCACCAAGGGAGATTCAGATTAGATATTTGAAAACGTTTTTTCACTGAAGGAATGGCCAGCCATTGGAATAAGTTTTCCAGGGAGGTTGTGGAGTCACCATCTCTGGAAGTTTTCAAGAGGTGTCTGGATGTGGCACTTGGGCAAACGGTTGAGGGGTGGTTATGGTAATGTTGGGTTTGTGGCTGGTTCGATGATATTGAAAGTCTCTTCCAACCTGGGTCATTCTGTAAATTGTATTCAAATTTTAGGTCATAAATACAGAATGAGAGACTACTGGCTGTGCTCCTGAGACAGAGAACCCCATCCAAAACAGAACTGGCTTTACACTAGTGATGAAAAAACTGCTGAAGCAAGTGCAAACTCTTTCCTTAGGTGTGGTCCCAGAATGCATCCAAGGATTGTGAAGGAGTGCGGGAAAGGTTCTTCTGCATTGGATATTGATGTACTTACTGCAAGGCTTTGTCCTGCCCTAGCACTTGTAGAGCAGTACTTTAGTGACTCGCTTGTGAATTTAAAGATACACAGGTTTGACATACTGTAGGATCAGAACTTGATGTTCTAGCGGAGTATTGAGGGGCTTGGTGTCTGCAAGTAGATCAAAGGATGGTTTGGTGACACCTCAGAGGTACCTGTGCTGAGAACATCAGGAGTTCTTTCATCTGCCAGGCAAAGCTGTAACAAAATTCCGATGGCTGGAAGTTTGAATTAAACTGACAAGGAAAACAAGCCAGTCACAAAGAACAATTGGTGCTGGAAGAGCTTGCTATATACTAGGGTGGAGTCTATGGCACTGGCAGTTTTTTAATTATGTGGAATTTCTAGATGCCTCGTAGGCTCTGTATTGGATGATTCCAGCAGTATCTTTCGGGCACACTGGTACTAACTTGTCTTAGCTTATTTTGTCTTAGGATGTTTTTTGTGTATCCCTGTGATCTGTGGACCTCACTTTCTGCATGGCTGGATCAGTCCATTTTGTGGAGTATCCTCTGCATTTCTAAGAATGTAAGGGGTGTGTCAGAAGGGGCTGCAGGTCCATCTGTCCTGTGTCCTGGCTCCAAAAGTAGCCACTGGTGTATGGGTAAAGAAAGCATCATGTTTGTTCCGCTCTTGCTCTTAATGAAGCATCTCATTTCTTGGCAAATGTTGGATGCTGAGCTAAGGGGACATTTGGTCAGCGGAACACAGTGCTGTGGGAGAGAACAAATCATGCACTGACATTCTCTCTGCCTTTGGCATTTACCAGCCTATGGATTTCTGAGCTGAGTTGGTGTTGTGGCTGTTGCTATCAGTGATGGGTTTTCCATGAACTTGTCTTACCCCTTTTAATAGCCACTTAAAGTTTTGGCATCCACAATACCTGTGGCACCAGATGTTACAATTTAATTACATACTCCATGACAAAGCTTCCTGTTGTTTTTAATATTCTGGCTTGCTATTTCACTGTGTGCTCCCTAGACACTGAGCTGAGACATGGTGTTTATTTGTTGCATTTCCCACAGTTGTGAGCGCTTCAGGCTGGGCGAGTTTGTCAGTAAGCTATTCCATGCCCTGGACCATGCTTACTGCTGTCCAGGCACTTTTTCTAGTCCTCCATCTTTTTTGAGATAAATGCATCTCAGATTTAGGTAATGCCATTAGAATGTTTGTGGGTTTAGTCTTTTTCTGAGGAGCTAACATGCTTTTTGGTGTCTAATTCCGCAATGGCTTCATTTTTGTGATTCATTTATTGTTCTTGAAGCTCCTTGTACAATTTCCCTTAGACTGTGCTGACATCTAATGGTAAGGCAAAGTGGCTTAACCACACTTAATGGCAAGATAAATCGTCTGACAAGCAAATATAATTATATATTTCCTTCTTAATTCAGTATTAGTTTTTGTAAGAAAAGGTGGAATAACTTCAATTTTTTCACAGAAATTCTGACATACTCTTTTTCTTCTGGTAATTAATCTCTTTGTTCTGCTCAATGGGCCATACTTATTTTTAAGTGTGGCTTAAATTTTTGCAAGAGTAGTTTTGAATAAAGTGAAAGTGAGGTGATGGTTTCATACTGCAGAAGTTTTTAATGTAAGTACCAGGATCTCCAGGAAAGGATATAAAATGTAAGAACAAAAGTGTCCTGCAGAACTTCAGAATAGGATGTTCCAGTGTTGTTGTAACAGTCAATTTTTTACTGCAGTTTGAAGAAACACCCAAACAAAAGCATTTGTCATCTTTTACTCATCCTCCTCTTTGAGGTTCCTTTATATCTTTAACTGGACATTTTTCAAACTCCTGTTGATAAATACTGTGCAGTAATACTTTTAGAACTTGAATATAGAAAGGGAAAAAATGAGTTCAGATATCAATCTTTCACTTACATTGTATGTTTAGGTTTAGTACACTGTAGAACTCCAAGACATAGGCATTGACTAACTTCTGTTATGAAGCACCATTCCTCTGATCCAAAATTTTTCTTGTACACAACCAATACTGCTGCTATTGACATTAGAAAGGTTCAGCTACAAATTGTAGAGCTTTTTCAAGTAGAGTGTCTCTCTCACATCATCAGCTCTATTTTTTGTTTGGAGTTAGAGCCCATCTCCTTGCCATAGCCTCACAAAGTTCACCTCTTTGCTATGGATGTACATCTTTAAGTTAATGTTCAAATAAAATTTCTCATGGAATTTTTGCATAATTTTACTTTCTGCTGCTCACAAACTTGATGATATCCTTTTCTTTTGCCAAACACAAGATACTTTGTTTTGTACTACAGAAATATTCTGAAATGTAGGTAAATTTCCATTTCTCAGTAATAACTTTGACTGCAAGAAAGCCTTCCTTGGCATAAGTCATAGCCTGTCCTTTTCCCCAAAAAGGAGAAAACCTGAGACTTGGAACTTAAATTTTAAGGAACATCAGTAATTGTTACAGAGTGAGCAATTCTCATCTGTGGGTTGTACATTGAGTTAGGTTTGCAGAAAGTCTTGCTACTTCATGCTTTGGGAAGAGCGAAGTCCCTGTAACAGAGCTCAGAATTCCAGAGTGTGTGGTTTAAATCTGTGCTCTGGTGCTCTGCTTTTAGCTGCAGGAGCTGGGGAACATAGAATATCTCACAGAATGTCTCTGATGACTGTGACTGTTTTGTCATGACATCTTAGGGATGGTTGACTTGGATATAAAGAAGGTATTTTTTTATACTGAGGGCGATACAGTTGCCTATAGAAGTTGTGGAGACTTTATTATTGGAAGTGTTCAAGGCCAGGTTGGATGGGGCTCTGAGCAAACTTATCTCACGGAAGGTGTCCCTTCCCATGGCAGGAGGGATGGATGAGATCATCTGCTTGCTAACTGAAACAGCTGCTGCAAAATGTGTAATTATTTAGGGTCATTAAAATATTTATAACATGAGGAACAACACTTCGATTGTATTTACTTATTGCTTCCAGGGCTGTGCAGAGTGGCCATTTCAAGGCTTGTGAGGTGTCATGGAAAACAGAGAGAGGAAATATGGAAAACAGTAGCGATGTTACCAGTTTGGGAGGGAAGGAAGGAGAAGCAAAGTGTTAGTCTGGGTTGTCTTGGAAATTTATCTAATTTTTGATAAAAACTGCTGGCACTGGAATTTGGAATATACACTTGTAATAGCCTTATGTTATACTTTTCGATAGTTCTTAGTAGAAAGGAAAAATATTTCAGTAACTCACTAAAGTTTCATACCAAGGCGCATGTATTTGAATGGCTAAATTAAGAGGAGGTTGAGATTCCCAGGGGTAACACAGAACTTCATGACCTTATTCTCAATTCATTAATGATCTGTCAGTGAATTTCATTTCTGGTTTGCATTTCTTATGCTTCATCATGTGGTCTGGGATGGCCGACAAATCTGCCTGCAGCTGACAGTGAGGGAAAGTGGCAATCAGCCTTTTGCACTTTGTAGGTGAAAGTGTGCTCAGATGACTTTGTACTCTGAATATTTTTGTGAGTGGGGTAACTAATCTGGAGTGACACGTGATCCCCTCTAGTTTTTCTCTTAGGCTTTTCCCACTTGTTCAGATCCAGTGGAAACACAGTCTGGCCCATGGACAATTCTCCCATTAGGTGGACGCAGAGGAAATGGTCCTGCACTGTGTGCTGAAACCTTTTGGGTTTGAGAGGAGTTCTTTCCTGATGATGTGGAGTTTGTCTCAACCTACATATGTTGTGTGTGTGTATAATTAGCCTACTGGTTTGCTTTTCTTAGAAAAAAATTAAAAATAAAAATCTTAGTTTGCTTGCTTTTCATCCTCTTTCTTTGAACAGATCACAGGTTTTGAATGGACCATCCTTTAAATCTTCTTACTCACAGCTAATGGTTATCCTGTACTCATTACCAGCGTTATCTGTTTAGGAAATTGAAATCAAAGTTGACTTTTTTTTTATCACTTCTGTTTTAGCCTGTACGATTTGCTCGCTCTCCTAAAAATATGTTGGAGAATCCATTTTCCTTTTATCTTGAAGTCTCAGAAAGAGTAAAGCTCTTCCTTTTTTTAAGACTGCGATACCCAGAGGCATACTCTCTTTAAAAATACACTGGAATCATCTGCTTAACTGAAAGAAAAAACTCTAATATTGTTTTCAACAGTGTATATTTTAATGTAAAACATGTACTGCTCAAGAGGGTTCTGTGCTTTGATGGTATCTCAGACGGCTTTGTAGCTACTCTCGACATATATGGTAAGCACTATATATTCTTCAGTCACTTGGATTCTCACTTCATCTTAAAATATTGAACTAGAGAAGTCTAATCTTAAATGCTATTTGGTATTTGGTGTTCAGATTTTTAATTCATTAGGCAGTGTGCTTTCATTTTTAGTGAATTTCTCAAATACAATTATTCATGTTGTGGTTTAGTAATTGCAGTAACTAACGCTTCCTTAATTATAAGGCGCTTGTTTTGCTGGGAAATGCTTCCCATATCATCATCTGCTCTTTGTGTTGGAACATGATTTATAATAAAACTTTATGAGGGTTCAACTTACAATGGTGTTAACATGTTATTTTTTTTTCTCAAAAATTTTTTTTAAACTTATGACAACTTACCATCAATAAAATAATTTTAAAACGATGTTTAAGAGAAAGAAAACCTACTTGATTTATATGGTACGCTTTGAAGCTACTGTGGACAGATAGAAAACATCTGGTGACACTTTCAGTGGTAAGTCAGTAGTTACAGATGGTCTGTTTTTTACAGCTGTCATCCAGCTTTGCATGCAGAGTGACTACAGTGGAAAAATCTTCTGCTGACTGAATAAACAAAACAGCACCAGGAGGCCAGCAAGCATGTATGTTTCTACAAGATGGGAAATTAAATAAGCGATAAAAATTTAAACCAAGACTAGTGTTTAAAATGTTCGTTGTGTTCTGGTTTGGTTTTCATCCTTCAGATCTATGTGGTTATTGAAGGGAGTAGACTATAAAGCAGAAGTGATAAGAAAATAAATTAAAGACTAGTTTAGGACTGATCCTCTGCACAAGTTTGGGGTGTTGGCTTAAGCGATGGCTGGTGGCTTTTAAGGTTTCAAAATCCGTATTACATTTGATGTCGTGCTCATGCAGTCTTATAACAGAGCCACATTCCTTACTGAAGAAAGTTGTGTTTTGTAAGAATATCAATGCTGGGAAATGTAAAAGGGAATTTCAGAACCGGCAATATTATTTTTGGTTTTTAAAGAGTAAAAAAAATGTGGTTCTGCATTCTTCATCAACTTGTCTTCTTCCTTTCATGATGGGATGTTGTATTCAGCTGGAATCAGACATTATGCAAAAGAGCTGAAGAATCTTGAATTTGAGGATAAAAAAGGTGTGGAGGGAAAGCGAAGAGGAGGATGAATGCAATGTTAAAAGCAGAGTGAATGTTGCACATTAACTCCATTTTAAATGAGCAAAAAACCCAAACCCACCAAAAAAAAAAAAAAAAAAAAAAAAAAAAAAAAAAAAAAAGAAGTCCAAGTGCACCAAGCAGGGTTGTTCTGATGAAAATACTTATTTTAATGCAAATATGCAGTTCTTGATTTTCAAAATATTTTCATCCTTTCACTTGGAGTGCATGAATCTTGGTCATATGTTGCAGAAGCGTGCCTGTGTTTGGGTTTAGTAAAGCTCACCCTCTAGAAAGAAATGAGCAGATTTCTAAGTTCAGTCAATTGTAAGGCCACTTAATCCTATCCACTGATGTTGAAAGCTGTTGAGCAGGAATAAAAAGGAACAGGGAGGTGGATTATTTGGCTCATTTTAGTGTGCACTGTGCTTGTAATACAGCGTGCTCTGAGTTTGTTTCTCAAAGTCTACTGAGACACTTAAAGGCAGATAAAAGTGGTGCTCTGATTATGCATTTTAGAGGATCTGTGTAGTTTTACCCCATCCACTTGCTCATGTGCATTTTATATTCCACTGCTATGATGATTACATTGCCATTGAGGGATTTTTCCTCCCTCTCTCCCCATCCCCCTTCCTGCTTCTCAGTGGTTTGGCTTGAAATGCAGACTGCTTGTTGCAATACCCTTATGCTGTCTTGCCCAGCTACATGGGATCTGAAAAGTGCTTAGCTGTATTTGCTGCCAAAGAGCTTGCCTAGTCATGCATAAACCTGCTTTAAATGCCATTTGGTTGATAGAGATGTTGGCATTCTGTGTTGTCTCCGTGATGCATTTCCTCCTGTCTGTGCCCCTTGACCTGTTTTCCTTCGACTTCCAAGCTGAAAACTCTGGTTTACTTCATCATCCAGAGCTTAAAAGTTAAGAATGAAGGGAGTATTTTCTCTCACTGCGAGTTTTGTGATGCAAAACTGTGGCTTTCCAGCTTCATTTCAGGTGACCACATTGCTGTGATTTTATGGGGATCACTTACCTGTGCCCGCCTGAGATACCTGTGTTCGGTTGGATGGGGGTTGTTCAGGGAAAGGGCAAAAGAGTATCTGACAGTCAAAAGGCACAAAACAGCACCTGTCCTGGGGCATTTCTCTCCTGGCTTGTCTGAGCTGTGCCCTGTGCCTTGCATCTCTCTGTGGTTAAAAAACAGTTTGTTGTGAAATACCACGTTAGTTGATATGATTTAAGAACTTTGCGGGATTTTTTAAAAATTCTTTAGAATGTAGATTGTCTTTCTGGAAATTGTGTATTTTAAAGTTTAATAACTGTATCTTTCTGTTCACAGGAAGTGAAAGTTTATAAAAGACTTTTTTCTGACTGGTGGCTGGTGTGAGGAGACCATCACCAAGCTGTGGGGGGGCGTTCTTTGAGCTTCCACTCTCACGTCTCTAATGGACAAACACAAAGTGAAGCGGCAACGTCTGGATCGCATATTTGAAGGTCAGACATTCCAATTTCTAATGTTAACTGTGATCATTTTGTGGTTACTGATGTTTCTGAAGACTGGAACTGTTTTCTTTCGGTCATTCGGTGTATTTTTAATTGAGTTGCAGTTCCTTTTGAGATGATACTGACTGTGCACAAATGCTGGTTTGCGGTGAAAACAGATCTAGACAAATAAAAGCAAATAGTGTGTGAACTATTCTGCAGTTGAGTTTGCTTTCATCTTAGCATTTGACAGCATTCCACCCAGACATTGTGGAAGATTGTAGTTTTATATAAAATAACAATCTTGAAAGGCTGAGATGACCCCATAGTGCTCTCGAGGGTCTTTATCTACAGGCTTGCTTCATATAGATTGATTTAACAGCCTGTATCTGATCCTTGAAAGGAAGGAAAAAATCAAACAGAAACAAAACACACAAAAAAATGCGAAAGGGCTCCAAACTTTAATGAATATTAATTAAAAATAGCCTGAATTCACATTTCTAATGCTGAAGTAGTGAACTTCAGGTGAAACATTTGCTCTTCCACATGTTGGTCTTGAGACTCATTCCTGGCAGCTGTGTCGTGTAAGCAGGCCCTGGCAGATGATTTCTGTCCTTGTTGTTTCCCCTTTCTTTGTGCCAATATGAGTGTGACCATATAATGAGCTACACTGAGCTGACTCATCCTAAAAGCACCCTTTTTTGTTGGTATATTTTCCATTTAGGTAAAGTCCTCAGCCCAGGTCACTGTTCTGCTGGCAAAGCAGTTGCATGGAAGGAGCAGCTGGAAAAGATCAATGGGGGTTGCTGGGACTGTTTGGTCTAATGTGGCCAGAGAGAGAGATTTCATCCAAGTACCAGGGTGCAGTTCCACACTGAGTTTAGATGATGAATCTCCTTGTTAGTCTCTCCTAAAACTGGCCAAGCCCGACCGTGGTTGCCAGGTCCAGTCTGTTGCTGTGTCCCACCTAGGCTGGTTGGCCAAGTGGCCAGTTGAATCTGCTCACTGGAGACTAATCCCTGCTCAGAGAAATGGGGAACTGACTGCTGAGGACAGGGAAATTGGGAAGGCTGCCCAGCTTTCTGGGCAACTGTGCAGCTGGATCAACTAGAAATGACCGAGGAGAGTGCTGATGCAGTGCATGGTCCTCTGCTCTCCTCCCCGTTTCAGGTCCTCATCCTAGAGTCTGTATCTGACTCTTCCATAAGAAATGGAGAATTGAACTATTTTGTCCCATGTTAGTCAGCTGAATCAGCAAATTGTGAAGAGGAATGAGAAACCTGTCCCTTTTGGTGGCAACCAGCAGTCAGATCAGCTCAGCCCACTCAATTTCAGTGCAATTTCAGCCTCCTTATGGGCTTACATTGAGCAGCAGAACAACTTAAGAGGCAAGAAGTCTGTGATGACATGGGAAGGAATGCTGGCAGGGACAGAGGTGACAGGCCAGCAACCACTGTGGCAGAAATAGCAGTGGCTTCCCCCAGGCTTCGTGCTCACATCCAGTGATGCTGTTTAATCAGCGCCTTTTGTCTGGCTTCTTTTTCCCAGCCGTGCACAATTCACTGCGTCCTACAGTGAAATCTGTGCGGCCATGCAGGGTAGGGAATTGATCCAGTTGGAAAATAATGTGGGGAAAAAAGTTGTTTTTAGCCACCTCTGCTTCCTAATCCCATTTACCATGGGCTGGACAAATAGCCAGGTTGGAAAAATAGAGTAGGAAGACCAGGCAGAAGATGATCAGAAGGAAGGGGGTTGAAACAATGGATATGGAAACATGCTTGGAATTTTATGGTTATGGGAACCCAATTTGGCTCTTTAAAGTGTTTGAGCTGTGTGCTGCTCCTGAGTATCTGTGTGCTCAAATGTTCTTTGAGGCTTGTAAAGCACATCTCTCTGATTGATGATTTTAAATTGCTGTCCCTGCAATTGTGTCAAGTGGGATAAAAATTAGGGATCTGGTTTGTTTTAGAAAGGCTTTTTTTTATACATATGTTCTGTTCAGGTTTGAAAATTAAATATTCAGAATTGTTCTCTAATATATGTGCCTTTGTTAACACAGCCTAAATATTTTATGTTTTGGAAATATGCATAATGTTTTACAAAGCTCAGGAAATGTAATGAGCTATTAAAGGTGGTTTATCTTCTCTGTCAGCTTTTTTGTTCATCAGTTTGTACACAGCATTCTTCCCTCGAACTTTCCCTCAGAAGAGAAATGTTTTTAAGATGTGTTTTGTTTTCGTTGCAAGTTCCCTTAAAAACAGGCTGCAATAATTTGCTAACTACTACTGTGTTTTATTTTATAAATGGTTGAACATAACATACGATGGGCAGACATTAAGACATCATTTTATCCATAGAGAGACTCTGGTTCCATTCTGGTGGTGCCATAGAGCATTCCATCACTATATCCCTGTCTGAGGAGGGGATGATAATGAGTTGAAGTTCAGGTTTTGGAAGACGAGTGGTGTGGACCAGCTCCTCAAACATTGGGAACGGGACGTGGGATTGCACACAGGCTTTTACTGTGGGGTTAGTGGGTTACCACAAACGCTCTTGGAAGTTGGATAACTCTGCATTGCCATGTTATCTGAGGTGATCTGCTGCCCTGTGCCTTCAGGTGATTTGCACACTTGCTTGTAGGAACTAATCATGCAAATGAGGCAAATCGAACAGGCAGCACAGGATTTACTACTGCCCTGTGAGCTAACGACAGTATGGGGGTAGTACGGATAAATTTCTCAATGCAGGAAAAAACCCCCTGTTTCTATTACTTTGGGAGCAATTAGTCCTCTCTTAATGTAGCTGAGTAAGTGATTTTGTCCCTGAGGTAACTATGATTCCCTTCAGTGATTTCTTAAATACGAAATTGAATATTTGCTTTTAATCCCGAAGCTGTTTGCAGTTATATTTTCATGCACATTTCACTGTTGAAGACTGTCCCTTGAAAGAGGCAGGTGTTAAATTCTGATTTCTAACTTCCACTGGTAGCTCTGTGAATTATACTTAGGCATAAGGACCATGATTTGAGGCACTCTGAGATGCTAATACGAAACTCACTTCACCATTTTTAAAATAACATGTAGGATTCTTCCCTTGAAGATAAATGGTATCAAGGCATGTGAAAGCTTAATTAGTTACTGATTATATTGTTCTTTGTCCCCCTCTCCAGTGATGCTGGTGATTGCAAAGCGTAATTATAGTAGTATACATTTGGCAGAACAGTTGGAAGTGTCACAGTGCAAAAATAAAATGTGTTCATTTTGTGGGTAATTTGAAAAATTCAAAATGTTTTTGGCATTTTGAAAAGTTGTTATCTCTAATTAAGGTATTATTGTGCTTTATATTGTAACAAACTGTAAACAATGCTGTGTATTTGCTTATATTCTAGAAATCCTTAATTAAATGTGTGTATGTTTCACTGACCCTTGCTTGGGAGTTACCTTGGGATGTCTGACCTCTGTTGCATTTGCTGGGCACTAATAAATGAAGCAGGAAGGAACAGAAGGTGGCTGCATGTGGGGAAAATTTTGCTTTGTCTGAACTGTCTGTGAAATGGGCTTGATGAACACAGTGAATTTTCTCCAAATACATTATATTGTATAATACACAGTGCTCAGGCAGCCACTGCTTTTGGTGGGTTTCCAAGCTTTAGGGAACTCTTTATAGAGGGCAGAGCTTAGGGACACCGGTGGAACTGGGAGGAGGAGATGGGTATTTCCTCTCACATTTCTTCTTGCTTGTTTACACAGGTATCAGGGATTAAAATACAGCACAATACTAGAAATCTAGCTGTAAAATTGGGAGTGACTTTTCCAGTTTGATAATTGCTTGAAACCAGAAATTTCTTCCCAGAGCACCTCATGTGATATTTATCCAGCAAAGACCGCAACATATGCAAGTGCAAGTCTGTGAAGGCTGCCCCCAGACAGATGTTCTTTTTTCATTTTTTTCCCCCCTAATTCTGCTTTTGAGGAAGCAAAAAGCATCTTAGCACACCTGAGAATTCTCAGACAGTCATTTCAACTCTTTTCTTTTTCCTTTTTATGCAGCACTAGTATTCCTCTTAAGGTTATTCTTTATACACGTGTTGCCTCATCCTTTTCAAAAGTGCCCAGAAGAAAACTTGAAATGTATTTTAGCTACTCCAACAGTGCTGCTTTGTTAGCTAAGGAAAGAAGAGCTGGCCAGGATCATAAATTGGAAAAGAAAGTGCATATTAATGGGATGAATTTCTGAAATTTCAGATAAAATCTCTCATCTTTGTGAAGGGCAGCCTTTCTTTGGAAAGGTTTGATTTGTGGCAAATACCCAAGTGTGACGTGCTTTGAAGGACAGTAAAAGTGCACAAGAAATTAATAGTTTCTTTTCAAGGATATGGCCTGGGCTTGCTTTCCCTCTAAGAAAACATCTGCCTTTTTAGAGCTTCTTTTTCCTGCTTGTTATGTTATATTGCACGAGATTTAATAAAATGAATCCTCACTTCATAGTTGATCTGCTGTGTTGATAGGTCCAGGAGGAATGCAGAGGAAAAAAAAAGCAGATATGAATTGAATTTGGTTGTCATTCCAAATTGATAAAGAAATCTTGACATACAGAGTGACTTAGTTTAAAAATTGCATTCTTCCTGGTGATTTTTGTTTTTCTTGTGTGTGTAAGATCTTGGCTTCTTAACAAGTGGAAAGTACCAGATTGACAAATACCAAGTGTTTTCTCATGACCATTGATGGGTCCTATCTGGCTGCTGTAAACTGTGATTTGACCTCTTGCTGTTGTGAAATTAAGCAGCTAAGTTTTCTGCATATTAATAAGGGAGATGGCCTACTTTGGCAAGGTCTGCGTTTTCCCTGAATTTAAAAAAGGGTTTTTACTAAAGTTGGTATGTACTGTGTAAGTTGATCTGTAAATAAAAGGAAGGAGGAATAAATGTTTCCAGGCAGTGAGTGCCCTTAGCTCTTTCTTATGCAAGTGAGAATTGCAGATGTCAAGTCCTTTGGAGAAGGAGATACCAATTTTCTAAACTGACATCCAAATTTGAAGTCGTCCTTTGTTGTCTCATTTGCCACAGATACCAGAGGAAGAAAGGAAATAACACAATGTGCAGAGGATGGCAAATCACGTAGGACTCACAGACTTACTTTATGCTCTTAGTACTGGGCACGCTAAATAAGTGTTTCTTAAAAAAGGATTAATGGGCTGCCTGGTTGCTTGGTGTCTTTGACAGACTTTAGATGGTGGCTTAGTGAAGGATTAGGGCAGCAGAGGGAGCTAAAAGATTCCTAATATTTTATCATTTGTTTCCTAAGTCAAAGTCGCTCCTTTATAAAGTACCAATTAACCTTTGCAAAAATGTAGTTTTCTAACCTTAAGTGCCTTCAGCAAATACATAAGAATTTGAAGTGGAGAAAATTCCTTTTCTCCCTAGAAATCCGGTATAAATTAAATTAGGACTCAGGTAGTAAAAGCTACCAAAATCTTCCTGCAGGAACAGCCATCAAATCTTTCAGCTGTAACAAATGAAAATGTTTAAGCAAGCAGAGTTTTCTATGAATAATCTAAGCGGAATATTCTGAGTAAACCAAGTTCCTTTCAGATACGAGTGTTTTAGCACAAAAATGGACACTTTCACGTGTTGCATTACAGGGGTGGTTTAACAATTGAACACTACTTGTCTGTGTTTTGCTTGTAAGAACTTCGAAAATATTTTTGAATATTTGGTAATATAGAAAATTAAGTAAAAGTTGGCTTCACTGAATAGGAAGGCTATTCAAAGGACTGAGATAAGTTGACTTTGAAATACTGAAAATTAAAATGGTGCTACCCTGAATTGCCACATACCAAGATCCTTTGCCGCTTCCCATTATGCTAAGGGAAATTATTTGGGGTATGTTTACCCTAATGCAAAAACATTCTTTATCTCATCAGAATTATAGTTGAAATGCTCATGCACAGGCTGATGTTTGGTTTCTGGTTTTGTCCTTAATACCAGTATTTGCAGTGCAAGGTGTTTTTGGCTCTCCTTTGGGCTTGCTGCAGTAACCTGCCTTTGTAATCTCTGTCTTCACTGTGTGCCACCTGAACAGCTTCTGGATTTCCGTGTACTTAAACCACTACAGAGCTCCCGAGGTATTGCTGGTAACAATGCAAGCTGTGTGAAAAGAGAATTAGCTTAAAAGCCCATTTTTCCCTAAATGATACTAAACAGTAGCTGCTGATGAAAAGCGTTACTTCAACAAGAAATCTTGGGGAAAAAAAACCCACATATGGAGGAAAGAATCTCAATGTCATTTTTAGATTTTGCTGAAACATTCTGATTCAAGTTATGAATGTTTTAAAGAAAAGCTGTTTTCATGGTGTCCAGCATCACATATTTTTTATCTGTATTGTTCCATTTTGAGTGGTATATTGAAATAAAATGCACTGCTTGCTTATGACAGCAGCTGTGATACATCCACAACACTGCATCTTGACACTATAATGAGGTCAGAAGAGTTTCCTTTAATGTTGGTGTCAAAGATGGTGTTAAATACAGAAAATAATACAGCGTGACATTGGTTTTAGAGGGTTGTAGTAATTGCATTTGTAATATCAATGATATTTGAATCAGAATCCAGTGCGTAACTACAGCTCATCATCTAATTCCTGAATAGTCTTCAGAGAATTTAAAAAGTATTTTCAGACTAGATATTTAGCTTTTATACAGAGCAGATGGGTGCCTGGTAAAACTTTTAAAAGCTTTAGAAGTCTTAAGTACTTGGTAATATCTGCTTATTTCTGCCTGGGGTCAGGGAAGATGCACTGGAAGGTCTTGATTTTTATGTTGCTTTACACTGTGCTCTGGAAAACTGAATTGTACGAAGATTAAGTGTCTAGGCAAACATACTGAAAAATTTACATAGTCCTCTAATTAAAGCAGTTGTGTTCAGCTTTCACAGAGGCAGTTCCCATCCTTCGGGAAGTGCAGTCTGAGATGCAAAAGAGGATTTTATTTTGTTTCCTCCTTTAATGGAGTCAGGAGTGCGATTATGCAAGTGGAAACAAGAAAATAAAAGTGGAGACAGTCTTCCAGTGCTGGAGGCATCCGCTGCTCCATCCTCCTGTCCTTGTTCCACGAGGTCACTACTGAAACTTGAAGGGTGCCTCTCCTCAGACAGGAGGGATTGCAGGGAGAGTGTCTTGCAGAGATGTGTCTCCTCCTTAGAAAAGTCACTGTGATCTGATGGACGGGCCACTCGGAGTTAAGAAACCTGTGTTTTGTCTTTTCGCTCTTCCCAAGTCAGGCAGCAGGTTAGAACACAAAAGCTGCCTCTGTGCCTTTTCTTCTTCTGCGACAGAAAACAGTCAGTCAGAGAAGTTCAGAGCCACTGTGATATAAATAGCAACAGGCCGTTGTAATACTCTTGGAATCCCTTTAAAAAGGAGGCTTTGCTAATTGTGAAAGTACCTGGCATTTGCCTCAGGTGAAAGCACACCCACTGGTACCACTGGAGATCCAGAACCCCGCAGTGATTCATGACCCTGCTCAGGTATTTAAATAAAAAAACGTTCCTTCTTCCTTTCCTGTGAGAACTAAATTCAAATTGCTTGTGACTTTGAGCAGATGTGTGTGGGATTTTTTTTTTTTTTTAAAGTCAGAAATTAGCTGTTCAAAATTACTCATGTTTCCCTTTTCCTGATGTTTATTTTTCAAAGTATCATCGTATGCACTGAATTTTCAAGCCTGTCATTCTGCCAATTAAATGGAGACACACCAAAAAAACACAACAGAAATTACAGGTATTGGCAGTGGGACAGCAAAAGATGAAGAGTAAAGACTCTTTATTCTTTTGATCCTACCTGTATTTTTCAGAAAGTTTCCTTGTGTGCTACATGATGACACTCAAATACAATTAGACTATGACTCCTGCTAATAGGTAATCAAGAATAATTATAAGTGTTAATTAAATACATGATAAATGTCTCTTTTTGTCAAGAAGAGCACATTTGAAGAAATAGTTTTATTAAGTGCTAAGAAAACTTTCTTTTCCCAGGCAGTTTTATATCTCTTTCCTACTCCCGTCTGTTCCTATCTGTCTTGAAGATTGTATCAGTTATAGGCATGTGGTGTTTTCCTGGGTATCAAATACCACTTAGGCAGGTGCTGCTTAGTTTCCAGAACATCTGCCAGCCGGTTTTTGGGGGTAGTTGTTAGCTCGGCCAACCTGCAGATGGTTATGCCTGCCCGTCTGTGTGGCGCTCCACAAACTCCCCTGCCTGGTCCCGGGGTGCTGCTCTGTGCCCATACATGCAGGCATCACCAATTTATCAAACTCAAATAATTTGGTAACACTTACTTCTTCTCGCAGCAAACAAAAGCAGCTGCGCTCTGGCTATCCTTATCTGCATGAATGCATAGATTGTAAAGGGTTTCTCTGACAAACAAGACAAAAGTTTGGGATTTCAAGCTGGAATTTGGGGCATGTAAGTCGGAACGACTAGATGCTGATGTTTAGAAACAATATAATAATGCAGAGGATGAATTAGTTACCATAGTAACTGCTTTGTTTTAATAATTTGGTGGGGCAATGAATAGAAGGAGCTCAGAAAGAAGTAGTAGGAATCTTAATTACATGTTGTGCAACGTGAGTGGCTTTGTTCATTAATAGTGGAAATTAATTTGGTTTTATAACAGACTGAAGAATGAATGTATAAGTTCTACTTTGGAAAGGGAATAAGAATGATTTACACTTTTTTTATTCTTATTTTTTTCACCCCCTGGGGAAAAATATAATCACATTTTACATTTTATTATGGCAACACAGATTATTGATTTCTTAACAATAAAACATGCTCAATATGTTGCATTGTAAGTGTGGCTTCAATCTGTGTGCTGTGATTTGTTGCCTGGCAGTTGTTGGCAGCCTAGCAACATGCTTCAGTCCAGAGCTGAAAAGGATATAGACACCCAAAGTTAGGGGTTACAGGTTTCTCACTACTTCAAAACCCATCTAGAATCATCAGTGCCTTCAAGTCCATTTGTGCTTTATGGATGGAATTCAAGTACCCTCCACACTTCAAGATTCGTAGAATCGCAGAATGGTTTGAGTTGGAAAGAACCTTAAAGATCACCTGGTTCCAACCCCCTGCCATGGGCAGGGACACCTTCCACTAGCTCTGACCTTGAGGAGCATCTTAATTTTCTTTCCTCTTTCTTGCAGGTTTAAGTAGTTTAATGTGCATTTTGTGCTTGAGACAAGGCAGGATCCTCAAACTGAATTAGCTCTTTTGAAGGCAGATGCACAGCAAGCAAAAGCCTTCTGTGATCACACACAGAGCACACCTCAGCTGGAGCCTGTTTTGCAGAAAGGCAGTAGGTATGGTGGGTGCTGTACTCCAGAAATTCACGTGCAGGGCGTGTCCTGCAGCAGCTGGCTGGCTTGGAGATGCCTCTGTGCTGGTGAGTCAGGATGTGCCCAGAGACCTGCTGGTGTCATAGCCGGGCTCACGTCCTTCCATAGTCTTCACAAAGCAGGGCCTCTAATTCATGTCTGTCTTCTCATCTGGTGCCTTTCCCCCCCACTCCTTAATGAAACTTGCAGGACCTTAATTCTCCTTGAGACTACTGGCAGCTTTTGGCTGAAATTTACTAGTGAGTTAAGGGTTTAATTAAGGAGGGCCCAGCAGGTAGATGGACAAGACACAATTAGGTAAGCCTGGCTTCCTTTGAAAATCCATCTAAAAGGTGCTTGGATATTGCAGACAGAAACAAGAAGTGCCACTTGGTTATTCCTTGGCCAAGGAAGTGGCAGCTGGGCTTGGATCATGTTCCCTCCCTAGATCAGGGAGCCTCAAAGTGCTTTCTTAACAGCGACTCCTCAGGGTCCTCATAAGAGGGACTTCCCATGAACAGGGAAACTTTCTGTTCTAGGCTATCATCAGTCCAAAGATTAGTTTTTTGAAGGGAGGTTTGTTACCCTTTCTGTGTGGTTTGCTGCTGTCTGTGTGCCAGGTAATCCAAGATCAACCCATTGTGTTAGCAAAAAAAGAAAGGCATATCTGAGCTCAGAAATTACTCAGGAAGAGTAATTCAGCCTTCTCTGTTTCTAGTGCTTCTGTGTATCTGATTTTTGGATGGAGATTTAAAACTGTGGACTGTGTCTTTTCTTTGAGGTGAGGCCCCATCACTGGGCTGTTCATGTCCTTTCCTCCATTTCTCTAATCTCATAAGAAACTTGCCCTGATAATGTATTTCTAAAAGCAGTGTATCATAGCTCCAGACCACATTTTCTTAATTTTCCCTTCTCTGTCAGCTGTATCTTAATAAAATTAAATTGTGATATTTCTGAAATAGATGCCCAGCTTGGTTTGAACTTTACTTGGGTCCTAATCCTTCACTAGAATTCTGAAATGTTTGTTCATACAATCTTAAAGTTTACAAAATCCTTTCCTGTTTAATTTTTGTGTGTCAGTCTGTGAAACTTCTCAAAATGTCAGAAGGTTAGATGAGTTTTGCCCCCTTGTCCAAGATGTTGATGCATGGAAGTAAAAGGAAGTTCATTCCAGAGCTGCAAACATCCAATGAAAAATTTTTCAGTCAGTTGCTTCCTTTTATCTGTGTTAACCATAAATCAGTGGTTATTTTATAAGTTACTTGTGATTACAGTAATCAACAGCACGATTGTATCCTGGAATAGTTGGTGAGAGAAGATTCAGAGCAACTCCTTACAGGGGTTGGTGTACCAAGGTAATAGCACTGATGCATCTGGTGATAGACTGTGGTCTTGCAGTCAAATGTGGTCTTTACTTACCTTTTCCCCTGCAATTCTGCATCTCCTTTAATTTGTCTTTGTGGTTCTCTTTTCTAATGAGGGAATAAAATAATTTTTATTTTATTCCTTGTTTTCTGATGTTTCTTAAATTATTCTTTGTGATATGTTTATTTTGCCTGGTGATACACAAGTGGATTTCCACTGCAATTAATTAGAATTGCATGTTATTTTTTTTCAATTTAATGTTCAAATCTATTTCGTTCACTCTGATTTTATTGCATTAGTGCTTTATGAATGGAAGCACCTCCAAATACGTTCCTGAAATCACAGTTTCCCACGTAGTTTAAAAATATTTTACTGTTTACTAAGTGATCAATTTTACTCCTTTTAGATGGAGAGGACTTGAAGCTCTTTGCAAACAGTGGTATTGACAAGATTTAGGTGGGAAAACACTTAAGTGGTGTTCCAAAACAACCATCCCTTTGGACACTGGCTTATGTCTCCAAAAGCCAGGGAGGCTGGAGACCTCTGCTACGGTGGATTGTTCCATCTCTTATTACATCTGTGCAGTACTGGAGGAAACCCATGCTACAGGCACATATTTGAGTCCCTACTTCCTAATTCCTCATGGAAAGCGCTCCTGCCCGTCCTGAAGTTGTGGATTCCTCCTTTTTAAGAGAAACACCAATGGGGTTTTGGTGTCAGCTCCATCAGCAGTGCCGAAGGCTCGTTGGATACAAGCTGTGGTCTTTCCTGAGCCATGAAGTGCTCCTGGAGGATAATTGACTCATACCTCCTGGACATGATATAGTCATCTGATTGGAGAATTTATCTGCTAAACAAAGTTTGTTGGATTGTGCTGGATAAAAGTCCTGTATTTCATGCAATTTTAAAAGCTCTCTTTTTAACTTATTCACAAGTCAAGCTCATAACTTACCTTAAACTTGCCTTGACTTATAGGTGAGTTTATTGTGTTGCACTGATAAAATTTGACAGAAAATTTTCAGATAGGAAGGTGGAGTTCAAAATAAAGAAGTACTTTACCCTCCTTCTATACAAGTAATTTATGAATGTTCAATTTAACAATTGCGATAATTGAGCCCAGTTAATACAGGCAAGAGAACATTCCATTTTGGAGTACTTATTAAAAGCAGTCTTTATACTTCCTTTAAAACTCCTTTTGAGTTCATGTGAGTGCACGTACACAATATAGGTCATTGGAAAATACTTCCATCCAGTGTTTGTGTCCCTTTCCTTGTGCAGTTCTCTGTTCTGGGTGCAGTTTGTGTCTGTTCCACTTTTTGTTTTTACCTTGATGCCTGAGCACGGCAGAGCTTGTTGTGTTATCAAACCTGGCCTCTGGTTCCTGGAATTCTTTGCCTGTTTGCAACAATTGTGTAGATCAGAACTGCCATGAAGTACAGAAATTAAAGCCTTATCAGCATTTCTTTATAGGAACATAGAGATATATTTTCTCTTGAAAATCTTTCTTTAATTTGGTCTTATAATTGAACTACACTTATTTCCAGCATAAAAGGAGGTTGATTTATTAGTAGCAGTTAATTTAAAAGGCTGCTGGATACTTCTCCTTTCCTTCTGCAGTATGAGTGGCCTTTTTTGAGTCTTTTTGAAGTTTTCAAATGTAGCTGAAGCATGGAATAGACCTTGACTTAGGTTGCCTGGTTTACAGATGCCACTGCTTTTATAAGCCTTAAATTGTGTTTTAAATAAAGACTTTATAAAATAGTAGAAGCAGAATTTTCATGATTTGTAGTAAGTCCATAAATTCATACTTAATTTAGCTGGGCTGCTTTTACTATGTGAAAGGTTGAATTGATCTAAAACAATTTAGCTTGGCAAAACTGCTAGAACTTCATATTTTAGCTAAATGTACTGAAAACTGGAAACTTCTAGAGAAATGATTCTTTGCAGCATTCCTTGGCTGTGAAGGACAGAGCCAGGGGGAGGGAGGGAAGGCTAATATTATAAATAAAAGCAAGTTGAAGTTATTATCATATCCTTGACATTACTGGTGTCATCTATATTGTAGATTGGCAGTAACACCAGTGCTTTTGCTTAACCATCCAAAACCAGATGACATTTTATCTATTGATACATCCACAGTGTGGTTTGGTGTCTTCTATTAATGATGCATTTCCCTTCCTATCAATTACATTTTAATTCCATTATGTTCTTCTAGCAGCATTACAGGGTGAGAAAATAAAAACTACTTTGGTATAAAAGTGGAAGTTTGAAAAAGGGAGTTTATTTCAAAAAAACCCACTCCAATATTCATCTACTGATGACCATTCAAGGAACAAGAAATGCTGACAGTATTGCCAATATTTTGTCATTTATGACACCCAAGCCCAGGACTTTGAACCAGGTGCCTTCGAGCATCAATTTAGTGTTCAGCTGCACCTGCTCCATCATCTGTCCTGACCTGTGATGATACTAATTTTATTGTAAAACGTTGTCCACAAATAGTCAAGTACTAGCAAATGTTTTTTTAATATTTAGCTCAAATGAGCAACACTGATCTGGCTCTATTTTACTTGCTGAAAGTTTTTTTGTTTGGCCTGGATAGAATGTTAGGGTAAGCTAAAGCTTTTTCAATCTAATTTTATTTAAGAATAATATTGATCATATGATGTTATCAGCAAATAGAGAATCAGCATAGCTGCTACTAAAACAAAATTGTATCTGGACTTGAAGTTTCAGCAGTTGGTAAGGTTATTTTAAGATACAATCACCATTTGAAGATGCTCCATTAATGCTTAAGATTAGCATATTTTTTAAATGGCAGGAGATTTGGTGGAAGCATTTAGAGTATGCTGGACGGGGTGTTTTCAGAAGTCAGTTTCTGTGAAGCTTGGCAATAATCCTCCACAGTTTTATGTTTTTCAAATGACATGACAGTGTCTTCCCTAAAAACATTTGGCTGGTTGAAAATAAAGTGGAACAAAATTAAAGATTGCATGACAAACCAGAGTGTCACTCACTGAATATTTTATGTTAATCAATTAGGAAGTGATGCGGAAAATGCATTTATAAAAGTGTTAACACCATATCTGTACCTATACTGCAAATACCTTAAATGAGCATAAGCATGGTGAGCTGTCAGCTGAATCAGCTCCTCATCTCTTATTTTCTCTGGCCACTTTATTTTCTGCTAGTTTTAATTTTATTTTTTTAAAAATGTGTTTCATAATAAGGAAAAAAATGTGCTATCTTCATGTTTCAGGGACACAAAGATATTCATGATATCTAATTACGTCACAAATTGCTGACAGATTATTGATCTTGCAGCTGGAGCCTACATTGACACTGTTGGCCTCTCTGTGTTCTGGCCTCTTCAGGGTTTGCTGCCAGGCAAAGGAGGGGAAACAAGAACTCAAAAAGCTCGTGTGGGTTAAAGATGAGAACTACTCACAGAAGTAAGTTATGTCTTCGGGATCTTTTAGGTTTGGTGATGCGATTTGAAGGCTGCCTCCCTCAGCTGTCCAAGCCACGAGTGGCATCCTGTAGAGACCAGGGAGGTTGGCAAGGGATGTTGTTGTTTAAAGCAGGTGCCTTTAGGAAGCAGTTCAAGACTTGCCCGAAGTTTCTGTTCTCCATGGACTGTGTGTGGATCCAACTGGCAAGAGGCAGTGGGGAACATGAACATTTCTCCTTGCAAGAGGGAGTGGGGAACATTAACATTTCTCCTTGCAAAAGTCTTGATGAGCTCTGCTTGAAAAGTGCCTGACTCAGCACGGCACTCCACGCTATTGATAGTTAGAACATCAAGTCCCTTTCTGGGAATAAGGAAGAAGATTTTGACCTACTTTAATGGGAGTGTAGCAGTTAAAATATTCTCCTCAGCCCTAGGATTGAAAACAGCATCCTACTTCCCACACACGAGTCCAAAGCCCCTCGCCTCTTGTCTTTGCAGTTCTGTTTCTGTTCTCAATGCTGTAACCAGTGGGCATCAAGTGAAACTGCTGCATGGAGGTGTAGAAAGTGTTTCCTCCTATATCAGGTGAGTTATAAAACTCCTTACTGCAGGGTTTTGTAGGTTACTAAAGTTTCATGAAGGCTGAAAAAGTGTGTAGGTGGGTTTGTGGAAGAAAAACCCACTGAGTTTGCTGAAACAGTTCTGATTGATGCATTTCCTGAATGGCAGGGAGAGGTTCTGGAGATGAAATACTCATCTTGCCCTTTTTCCATGTTCTTTTCCTCACTGTTCTTTTCATAAGTCCTGCAGCAGGGAAAAAGCCCTAAAACACTATTGCGCAAATGGACCTTTGGCCTGAACCCATCAGAAGCTTTTCTTGCACCTTTGGTTGTGGAAGGCTTCTGTTTTCCTTGCCCAAACGTAGTAGGACTTTGGAGGGTCCTTATTCAATTTTTTGGCCTTCCAGCCTCATTATTAGAGTCAGAAATTAGAGTGGCATTGCCCACCTGCAGTCACTGGTCTATAACCCGGCATGCTGATAGCCACCACCTCAGGTATGTGCTGTTGTGCATTGCTAATGCTTTCCCATTAGGCCTGGCAGTGCAATAAATAACAACGCTTTTTGCAGCTTCAAATATCCATTTTATAGGTGGTGTAAAAAATACTAATTTTAGAGTCCACTCTTCAGGGTTTTTTTTTTTTATTTTTTTAATTTTTTTTTTTTTTGGTCTGGCTCAGAATGGCTGAAACATTCAAAGCAGGATACCTAAAAACAAAAAGTAGCTCCCTGTACTTGCAGTAATGCACAACACGTGATTGATGTGCTTGACACATCTGCGATCAGATCTCTGGAAGTGGGGTGGTGTGTGATTAAAGATCTGGAAGATCAGAACAAGGAATAGCCAGCTGTGCTTGGAGTCCTTGTGGAAGCAATTTCCCCCTGTAGCTGTTTCCTTACCTGTGAAAGGATGATAATGCTCATCTGTCTGAGGCTTAACTCATTATTGGTTTTACAGTGAGGTGAAAAGTCTATATATAGTTTAAAAAAACCCACCCAACAAGCTATTACAGAACAGACCTACTTAGTATTTAATAATTTGCCTATCCAAGCAACTGCCTGTATTAAGGAATAATTGAAACATATTTACAGAGCAAATTTGAACGAAAATAATAGCATTATCAAGCTAAAAAAGCTATAGCACATAATTATTATATACTTACTTCATGATTCAGCAGCTGAGCTGTTTTTGTGCATGCAAATGATTTGTACTGAATGGATTATTGCAGCACTCGGAGCGAGCGGCGCAGGGCTCTGCGAAGGGCACACCTTGAGGACACTGCAGCAGCAATATTTTGCTGTGTCACTCGATTTTATCATGCGTAAAGGGCAGGCTCGGCCGCGCTCCGGAGTTTTCAAATGGAAAACCACGGTTACGTTTCTGGCTGATTTCGTAGATGCCAGCAAGGCATGGAGCTATTAAAACCGAACTGGTTCTATTAGTACAGGTTTGAGGTTTGTTTTTTTCTTCATTTTATTTGAATATTGCCTCGTCAGGTGTCTAGCTATAACAGCACTTCCATAAACTATGTCAGGAAAATGAAGAAACTTATGACTACTTGCAAGAATTTTATGAGTGATATCTTTTCTTTCTTTCTCTTTTTTTTTTTTTTTTGAAGCAGGGGCAATAAAAATATAAGTGGATTTTAGTTTACTGTTACAGTGCTCTGTATTTGTCAAGTGCTATTGCTAAACAAAGAGTAAAAATACTCTGTTGATTTTATTGCTTTAACAATGCAGTTACCAGAACCACTTTACTACACTTCTCCAAGATTTCCAACATGTTTAAGAGTTAGTACATACAAGTAATTTCTCAGGTTTGGACTGCGTCCAGAAGTGGCCTTCCTAAACAGATAGAGATTTGGGTACTAGGTAACACAGGTATGGTCTCGTTAGGATGAGATTTCTCTCTGGAAAAAGAATTAAAAATGTAATTACCAGTAGATTGGATTGAACTGAGGATCATCCCCTAAAATAAGGGCAGCGATGCAAATATTAACTAACAGGCATCTACAAAAAGAAAGGGGGTGATGTGTCATTTCTAGAACAGTTTATCAGTCTTGAAAATGGTCTTAATTACAACTCTGTGTCTGTGCCAAGCATTCTTTATATCCCTAAACGTGTAAAATCTGCACAATGGGTTTGTAGGCTCTGCAATACAGTGTTGTGTTGACTTGTGGTTTTCTTGAAGAACAACATCTCTCTACTGCACTGATAAAGTCGAGGGAAGAATGGAGAAATATCTGGTTAAACATTTCTGGTTGGGGCTTTAATGTCAGTCCAAGAAGTAATAGAGCTGCGGAGAGATGTGAAGATGCATAGAATGGGGCTATTGAAGCTGCTTGCTTTGGCCTTCCCTCAAACATCTGTGTGATAACAGGAAACTCTTCTGTTCAACTTAAGAGTCAAAGAAAACAAAATAAACACTCCTACTTAAAGGAACCTCATCCCCGGCTGAGGGGTAGCTCTCTGTTTTATGGAAATATAATCTCTTGGGTTGTTTAAATACTACACTAATTCAAAATGTTGGGGTTTGCCAAGATGCTCTTTGATATCTGTTACTCAAACTGTATTTCTGTTTTCACTGCCTTTGGTAGCTGTTGATCACACTGCTGGCACCTTCAGTCAGGAGACACCAGTTCAGCACCCGTGGGCAAAGTACTTTCTAACACTGATCCACTGAAGGAGGTTTAACAAATCTAATGGATTTGCAGTATGAACTTTTTATTTCTGATTTGAATTCAGAGTATTGTCCCTGAGTTCAGCAGTGATGTGATGAGTCACAGTTAAACCAGTGTGCTAATGAGTGGAAGAAGAAAGGTAGCCTATAAAGTGACAAGGATTTTACTTGAGATAAAGTGATCTGGAAGTTTCTGTTCTTTCCAGTCAAGTGTCAAGCAACTTGACCTTGAGTAAGGTATCTCCTTTAGGTTCTTTAGGGGATAGGAAGGATCTGAGCCTAAGAAGGGCTCAGATCAACTTCTTAGGATCTGAAGTTCAGATGGGAGAGCAGTTATTCTTGAAAGCTGCCCTCTTGGCTGTGATTCTGTATCTTCATAAAAAGGTAACTCCCTCCTGCACTGGAGTTCATTAAGGAGCCAAAGTGTCTCTTAGACTCATGACTGTGCTGAATTTTGAATATTGTGGACATTAACTTTCTGGAGCTCTGAAAGCAACACTCCTTAAAAGTAGTATGTGTGCTTATTTTTGAAAGGGGGGGCAAAGAAAAACATGTGTGTTTATGCCTATATCTAATTTTGCAATCATATTGATGTGTGTATCCACACTGCAAAGAACTCAAAGTTCAGCATTAAAAGGTTAAGTTGCTTTATATTTTAATTTAAAGCCTTATATGTTGTGATGGTAGAGCCTACAATTATTTTGTACAAGAATTTTCATTTGGAGCTCAGTCTCTCCTTTGTGGTGTACAATTGCATGTTTCACTTACGGGTTATATACCCTGGCCTTCCTGAATTTTAGAATGTTTCCGATGCTGAAGTACTTTCCCAGTGTAGTCAACATACAGCCAGTCTTGGGTGTCTGCCTACCACTGTTCCCTTTAAAATAAGTCATGTATCAGATATTTTTGT
>JAWWEU010000125.1:68565544-68579329 GCA_035583155.1 Acropternis orthonyx
AGTCAACATACAGCCAGTCTTGGGTGTCTGCCTACCACTGTTCCCTTTAAAATAAGTCATGTATCAGATATTTTTGTTTCCCATTACTACTGATATTTTGGTGGCCTTTCTTCCTCTGTGTATCAGAATCCACTTGCATCATCTCAACTGATTTCACCAACATCCTGATTACTTATGCTCCTTCACACACCAAATCAGCATTGAATTATGTGCTGCATGAATTTACTTGGCAGATAAAAGGAAGAACATTTCTTGTGTCTTGAATGAGGAAGTGAGTACAGTTAAAACATTGTGGAAGGCCTGCCATCTGCAAGGAGGACAGGATCTGTTTTCCTTGAGAAAGTAAAAAACAATGCAATGTGTATATGCCCTATCAGAGCACTTGCACCATTTGCACAGGGTACAAAAAAAGGCCTCCCAAGTGTTCCTCAATTTTTGGGGTAGATACTTCATTTATAAAACTGGCACAAACCAGAAGCCATTTGGACAAAAAAATTGCATATTTGAAGGTCTTTCTCTCAGCGACCTGTCTGATTCCAGAGCTGCAGGTCTCCTGGACATTATTTCTTCTGCATGTATTTTATATTTTTTATGTATTTTCATCTGGATGTATCACCGAGGCAGAATGCCTGCTCTGAGTAAGCACTTTGGATTCCATCTTCGACTCTGCTTTAATCAATATTGTTTGCAGTGATAGAGTGCTTTGTAGAGTCTCCTTTTCTTGTCTAACCTCAGCCAGGAAATACAACAGATGGGTTTCACCGTGCTTTTTTGGCAAGGAATAGCATGAAAATAGAAATAAACCTTATTACATATGTGCTTCTCAGCACGACGCTTGTAATGTGCAATAAATATCACTAAAAATGTGCAAAATTATTGCCAGTTAACCATTAATCAGGGAAAAAAGTTTAATAGAATGAGCTTGAGAGCAAATGCATCTTAACCTTTACATTAAAAACTGGTAGTAGGGTGTTTTTTTCCCCTGGTCCCAGATGAGATGATGGTATATCTCAGTGTACTGTCACAAACTGAAAGATGATGCAGTTACATATTTTTCCAGAAGCAGCAAATCCAATGTTGCGTGAGCAATATAACAAATATGTAATACATGACACTAAAGAAAGTAATATAATTGTAAGACAAAACTGCATGTCTCTGGTTTTATTGTTTTCAACAAAACATATTCCCACAAATCATCAATTAGCATTTTAAATTACCTGAAATCTGCCATTACATGGAAATCATCCAGGTCTGGTGGAACTCAGCATGTTCAATAAAACTGTACTGAGTTTTCTGAGCTCTAGATGATCCAACTTTGTCATCATCTCCAACATCTTGATAAATCTGTAAAATGCTTCCAGCTGAAGTGGTGGCCTGTGTGGGGTGAGCTGCAAAGTCCTGGGTACTTTGGTATCTGTGCTGTGTGTCTGGTCACACTGGAGAGGGACGGGACAGTTTCAATGATGCAGCTGCTCTGTAGGCTTTTTGGAGGGCATAGATGGGGGCCTGTGTTTATCCAGTACTATCAGCAAGATTTTATTTTAATAACAATTCATTCAGCCTGTTGTGCAGCCCGGTTCTTAGACTAGTGTCTGTATGTTAGTACACTGAGTTATTTATTTGTTTTTTAAAATCCTATCAACTAGGATAAGTAAAAGCTTAAAAATATTTTTAAATTTGGAGATTAATGGGTGCTTGACTTCTTTGGATGAGGCTAGATTTCTGGACTCTCTGTGAGATGCTGTGTTCTGTAGGGTAGTGCACTGTGGTCTGCCCAGGACTGGATGGTACATTCATTTTCCTAACAGCAATTTGTTCTTCAAGTCTCTTCTTCAAGGAGCCACAAATAACCATGCCACCTATAACATGACATGAAATTAAAAACCTTTCAGATTTTTCCATTATATGTGGCAGGTCATATTGATTTTGGTGATGTTGCTGCTCATTCTCTATTCCCCTATTCCCCCAATGGCTGATCAACCTCTCTGGCCCACCATAGACCCATCAGCCTTGTCTACTCTTCCCTGGAAAACCGAAATGGTCTCTTTAACTGAATAGTCCAGAGGAAAAATTTATGCCAGCTGTTCATCCTTCCCATTCAACGTTTTCATCATTTCACTGATATCAATTCTGTGCTTCTACAGAACAGTGAAGAAGACAGTCAAGATTCAACTGCAGCAAATCTTGTAATCCCAAGAGCAAATGAACCTTTTAGTTCTTCCTGTCAGTTCTACTCAATAGTGGATTTTAACTCATATGCAATACCTTCAGTTATATATTTAGACACTGATTGGTTGACTAATAGCAAAGGAAATACATCTGTTCAAATCCAGAGTAAATAAATGAAAGTGTAGAAATGTAAGAAAACAGAATGAAAAAAAGGAAGGGTTTTCAGCACATGTAGGACTTCTCAGCCCTCAATAACTCAAGTTTCTGGTTTTCCTGAGTGTCAGAAACCTTAAAGCATTTAAACTTAAATTGGCTTCCAGAGGACATGTTTAATTACCCTCCCATTGTGTCTGAGGTGTGAGGTTCCTCACAGACACACGTTGCTGCTCTTGCACAGGCTTCAATGACCAGGAAACAGGAGAAACCGAAATGGCATTGCCTAATTTAATGCAACCTCTGTTTGCTTTTGCTTTTATAATTCAGCAGGGGGGTTAAGTGTAAGCAATAGGTAAGTGGGTCTGTTTCTACTCTTCAGTTTTAGTAAGGAAAGAAAATATTAGGTAAATGAGTATTTTTTTTAATCACTCAGTTTCTTCATTTTATTCTGTTGACAGTCAGTCCCTGTTTTGCCATGGCTAAATCACAATGAGCCATAACATGTTGGTTTACATATTTTATTGATACTATAGTTGTTATCTTAAACACAGGCTCTGCACTCTTATTCTCCTTTTTGACACGCAATTTCTCCCCCAGCTTTTTTTAAGAACTAGACTGTAACATGATATAATTCCAGTGGACAAAAAAGTGAAGGAAAATAAACATTTAGTTTATGAAAGATGCATTGGCTTGTACTAGGGGTCCTGAACTCTATAATTACTGGAGAGGTTAGAAGGAAGTGCTACAAATAGTTTTGCAAGGTCAGTTTTTGTAACCTTACAGGTTCTTTGCTCACTCCTTACACCCTGTAGCTCTGGGCAGGAGCTGGGCCCTGTTGCTTGCTGCTCCTGTAATCCTCTGAAGTTGAATGTCAGTTTTGCCAGTGCTTTATAAAGTTATCATAAATATTTTTATCCATCTATTTTACAATAAAAAAGATTAAAGCAAACTTAAAGAAATTTTTTCTTCTGTTAAGATGTTTATCACTTGCTAAAGTATGAGTGTGTGCAGATCCTTTTAATTCTGAATTAAAAGTGATCACATGTATTTTTAATTATCTTACTTAACTGCACCAACCAAATTTTTAAGCAGATGTCTCCATTGTAACAGCTAATTAATAGAAAAATTACAAATCAGTATATTAAACCTCAGATCTTTTCATGTCACCTCCCTGTTGCCTCATGCTATGTTTTTTGTTGTTTCCCCATCCCTTTGGGTTGACTTTTCAAGTCTTCTGTATCCTTGTGAAATCCCATTGCTGTAGAATGTTATGTGCTCTACTGAGCCATTTAATATAGATCTTGCTTGCTTTTGTTTACTGATGCTGTAAATTTAAGATATTTTACTCTTCCTCACCCCAAAAGCCCAGTGGGCCTAAATAAATGTTTGGTCTTTCCAGATATAGTCACTTTTTGAGAACAAGTTTACCCCTTTGGTGGTGGGTTTTCCTCTTGGGGAGGGTGAGGGAAGTGTCAGATTCAAACCATACTCTGCTCAGCAAAGGGAATGTCTGAACAATTTTAAATTGAGAACTTGATTAAAACCAGCTTGAGGAAAATTATGGGGATATCTTAACTTCTGACACTTTTAGTATCTCTTGATTTTGATTTATCTGTTGTTACATAATCAAATGACAAATCTGAAATACTTTGATATGACTTTTTTTTTCTTTTCTCATTGCACCCATTACAACTTTGTTTAAAAAAAAGACTTTAAGTCCAGTGTTTCTAGACACAATTCAGAAATTATTTAGGCATACTATTTCATAATAGAAATAAAAAAAATAAATCAATGTATATTAATGCTATTCTATAATAACATCAATAGTGTTATTGTTTATGGACATTCAAAGTATTTACATTAGGAAGTATGTTAGTATTGGATTTAAGAGAAGGGATAAGGTACTTACCAAGGCACTGTGGATGTTAGTCTGGGAAGGCCTTGCTACTGTATGGTGGTCTGCAAATTTTTCCCCCCCAAAAATGCAGTAACTTTGGTGATGATTAATTTTTTATTCTTGCATCATCATCCTGCTGCTTGTCATTAATCAGTTTTTCACCTTTCTCATTTTGGGCATGTCTTATCGTTACATCTGATTCTGATTTTTTTACTGACTCTTGCTTCCTTATTCTGAAATACTCAACATTTAATGTGATTCAGTGGCTATTGAAGTGGCTGTGCAGGGCATTTAGTTCTGTGTGTACCATGACGTTTTTATGTTTGGAGACTGAGTCAAGTGATGTAGACCCTCTCATGGGACTAAAATATTCCTTCTAGCTTCTTCAGTAGGAAATAATGCTTCCCAGTGTTTACCCAGAAAATTCTGGGAGCCCCAGATGTGGGATGCTACAAAGTGACAAAATGCCTTGTTACTTTGGCTTCAAGTGTTTAGGTTGTTGAAAGGGTGAGGATGTTTGCTTAGTTACTGTGGGGAATTTCTACTTCAAACAACATGAAACCAGTTTTCTCCTTGAATGGCTGTTGCTTTTCACCCATACATAAGTGCTGTCCATGCCAAGGACTTCTGGGTGATCTTTGCTACCTTGTTAAATTACTCCCTGTTTTTTTTTCTTATTTAAACTCTTTGGAGCTTTTTTTCCCCCTGTGATTAAGTAAAAAGTAACCTTGTTCAAATAATCTATAGGTTGAAAATCCCAAGTAAATCGTTAGTGCACAATGGAAGCCGTTCTCTGTCATTTGTCAATTGTAGGTTCATTGGGGTGGTTGAGGAGAGATATGTGTCAGGAGCAGGGATTTACAGCTGGCTTTCAGTTAAAAGACTTCTATTTTTCAACTTTGTATTATTCAATACATTGCTATGCAAAACATTTTAGCAGAGAACTGAATTGTGTCTGAACTGGATGTGTTGTAGTATCGTAGAGCTCAGTCTCCATTGGTTACTGCTTTTTGTAGAATTAGGGAGGTCTTGTCTTCAAGTACAGGCAAACACTCTGGTTTGAAGCCTCAGTAGTGCCAGTGCTTCTAAAAATGGTTAAGCCTATTTAGTTTTTTGGCAGAACCATTTTTAGAGCTTCTGAAGGCTATTAAACTCTTCCAAAAAGGTACACGAGAACAGACAATTTTAAAAATAAATGTTAAGCTGTTGTTTCTGATTTAGCCATCAAAATGGCTCTGTTCTTACTCATGTTGCAAGATGCATGAAGAAGTCTTACGCTGGGGAGAATGTGAATGCAAAATGCAATGAATTATGTTAATTATTGTGTATTTTACCTCATTTTATATCTTCAGTCAGTGGGTTGTTGTCTGTATTTTGGACAGCTTTGAAAACAAACATATTCCTTTCATTGAAAGATAGGCTTACATCATCCAAATGGGTACTGTCATTCTAGATAGGCTAAATATGTGCTGTGCTATCTGTGATCCAAAGGGATAGAGAAGTAGGAAAAAAATTCATCTGCTTTTCTTAAAGAAGAGGTAATTAATAAATATATATTAGGACACCCTAAGCCCTTTGTCACGTATGCAGAGCTGCCATGAGCAGGTGGGCCAGTGAACTGAGGTGTGTTGGCCTCCTTGTGAGCAGGCAGGGAAGCTCAGGAGCGTTTGCAATTGAGGTGTTCGTGCTTGAGATCATTCAGGTGTTTTAATCAACTGGTAGTTTCTTTCCCAGTCAAAACAATAGCTGAAACCTAAACAATGTCACCTCTGCAGTCAGTTTATTATGGCATTATGATAGATCTGAAATGTTATCTTAAGACTATTATTAACTGTTAATTGACATTTAATTCCAGTTAGTTTTAATATAAACACTTTTCCGTTAAGAGTTTGTTTTGCAGAACAAAGGGAAAATTGTATACACGCATGGAGGCGGGTTTAGTGATGTCTGATCTAGCACTGCATCAAGGGGAAACTGCTGTGATTGAACGAGCACGAGGCTGACTGAAGTTCATAACTAGGACTGCGTTATTGATGTTCTTGGAAGGGTTTAAGAAAACTTCTCGCCCTGCACATGGCTCCAGAATGTAATGCGTTGTGCCAGGAAGAAGGGTTGTGTCTGCAAAACTCAGGAGCTAGGTCCTTGAGTTCTGTGTAATTACGTAATTAAAATGCAGCGTTTTGTTGAACACACCTCGCTCAGCAGAGAGAGAGAGAGAGAGAAAGGTCCTACAGATGCCTGACATCTCTGCAGAATCCCACCCTTTGGGGGAGAGGTCTGTATCCGTGCTGGCCTGCCCAAGCCAAGGATCATTTCCTTGGGAGAGCCAGTGGGTTTGGTGCCTCCAGGGCAGCCTTGAACCGCATGAACAATATCGTGGGATTTAACAATACTGTTTGATCATTCTGGGGATAGGGAGACAGGTACAGGCAAAGCCTCTGGTTTGACTCCTTGGTATTGGCAGTGCTTCTACAGATAGTTCAACCTGCTTAAGGAGTAGTAGCTTTTTGGCAGAACCATTGCTTTCAGAGGTTCTGAGGACTCCGGTGTGCCAAAGGCAGCCGCATGGTATGGAAGGGCAGCTTCTTCCACCTGTCTGGAGGAGTCTTCACTCTTCATTTCTAAACCACCACAGTGCTTTGAAATCCAGACATTATCTCTTGTTAAAAAAAAAAAAGCCTCAGCTCAGCCCTCAGCACTTTTGTGTTTTATAGAATACTACAGACCTTATTGTGAATTAATTCAAGACTCAGAAAAATTAGTATTTACTTCTGCTAAGAATTACAGGCTTCTACCTTATGAGTTACCAAAAGTGAAGAAACAGGCTGAGGTTTGGGTTTTGCCAGCCTCTTGAAGGTCAGTGGAACCCTGGTGCTGGAGTAAAGCATCCACAAAGCCTGAGCGTGACTCCAACCACAGAGGCCAATTCTTCCCAACCTTGTCCAAGATCTGGAGCCAGAACATGTTACGGCCATCTGATGAATAATGATGTTGCAGAGTCCAGATGCTGCCCTTGTGTGAGCAACTGTAGGCACAGTTTCATTCTGTGTATCTTGACTCTTAGCCTGGTGATGAATGAAATGAGAATGCAAGCGGGGTGGCTGCTGCTGGAAAACTCAGCTGAGGAAGAACTGTTCTGTCCTGCAGAAATTCACTGCCAGGTGTTACTGTAAAGGAAATGCTTTTCAAGAAGGTGTGGTGTGCAGGAGAGGTTACCAGTGGAGCACTGAGCTTCACTGGCTTCATGGGGATCATCTGGCATCAGTCGGGGCTGTGCTAATTGACAAAATTGGAAGGCATCCTAAATGTAAGAGAGAATCAAGATATTGTACAGAAATAATGGAGATTGCATTGAAAACTGGGCTAGTAGAAGCAGAATCAAATTCCAAATATAAAATCAAAGGTTGTGTGTCTTCTAAGTGAGTAATAGCTGAGTTTTGTAAAATAGGAACTTGCAACAAGATTCTCATTATAGATAAATAGTACTTGGATGATCACGGGATGTGCTTTAGCAGTCCCTGTGATATGCATAAGAACAAGTGAACAGAATTTGCTGCTCTATCAGTATGAGTTCATCATTTCTGAGCTGTTTAATGAGTGAGGTGAAGAGGCTATCATCTCAGAGGGAGACGTGAGGAGGATATTCATGCTTAGACACTGTAGGGAGCAAGAGGAAATGAACTGGAAGTCAGTGGCTGCAGAAGAAAGAAATGGTACAAACAACTGCTGAGTGAATTGGAGGTGGATGCTGGAAGAGGATTCCTGATGGGCAGAGCATCCAAAGTCCACCACAGCTTTTCAAGGAGAGCAAGGAGAGTGGTGGCAAAAAAAAAAAAAAAAAAAACCAAACCAAAAACCAAATCATGGATTTTCTTAATAAGGAAATGTAAGTACACGAAAAGAATTATTTTTCATGGCTCCTCTAACACCCCAAGGGAAATCCTTCTCAGACCTTTGCTTCTAAGAAACATGTTATGCCAGTAGCACTCTTAGTGCTTTATTCAAACTATTTTCTTTTTCTGGGCAAAGTGTGGATGTTCTCAACTATACTCAAGACAATGTACTCTGGGAGTAAAAGCCTGCTGTGATAAATGCTGGGATACAATTATCTTGGCATGTAGACTAAATGTGTAATATTAAGAGAACATATTTAAGTAATGTATAAAATAGAATGTAGAAATATCCTTCAGAAGGAGCTCAAAAGTTCCAAATCAAAACTCCAGGGAGGAAAATTTAGGAGAAAGTAGATGAGCTACAGATACTCCTTTCTGGATTGTTATCTTATTAGTCGCTGATTTGAGAAAGCTGATAGATTCTTAAAAGCCAATTTTAGATTTTAGTGCAGTATCAACTGTTTTCTTAAATTCCTTATGGTCTCAAAATTGCACCCATGAAACATCAGCTATGTTTACCAAAATATTTTCAATTTAGATGAGGGTTGCAACACAGGGAGATAGTTCAAAAAAGGAAGCGTGTATCTGGTGTTGACAGTTTTGCAAAACGATGTGAATGTGCATTCAGAATTTTCACTGTTAGTAAAAAAAAAATAGATTTTTACTCTTCCAAAAAAAAACTCCACCCCAAACCCCAACCATATCATTATAACACATTTTGACTTTAAAAATAGCATTTGTTCCTGTGCTTTAAATCAGAAAGTATCAAGGCTTTTCAGTGGAGCAATTTATTCTATCACCACTGAAAACAAGTGTGGAAAAAGGCAACTGTATTGGGTTCCCGTCTTTTTGTTGAGTTTCTCTGCAGAAACCAGATTCTGGGAATCTGCAGTTTTTAGGCCCTGTGAGAATGCAAAGAATAACAAGAAATGCTTAATAATAAATAAAATAATCTGAGTTCATTGTGGTATAATGTTCCCTGAATGATAAATGCTGTAAATTTGGCATTTTAGTTAGTGGGTAAAAGAAATGTTGAGATCAGTGAGAACACAGAGATTGTCTGGCTCCCACCCCAAAGCTACCCACGGTGCTGCCTCCTGTCTGCCCTCCCTGCCCTCCCCAACAGGGGCTGGTGTGGAAATGACCAAATGGAAATGGGAGTAGGACCAGAGGCTCTGAAGAGCTGTAGGAGTTAAGTCCTTGAAGCAGCACTTCTGCTAAAGGTCTGTGGTCCTACCCCATGTCTAAGATGAATATTTGGGTCCCTCTGCTCTGATGAGACCTCACCTGGAGTACTGAGTCCAGCTCTGGGGCCCCAAAATAAGTTTGTGGATCTGTTGGAATGAGTTCAGAGGAGGCCACAAAGATGTTTCCGGGGCTGGAGCATCTCTGCTGTGGGGACAGACTTGAGAGGGCTGGGGTTGTTCAGCCTGGAGAAGATTCTATAGAAGACCTTCCAGTACCTAAAGGGGCTCCAAGAGAGCTGGAGAGGGACTTTATACTCAGGAATGTAGTGACAAATGGAAAAATGGCTTCAAACTGACAGAGGGCAGGCTTAGATTGGATATGAGGAAGAAATTCTTGACTGTGAGGCACTGGCACAGGTTGCCCAGAGAGACTTTGGATGCTTCATCTCTGGAAGTGTCCAAGGCCAGGCTGGATGGGGCTCTGAGCAACCTTATCTATGGAAGGTGTCCTTGCCCATGGTAGGGAGTTGGAATGAGATGATCTTTCAGGCCCCTTCCAACCCAAACCATTCTGGAATTCTATGATAGCTATATGTACAAACAGGATAAATGCAGCTGTCTGAGAGGCAGCGCTTCATAGCATGATAGAGATCCAGCAGAGGTGTTGGTTCTTCGGAGGAACAACGCTCTGGCAAAGTGGAAGGTGCTTGCTTTGAGTCAGACCAGTAGTGCAGGACTAGAAAAATTTTAATTTGCTTTTAATTAACTGAAGATATTCAATAATTCCAGTTTCCATGAAAATGAGGCAACTTAGTCCTGAAGCACTTCATGAAATGGTGATTGAACTGGGTCAGACCATAAAGTGCCCTCTAGCCCAATGTCCTGCAGGAAACAGCAAGCAAAACCAAGCCAACTATGTACAGCATTTCTGAAACTTCCAGCCTTCAGATATTTTCAGAGTATGGCCTTCTGACCTGATGCACCTTCTGTGTTATACTCAGTGGTGTATATACACATATTCTTTCCCTGGCAGCCTGGCTGGTGCTCCTTTTGACTCCCGTGGACTTAGGTCTCTGCACTCTTGTCTGGAAAGGAGGAAGGTGTATTAGAAGAAAATGCACCAGGATCAAGTGACTGGTACCAGATAAAGAGGCAGTAGTGGGCATTTTTGACCACTGGAATGGCTTACAGATGTTAAGGATAGGAATGCTGTCATTTGAACAGTAAGATAAAGACATCCTGCTACATGTGAGTATAATACTTAATGTTATGCATGCAGATACCTCTTAGAGTAGAGTAGGTATACATATATGCATGTACGCAATCTTAATATCAGGGATAAATTTGCGTAATTATAGTTCATAATTTGTCTTGTTGCAGCTATTTTTGAGAGTTAAATAATTGCTGATAGGAAAGAGTGATAATTTATGGCAAGAGAAAATGCTCTCGCCTCATCTTATGTGGAGGGTGGTGGGTGTAATTCTGAAGCTGGTCCTGTTTGCTGCTTCTCTAAAATATGTATTGCTGTAGGCACGTTTTGGGAACTGAAAAGAATCACAGCAACGTGGGTATTTTCTTTGTAAATGAAGTGATCACTGGGTAGACCATTTGTAAAATATTTAAATAAATGGTGGTTTGTAAGTGGGGATATTGTGGGTATGTTTTCCAAAAGAAAGAAATTCATTCAGAAAGAAGATAACATTATAATAAATTTCCAGTTGCTAATAATATATCAGAAAATAGATTTTTTTATTTTAAGTGATCTGGGTTGCCATAGTTAGGGAAGGCAGCAGCTTATCTAAGTAGTAAGCCTTTTAAAGGAACCATGTCTGTTTATTAACTTAATAATGTTCTATAAATTATTGGATTGAAATGTGGATATGGCCTTTGAGAAGATGGATGTCATGAGAAGAGCTGATGGAATTATAACTTCAAATATGTTCCTGTTTATGTGTTTAATGTATTATTAAGTCGTTTGTTTAAGAAAGGAATTAAATTAATAATGGATCTGTTATAAACAAATATTGGTTTATATCACTTAGGCTCTGTTTGATTTTTGTTTCATGACAGCAGTTCAGAATTAAGATTCCATTATTTATTAGCTAGAAAGAAGGACGGGAAACACCACATACTGTTTGTTTAGCTAGGAAATCCATGGAAGTTGAGAAAGTGACTAAACATTATGGATGTAAAATACTCCCTGCAAATATGCTTCCAGGAAATGCCGAATGGTTTTCTATAAAAGAAATGTTTGGAAGATTGGACAAGACATCAGTCGTGTGAAGACTCCCTGAAAGCACCATGTATCTGGCATTATAGTGGATTAAAACTAATTTTAGGACAGCCTTCTAATGGCAGTTGGTATGGCACAGTTAGCCTGCAGAGACAGAGTACTAGCGATTTTTAGGAACTAATAATTGCAAACTTTCATAAACAGGATCTCAGTATTTTAAATTCTTCATACAGGGCATGATTCAAGGCTGTGTAGAAATAGCCTAGCACAGACAGTGGAGACTGAGGATGTGGCTCAGTGTGTTCTCCCCAGTAGTAAAGCCTTTGCCATAAGAGATGCTCCATTTCCCTCCTTGAGGAAGGAAGGGCTTCTCCAACACCTTTACAGGAGGCTGGAAAAGCTCTTCTCCCCGCGTTTCTCAGTAGTGGAAAATATCCATGCAGGAAAACACCTTCCCACGGGCAAAGCCTCCGACCTTCAAGTTCAATGGGATTCATTGTGTTCCTAAGTTCAAGCAAGCACTCAAAGTTATTCAGCAGGCACAAAGTTTTGGTAAGCAGAGTCAGTCTATGAGGGAAGACACTTGCTTTGTATACTTAAGTACCTTTTCTGTCATCCTAAAGGTACTAGAAATCTTTGTGTGCTCCAGTAATGACTGCTGAAGTCTGACTAGTTAAGGGATTAATTTGGTGTAAATACTCCCCTATGTAGGCAATCTGTTTTTATTACTTTTAGCACCAAAATCAGCATCATCTTCGAAGGATAAGTTACAAAGCAAGGAGAAGTCTAGAAAGCAATTATTACAGATATGGTAGTGAATTCTCTAGCCACCACTTCAATGTGGGGGTTTTGGTTTCTTTTTTTTTGTTGTTTTCGGTTATGCTGTATAAAACATGTTTATAGACTATGTCAGCAATGTTCTTCCTCAGTTGCTGTTGCAAAGACTGTTTTCGCAGTTTATCACAAAATGCCAGATTTGCTCAGCATGTAATTTAATCTTATGCTTGGAAGCATCCACATTACTTGGTTATCACGAAATTATTCTTTAATAAAAATGTATGCTTTGTGATCTATATTTTATTAATTTGGTGAGTCACTTTATCGATTGTCGCAGATGCCACGGATGTATAATTTGTCACAGTTATTGGTTGCCTGTCAGCAGTTCATAGCACCACAGTGTTCTTGGCTCTGGGGGCACCTTTTAGGGACGAACCTTTCTTGATCTGCAGAAGAAAAGCTTTCTCCTGTAAATTAGCATCGAGGCTTGGGTGGGTATCGGGTTTATCACTTCGCGGTGTGTGTTATCCTTGCATTAGGCAAACGCTGTGAGCAAATTCATAGCATGGCCTGGTCGGGCAGGGGTTTTGAGCAAATACCACTTGGTGATTTTAAATGCTTGGGGGTGAGGTCAGAAGGAGCACAACATCAGAAATGGGAGGCGCAGGCTTTGTCACTGTTCTAGTTTGCTCTAAACTTAGGAATTACTGAGGTTACTAGACGGGAAAAACAAAAGCAAATTCTTGAGGTTTTTATCCCCTCTTCTTCTGCAGTTGAGAGTTTCCTGCTGTAATATACAGCAGGCTTGAGTTGTTTGATGGTTGAGAAGCTTATTTTTGAGAATTAACGTTAATGATTTTGAATTACAAAAAGACTGTATTCCATATACAGTTATATATTTAGGTAAAGCATGTATTTATATCCAAAACTGCTTGGCTTAGTAAGAAAGTTTACTTTGCTGATGACTTCTCAGCAGCGATAAAAAAGCACTGCGTGCTGGAGGTGTGTCGTCGGAACATCTGCTGGTTTCGTTTTTGGTATTTTAAAGGCTGGTTCTGCACCCTGGGAGCTCGTTCCAGCCATGCACGGAGCTTGTGTATCGTTGTTGTCAAAACCAGCGGCTGAGCAGGCACTGTTCTGAGCTCAGGTTTTGGCTGGAGCAGACTTTTAGTGGTTTACATCCCGTCATCTTTGTGGATCCTCTCAAATATTACTCTGGTGCTTCACAGGGATGGGTTTAGGCACGGGCATCCTTAGACATGGAGTTGGTCCCCGGGGGGGGCTGCCCAAGTTTTTGGTCTGTATAATTAATATATATTGGAGGTGAAGCTATGTAAAAAACCAAAAAAAAATCTGGGAAACGGCCCTGTGCAAAATAAGAAGGATAGAGGGAAATAAAAAAAGGGAGGGGGAGGGGGGTAAAAAAAGAGGGAAAAAGATAAAAAGGGGGGAGAAAAGAAAGAAAAGGGTGGG
>JAWWEU010000125.1:68579403-68649023 GCA_035583155.1 Acropternis orthonyx
GGCGCGCCCCGCCCCCGCCGCGCGTCACGAGCCGCGCCGCCATTGGCCGGCGGGCGGCGGCGGGCGGCGCCCATTGGCGGCGGCGGGGCCGGCCCCGCCCCCCTTGGCCCGCCCGCCCGTGCGGCAGCGGCGGCGGAGCGCGGTGCGGAGCGCGGTGCGGAGCCGGCGGCGGGATGCAAGGTGGGCGCGGGGCCCTTCCTGCGGGTGTGGGGCGCGGGGCGTCCTCCCCGTGCTGGTCCCCAATCGGCCGGTCTTTTGTTTTATTATTTTATTTTTTATTTTATTTTATTTTTTTATTTTATTTTTTTTTCCCCCTTAAATTATTAATAGTTATTTTCGCACCGCGCCCCCGGGTGCGCCAGCGCGCAGCGCAGCACCGCGGGGTGGGCAGGGGAAAGGCTGGGAAGGGAAGCGGTGGCCGCATCCTGCCCGCGGTGCGGGGCTACCCGGGGGGTGCGGCGCTTTGCGCGGGGGAGCACCGGGAGTTTGGCCGGCGGGGATGCGGGGGGATGCAGGGGATGCCCCCGCGCATCCCGGGTCCGCCGCGACGCTCCCAGCCCGGAGCGCCCGCGCAGGGTCCGGGCGGTGCGCGGGGATGAACTTGGAGTTGGCGCTGCGGGTGTGCCCGGGCTGAAACCCGAGGTTTGCGGGTGCCCCCCGCTTGAAAATCGGAGTTTTGAGCGTGTTGGATCGCGGAAAGTCAAAGGGAATCAAGCCGGCTGGGGAGCTGCCGTCAGATCCCTGCGGAAAAACCCGGGGTGCTTCCCACAAGTTATTTCTGTGGGTTTGCTAAATATTAAGGGAGTGCTTCTTCCCCTTGGGCTGATTGGAAGTCGACGTGATGATGTGCTGTTATCAGAACATACTTTGTTTGGTTTGAGTTTAAAATAACAAATATGAAGTTAAATACTCTCCGTTTTTATCTTGCCTTGTGAATCTGTTTTATGGTTCAGGGACAAATTTAGCTCTGTTATTTTGCAGCATGCCTCCTCTCCTCTCTTTTTTGCGAGGTGTTGTACTATCAACTGTATTTATTATGTTCCTTCTGTATATTTAAACATCACCTGAAAACCACATCCACCTTTTAAACTTTTGACTTTCCAGGTGGTTTTCATGACAAAAGTTATTTCTGGTGGAGATTTGTTTCCAGGCAGAGAAATCTGCTGACAGATTTTGAAACTTTTCTCTGTGGCATTTTCTCTGCGTAAGGCCGCAGTTGGGATTGGGTTCTGTGCTTTCTGTGCCGTCTAGGAGTTATCTGAAAATTTAAACGTGCTGTGAGCATCCCCAGCTGGAGATAGTACTGGAAATTGTACGACTTGAATGACTGTTTCTGTGACATATATGAAAATGGGGAATTTTGGGTAGAAATAACTCGTTATGGCTGTTTAAAAATCAGTGCCTGAATGCTTGTGTCAAATAAAATTGCCACTGAACCTTTAAGGTGCCTTATATAGAATTTGGGTTGAAATCAGTGGTTCTGTCAGTGAGTCAGTGTGAGCTCTACCTGTGTTTGCTCCCGATGCTTTTAACCCCTTGCTGTGCGTTGCAGAGGCAGAAAGATGCTTGTGGGGCCGGCTCTGTTGCTAGGCCTAAAAATTCAATGTTTCTGTTGCTAGCTTCAGGCCGTAAGAATCAATAAAGGTTTTCCCGTGGAGTGGGGGAAGCATTTCTATCTTGCTCTACCAAGCAGGAGCAGCCCCTGCACCTCTGCGGTGTGGGAAGCAGCTGGAGGATGCTGTGGGTGCACGGGCATTCTCCTGACCAGCGAGGGGGACCCTGGAAAATAATGATGAATAGAAACAGCACCTGTTGCACCAGCAGCGATTTGTCAGCTCCCAGGACAGAACTGCGTACCTGCAGTTCTGTGATGATATACCCAAATCGCTTAGATCGTCTAAGATGACAGAGACCTGGGGAGTTTAAATTGAATTTATTAGTGTGTTGTAATGAAATGATTGTGAATGCCTGAGTATATGAGAAATTTAAATAGCTATCTATAAAGTATTTTTTATTATGAGATAATTGCTATTTATACAAGCGATCTGTACTTTTCAAATGAAGCCAGCTGCAGTTCAGTCACTGCTGTTTAAAAGTAGAAATACCCTTGCATGCATTTTATTGTGGTTTGATTTCATTACATAATGGCAGGCATGATTTTCATATGTTACATAAACTTCTTCAGGGCATCCCAAGAAAAGAGACAAAATAAGGTCTGTGCCTAGTTGATGCCTACTGAGACTCCTCTAGCCTGGATAGCAAATTCTGGTTCCTAATAGTGTGTAAACAAAGTGCAGCCAGGCTGGCAGGCGTTGCCTGCTTGTGGCGGTAACAGAAATATGAAAGATGACGTGGGTACTGCAGAACTGAATTACCCTCCACGCCTCCTGCTTGTTTTCTCACCCAGGCAGGTGAGAGAGAGCAGATGAAGGCTTTGCTCTCCCTTTGGCACAGCGCTGGGTTGTTTCTCTGGTACCACGTACAGATCCTGTGACCCCACCACGGAGCTGAGATAATCCCTGTTGTTTCTTAGTCTTGTGCTTAAATTAGGAAACGCTGCTAAGTGTAGACTATTACCCAAAGGAAATGTATGTTATTAAAAAAAATCTTTTTGAAATATAAATAGATAATAAGCTCTTAATAAATATTTTTCTAAATAATCAGACATAAAAGTCAGGCTAGAAAAAGTAAAACTCAGGGGGGTTTCTTTGGAGTTATATTTTTTCCTAGTTGTAGGAGTTGGATAACAGACTCCAGTATACACAAGACGATTCACATGGATAAAATGAATTTGCTAAATATAGATTACAGAAGGTTCAGCATCAGTAATATGCATAAATCATACATTTATCAGAAAACAGTTTCTGAATTTCTTATTTTATCTACCTCCGTGTCTGAATTAAAGAACCAAAGTTTTAGCAAGTATTGTCTAGTTCTTTTATTGCTGATTTTTGTTTGTTTTTTTTACCCTTTACTGTGACCTTGTTGGATGGAGAGAGAACATTTCCTTGGTGAGGTGTGGGGGATTATTGACTCTTTAGGGTCGTGGTTTCTGTGTAATAGTGATGTGACTTATTGTAGTGCTTTTCCATGATAACAACAACAACGTTTATTTCAAAAGTATCATTTTCATATTCAAACACACACAGTGCTAGGTTGGAAAACTTTTAATGACAATCCCATGGTGTGCTTATTTTTAAAGATTATGTTGAATGACGGCAGAAAAGTTAACCTGTAGTTTTTAAAGATCCGTGATTTTTATATCTGTTATTTAACAGAGCTGTAATGTTATCACTGAGCACTGCCAGTTGGGTATAAAGTGCAATGTGTAACATCTTCTGGTGGTGGAGTTGCTCTAAGTGGAGAAATAATTTAAGCGGTACAAGGATTTTTACAGCCCTCTTGTCACGATTAGCTGTGTTTATGAAATATGAATTTACACAACATCTGCCTTTCGGGGCCGGTGTTCCCATCGGAGCCCAATCGCCTCCCAAACCAGCAGCGCCGTGTCTGAGGCATCGTGGCAGGGCAGGATGGGCTGGAGCCTGCAGCCGTGGCAGTGCAGGGACTCACTTGATATGTTTTGGTGAGAAACTGCTGCAGGAAATGCAGATGGTTTTAAGTCTAAAACCTTTCGGTTTCACTTCAAGGCGCAGCAAGATCCCTGACCTGCTGTTGGCTCGTCCCGTTCTTGCTCCCCAAAATCTCTGCTCATCCCCTCAATTCCTGTGCTCCTGTGTAGGCAAAAAGGGTGACACGTGTGGCATGCTGGTGGGGTGGGGTTTAGGGTCTGGCACACACCATTATTGCTGATTTTGGAGGGAAAAGCCCTCTCTTTCCTGAAGCTACAGATGAGGACTGGGAATGAGGTGGGTGAATCCCTGCAGCATCCAGGTGCTGGTTTGTCTCCTCGAGACTCCCCTCTTCTTGTGCCTCTTAGTGGTCACCCCCTTACTGGAGGGTTTCAGGCATTGTATATGGTTACACCTAACTAAATTTGTCATGTCATGGGCCAATCTGTCTTTTGCTGTTTTAGTTTCCTCCAGCACATGGTGGAGGGTTCCTCTTGCCCCTCCTGTCTAAGCTCAGAGATGGTCATTCATGTCTAACTGCCAAAGTTTTTGTAAGCATCACAGGAAAGGCAAGTTCACAGGAGGATTGAGCAGCATGAGAGACGCTGATGCTCCTCTCTAGGGGCTGGCTTGGGGGGAGAGATCAGGAGGTGCTTTACAAAAGATGGCGTTTCCCATCATGGGCCAAGCTGGGGTACAAACAGCTTTCCATACCAATGGAAAATGGGAGCAGTGATGAGAGACTGTGGAAGAACATTAAAAACAATTGTCTACAGCTTCTCCCACTTTTCATGTATTGCCTGTCTTGAGTAGTAAATCTGCTATCCCTCAGGGCAGACCCTGTGCAAGTGTAAGGTCTCAGCCCAGCCCATTGGGATGGGCAACATTCAGTACTTGGAAATTGTTCTGAAACATCCCCAGTGAATGCTGTTAGCACAACACCCTGCACATTTTGGGGCACAATATTAAGAAACGAGTACTCAGACTAGAGGTTGTACAACTTGGAAAGCCTAACATGAGGGTTTGGTTGGGCAGTGGGAGCGATCTAAATGCTCATTGCTATTTTTGCCATCATTCAGGGTGAAATAATTGAGGTTGTTCATCAGGCAAGCTGTGGTGTTGTGAAGACTTAAGAGCAGACTGTGCTCTGTGTTACCTTTGGATCCGCATTTCAGAAGACGAAGTAAAAATAGTACCAAGTGTTACATCTTGGTGAAACCATCCAGCAAAACCTCCTTGTTCTTGTATAGATATTTAGTCCAGGCTCCTGCTGCTGCCACCTGAGGCTTTGCTTCTAATTGTTCTCTTAATGATACTTCCAAATTATTAATACAGTTGCTAGGTCAGAGTGAAAAATTACGTGCAACAGGTAGTTGTTATAGTGATCAATCATGTTATCTTAGAGCTTGTTTAATCTGGTGAAGGAAAGAGCATGAACTAGTTAATTATCTCTTCTTTGGGTTATCCTTCTATAAAATGGGGATAATCATCAACATAAAAGGTGCTGTAGGACTTAGTAAATACTTCTGATGCACTTAGGAGTCATAGTTAAAAAAATAATTACCTAGTAAATTGTCTACTTAATAAAACGTAAAAATAAAAGATTTAGACTATATTATACTTCATAATCATTTAAATAGATGAATGTAGTTTATTTACCTGCTCAGTGAGAATAACAACCATTGAAAGCAAATAGGTCTTTAGGAGAACTATATTGGCAAAATGAAATTATTTAAATCAGGGTTTCCAGTTCACTAGTTTAGATTACTTCTGCGTTTATGATTTATGCTTTGATTTAAATCATACTTTGTACTGTTAATGTTCAAAATTTATTATCAACATTGAAGCTGTGAACACAAAAACGTTCTTGGCAAGACCTGCGGAATGAATGTCGCTATATTTCTCTGGAATACTAAAAATTTAGAAAACAAAACCTTCTCGGCACTTATGACTTTTGATATGCAGCGGGCAAAAGATCGAAACAGGCTGCAAATGATTGTATTTTAGTCAACAGACTAATGGGGGGCTGTTCCAATGGCCTGGAAGGGCCAAGGGCTGAGTAGAGATACTGCTGGCACGTGGCTCTGTGATCACTGGTCTTTTTAGAACTGGAGGGATATTTATAAAGATTTTTTTGAATCCCTAACATCAGTCTCTAAAATAAAAGCTCTTGCTTTTGTTGATTAGGAGTAATACCAAGAAAGAAACTTGCTGTGTGCTACCAGCAGAAATACTGCAGAGTGGAAAGGACTTCCTAGAGATTTTTACTCATTTATCGTTCTGCCGAGCAATTAGAGAAACAAAATCTCTTCAGATTGTCTTTACACTTGACAGATTGGCATTTGTTTTTCTCTCTTGTTTAAAAAACCCCAAACAACCAACAAGCCGAGATTTTCTTCAGTCAGGAAAGAAGTTTAGAACCAAAGTTTCCAGAATTTTTGATTCTTATCCTTGTGTTGCCCTAGCTGGAAATACGCAGGGGAAGGCGTGGGCTTCACATGAAAGTTGTATGTAGCCTTGCAAGCTGTGCAAGGCTGTAAATCCTCAAACCAGCTCCGCCTCCCAGCAGTTTTCCAGGGATCCTGGTGCAGCTGTGGTGTGGTCCCAGGGCTGGGGCATCCGTAGGTGATGCTCAGGTGAGAGCACTGAGCACATGGTGCACTTTCCTCTCCTGCTGGATCTGTTTGGATGGTGAAAGGGGATGGATTCCTCGCTCTTTTCACAGGACCCACATATCCTCAAGGATTTTCCAGAATTAAACACCTGTGAAACTAGGAGCAGAGGAATGGCTCTGGGAAGGGACTTGCTCGCCCTTCACTTGGCTTTAGGAAATGTTGCAAAAATTACTTGCGCCCATTAAGAAATGGTAATTTCGGCTTTAAATAACGATGCTTTAAATTGTGATTTGCATTTTTATCTTTAAGGAGTAAATACCAGATTGCATAAGCAGTTTTGTACCTTCCTGTTTTCATTCTTACTCAGAATATCTTGAAATAGAATAACCTCTGAGTTGTTACTGTGATGAACTGGTACCGCATTTTGAAAACAAAGATCAATAATCCCATTTCCTATCCTCTCCTAAAAAACCCCAAAACAAACCCCCCCCCCAAAAAAACAAAAAAAAGAAAGAAATTAATTGTTTTCTGATGTGTTCAGAAATGTTGTTTGTCTCATTTTGTGTATACAGACTTCAGTGACCAGAATGTCAATGGAGGCTTTGTTTAAATGTTTTTCGTTATTTTTTTTCCCCTCCACTCCCACCCACACATACACCTGTTCATCTAAGTCTTTTGGGCCAGATATCAGTTTATTTGGTTGGGCTTTATGGCTTTTGTTTTTTGCCTTCCCCGTCATTCAGTTAACTGCTTCTTGTCAGCAGTTCTGGCACATCCCTTTATTTTCTGTAGGCTGCCTATGGAAAAAAGGCTTGTTTCCAATGGCAAAGAGTTAACCTGGCTCAGAGTTAGATTAACTGTTGCAGTAGCTCATGATAAACATCTGTTGCAATACTCCCAGATGAGAACATTGCTTTCAGAACTATTTACTGCACGTTTTGAACCGTGCACTTTACTTGTGCTTTTATTTTTTCCCCTCCAATTGCTAAATTCTTTTGAAAGGACATAAATCCATAGAGTCTATCTCAGAGACCATGTTTATTTCATGATACAGGGAAGGAAATGTGAGTATTGAGTTATTGTTCATGTGCTAGAGCCCCCGAATGTTTCTGACTGGAGCACAGAGGCGTGTGCATTCCTTAATGAAAACCAACTGTGGAGTGGCTCTTGGGAGCTCTGCCGCCTGTGTCCGTGCTCTGCCTGTGGTGGAATCCTCTGGATGCAGATCCTCTGGGTGTTTTCCTCCTCCTCTGAATTTGGCAAGATAAGACTGGTGGGGCCTGGAGTTTTACTTAGACCTGAAACCCAAGGGTGAGTATAAGATTGGAAGGGTTTGGCCAATAGGACTTGGGACTTTGCTGTAGACGAAACCTTCTGCTATTTCTTTGAAACATCTTTTAATTTTTTTAAAAAAAGTTTTTGAATTCTAGATTTAATGGGTGGAATAATGGAATAATGACAGCTTCTCCTGCAGTTGGCTTTTGAAGTTAAGTCTGCCAGCAGCCACTTCTTGCTGTAGCTGAGGATCCAAGAGCAAACAAGCTTTGGTAGATTTTCCCAAAACATCAGCAACCTTCTCCCCCACCCCACCCAAGCCACAAAACCAAACCATTCTTGGTGTCTCTGGGAAAATACAATTGGAAACCAACATGGAATACCTTAAATGGTGTGTGTTTTCCAACAAATGGTTTTTCTTTCTTATGGTAATAACAGAGATGCTCTTAACAAAATCACACTCAAAGCATTTTCACCCATATTTCTCAGAAGGTGAGAAATATTTTGGGCTGAATTTTGTATGCCTTATGTTTCCTGCCACTATCAGAGAAAATATCTGTGCACTTTACACGTGTGTTGATCTTCACCAGAATTATCCCTCTTTGCATAGCTGTCTAACAAATGTAGGCAAAGAATTGTGGGACTTCCACACAATAAAGCTACTTGTAGCAAAATACACGAGTCTGCAGCTTTATTTCTTACCCATTTTCTTAGGTCTGGCAGAAACACTTGTTTTAGGAATAAATCTGTAAGAACAGCCGTTCTGATTCAGATCAAGCACATCTAACTCAATATCCTGTCTCTGATGGTGATCAGCAGCAGGTATCTAGGGAAGCATACAACAGTGATAAAGTGTTAGAATCTAAGGTGAGATTTCTTAGCTTACCAGTTTTATGGTGGTATCAGGATTTTCAGAATCTGCTTCCTAATCACAATGCTGAAATGATGGGTGTGCAGTGTTGTACAGCCTCAGCTTTCTCTTAAGGACTGTGTAGTGATAGGAGGATAAAAAAGGAAAAAACCTTGAAAAATAAGGGATAGTACATAAAATAAAGAGAAATAATGGGATGGACTGGGAAAAAAGGAGAAAAGAGACCGTAATTACTGCATAGTATAAAAAAATAGCAGGAGAGGGTTGGCTTGTTACCTGAGGGGTGATACCCTCCTGCACCAGAGCTCACTCAGACCTTGCTCTGGCAGGGTTTTATCCATCACCTGCGTGACATCCTTTGGGGTCAGGGAGAAGTAGGGCATAACCAGGACATGGAGAAGCAGTTGGCCTGAGCCTGGTTCAAGGCAGGATGGTAGAGGGCAGACAAATGAAGTGTGGGAGAAGAAACGTGGGAAAGGGGAACGTGAGTGAAGGGAGTGTCAAAGCAACCTTCAGAAACTCAGGATTATTCTCTGTCTGTAAATATCTGTCCATCCAAATTAGTGAGTAAGAAGTGTTGTCTGTGTAGGAAGGATGTTCTGCAGGTTTCCACTGACTCCCTTGTAGCATCGCCGTGTTTTTCCCAGGCTTCAAGACACCCAGGCATTATTTTTAGTGCTACCCTGCCTTCTGTGTTATGGTGAACCTGTTCCAGCTTGCTGCAGTCATTACTACTAAGACCATCTAAACATCTAAAAATACTTAGAGCCATGTAAATAGTAATAAATTACTTGGTCTTAGTGTGGATTAAAAGGTACGCTTGGGGTGGACTTGGTTTTGGGTCAGGTTTTTTAATGCTGTAGAGCAAAAACATGATGAGCCTTCCATCAGTGGCATGCAGAGGTAATGGTGCTGTCCTTTAAATAGCAGACATGAAGGCGTTGTGACTGGGACGTTGTCGCTTTAGCGTTCCCTTCTTGAAAGTAGATTTTCAGGGAGCTTTTACAAAGGTGTGTGGAAAACTGTTATTGACTGTCTAAAGTGAGTTTGGGAATAATACCAGTGAGGAGGTGTTGCAGTGAACTGCTCACCAAAATAAGCCATACTGCAAGCTGGTATCAAACCTGGCACATTCAGGGTGTATCAGGATGAAGAGAAGAGGGTGCATTTGAGTACAAAAGGGCAAAAGCCATCTTGAATTTTAACATGGTGTACGTAATCCTGAGAGCAACGAGAGGGTTTGGTACCACCACAGAAAGTGAGTGTTTTGTGGTACCTTATAGGAAGAAGAGCTTTGTCCATGGGTAGAGTCCAGGAGGTTTATCAGCTCATAGACAAGGTAAGTGCAAGATAAAAGAAAATACGGACCCGTCTTCAATAAGTTGATGTTGTCATATATATGTGTACAAATAAATATAAATTAATAATACTGGTGGTATTGAGTGCATATTATATTAAAGAACATTTTCCGGTAATTCAAGGGGACAGTGCAAAAGCAGCCTCACAACATGGGAGTGGGAGGGACTAAAATGCCGTTTCAGGATTGAGCCTCATTTACCTTTTTAAGAGGATTATAGGAAATCGATCCTTTCTCAGTTCCCCAAAAGGCTTTTCCCAGCCTGGCATTCTCAACTCCAAGGAGCCTGGAGTCTGAGGCTGGTTTTCTCCACTGTGTGCTGTGGAAGGTGCTTTGATTTATACCCTGTTGTTACTGTGGCAGCTGTGGACAGGAGGAGTACAGGAGTGAATTGTGCTCTCTTTTTTGTCAAAGAATTTCACCTTTTGCACTGATTTTCCATGCTTCTGAAGAACCTGGGTCCTTGTACGCTTCCTGTTAGTAAATAAAATGAAATGCAACTTCCACAGTTACTACTCTCAGTAGGAAAATAGGATCTCTAACAAGGTGTATATAAAATAAAATTTTCCAAATCCAATAATCTGGGTTATGCTGTTACCCCTACTATGCAACTTTTTAATAAAAGGTTTATAAATGTAACATGTCAACACTTTGTCTTTCCCCCCTCCCATTGCAGCAATGTTTCTTTGCATTTTAGATACCATATAACCCCCTTAGAGTAAACATTCTCCAGCTTCAGCCTGGATGCATTTTTACAGCACACACAGGGTGTTTTTATGGATGGTTTTGTATTTTCTCTTCTCTTACACATCTCCACATTTGCCTAACAGCTTTCCGAAATCTGTTTTAAACATCCCAGTGATTTCATTGGCAAGCACACATCAAGAATGTGCCCCTTTTATATATTTAACATAAAAGAGAATTTACTTCTGAATTTCAACCATCAGTTAAAAATTTTTGTTTTTCCTATATCCTTATAAATTGACTTGACTTTCAAAAAGGAGGTTCTTCGGAATAAAGGAGGAATTTGATGGCACATTTGCACATCAGCTTACAGTAACTTTTTACACTCAGGCTTTATTTAACTTCTGTAATTTTGTTGTGGTTTGTTTAGTAAACAGAAATAGCCCTACACTTGTGTTTCTCAAACACCTCATGCTTGTGCTGAGCTGTTAATAGGTCTGTTAGTGTGTTAAAGTATTAACAGAAGAATAATAATTGCTGTGCTGTAATTGTACTGAGGCTAAAAAAGCATACTCATAGAATATTAATTAGAGCCTTTTTCGAGGTATGAATTACTGTTCTTAGGACAGAAAATTAAACTACAAAAAGCCAAAACAAAACAGCAAGCGCCATTCTGGAGGAACATAATAATAAAAATCAATAAGGGTTTTCGATTTAGCCTTTAACTCCCTTGCTCCTCCTCTCCTAACCCCATTTGAGCTTCCTGTAGGTATCCCAGGGATCTGCTCCACACCATATGTGCTCCGGTGCTGCGGGGGGCTGGGAGCCCGGGTGGCACTTTTAACAATGGATTTTCTTTTTCTGTTTATCTCAGCCTTAAATTACTTTAACCTTATTTAGTCTTAAAAACTGTGACTACAGAGCTGATATTTTATGCAGCATCGAGGGGAACTGGAAGTGCTTTTCATTGCTATGCAAAATGCAGCTGGGGAATGGTGCAGAATTAACGACACGGAGCTGTGCTTCTGGAGAGTGGGAGCAGTAGTTTATTTTCATTTCTGTCATTAAATATCTTATTACCATCTATTTCTTTGTTCTTTCCACTCCCCTGTCGTGCCAAAAAAAAGGGGCGAATACTAGAAGGTAGGAATTGTACAACTGCTGGAAAGCACCTTAAATCAGTGACCTTTGGTTGACCTCCGCAACTGTTGGTGTGAGCTCTGATGGGTCTTTTTTCAGAGCTAAGTTAGTACCTCTGCCATACTTTTTTCTTTCATCAAATCTTATTCAACTTTTATAACGAGTTGCTGATTTGCAAGCAAAATCCAAATATAGGAATAACTAAAAAAAAAAAAAAAAAAAAAAAAAAAGATCTCATGTGAATCTGAAAAGAGTGCATCAAGGACATAACGGAGCTACAGAAGCATTTCCTGGGACTTGCTTGACCATTAAAAGTTTGCATAAAGTAATTTTCTGTATGTTTTTGGCAGTAGTTATTTCTAAATAGGCAAATGAGCTGCCCGTGCGACACTTGGCTTTTTCCAAACCCCTTGATCTGTATGGGAAACACGGTGCAGGCTTGGGTTTGTCATTTGATTTCTGAGATTTCAAAGGGGCTTCAGTTTCTATTTGAAAACATGTAATTTCTTTTTCCAGTCTCATGTACCAGCTCCTTGTCATCCTTCATTCTCCCTTGTCTGACATCAGTTTCTCTCCTGTCCATTTAAAACTGAAACTTGAAAAACTGCAGTTTTATACTTTATATTATTCTTCTACCCCGGAGCTGTTTTTAGTGTCTTTATTGCAAGTAGACAGATGGTGATATTTGGTTTCCTGTCAGTTTTAATGAATATAGATAGGAGTGATAAGAACATTTGCTTCGTTTAGCAAACTTCCTTTTCTGGCTTTTAATTAATGAAGTGCTCACTGGTGTGCCGCTGCTTTTGTATGTGCTACAGTTAAATCTTTTATACGACTCGCCTCGTAGTGTCGGATAATGAAAGAGAGGATGAAAATAACTTCTGTCAAGACCCTTTAAAGTTTACTTACACACAGACTTTGAATGCTGCAGACATCAGAAATGTAAGGTGCTTGTAGCAGGATCCTTTGTTTCTGTGTATTTTGGTGATATTTTTTTTTTATACAAAGAGCCCAAAGGAAGTGTGGCCTGTGCTTGGTGTTCAGTTAACCTTGGGTGAGGCTCAGTTCAGCTTCGGAGCAATTTGCTTCTCACGCAACTTCTTAAACAGAATAAGGTCCATAGCAAAAAAAATTGGTAAAATAGAAAAGAAAACCCTTGGCTTTTCAAGCTTTCCCCCCCCTGAATTTTGTCCTTCTTGGGAGAGCACTGAAACATTAATCCTGACGTTGATTTTCTTTTCAAATAGTTTGATTTCTGCGTCAGCTTAGCACAGACATTAGTTTAGATTCTTCTAAACTATTTCAGAGCCCATTGTTCTTAAGATCTTTCTCCAATGTTTAACACTATAGGGTTTTCCTTTCTTTTTTGTGTATATTGGGGCTTTATACAGGTTCAGGATTGGTGCTTGTAGCAAAAGTTGTTTAAATAATTTCTGCCTCGCCGTAACAGTTTTAATTCTTTAATAGTAAAAGTAACCATGTGTGTGTGTATAAAATATTTCAGTAGGTAAAGCCCCAATACTGCCTGTAGATATAAAATCTCTGCTTTAGCTTTGTAGCTCTAACAGGTTAAGATCTCACTAGATGGAGATGAATGATTTGGGGTGAGGGACAGATTAGTTTGTTAAGCATCTGAGTACTGCTAATTCTGAAGAAACTGATTTTAATCTTTATCTTAGTCTCCCTGTTTCCTGAGTTAAAAAATGGACTAGATTTTGTACTTTTTTTCAGGACTTTTGTTTGGTTGTACCCTTATAAGGATAGGATTTGGTTCCCTGGTGGCAAATCTGTTCGGGGAAAAAAAGTTGGTCTATTTTGGAAAGCTGTTTTAAAATACTGTAACAAGCCTAGCAGGAGGTAGAAATAGTTGTTATTTGATATTATTTCTTAGGTCTTTCTGAAAACATCACAAAGTGCAAACCTTGTTCTTCTGGAAAAGTTTTCTCTCTGTGAAAGATACCTCCATTTTAAATGAGTTAAAAACAAACGGAAAGTGTTTTCACTGGTGCATTTGGTTGGTGAAGGCAAATAATCAGGTGCTTGTACTCGGTTCATAGCATGGATGGTCCCACCTCTGCAGACAAACAGTGACTGAGGTTTTTAAAACATCCTTCCTTCCCAAAGATCACTAGTAAGGAAACAAAATCACAAAAAGATGCCCCCGAAACAGCTTTTGTTTAAATAATTACTCACTTTCTGTGCTTGTGTTCAGTGTTGGTGGGTTTGCAGTTCTCATTCCCATGTTGGTTTGTGCAAGGGTGAGGAAGGATGTGTGAGCCATTTCGTAGGGAAACTTGGATCTCTGTTGGCAGCTCAAGCACGGTGCCTTCTGCTTGGGTACCTGGAAAACAGCTCACATTCTCTGGGAAGAAACCCCGTGTTTCAGATCCCGGGCATGTTCCTGTACTCTGCTTTTGTTATGAGGTTCCTTTCTTCTCGGCCAGAAATTAACCTTGTTCCAGACAACAGTGCACAATACTGGGGTCAGTTTTAATCTGTACTATTTTCCTTGTAAACAGAAAGTGCATGGTGGTGCCTCTGAACGTGTAGACAAAAACATCTTAACATTGTTAGTTACAATATTTAAGTCATGCTTTTATTTTTATCTCTAGTTCCTTGTCATCCTTCGGGAAACAAAACTGCATGTCTTCTCTCTTGTAATAGAAGAATGTTTTCTGATGTATCTAAGCTGGTGTGCACCGCTGTATTTGACACAGGTATTTGTGAATTTTATGTGAAATCCACGCTTGAATTAATGTGAAAAATAAACACAGTTGATTCAGACTGAATAAAGCCTTTTCCCTCTGGAAAGAGACCATACTCTATATTTGTGGAGTCTATTTTTCTCTAGCATTTGCTTCTGATTCTCCAAATAATTGTAGTTGCATGTTCTCCCTTTTCAATATTTGCCAAAATCTCCAGCAGTTCTTATTCTCTCATATCTCCTTCAGTCATGAGCCAGAAGGAAAAAGAAAGTCATCTGGAAAAGAAAACCCACAGGGCTTCATTCCCTTCCCACGCCCCATCATTTTCTCTCCACATTTTGAAGATGTGAAGCAATTTAGATCAGCGTTCTCCATCGTTCCTTTTTCCTAACCCGATTCCTCTTCTTGCAGAGAGAAACAAAAGGAAGATACAGAAGAGACGTTGAAGAAGAAAGGAAAGAAAGAGGAAAAAGTAGTGGAGAAAATCAGAACAGAGTTGGCTTTTCTAAAAGGCATTGTCCAGGAAGCAAAATGAGCAGCTTCCCTCTTCTGTTTGTTTCCCTGGTTTTAGCCCATCCCAGATAGTGCTATTCCAAGATAAGTGGGTCAGGCAAACGGGCATAATTAGCAGTTCCTGTGGGTATGGGAGACCGTAGTGGGAAGGGTGGATTCAAGAAAATGTTGGCAGGCTCTCATTGGAAAGCTCCCAGCTGAGCCCCAGGTTGCCATACCCATCCTCTGCCATAAGACTTTGGGCCGTGCCAGCCAGGTGGGAGCTGGATCAAAGTGGGAATAGAGCAGGTGGATGCTCCATTGGATGCTCTAGTAGATGAAGTGCAGCATGTCTTAAGTACACTGAATTTAGTATGGGACAGGATGTCTTTGTGAGAGCAGTTGGGGAAAGGATGGATCAGCCCTGTGAATAGCTTTGTGAGGAAACAAACAGCAAAGTACCCTGAGCAGGGGGCATAATGGGACACATTTTTTCTCTGCCAAATATTCTAGTTTTAATAGTAAGGAGTATTTCTTGTGGCCCATGTGCACCTCCAGTTTCTATTACCCTGCAGTGCTTTGTTGCCTCTGGTTGGTGATCACGTTGGATCAGCGAGGCTTCTCTGGGATATGGTGCGCATGGTACAAGGACAGCAATGTGTGCATTTCTGCTGAGAGATTAACTTGAATTTAACATCTGCAGATAAGGAGAAGGGATGGAGATAGCACACACAGCCAGATACAGCTTGAAGATGTTGCTGCAGAAGAACTTCTTCAAAAAAAAGTGAGCCTGAAACCTTGCAGTGACATTGCTGTCATAGAAGATGGAAGGACACACCACTTGCCTTGCTCATATCTCCTTTTTGCAAAGTTCAAATTTTACTTGGTTTTACTCTTCTTTTCCTGATGGAGCCAGGCTACCATGAAACAGCTGGTCAGGGGATAGTGCCATGTTTTTGGATGCTCCTAAAGCCCTGATAGTTCTTTCCGATTCCTGGTGCGCCCTCTTCTCTTGAGCAGGTGGAGCCCATTGGATTAATTAATCCCAACAGCCTCTGTGCTTGGATTACACACCCCCAACATCAACTGCTTGTGTTGCCTCCAGGGCCTGCAAGAAATCTTGTTGAAAAGGAAACACCTGAACAGAAGCCTTTTGCATCCCTATGACACTGTGGAATTTCCACCGGTGGGAGCAGCTTGCCCTGGTTGCTGTGGTAGAGGCTCATAAAGGTTCACCTCGTCCAGCTGGGACCTTTCAGGGCTGGCTGTTTGGAGACCACAGATCTGCATCCCTTGCTGGAGATGGGCTGTTGGTGGGGGTGGGCATTGTGCTCGCAGAGGAAAGGCAGTGTATGGAATGGCTGCTCCCTGGTGTGGAGTGGGAGTGTGATGCCTTGGGAAGATGATATGATTTTGTTTGCCTCCAGAAAACCAGCAAATTCCTCTTCTCAGAGCTATCCATGTGCTTGTGGGTACCAACGTGTTGCAGGGTAGCTGGATACATACATCTTGTGCTCTAAGCTCTTGAATGCAGAGGATCAGGTGGAAGCATCTGAGGGGTTGTTTTTTTATTTCAGATCAAGTCTGTGTTTCAGATTTTATGACATTTTAATAAACTTCATCCTGCCAGTTCGCCACATGGGTCTAACTATGGTATTGAGCCTTTTCATGGAAAATAAAAAGACGAGTCTCTCTGGCTATGCCTTTGTTACGATACATTGTGGTTAAATAACTTGAGATCTTTGTTCATGTGGTTTGAAACATTTTGGGATTATTGGTAAAAGCCCAACCCAACCTTCTGAATGATTTTGAAGGAAGAAATTAATTTCTTTGAAAGCAGTAGCTCAGTCATCAGCAGGTCTGTTCTGAGAACAAGAACGTACAGCCCACACAGGGACACGCTTGATTGTCTGATAGACATCAGTAACTGGTATTTTTCCTCACAAAAGACTTTTTTGCTTACTACTGAAGACCTGTATTGTCCATTCTTTCAAAAAGAGCATGTGAAAAAGTGCTTCGGAAATGTTAGTTATTATCAAAGACAAAGTTTGGAACATTTTAATTTTTCTAAATTACAGTATTGGTACAAAGACGATAAATTGGAACCGAGGATTGCCTTGCAATTTCTCAGTGCTTTAGACAAAACATTTGTGCATCTGTATGTTTCTTCCTTATGTTGAAAGTGCCATATGGAGAGGGGTCACTCTGTATTTCAACGTGCAGATGAAATAGGCCAGAATAGGAAACCACTCCAAACCCAAATGGTTTTTCAGTAAAGGGAAAGCCCCAGAATTGCATTTGTCACCAAGTGGACATTTATACTGTTAATTAATAATTATGGTTTATGGTTTTACAACAAAGAGACATTGGTGAGGGTTTTTTTGTCAAGGGGAGAAAGGTTATGTACTTAGGAATAATGCTGTCTATAAAAGCCTAGAAGAGTGAAGGTGAACACAGTGAGCTGGGAAATGGTGGTGTGTATCCTCAGTACACAGAAGATGTAGGTGAGCAAGTGCAGTTACATCTTTTACACACAAATGGGGAAAAAATCTTGAGCTGTGCTTGAGTTGCCAAAACCAGTTAAATGCAGGGGCTTAAAGAGAGAGATCGTGACAAGAATAATGGAAAAAAAATAGCCAAGTAGCAATATTTGGCAAAAGCTTGGTGGGGGAATGGGGTTGTCATAAAGGCCGTTGGGAAAACAGATTGACTTCAGGGTCATGAGAAGATGGTGTTCCTCATCAGCTTTTTAACTTGCAGAGTAGAAATAGCATAACTTAGACCTATCCAAAAAGACCCAGGAAGAGCGGGGACAAATTTCTGATGATGCTGTGCTGTGAAGCAGTGGCCTTGATAGCATTGTCTGCTGAGAGGAAAAATTGGAGACTGCTGAGGTCTCAGCGGAGGATGGAGAGTGAAGGGGTGGTTCTGCTTTGGTCTTACTGAAGGCACGTTCTGAACCTCCACAAAATTTAATATCACTTTCATCTTGGACTAACACAGAGTAAGAGCTGTCAGCATAAAAGTGATGGAGTTTGCTCAGATCAAGGAACAGGATGGGCAGTGAAAAAAAAGCAGGGCCTGGAAGCATCTGAAGCTGGGTGGATGTTGGAGTGGAAGGACACATTTCTGGAAGGAGGAGGGATGTCAGAAAAGAGAGATAGGAAGGGATAGCCTTGGGAAGGTCACAGCTGAAAAAACCAGAAGTGGTTAATACTGTGAAGACTGTGAAGAACATGAGGAGTTTGGATGAGGAGGAGTTTAGCACTGACTGCAGATTTCAAAGCAAAACTGGTGGGAACTGGAATACAGGGCTGGAAATTGAAGTCTGTTCTTCCTTAAAAAGGATTGCTCCTGCATGTTTTTAGACCTTTAATGGATTTCTTGGTTTGAGAATAATTGTGGTTATTTTCTTGTTCTTTTTCTCCCTCTTGTTCAGGCTGAAAATAGAACTTTATGTAACAATAAAAGAGATGAAGTTTATTTCTTAAAGGAGAGGTTTAATGGTAACACGTCAGGACAGTGTTTTGGTTTTGTTTCTGTTCCATTCCTCCAACCAAGAAAAGTCACATGAAATTTATCATTTAAGTCAGAGGCACAAAAGGTTTTCTCAGCAGAACGAGGTGTCAGTACTTTGACTTATAAAGGAATTGTGCAATTCCATGCTGTATTTTTTCTCTTGCAATCCACTTGTCACAGTATGTTGTTCCAATTACGAGCCCATGCTTCAGGAAATTGTGTCACTTTTTTTGATTTTTATTTTAATTTTTTTTTATCACAAGATTTTCAAATTGAGTGTATCTGCTCCCTACAATTTCAAAACAGAGAAAGAGACCTCCTAGGGCATGTTCTAGCTGTTCTATTTCAGTAACAAAGATCTGCAACTTGGTAGTAGAAGACAAATGATTTCATTTTGTCAGGAAAATGCCACTTTTCTAAGTGGTTGTCAGGACATGTCTAAGGCAAATACAGAAAGGTTAAAATCAATCGTCTTACGTAAATCTTCAGCAGGAATATGGGAAGCAGATACGGAATCAACAGTCAAGAAACTTTGGATGGGTTGCAATAAATATCTTGTCCTATACGTTTGCATAGTGGTGTGGGCTTGTAAGTTGTGGGGCCAGTTATTACAAGGAAGCACCTTAATGCTGTTGGTTTGTATGGGGGTTTAGATACCAATAAACAGATTTTTGCCTGGGTTTCATGGCTTAAAGAAGCATTGTGTAACTGTAAGGTAATTTTTTTAAGCAAACCAGGTTGCAGTCAGAAGAAATATTAGTTAAAACTCCCTAGTGATTTGAGGAGTTGTGGAACTGCCTTGGAAAGTCGCTGCAGATTTACTGGCAATATATTCTGGTGAATAATTTGGGGGGTTGCTTTATACTTTTGTCATGAATCCGGAAAACCCCTACAAGAGGCAGAGGAAGAGCAACTGTGTTTTATATCTTATCCATTGTTCCCTTTTAATTTGGCTCCATGCCCTTCTAATAAAAATTTGGGTTTCGCTAAATTCACATTATACACATTTACATTGCACTTATATGTTTTATATATATGTAAATTATATCAAGATAACAAATGTTCTTGGAGTCCTGCATTCTTCATGCCAAGATGTGTTCACTGATAAGCTGTAGACAGTTTTTCAGAGATCTATTAGAAATATTTTCATGAACCTCTTCCCCTCAATTTTGGTGTTTTTCCAGAAAGAAGTCATTGCCTCTTTTATTCATAATTTAGTATGATTATCTGTCATTGTCCCAAAAGGATTCTGACAGAAGGCTGTCCTAATACGAAAGACTTTTTAGCTGGCGGTGGTAGGAGTCTCCTGCTGCTGGTCCATCAGGCTGCACAAGGGGACCGAGGCACCAAATTCTCATCCACTTGCAGTGGAAACAATCTAATGGGAGCCTTTGAACCAGGGCTGTCGAGCACTTTCTTGGCTTTAGATCCGCTCTTCGGAAATTACTGTTTAAATTTGGAAACTCCAGTCGACTGTCTGCCCACCTGGCCCAGTGCTTACCCCTCACACTCATCCAGCAGCTTCAGCATTGCTGGTCCCCTGGTCCTTAAGGAAACACGATTTTCGGTTTTCATTTTAACTCATTGTAGACCACATAAGAGGAAAGAGAAATGAATACAGACATGGTACAGTCCTACCTGTTTTAACGCCAGAAATCCACAGTGCTGTTAAGTCAATGCACCTTTTCCTTGGTTAGCTTTTTCACAGCGCTAGTTTATTTTTGGGGGTGAGGATGTCAAGCCCTGTAGAGGAATCCAGCATTTTTTTGCCCAGCTCCTCATTTTATTTATTAGGTCTTTTTTTGCAGATCTGTTTCTGTCTTGATTCGACTCAATGGTCTATCAGCAATTTGGCACCTTCCTCATCCTGTGTAATGCCTGCACTTCCTGAGTGCCTCAAGGAAGTTTCATCCCATTGATAAAGCCTCCTGTGCTAAAGAGGCACTAATCCACACTGATTTATGCAATCATTTTAAGTGGCTTCACATCTCATGGCTGTTTTGCTCACTAGCTGTTAATAAACCTTGACCTCAGCTTGGATTTGGTGCTCCTGCTACCTGTGTTGCTCAACATTCCGTCACTGCTGGTACTGTAGCTTCATGGCCTTCCCTGGACTTCTTGACCACAATATACATTTCCCAAGTAATTTGAAATGAGTAGTGTACAAATTGCATTTTGGAGCCCTGTTTTGAGAAGGAGGTGAGGTTGGACCAGGTGATCTTGTGCTCCTTTCCTACCAAAGTTACTGTAAGGTTTTATTCTGAGGTTTTCTCTGAATCCTTTGTTGGCTCTTTGTTCTTTCCTGGTTATTGATGTTCCACTGGTTGTCACTGGTGGTGTGCGGATCCACAGCCATCCCTGGGGGTTCAGCACTGACCATTAGTTTAGTAGACTGCCACTTATATATTAATCACTGTTAATAATTATTTTGCCCTGTTATCAACACAACCAGAGATCTTCTCTGGTTCATTTGTCTTAGACTGGACCAAAACCGAGGTTCACCGCTGAGGCTCCTCTGCCCAGGTTCACAGACCTGGTAACTGTATTTCCTTGGCTCCATGCCCTCATTGTGCAAGATCCTTATGGTATCTACATCACAGACTGAAGGTGGTTTCTTAGGGGTTTACAGGTTTCCTGATTGTTAGGTTTCCCCTCTCCCTGGTGCTGTCAGCCCCTTCTCCCCAGCATCCCACCTCTTCACTTCCACAGCTCCTCTCGGCTGGAGTCGGTGTTTTTCATGTGTTGCAGCAAACCGGCCACTTGGATTTCTTTGATCTGGCTGCAGCATTTTATCAGAGAGATGGGATTTGAAATTTAAATTTACACTTGTTTAGAATTTGTCTTGAAAAACGTGCTTTTAGTCAGGTAAATCACTCTTGCACTGGAGGCTGTAATGCAGGGGATCTGTGAGCCATAGCTAAAACGAGCAGGTTTTTGCAAGGATGGTGATGAGCACTACGCAACCAAGTCAAAATGTGTTTTTAATAAGGGTGGAGGTCCCTGGAGTGATTGGGAAGCACTGTGTTGTCTACTCAGTATTTGAATGGGGATGGAGGAAGGAGAGGCTGCTGAGGGTTTGTTGGAAACTGAACTGGCTGGTTCCTTGGTTCTGCTGGCAGAAGGTGTATCCCATCATCTGAGCAGCTCTTGGGGCAGGGGGTTTGCCTCTGGGGTGGGGAGATGGGTGGGGTTGTGCACGTCAGGGGGATGGGGGACAGACAGCTGAGCAGAAGGGAATGCCTCCTACACTTAATTTTCTAAGTCTGCTTTATTAAAGAAATAATAAAAGTTGTCTTTGGCATCTGTTGGAATTTAGAAAGTGATAAATGCAAATGAAGAGGCAGCTGCTGACAATGTCAGGTTGCCATGTATGTCCCTTTTAGTCATACATTTAGGAAACCAGTCATGTATTTTTATACACATTTATTCCTAAAAATTGGATATTTGGCTGCTTTTAATTTTTTAGACGTTCTGTGTTTTGCTCAGTGGGTTACTCTCCAGAGTACATATCATTTGAGTGACTTTACTTGATAGTAGATGTAATTTCAGAGCAGGAATGCCTCTCAAGGATAGGGAGAAGCTGTGTTGTAGTAGTCACCTTATTTTTGTGGATGCTTGTTTCCAGGGAGGTAGAGAAATCTTTCTGTGGTAAATTTTGAAGAAAGATACTTAAAAAAAAAAAAATTAATCCAAGAAATTGCAGATCCTTTTATTTTTGTTGGGTGTTGTAAGCTTGACCTAGTTTTGAATATAATTGTGGCTTGAAGTAAAAAAAAAAAAAAAATTAGGAGAAAAAAAAAGGAAAAAACCTACCAAGAATTTAATTTTGAAGACATTCCAGCATGAGCTACAATTTCACATATATATTTAATATTTTTAATTCATATTGAGGGCAACAAGAGCATTGTTTTAATGATACATATGACTTAGATTAAATACTCTATTTAAATTGAGCATTCTAAAGGGTATGAAATTGTTTGTAAGTTTATTTTTATTCTCAGTGGTTACTAAAGCTGGTTAAGGGGGTTGAAAAATGTCTCATTTACAACTGTTTTTCTTGCTATTGCCAAATATTGTCATTCCCTCTTTTTTCCCCCCTTGCCTGCAGGTTTTGAAAGGAACCAAAATTAACATGCCTGTCCTTATTAATTATGTTTTCTATTTGCACAGCACGTTACAATGACAAAATGAGTTCCCTAATGTACCAATATCTTTATGTCACCACAGCACTGGGAATGTTGTTGTTCCTTTCTCTTACTCCAGCAAGCCAAACCCGTTTTTTTTTTTTTTTTTAGTTTTTAATTAACAAGGTGGAGTTTGAGGAATGAAGATGCCAAAATATGTTTTCTGAAGTGAGGAATCTTCCCCTTGTATTTGGAACGGCAGGAATGTGAATGGTGCATCAGGGGCCTTATTGGTTGAGGTGGATGTTCTTAAAATGATGTTACAGCCGCAGCTCAGACACCTGGTTTCAGTGGTGCTCAGTGTAAGTCTCAGATTTAGCTTCAGAAGGTTTTGAGTAGTTTTCCTGTGTGGTGTAAATTACTTTCTGCTGATTGCAACTTCTCTTTGCCTCTAGTAATAGTTTGCCATGTGTTAAAAAAAAAAAAAATGGTGTAGGCTGAAACTGTAGAAAACTAACAGTCATCTACAGTGATTTATAGTATATAAATTATCAAACTGCAGGGTCTTTTTGTGGGATTATTTTTCATGAGGATAATAGTGTTGATTTAAAAATCTAGCTTTCTCTGACATTTGACTTGATACCATACAACATTTTAATTAGAAAACCAGAATGGTGCAAAATGAACACTGTAAAGATTAGGTGGATTAAAAATGGCAAGTTTGTACCAGAGTCCTGTAGAGAATAATTTTTCCTCTTAATCCTTGCTGACATTTTTATCCATGGCATGGAAAGAAACTGTAAAGACAGCATTGATGATGTTCGTAGTTGAGAAAAAGATGGAAATTACCAAAGAGAGGAAGTCACAGGCACAGATGGCTCTGGATCACCTGATTTAATGGAGATAGTTTAATACATGATTTAATAAACTGGAGGGTGAAGTCTGATGCACAGAAGCAAAAGCTGCATGTCATACTTGTAGTGGTGGGTCAATTTGATAAGCAGTGGCTCTGAATTAGGATGGGTTGGTAGATGAGCGTGACCTTCAGAGCTTTGGCCAAAATGAGATACTGCTCCTGTTTCAGGCACAGGAAATTGTGTCTCCAGTGGGTTTTCCCACCTCTGTCAGGTGGAAGAAGTTTTGGAGTAGATGCACGAGAATGATTTAAAGGCCTGGGAAACATGTCATGTGAGAGAAGAAGAATTGCCAGAGATACCATAAGTGTTAGACAAATTAAGGTAGATTTGAGGTGGTAATTTTTAATCCCAAGAGTAACTGCTCAGCTCCTCAGTGCTGAGGGGTGTGCAGAGGATGGCTAACACAGCCCAGAGAGCAGCTGGATGAGGGTGCAGGATTGGAGGATGGAGCAGCAGAAAGCAAAGGTCCTGTCACCTGCAGCTCCGTGCACAGGAGCTCTCAGTGACAGGATCATCATCCAGTGGGTTCTGCATGGAAAGGAGTGGAAATGCTCTAAGTGTGTGTTGTAAAATATGAAAGGTGAGGGAGGGGGAGCTGTGCCGTGGCAAGTGGGAGAGGAGGCCTGCAGGGAGGTTTTCTGCCATATTCTGACTTCTTTTGAAGGAGAACCTTGAACCTTTCTTCTTCCTTGAAAGAGAAACTCCTTTTTTTTGAAGGAGAACTCGCTTCCTAACAAAAAAGAAGCAAGCAAAATCCAGTAAAAATCACATATATTTTTAAATAGTGCCACTTCCTAGATGTGAGGAAGAAAAGCCACTGAGTTTCAGAATTTAACTACTAAAAAAGTGATCTGCCAAATGGTTTATGTTGTTTCTGCTGCCTGCTGTACCTGGCTTTGGGAAGATTTGAGACCATCCCCCAAAAACCTTTAATACTCAGAAATCATACATAGTTTGGCTGATCTTACCCTGAATTGCAGCAGCTGCTCACAACCTTCCCTGCTAGTGCTGGGACTGCTGAAATGTTGGAAGTGACTGAATTCAGCTGCCCAGGGGTTGGGGCAAGGAAATCTCTGTTAGGGCATCTCCTTCAAATGTGCCGAGTTAAGAAAACACGATGGGACCTGATGAGCCGGATTCCCACAGCCGGTCCCTCCCCTGGGGTCCAGGGCAGCATGGGTGGTTTGGCATGGCAGTGAGATTATTATTTTTATTATTGCTTTAAAGCTGATATTAAATCAGAGACTGTACAGGGGCTTCTGCCAACCAAAACAAAAACATTTACAATCCAAGAGGGGCCCTTCAGGGGTGCGTCAGAAATTAAAGTTTCCAAAATTATTCAAGTGTACGTGAAACAGCTGGAACTGCTTTGGGTTATGTTCTTGGTGTTTGGAGGTAATGCTATGAAAATCAAATATGTTTATTAGTTTCGTAAGCTTTGTGCAAGAGTTTCGGTAGGACTATTTAATAAGCAATTTGCATTTGGAGATTTGGCCTTTTGTAAATGATATCTCTCGCAATTTTAATGCCTCTGACGTATATCGCTGCAAACAAGTTCTGAAATTAGAGATGGAATCTTTCTGCTGAAAATTAAACTCCAATTAATTGCAATTGGAAGGAAACAAGCACTTCAGAGAACGGTATTTTGAGAATGAAGCATTTATTATTGTTTATAAGCTTGGGGATATCCTGCTTGGTAGAAGTTCACTGGCACCCGCTGGCTTTCTGTTCCCTCCCTTTTGCTGGGGGGTTTGGTCTTGTTGTTTGGTGCAGTCTTGTAAAGGGATTTTTGCAAAGCGAGAGGAGTCCTCAGCATTTGTATTTATTAAATGCAGTAGTGATAAAAAAAGTGATGTGAGCGTAGCAGGGGGGGTGTAACCTCCCACATCACTTGCAGTGAAGAAATAGACGGGTTTTCATTAAATCTCGCTTCAGGCTTCTCTGATTAGGAAAATAAAAACCCAAAGCAGATACACCAGAAAATCAGCATAAGGATTATTAGTGGAAGGGCCATAAAGTTTGCAGTGAACATTTTAGAAGGCTGATCAGGACCCGGCACTCGCCACGAATCTTCATGGCACGGGCAAAGATGATTTTTTTCACTTTGTGGAAGCAAATGCCATCCACCTGTTTCCTGAAAGCACCGTTTGTAGGTGCGTTTTAAATAACTGGAAAGCAAGAAACACAATTTTTTTCTTTTTTTTATGGGTTTCCTAAAATACCTCTCGTGAGCTATTTCTTGTTGTCTTGAGGGAGGAGGCAGGAAAGGAGTTGCCATGGCGATGCGATTTCGGTTCCATCACCAGTCAATACAGCAGTGCTGTGTTACACGCTTGGCCCATCTGTTCCCCTCGGTGGAGACCCCATTCAGCTGCAGGTTTCTTTTGTGTTCACAAAGTGGGGTAATAAGTGACCTTTTATTATAGGTGCAATCGCTGTGTGGGTGGAAAATAACTTCTCTCAGATGTGGATGCTTTCCTTACAAGGAGGGAGGGGTGAAATAGGCTTATTTCAAAATTCGAAGTCAAATTACCAAAAGCTATTCTGATACAATATTTCTTCAGGACTAATCTGCAAGTCCAGTTCAGAATTGCGAAGTGCCCCTTGAGTCCAGTGCTTGAATGAGCAAATATGTTCTGTATCACAGCACTGGTTTCAGTGCCTTAGTTTTAACTTGAGCTGTTTTAAAGAATGTCAAGTCATGAGATTTTTAGAAAATTTTCTTTTACTTGCTGGTGGTACTTGTAACTGAAAACCAAAAAAAAAAAAAAATGGAATAAGGTTTTCCCCACCAATTAAAAACCAAACAGTAGCACCATTCATGGCTTTTTGTGTTCCCTAAGGCTTGAGCTTGGGAAGGTGAGCAGCACCATGGGGATGGAGGCATTGCCAGGAGGGCCAGAGCGCTCAGCCCTCCCTGGCTGGAAGGCAAATCAATCACAGTTTGCTGGGGTTGTGTAACCCTGACCCTGTGTACATCCCAGTTACTGCCTTTTGGGGAAAGGCTTGTTTTCCTCTGTGCTAAAGCGTCCCATGCTGCTTGCCTAATTTCCCAGAAAGGGAATCAATGCATAGTTTTTTTGGTTTTTTTTTCTTTTTCCCCCCCCCCCTCCCTACATTTGATACCATCATATGGTAAATATTAAGTTCTTTGTTTTTCTACTTTGAAAAAAATAGTACTTTATTTTCTTAAACTTTAGAGTAGTAAGAGTCTGCACAGTAGTGGCGCCATGGCAGGCACGCTGCAGAACAAACAACTGGCAAAGTTTGGATTGGAAAAAAGTCTGAATTTAGGCAGACCTTAACGACATCAAATGTAAAATAGAGAAGAGTGTGTTTTTGTAAGAACCATTCAATTTGATGCAGGAGAAGAAAAAAACCAGGATTTCCATGACATCTCACCACTATTCAGTATCTTGCCTATTTGCTTTATGGCTGAAGAGGAGGTTGGACCCAAGTTTTCTGGATGTTGTTGGGTTGAAGCACAGAGGAGAGCGATCTGTGGGTTTGGACCATGCTAGCAACTTCTCAGCAGCTGGTAGCTCGTGCCAGCATGATCTCTCTTGTCTACATGGGCTGTCACTGAATTTGCTCTTTAGTCTGGGTGCAGATCCCTTTCAGGTCAGTGGGGTTGGCCACTGGTGTTCCACTGACCCACATAGGATCTGGGGCCTGACTGAGAGGGTGTTGGTCATGAGCTCCATGGGGATGGAGATTGAGGAGGAATGGCTGCTTTTGTTACGAAGCGTTAATCTGCAATCATGGGCGCTATCTCCGGTTTTAATTTTCTGATTTACAGTAATAGAATCTGCATAAATGGAGCGCTGTTGTACAGCAGCCTCATCTAATTGAGCCTCCTGCTCGTAAAAGGTAATTAAATACAGACTGTGTAACTGTAATTAATGAATAAGGGTGGAACATCATTGGCAGTGGGTCCATAACCAGTTGTGCCTGTTGTTTCACAGGTCAGCAGTCGGTGCAGACACTGTTGTAGGTGCAGGGCTGCCCAGGAGGAGCCATGTCCTGCCCCCTGTCCTGCTGCATGTCCAGTCTGGGTGTGGAGGCGCCTCAGCTCCATCTCAATGAGAGTTTTGTTACAAAGCAAATGTGCTCAGTGACTTTGATTTTACGTATCTGAGCTTTACATCTTCACAGAACAGATAATCATGGAGGCACAATGTAACTTAGTTCCTTTGGAGGTCTTTTAAAAGGTGGAGTTGACTTAAGTTACTAAAACTTTCCTGCAAAGGAAAAATGAGAGTTGCACTAACCCATTATTTCTTTTTTCTTTTTTGGTTAATTCATGTAGAAGTTGATAAAACCCCTGTTTTTTTAGCTGAATGTGTAGTACTTTATGTTAATACCTCCTTGGTTTTGTCCCAGGTGAAGCAAGACTTGGGTGGCAAGGTTTGGAACTGATTCCTTTTTTACTGTAGTATTTGCTACCTTCTTTTTGTTGAAAATACATTGTCTGCACAAATCTGAGTTGTCTAAAATATTCCAACAGACAGGTTAAGTAATGACTGTGTTAATATTGCATCAAGGAGCTGCATTTCATATTTTGTGTTTTTTGTGTTGTAAAGACACATGGGTGGACAAACACATCCCACTACGGTAAGAGAGATGTGGGACTTGGAATGTGTTCGATGCAGCTCTGAGATCTACTGTGATGGAACCTTCACTTTGTGTTAACTGAGGTAGGATCTCCTCATTAAACTGGGGTTAACTTTATAGTTTCTGAGACCAGAGTGTTGACCCTTTGGTCACTGAAGAGAATAATGGATGTTTAGTAAACTCCCCCGGCTCTGGGTGGATGGTGATAGCTTCCAGTGATGTCTGTTGGTCTTACATCTAACTTCCTTCAGTAGCTGAATCTATGCTAATAACTTGCCTATTCAGAAGCTAAAACCTTTTTCTGTAGCATAATCATACCTGATAATATGGAGGTTATTTAAAAAAAAAAAACATTACTGTAAAAATTCCCACTTATAAAGAAATTCTGAATGGTCAAGACACATTTTTCTTTTTCTTCTTCCAGTTCTCTTCTGTTAAAGTTCTCCTTCTATTAGTTATCTTTGAAATTGAAATTTTTGAGTTTCTCTGTGCTTGTATCCAGGGCCCACCCAGAATAAAACTCTACTGTGCAGTACAGCACTGTTGGGGTTTTTTGACAGGTTTGCCGGGAAAAGATTGTTTGTTCTCGTACGATTTTCAAGTTACGCTTGTCACTCTCTGTGGGCATCAGGAACCAACAGCAGCTAAATGCCAACCAAAAATACTCCTCCAGGCACTCAGGCACTTGATTCTCTCTCTCTCTCTCTCTCTCTCTCTCTCTCTCTTTCTCTTTAAATGCCGTTAATTCCTTGTAGTTGCAAGGGAAATGAGGCAATGCAGAGAAGTGGGGGCATTTTCAGGAGGAAGGCAGCTGTGGGGTTACCACAGAGCTCCCGCCTGTACAACATGCAGTGCTGCAGGTAACTGGGCTCGTAATAGGGGACACTTCAATTGTGTTAATAAAAAGCACAGCAGCCCCACAAGGAAATACTTTTAAGACTAGCAATTCACTGTGATTAAATGTGAACTGAAATTGCTGAATAAGGATGAACTGTAGAAACAAGCTATTTGGGCATCCTTTTGAGTGTATCTTCTACCACCCCTTGTGGCTGGTGTGCAGATGTTACCCGTTCCAGGCACTGCTTGCGCTCTTGATGTTTCTGTTTGGACTTTGTAATTCCCAAGAGTATTAATACTACTTGGCACTATATTTAGTGGTTAAGCAGGTAATAATTTGGTTTTGAGATTTACTTAAAACCTCTTAATTCTCTAATTTTGTGTGTTGCTCTGAGGTGGGATCAGTCTCTTTTCCCAGGTAATAAGTGACAGTACAAGAGGAAATGGCCTCAGGATGTGCCAGGGGAGATTTAGATGGGATATTAAGAAAAATTTCTGCACTGAAAGGGTGGTCAGGCATTGGAACAGGCTGTCTAGGGCAGTGGTGGAGTCACCTTCCCTGGAAGGATTTAAAAGACATGTAGATGTGGCACCTGGGGACATGGTTTAGTGGTGGCCTTGGCAGTGCTGGGTTAATTGTTGGACTCCATGATCTCAGAGGTCTTTCCCAACCTGAACAATTCCCTGATTCTGTGAGTGGCTCCTGCACACAGAGCATCTCTGAGAGGCACGTGGATGCCTGTCCTGTCCCCTCCTTGGGGACCTGAGGCCGGGTGGCAAACACTGCCACCACGCTGGTGGCACATAGAAGACCACCTCAGCTTGGCAAACATTTTGGACTGGTTGCCACTATTTGATTTAACAGTACTGATTTCCAGATTGTTTCTTTTTAAGAAATGATAATTTGTTCAAAACATAAACTTGTTTTTGTTTCTTATGCCTGTGAATTCCCAGCTACCTCTGACTGCTGCTCAAGAGCTGTTTGCCAATGACTTCTTTGTTTTCTTCATAGAAAAATCCGCAGATGTTAAAACTGCTTCAGCAAAAATCATTTTCAATTAGTCTCTGCTTTTGTTACCCATTAGCACTTCTGAGGGTGGAGGTTCAGTGAGAGAAACTGGAGGTTTTTAGCTTTGTCACAGGATATTGGTAGAGACGTTGTTAATGGCCTCATCCAGAGGGATGGACACAGAGAAACAAACAAGGCTTTTCATTGACCTGAATTCTGTTCAGAGAATCTCACATAACTTGTATATCTCCTGGCTTTTGTAAGGAGAAAGCACATGGATGATATTTTTCTGCTAAGTTAGACATTGTATTTCAGCTCAGATGAACTCAGAGATCTGTTGAGAGTAGGGCAGTAGGGATCACAAAACTCCTTCCAGATGATGGTTACAGAGTTTGATTCAATTTGAAAAATAAGATGGCGTTACTACAGCACTTAAAAAATTTAAATTTAAATTTATAAAAAATGAATTATAGATCAGATGGGGGATTATATTTGGAAATGTGCACTTATGTCTTGTGTGCTGTGGCAGTAAATACTTCATGAATGCAAGGATTTCAGATGAAATGTCTGGTTATAGAAATGTGTTTCTATAATGCCAATTCCTGCCATTGAGTTCAAAGAGAGAGACTTCCAAATACCTTCTTGTTCCACACACTGTTAAGTAAAAGTAACCTTTGTTAAGCAAGTAGGCAGCAGGCTCTTAAATAACCCCCTAAGACACTGCAAGTGTTTTCTCAACTGTGCTTTTTAGCATATTACAGATGGGATTTTTTACAATGAGTTATTGTAGAATTTTACAAATGGCAGGGGTATGTATACGAATTGATAGATTTCACAGCATTTGCATAAAATTTGTTTTAGCAAGGCTCTGGGTTTTGTATACTTCTCGCTGGTTGGAAAAATCAGCAATTTTTACTTGCAATTCTGCCTGAATTTTCTGCCAGCCATTTTGCCCTGAAAACCTGAAGCTGTGGAATTGTGAGTTACAGGCTAATAAATACATCTGGCTGATGGGGACCCCACCTTTTGTGGTGATGCAGCTGAAGTTTGCCTGAGCCGTCTGCAAAAAACCCTTGCGGAAAGTCTTGACTGCAGACCGGGGTTTTATTTATCTTGCAGGAGATCTCCAGAGCACAAGAAAACACCTTGCCAGGTAACTGGTTCTGGCAGCAGTGCGGGAGGGTTACTGGGGATCTCCACGTGGTATTTATTGGGTGTGTTTCGCAGCTCCCACAAACAGACTGAGCTGCTTTTAAATTAACAGCTTAAATGCCTCAGCCTTGGCAAGGGCAGCGCTGAGCTGAGTCTCAGGGAGCTGTGTCTGCACTAATGCAGCTTCTTGGGTGGCTTGTGCAGCTCCCACTGCCCTCTTACACCTCCCCAGGTATGGCCCACAGACATGAGGCGGGCATGGCTATAGCTGCCAGCATCCTGTTAGCATCAGCATGTCAGCTGGCCATGTGAAATGAGCACCACGGGCAAAAGAACAAGATACTGAGCTTATATACATACATATTTTATATATACATATAGATTTTATATATGCATATATATTTTATAAATATATGTAAGTGCTCACACACATATAAAAATAAATATATATAACCGTTTTATATATATATAAAATATGGCCAGTTTAGTACAGGAAACAAGAAATTATTCTGCCCTCAGGGCATGACTTATTACAAGTAAAACAGCCTTCTGCAGCTGAATTGCTGCTTTGATTGTTGCTTGCTGGGGCAGATAAACTTTGATTAATCAATGATGTTATTTAGTTACTTGTAATGTACAATGAAGTTGTGTGATACCAAGTTTTAAAGGTGGGGATTGCAGTTACCTGAGCTGGAAGTATATTCAAGAGGTTTTTCTTCATCACAGTTCAAAGTGGTCTTGTTCCAAGTCACCTAATTTAAAGGAATAGTCATGCAATTAGTCATCTAATTGAAAGAAATAGCAGCTTAGATAATAAGAAAAATCTGCTTTTCGTTTTGCAGAGTTTATAGTTAATATTGGCAAGTTTTCCCAGCTTTGTTGTTTTTTCTGCTGAAATATTAGACCTGAGCAGGGAGTCAATAGTGGCAGAGTATCTGAGCAGCCCTGAGGGGCTGAGTGGAGCAGTTCCAGATGCTGGAAAATTTATTTATTTTCTTGTATTTTGTAAGGGACCAGTTGGGGTACTGTAATTCTGTCATGAATTTTAGGAAAACTTGTGTTAAATCCAACATTTGCTCACGTGGAATCTCTTGTTCTGCACCTTGAATAAAGGTCGGCTAGGGGAAGGATTTCTTTGCTCAAAAAAAAGTAATAAAAATTTTAATGAAAGGAAGAAAAGTCTTGTCTCATGTTTAAGACCTTTTTGAACCTTCAGAGTTTCACAGACATTATCTTGTTAATTCCGTGTCAAATTTAATTCCTGACCAGATTCCTCATAGCCAATACCCACTGCTTTCCTTTTACATCCCCGGAGAGCAATCTACTTTATATATACACCGCCCTCTTCGCTCACTGCAGCTCTGGCAAGCAGAGCTAAGGTGGCTCAGAAGGATGCAGGAAGAATGGAGAGCAGCAGCTTTTTCCCCAGCTCTCCTTGCACCTCTTATTGCCGTGGGACCCGTGTGCTCCTGCTGAGGCTCCACAGCTCAGTTAGGCTGGGCAAAGCTTTTTTTGCTTTTTTCACTGGCTGTCTCTGACAAAGACTTTTGGGCATTCCTGTCTTCCCACAAGTGCTTGTCTGTTCTGTGTGCTGTAGCTAATTTAGGCATTATCCCATATTATATATTATTGTAGGTAACTCCTTAAGAATTTGGGTCAACGCAGTATCATTTTTCTTTGCTGGCCAGGAGCAAGGTTTTAAATTAATTTTTTTTTTTGTTTTTTAAATAGTTATTAAATTTCCAAATTTGGAATTACCAAATTGCTGTTTCCAAATGCAAACTGAAAGTTGAATTTTAACTCGAGGTGACGCCACGTTTCTGAGCACTTGGTTGGTGTGTACTTGGGTGCAGGGCAGAGAGCGATGGTGGTTAAAGTTGTTGCACACCCCCCACCAGAAAGAAGCAGGTGTAAGCCATGCAGTGGTGCTGTGGGAAGGAAGGGAAAATGCTGGAGCTGGTGAGATGCTCCATGCTCGGGTGATGCCGTGGGTTTCTCTCTGGTTATGGGGACCATCTCCATCCACAGGGCTGTGGATCATACACGCCTGCTTCTCTTGCTCTGGGTTAGACCAAGATCTTGACTGGCTCACTGGGTTGCTCACAGAGGTGGAAATCAGGTAAAAGCATTTAATATACCTATAATTAACATTATGAGCCCTATGACCTCAGAAATCTGGCTAATGAGGGTCTCATCTGGTTTATTAGCAGCTCCTGGCTTTTTTGTGTCTGTAAGCACTGAGGTTCCCAGCTCTGGCACGTGAGCTGGAGCCTCTCTGATTAACCACCCTGGGTGCTGACTTTGGGGGTTTAATTACCTTCCTAAAAACCAGCATGTTGTTACCTTTTCAGAAACACGTGCTCAGGTCTTACGCAGATGTTGTTCTTAAAAACTATTTTTGCAAACATCCTTTTTTTGGGGGCCAAGAGGTTTCTGATAGCTATAAATAGCTCTGTGTGATTTCTTTGGGGGAGCAGCAGCAGTAAATCAAGCCCCATCAGTCAGGTATTCATCCCTCCTGCAGCTCCCAATTCTCATGAGAAAGTTGAAAGAATCATGAATTAAATTACGCTTAATTGGTAATGAATTTAAATTCATTCAGTTTATTTCAATTTCTTCTGCTGCTGCTTGGAAAGTAATTTTAAATGAAGGATGCAGATACGTGCAGAGATAACGGCGTCTCAGAAAACACTAAAATAGGGATGTTGAATGATGCATTTAACTGATGATTGAAAAATTGGATGAGATCTTGTGGAATGGGTGGAAGTACTTACACTTTCTCCATCTGTGACTTACAGAGCCAGTATAAACCAAAAGGTGTTTTTTACATCATGATGTTTCACACACACAGGTCAGCAGGTTGTTATTACCCCTACTACCTGCTTGTGGTTTAATATCTAATTTTTTCCTTTTGGAAATGTAATGCTTCTTATTGCTGCTCAAGAAAATTGAGGCAAATACTACTTATTTCACTTTCTTTGTTCCTAAATTTTTTTGTTAGTTGCCTGTGCTAAGGTGTTGGTTTTCTCCAATTAAAATGTGAAAGTTATCAAGTGATGAAATGAGATTTTGTGGGTGATAGCCATAATATGTCTGTGTACCATTCAGCAAACTTAGACATGCATTTGCAGATTCCAGCTGTGTAAGAACAGCCTGGGGGTAAATCTTTGAGGCATAAAAATGTCATATCTGCAGGAATTTTCTTTCCTGCATGGTCAGATGAAGAGAAGTTCCAGATGAGAACAACTCCACGAATAAATCTGAGAAATGGGTTGGGTGTTTTGGGCACCATGTGCGTGTCTTTTAAGTTAATCCTTCCCAGTGTCCATGTCTGCTCTTTATGGATCCGTGCAAGTTGTGTGCTCTTCCAGAATAAGGGAAACTTTCTGAAAGTGAAACTTTAACGTTTCAGCCAGACATCAAGCCCTGCAGGGAAGGTGTTCCGGGGTATTTGGAGAGCTGTTCTTGTCACTGTCCTGACTGTAGATCATGAAAGAAAAGTAAATCCGTCTCAGTCCTGTTTCCTATTTGAAGTTGTTTTTTTTTTCCCCCCCATTGGTTGCCTTCTATTTATTTGAGGTGGACCTGTGAGCAATACAGAGAGGGAAGGCTGATAGAGCAGTTGTAGCTCACACATTGCTATAGTTGGAAATCATACTTCTATGGTTTTGTGCTACTCTTTCTTTTAGAGCTTTAATTTTTAAATCCCATCTTTGTTTTTATTTTCAGTTATGTAAAATACACGGATTTATATAGTGAGAGTTTCAAGTTTTGAAGCTTTGACTCTTTTTTTTTTTAAAGCAAGCAAAACACAAAGCAAAAGCCAGCTCCTTCCCATCAGCTGTGCTCTCTGTTAACTTCTTTAGGCTCCAGCTGAAACAGAACAGGCCAATCAATAATTGCTGTTTAATAATGTGTTGGTAATAATTCAGCTGCTGGGCTGGGAAGGCTCATACCATCCTTTTTGCCTTACTGGGGTTGTATTGCTTGTGTGCCACAGGTAACTGTTGAGTGACTTATCTGGTGAGATCTGTTGTCTGTTTTATGGATGGTCAGAATCAAAGAGAAAGCTGCAAATAAAGGGTGGGTGGACAAATTCTGAGACGTGCAAAGAGTTCATCACCTCCTGCCTCGTGTTATTTTATCAAACAATGAACAAATACTGGTACAAAATACTCACATTTTAAAAAAGCCCTATCTTAGTGTTCCTGCAGCTGGTTAAATAGTGCAAAGCTCTTGCAGCTACTGAATCAAGTTAATTTGGGCTTTTTAAAATATACCTGGAGACTTTGGGTAGTTCAGCATCAGTGCCTGTGAGTGAGTGGCGATGAATGGGGTTTTATGTGCTTTTAGAACGAGGTTTGGAAAGGCGTTCCGACTTTCTGTGATGTTATTCCTGAAGTCTTTGATAGAAAAGGCTTTTTGGCATGGTGCTGTGCCAGAAGGCTGTGCAGGCGGTGATCAGCTTCCCTGGGAGGGGGAAATTCCGGAGCCCTTTTTTTGGCTGTGCCACGTGCTTGTGGTTGACTGGCAGCACCAGGGGATGTCAGCCTTGTCACCATCTCTGCCGAAAGGTGGTTTCAGTGATAGAAAAGGAGATTCTAGTTGGGACTTCCCCTCGCAAGACTGTTCTTCCAAAACTGCAGTTCCAGGGAGGACCCTCAGGCTCCCAGACATCACGTGCAGCCTGAGAACTTCCCAGCCATTCCTGGTACCTGGATAACATCACTGCAGTTGTGCCAGGCTTTTTGGAGCTGTGCCCTTGCTGTTGTGACTCAAACCAATAACAAACCAGAGACTTGGCTCTGCGAGCACCAGCCAGGCATTGGATGCTTTCATGGCTTCATTCTGCTCTTTTTTGGTACCTTTCTCATGCAATAGTGTCATGCTCAATTCTTATTTTTTTGATGATACATAAATTTCCAACTCGTTTTAACTTTTTGTTAATCATCAAATGTATTATTGCATACATCAGAAACCTTTCACTGGGCAAGCATTGAAAGTGACACTGATGAACTTGCTTTCTCCAGAGAAGCAATTTCCAACTGAGTATCATTAATCAATCCATGCCAGTGATGTTGGACTGTTCTCGGGCTTTTTGTGAAGGGAAGGAAATGGTGGAGTACTCAGAAGGGGGAAAGGGACATTTTCTGAGGAAAATCTCCAAATTTTTCTGAAGGAGAGTAAAGTTTTGCACAGATATTAATGCTGGCGTTGGGTAGCTCCTGGGGATCTATTTCCACCTTGTGTAAAGAACAAACTTAGGTAGTGATGTGAAACACTGTGTTTATTAAATGCAGAAAATTAATGTCTGTGCTCAGTTAAGGGTGAGAAGTGAAACACAAAAACTTGTGGCATCTACTGCTACATTAACAAAAACAGTAGCATGACTAGTTAGTGTTTATTTACAAGTAAATATAGTGGGTTAAAATTTAGTGAACGCAAAAAATATTGCTGAAAATAAATCGTATGATGAGATGAAGTTAATCAATATCATGGTTAGAATTCAGTGAATGCAAAAAGCATTGCTAAAAATAATGCTGGAACTATAGCTTGTATTAAATGAGATGGAATTAATAGTGGTGTGGGAGTCCACTGTGAGGTGGCATTTGCATTTCATATATTGCTTTTTGAAAACACGCCACTGATAAACTTACTAACTTTTTTCCCAGTTCATTGTGCTTCTTCTGTAAAACTGATCCAGAGTGTACAAATGCACACTGGATGTAACTAGAACAAAATCAGTAATTATTACAACTCTGCACCAGGTCCTATCAGCCCATGTGGCAGTAGGCTGCACTCAAGTGCTTGTGATTAGAAATTTTTCATTTCCTTTGCTGTTGCAAAATTTCCCTGGGTTTATTTCCAACTTTCAACACCTCTTTCCTGAATGCATTTTAATCTTCAGCACTGTCTGCATTAAAAGAAGGGGAAATGAAGGTAAAGGGGGGGAAAAAAAGCAAGCCTGAAAGAAGTGTGAAACAAACCCAGTATAATTTACCTGAGGAAGGACCTGACAGAAGCTCCCCTGTCTGCTTATGCTGCAGGTGGCTTTTTGGTCAAAGCGCTGTGAAATACCATTCAAAAGCAGTTTTGAACTTTATAATCCATCCAGTTGTCTAAAGGTCTCAGCAATCATCCTTTTTTAGCAAGTTCTGTGAAACAAGCCAAATGCACTGTTGGTGTTCTTTATTTTTAAGTTGAGCCACTGTTTAATTCTGTAAGCACTTTCAATTGCAATGTTGCCTTTTCATCTCAATTACACCGTTCTCTGATTTTGTCTGGGGTGAGTGAATATAACTTTTTAAAAGAGGTTGGGCTGATTTTATTCAAATTCTCCGAAGTTTTTGTTTCAGATGCAGCTGCCTGCCCTCACTGTCCACAGCTCATCTCTGCCCGTGTTCCAGGGCACGCATCGCAGGAGGGGTTGGGTGGATGGTGGTGGAAGCTCCAGTTCATACTGCGGAAGAAACCACAATCTTGAGAGCATCCTCTAGAGCAGGAGCACAGAGCAGTGTATTGAGTGCATGCCCCTCTACTGCTCCCAGCAGGATGAAGGATGGTGAAATTAGACCAAACCAGAATTAGGTGCAACAGTAATTTCTAAAAGGCCAATTTGCTAATACTGAAAAAAAAATAATATTATTTGCCATCAAACCAAAGTTGCAAAGTTGCATCCTGTTTAATGCCAGATTCTGCACAAAAATAAGTTACAGCCTACGTACAGAGGGTAGGTTTAGGTACTGGGAAGAAATTCTTTGTGGTGAGGGTGGTGAGGCCCTGGCACAGGTTGCACAGAGAAGCTGTGGCTGCCCCATCCCTGGAAGTGTCCAAGGCCAGCTTAAATGTGGCTTTGAGTGACCTGGCCTAGTGGAAGGTGTCCCTGCCCATGGCAGGGGTGTTGTAACTAGATAAAGTCCCTTCCAACTCAAACCATTCTATGATATGAAGTGATGTAATCTGTTATTTTCCCAAGCCAGTGAACATATTTGTGCTTTAAGGTATATGAGACATGGAGGGGAGTGATGGCAAAGCTCTGCTCCCCTTCCCTGTGACCCCCAGAAGTGGGGCTGGAGTGCAGTACATGTCCCCCTTCAGAAGGATGCTGTCCGTGGGAATTGAGACTGGGATGCGAGAGGTGAATTGTTAAGAGGAAGTTCTCAACAGAGGCGCAAGCTCTGCGGTCTAGAGGAGCAAGGAAGTCCCTTCCTTAACCTTTATAGTGGAGCTATTGCCCTAAAACGTGTTGTTATTTGTTTGCAGCTGTGTGAGGCGCCGAGCAGGACTGTAGCAAATGAAAGCAGAAGCTTGTCTGCAAAAGGTACACAGCTCAGAGCAGCGTGTTGCTGTCATTATCTTTGCTATCGGGTGTCTGCACTTACAGCTGTCGTGTAAGTGGGGTTAAAAAAAAAGCAAAACTGCTGTACTCGGGCTCTGCCTGTCACTTGTAGCTGAGGGTTTGGCAGAGGGAGATTATTTGCTTTTTTGCCTTCACTTAAGAAGTTATTTAAAACAGGATAATTGAAAATGTGTGGATGCATCAGAGGGGTTGTGCCCGCTGAGGCTCTGCCCTCTCTCCATCCTGCTGCCCTGCTCCGTGGGGGTACGTGGCAGGATCCAGAGCTGCAGCTGCAGCCAGCTGTGCCGGGCAGCTCCACGACCAAAATGTTTGCCCCAATTGTTCTTGCCGATGTTCTTGCCTGTTCAGACAAGGCAGAGCTTCGGCCTCTCAACGCTTCCTGTGTCACAACTGATTCTGTTTTTTCCTATGAACATTAAAATTTTCCAAGCAGATGGAATTGTTCCTTTTTTTTAAATTTTTGTTTGTTTGTTTGTTTTTATAAGTGTCCATGCTGCAGGAATTACAGCATCTTGGAGAACATCACTCACATCCATTCTCACATCATCAGGCTGGCTGACTGACAGTGAAAGGGGCTGGCAGACAGTGGAGGCAGATTCAAGAATAGTCTCTGAACCGTTCTGTGTCATGTCTATGCACTCAGTAGAAGTGATGGGTTTCAGGAGCATTGCTGGGCACCCCTGTACCTCTGGGTTATTGGCTGTAGATGTTTCGGTGAGCAGCTCGTGTGAATAGCCAGTAGTGTAAAAATCAATGATAAATGGTCTGTAATGACAAAAAAAAGGGGGGGGGGGGGCGGGCTGGGGGGAGTTTTTTGTGTCAGGTATAACTGTGTGGCTGGAGCTGCTGCAAAAATGTCAGCTTGGGGATTACAAGAAAACCACAAGATAAAATTAATTATCCGAGTTTTATTTTTCATTTTTGTTACTGTGCAGTGTTATACACATATGCCTTCCTTACTGCCCCCCATGCCTGGTTGGTATTTCTGCAAGCGTTCTACAGTTCCGTTTGCTTCCAAGCTTAAAAATCAAGCAAAAGTACGTAATTTAAATATCTCCCTGTGAGTCAGTTTTATATGATTAATTTTCTTTTGTAAACTTCTGTCAGATGCCAGTGCCCCTAAGAGGAGCAGTGCAGTTTCACAGGTTCGTCCCATCTTTTTCATGGATTCGTGGCCTGATCTTCCATCCAACGGGACACAGGTAGCAGGGAATCTCATTATGTAAACAAGTGCCTTGCCGCTATGGCCTCGGGCCACCCAAAAATCATGTCAGATATAAGTTGTCACAGACATTGCCTGACATGGGGGTGATGGCATAAGGAACATGTTATGTATCACTTTTCTAGTTAGGGAATTATGGAACAGTTTTATTGTGGTATTGAAATACTGTATTAATCACTTTCCATTACTGGTACAGAATTTAGCAGTCAGATTTTTTACTTGATTAATAGACAGGGCTTTGGCTTGAATGTTTTTCAACAGTCTACCCTTGTTTGTCTCAACGACAATTGTTTCTTATCACATTGGTACACATCTGTCAAAAAAAGCCGCTCTGGATCTTTGGTGGCATTAGTCTGGCATTGTCTTGCATTGCCTTTATTAAAACCCCCTTTGTCCTATTGTTGGTAAGTGATCTATCCATCTTAATATTTTCCTGATGTCTGAGCTACTGTCTGTTAATGGCATCCTAATGCGTTCTGAATTGACATATTTCACATCATTTAAACTCTGCTTACCTATTTATCATGCCGAGGTCATAACTTACTAAGTGAAAGTCACTCGAAGGATTTTTCTCCGCAATTTCTCTAATTTTCCGTCGCTGCGCCGTAAGGAAATTGCAGCTCTTCCACTCACTTATTGCATCATTGTGATAAAGGCTCTTCCTCACCCAGGCATCCGATACACAGAGGAGCTTTGTATGTTCAGTTTCCTTCTTTTCTATTTGTGTCAGCCCGACGTGATGTTAAAACAGGGAAACAGGGATGTTTTGTGCAGCCGTTCCTGGCCCTGGGAGGAACAAAGATGACCTGGCTGGTGTGGGATCCATCCTTGCACAGGGAGACTATCAAGTCGGTGCCTGCTCAGGCTGGGATTGCGTGTCACTCAATCTTGTCAAAAATTCTATGAATATTCAATGAGGATTTTAATATATTGTCATCAAGGAAGCAATTTCTGTGTAGTCGTATTAAGCATGTTGTCATCTCTGCAGTTTAAATACATTGTTTTGCCCATGAAGTGACCTTAGGCAATTTTAAAATGGTCTCGTTTTTTTCTCCATTTGCCTTATACCAAATAAATTAGTTTTACCTAATAGGAATGAACCTAATATGGAACTAACACATTTGTACAGGGAGAAGCACATTTTAATAAATAATCACAGTATTATTCTACATACACCAGGATTTATCTCTCCTGCTTACGCTGACACAGAAGGTTTGAGATATGATCAGGTTGGCTGCAGTCAAGTTGTTCTCTAACCGAGGTTTCAATTATGAGTTAGTTTTCAAAGGGGGGGGGCCATAAATTTAGCTCCCCACTTCCACTGTGGATGATGTTTAAATCACTGAATGCATTATTGTTGTATGTTTAGGTATCATTTATGCTCCATTGCCCAGGCAAGCTTCTTATTTGCATAGATGGCATATGAGTTTATTTTATTGGATACAGATTACTGTGGGAAAACCAGCTGGGTGCTAAGTTTAGAGTGAAGTTTAAACTGAGTGAAGTTTAGATTTTGAAGTTTGTTTTCCTGTGGACTTCCTAGATTGCAGAACTCTTCTAAGTGCATATCTCTGTACCTGGGTGAGAATGTGAATGTTGTTTCCTGAGAGCCAGTCGGTGCCTATAATGCTGTGATGATTTCTTTTTCCATATGTCCTGAATTACATGTTTTTCCTCTGAAATCAGGACAAACTATTTCAGGATATTCAGAATGTGACATTTTAGACGGAAATGTGAACAGCAGAGCCTTGTTAGTCATGCCAATGGTTGTACTGGGAACAACAGGTGTATTGTCCAGGATGGACTGGAGCAGTGTGATGGCTGATGTGTAGTGAAATCAAGGGAGAAAGCATCAGGGTATGAGAACACTTTGTTAAAATGCTGTTTGTTAGAAAACCTGAAAATCCTGAAGAGTACAGGAAGGTATAAGTTGCTTTACAACTACTTATTAACTCAATTAAACCGCGTTTCAGGCTGGGAAGAGGATGGTGTATTCACAGCTCCAAAGTGTATCTCTGGGCCAGCACTTCAGAAAATAACTGGAAGATTTTGGTACCTTTTATGTCTGTGTGAAAACATGAAAGTATCTGATTTTTCAGAGGATGGATTTATCATCCCTTCCAGTCCCAAGCAGTAGTCACTTCTGAAAAACACTGTCTTTGTTTCTAAGGATACCAAGCCACTTTTTTAAAAGGGACTGAGTTCCTGCACTGAATGTCCCAGTACTGGAGGAGAGGTTTTTGCCAGTTCTGCAAGATGAGATTCACAGCCTCCAGCTTTGCAGCTAGACTTGAGAAAACTTCCCTTAGTACCTTCCCGGGATTGTTTCCTCTCTTCTATAAAAGCTATCAAAATAACTCACTGATAAGAACCTCCCAGAAGTTTATTTTACTTGAGTTACTTCATGCATTAGTTATGTGTGAGTAGTCATGCTCTTTGGTCATATCCTTTGCACATGGATAAATGTGCTGAATGTATGGATAAAGCTGAACTGTGTTTGTGGATGGATGCATCTGTGGGCTTTCAATGACAGGCTGTGAGGGTTGTTTCCTTCAAAGACACAAAGATGTCCATTTATAAATAAACAGGTAATCCTTGCCGGAAAAGCATACTTCTTGTTTGACAAAACCAGGAATGACTGATTTAAATCATCATGATAATCCGTGATTTTATTTCTTGTTCATTGATTCATCTAAGTTATTGTGATAATCTAAAATGTCTCATTCGTATTCAGACTGGAGAAGGAAGAACATAAAACCTCATGCATTTTGATACAAGTCAATCCACGGTGTCAGTGGTATTTTCCATGAATTATCTAAATCTTCAGAGCAACTCCAGATGAGGGTTAGTTGGGTTGTATCTGGGGCAAGACAATTTTAGACTTTGTTTGCACTGAAAACTGACATCTCTGCTGCAGTCGTGCCTGGAGGATGGGAAGGGTCAGGAGCCAGGGTAGGGAGGGAATGATGCCAACATAAGTGGTACATCCAACCTCAACTCAAGCATTGCTTTGGCTCTGCAGGTGACAACTCTTCTCCCATAGTCCAGACATTGGAGACGCGGAGAAAAAAGGTTGGGCTTTTGTAGTGGAAAATGAAAAGTTTCACTGGGTGTACTGTCAGCGCTAATTTTCATAAATAAGTAAAGGGCTGGATTTTCTAAACGCAGCACATCCATATTTGATCATCTTCATAAGAACAGCTCTATGCACATGTGCAATCATGTGCAGGGGCCTGGCTTGTGCACTTACAGTGATTTTCCATCATTTCGGGGAATCTTCTCCAGTGAGCCATTCTGCAGTTCGAAGTGGATTAAAACAAAGGGAGAGAAAGTGTTCAGACTGATCATGGCCAAACAAAAGTGGAAGGACATCGTGTATCCCCAGTTCTTGATAGAGGGTATACACAGTATAAAAACAATATGAGTTTTCTTTAAGCTTCATGTTTTCAACCAGTTTTTTTTTTTTTTTTTTTTTTTTTAATGTTTCAAAAGCCCCGTGGTAAAGTCAAAGCAGACTAGTGCAGAATTAACAAATTCGACTCTAGTCTGCCTGCAGGGCTCTGGATATACATATAAAGTAGTAATCCTGTCTGAAGTGATTTCTTCTGAGTTGCTTAGAAAGTCTTTTGACGACTTTGTGTGCTTAAAAGCATTTATTGTTGTGGTCAGAAGAAATGATATTTTTCTCCTGATTTCCACTGAGAAAAGGCTGTGTGGTTTTCTGCTGTTTCTAACATCTTGCAAAGTCCACAAGCAATTAGTACTGAGGCCCAGGAGAAGGAGTCGTGCTCCATGGCTTTCCTGTGTTTCCCCTGAAATGTGTGTTGGATTTCAGTACTGCAGAAATTAATTTTGTGTTGTTTTGCATTCTGAGCAAGCTCAGTTGTATTGTTTAAGCTGATTGTATTACACAGTTGCACTCTGGTTTTAAATGAGTGCATAAATATTTGCAGGGAAGAGGAAAAAATCTTTACTTGTAGAAATGACTTGTCACTAATTAATATATAATCTACATGCATTGCTCTTCGTTTAAGCCTGTAGCTAATTGCTGTCTCACTGACTTCTCAGAGCCAGACATCTATAATACTATCAGCTGAAATTCTAGAGAAGGATTTTGAGAATGTGCGTACATAAAAGTATTGATTAATTAGCAAGCAATGTATATATAGTATTTTATTCTAAATGTATGTGAAGTTCTGTGAGCTTTTCTTTTGCCACGTGAGAAACTGAGGAACAGAGAACAGGCATGAAACAGCTTAATGAAGACTGAAATTTAACTCTTTATTTCTTTGTGTTCCGTTTTGGACCCTGCACGACAGGAAAGACTGAGGTGCTGGAGCATGTCCAGAGAAGGGCAGTGGAGCTGGGGAAGGGTCTGGAGCACAAGTCTGATGAGGAACAGCTGAGGGAGCTGGGGGTGTTTAACCTACAGAAAAGGAGGCTCAGAGGGGACCTTCTCACTCTTACCTGAAAGGGGGTTGTAGCCAGGTGGGGGTCAGCCTCTTCTCCCAGGTAACAAGTAACAGGACAAGAGGAAACGGCCTCAAGTTGTGCCAGGAGCAGTTTAGATTGGATGTTAGGAAAAACTTCTTCACAAAAAGGGTTGCCATGCTTTGGAACAGGCTGCCCAGGACAGTAGTTTAATCACCAATCCCTGGAGGGATTTAAAGGACACGTAGATGTGGCACTTGGGGACATTGTTTAGCGATGGACATGGCAGTGCTGGGTTAATAGTTGAACCTGATGATGTTGGAGATATTTTCCAACCTAAATGGTTCTCAAATTATATATATATATATATATATATTTAAAGTTGGTCACCCTTTCCTCCCTCCCTGCCCTGTCCCTGTGCAGAGTTGCTGGGCGTCTGGTCAGTAGCACAGACCCTCTGCCACCCGGACTCTGAAGGACAGACCAAAACAAACCCAAACTTCCCTCCCCTGTCCCCACCACTCACGGTTGAACTTACAGCTGGTGTTGGGACCACGTGTAGCTGCACGATGAGATGCTATGAGAATCCTGGTCTGGATGGAGCCAGGATGCTGTTGTGCTGATGCATCCACGCTCTGTTATCTCACTAAACAGCTCAATTTTGACTCTTATTCAGTATGCTCCTCTGGAACATTGTTCTGTTTGTAATGTTCTTGCATGACCTAAAATAAATAATGTGGGAACCATCAAAGTGTAAAATAAGGCATATTGTAAAAAAAATCCAAGGAAAAAAAATTTGTTAAGGTCAGATAGTATTTTCCTCAGTGTAAATAAAATTTAAGGGATTTTTTGTCTCTTCAGAAATCACACTAAACTGACAACAGATACACAATTCTGATTTCTTTACATTTAAATCCGCTATTTAGCTGCCATATAGATAGACACATGATACCTTATGCAGTATGCATATATCTTGAGATTTTAGTTGTGCAACCAACTAACAGTGTAATTTGAAATACTGAATGTTTGGTTTTGCTTTCCAAAAAAAGTCATTGCTATTCTTTATACATTGTTTGGCAGATTCCTCATCTTAAAACTGCTTTATCAGAGGATGCAAGAGACAGTCCTCTACCACTGAGAAAGGCATCGACTAATATGACCTGAATACAAAATTAGAAGCTTCAACTTTTAGCCATATTTGAACATAAAGATGTTATGAATATCAAACCAAAGTACTGAGCAGTTTGGCTCCTTGTCTCTGGGAAGGATCAGGTGCTAAGGGACGAATTTCTGAGCAGAGCAAGCCTGTAGTGATTTATTCCACAAGCCCCAAATTTCAAGGAGAACTAACTTCGGAACAATATTGAGCTTGATATCATAAAAATTATTACTATCTCAGTTAAGGTCCTATTGCAAAATGGATTTTAGATTTTGGCTTTATTCTTATTTTTTTTCCTTATCCATATTATAAAAAGAAGAAAATTTGAGCATTACTGGAATATTCTCCATCTGCCTCTCATTCACATGAATACCAGAATTTTCAACCCATACCAAGCCTCTGTCTAGTCAAATTCATGTGTGCTTTTAACAAGTGAAGAATCAAATTGCCAGACTTAAACAAAAGGTTGCCGTCCCCTATTTACTACCTAGGCACGTGCTTAACTTTGAAGAGCCAAAAAGTTTACCAGCAATTAATTTATTTCTGCCTTTGTGCCAGAGGGAAGAGCATTTAAAGAATGTATACATTTCCACTGTGCATCCTAAACCTGTGCCAGAAGCTCCAGGTGGCAGGAGGGTCGGAGGTACGTGACCTCTGCTGGGATGCTCCTGGTCTGCTGCAAGCCCCAAAATTACGTGCTCTCAGCCACTTAAATCAACTCCATTCACGTGTTAATCCCTCTCTGAGTGTGGAACACTGTTCAACTGTAGCTTTAAAATGATTAAGTTGTTCAGCAAATTTGTTTCAGTGCTGGTATTACCAGGACTAAGTTGCTTTAGGAGCTGGTGGCACCTAGAGGTTTTTCAAAGGGGCAGCTTTGGTGTTACCATAGGTAGGAGATGGACTAGGGACCTCTTTAGTTCCCAACCAGTCCCAGTTTTTGATTCTGTGATGGAATATAATTCCCTCTAGGGATATAATAAAAACTCCCTGCAAAGACCCTTTTCCTTATCAGAATTAAATATGCACCTGTATCCATGTAAGTCTATAGATGGATAAGCTATTTGTACAGACTTAACATGATTCTAAGGTCTAAGAAAATTCTTCCAGTCTTTCATTATACCATTGAGAAGCAAAGGAATTTGGACTCTGAGAATTCTTCATACTCATAATATGATTTTTCTGTTGCTTAAATTTATAAATCACTAAATGAGTGACCAAAAAGCTAGACTAACTCAACTCATTTAAGTAGAAGACAAGACAACCAGATATCTGTCTATAAATGTGAAGACAACATATGGATAAAATTTCATGAGACTGACCCTGATAAATATTTTTCACTCTTATTTTTATATTCCCTTTTTATTGGTATTGCCATGATAGTAGGTGTGGAATGCATTGCCTGTTGCTGCAGAGCCAGCAGATGGAGCAAAAGAGCACCATAAATAATTGGATAAAAATATCCTGAATGTACTCCTTTTGAGCTGGGGGAGGGGAAGTGGCTTCAACTTTTTTTTTTTGTGTGTGTCAGTATTTGGCCAGTGCCATGGTTTCCCATCTGTCTAATCGAGCTCCCATTCCTGCCTGTAGCAGTGTGCATCACTTGGTCATTATGAGAAAAGTTTGAGCATTTCGCCCCAAAAAACCCCATTTTGACTTCAGTTTTTTGTGTAAACTTTTTGCCCGTCAACTTCAGAATGACAGTGCTCATGGGAAAGGATTGATTTCTGTTTTCTCTTCCAGAAGAGTTTGGCTTTCAGATAATGGGAAGTACCACTACTGTACTGTGAATGTCTCAATTGATTAATTCAGCATGTCAACAAAATCAAGACTTTTTTAAGTAGGAAAAATGATTTTTTTTTTCTAAAGGAGAAGGTTTAATTGTAAACTTGTTCTACTAGGTCAGTGATAAACGTTTGGGGTTTTTTTGACAGCTTTTCAGCTCTATGTCCACTCACTGTGCAAAGAAAGGACTATTTAACTGAAATATTGACACCATTTTCAGAGGAATAAAAGGGCATGATAAGAAAAAAATTATCCATATGCATATGGGAATGGAAGCTGCCTCATACCTTAAATGAAGAACGAGAGGCTTGCTGGGATTTTTTTTTTTTTCATTTGAGCCTATTGTTCAGATTTATTTTAATACACTGTGTGCTAAACCACTTCAGAGACGTCACTGGGTGGTATTTTATTGCTGCTAACCTGGGAGCAGTTCTGTGTGGATACACATGTGTTGTACTATAATTTGCTGAAGGCAGGTGGCTGAACACACGTAAGCGTAGGATTTCCATCCATAAACCATGGCAAACACTGCACTTCTGTGGCTGTGAATTTAGTTCTTATTCTCGTGTTGCACAACAAAGAAAGAAATTAAAGTGAGAATGCTGTCTTTTAGTCACAGCATTTATAAAACTTATTTTGTGACATTGATCAGTTATGTATGTATTTACAACCTTAAAAATTTCACAGTCTTGAGCTAAGTATGAGACCTCTTACTTAAACCCAGCTTAGATATCATAGAATGGTTTGGGTTGGAAGGAACCTTAATCCTCATCCCCATGGGCAGGGACACCTTCCACTAGCCCAGATTGCTCAGAGTCCCATCCAGCATGGCCAGAACACTGCCAGGGATGGGGCAACCACAGCATGTCCAGGCAACCTGTGCCAGTGCCTCACCACCCTCACAGTAAAGAACTTCTTCCTAATACCTAATTTAAACCTACCCTATTTAAGTTTAAAGCCATTCCCTCTTGTCCTATCACTGCATGTCCTTGTAAAAAGTCCCTCACAGGAGACTGTGTTGCAACTGGTACTTTACTGTACCATAGCAAATTCCAGCAGACTGAGTTAGAGTTTAGTAAAGACCCTCTGAGGACTGAGAAGCTTGTTAAAGTCTTGCTTTTCAGGCTCTCTCTCCTACAGTCTCCATTTCTGCTAATTTATCTTTGTGTTTTTCTTGCCTTTTTTTACACCAAATGCTCCCCCTTGTTATGTGCCATTTGATCCCCAGGCTGTGGTCTCGCTCCCTCCCAACCTGAACAGAGAAAACACTTACTCAGGTTACACAGGAGTTCTGTGGAAAATATTTTTTGCTGTCTTAGCAAAGAATTGTGTCAGTCCCCTATGGAAGCAGCTGTGCCTCAGCAGTGCAGAACACTGCTGTGTTAAGCAGACAAATCCCACCCTCCAGTTGATATTCTTGTTTTACCCTCCATAATAAAAGATGGGATTGCCATTCCTTTGCAATTTATAATGGTGACCACATACCCTTGACTTGAGGGTCTCCCACAATGCTTTGATTTCTTCTGGCCTTTCTGATATCACTAGAGAATATTTGTCTTGAATGTAGTAATGTGAGGTCCTAAGCTCAGAAACTTTAAAAGAGTAACTTGGTCATGTCAGCTGGGCCAAGGAGTTTGAGACGTTGAATTTGGCGGTGTAGAGTATCTGAAGATCAGAGTTACAAACCTTGCTTGTGTATTGTGTTCTCAGCCAAAATGGAGATGTTCTGGCTTGGGAGAGTTTAAAAGCAACGTGTAGAAGGGGACTGGGAGTGAACAGTCTCCGTGGAATGTATAAACAGACTAAACAGGGAAATCGAGAGCAACAAAGGAGAAAGTGGCATTTTAGAGATGTAGCAATTAAGAGAGAATAACCAAAAACTCATGCTGACTTAATCTTGCAGAAGTAAATTTAAATGACAGCTAGAGGTTAATAGAAGAAAATCAGGAAAGCAAAAGTGGGACGGTCTTAATTCTGCATGAAGCTGAGATTCAATGTGGCTGGTTATACTCAAGCTACCTCTTTCCTTTCCCAAAAGGATAATGATGGAGAAGATGGGTCATGGCAATGAGGATAGAGAAACAGCAATTACTAATTGAAAACCAGTTTGAATACAACCACAATTTTAAACGGAGAAGTAAAGCCTATGAAAAGGGCTGCTGACCTGTTAGTTGCACTTCACTTACATCCTTTGGAAAGGGTTAGAGGAAATAAATAGTTTCTGATGTAGGAGATAGAAATGTCATAAAAAGTCTGAGTTTACTAAAGTAAGTAACTGATACTTCTCAGTCTGGGCTTCAGTGAAGTGCTTAATAAGCATCACTTCAGGAAATTGTTAGTGAAACTGGAGATGAAAATTATTTAAAGAATAGTGAGTGTCATAGAGGACTTGATGTCAAGAAAAGTAAGGCAGAAAGAGGATTTTTAGTGATGTGTGAATTGGTCTTGGTGTGTGTTTTATTTAATATTTTCAGTAGTGATCTTGCAGGAAGACTGGTTGAATGCAATATGCTGAGATTGTGAAGTAGGACAGAATTACCAACATGTAGAAAATGATCAGAGTATCTGGGAGGAAGATGATGAGGATGGGTAAAATACAAATGGGTAAAAAACAAATGGTTCCAAATTTCATACCATGAACTGCAGAGATATGCACTGAAAGACTGCTGTTTGTTGTTCTGGGGTTTTTTGGTTGTTTGGTTGGGTTTTTTTAACTCTTAAGTTTCCCAGTTCATATTATTCCACAGTTTGAAACGCCACAGGGAGAGAAAGAGTGCAGGTCAACTGCCAGCCACTAATGGAAAGTATCCATGGGAGAGGTCAAGTGCAAGGCACTGTGTAAGGAACTTCCACTAAAGAGAGGAAAACCACGATGCCATTGAATAAGGCTTTTGTACAATTTCAGACCACGTATGTTACTGTTGTCATCACGTTCAGAAATGAAGAATTCATGCAGGGAAGATGTGTTAACGTGATGGAGGAAACCACGGGCACTAGTGTCCTGGGAAGGTCAGACAGAGGGGCTGACAGCACAGGGAGATGTGTGCTGAGAGCATGGGTATGTTTGCTGTCTGCAAGGGTATCAGAAAATTAAAGAAGGAGGGAGTGTGAGGAGTTCCTTCAGCTCAGTGCCAGCATTAGCATAAGAAATAAATTGATGTAATCTGACAATTACTGCTTTCAGGCTTGAGGCTGGGAGGCTTCTGACCATGAGTGAATGCTCTGACAGACACAGTGGGTCTGGACACTGAGCTGGCTTTAACATGGAGTGTGATCTGTATTTTACAAAGGTTTATATGAACTAAGTGTGAATGGTAGTTGAAAACTAGACTCGGTGACTCAAAATGTCCTGTTCAGGCTTAGGTATCCAATAGTATCTGGATTACATTATAACTTAGACTGAGTTAATATAAACCTTTATGCATTTATTTATCCCATTTCTGGGATTTGCTGAACTGACAGGAACAAACAGAGAATAAACCCCAAACAACATTTCAGAGTTCAGCTGCCCATTCATTACTAACCCCACGTATGGTAATGTGACATTCTGAGGTAGTCGTGCATTTGGCAGAGGAATTGTGCTTTCATGCTTCTTTGAGCAAAGTTTCAGGTTGTCTTTGCCTTTAGGATATGGGATCCTTTTAATTTTTTTTTATTTATTTTACTTTTAAGCCCTAAACAAAATGGTAGCAAGCCCCAGTCTGTGTTAGGGTATGTCTGTGCACCTGTGCAAAGGAAGATAATGGCGCATTCAGCTTTTGGCGAAGATTCAGTACTTTTCATCTGTCATCAGAGGTTGAAGCAGTAATGCAAAGTGATACTGGAAAAGCATTATTCTGCTACAGTGACAGCACCATTAAAATCAATAGAATAGGGCTCTTTTATAATCCCTGCTACAGTAAAAGAATTAACATGCCCCTTAGTTGTAGGAAAGCAGGAAATTATCTGGCTGTGTGCTTGTTTGCTGTGAGTTTGGGTTTAGAAGGCTTTGCCTTTCTTTTAAGGAACAATATATCCTGCCTAGGGCTCTGAGTTCTTAAGAACATCAATATTAAATTAAAGATCCATCCACTGTTGGGGATGGATGGATGACACGGTATTGTAAATTCCTTAAACATACTGGTTATAAAGATTATTTTGACCACTGTGCCCTATGGTATCTACAGTTGTGGGAGAATCTAAAGTTAAAATTCATGGAGATAAGTATCCATGGGCAAAAAAACTGCTGGACAGAGCTGACCCAGGGCTGCTAAGTAAGTCCTCCCCAGTTGTAAGGTATCGCAGTGTGGGCTTGCTTATTTTTTTTTTAGCAAGCTCTGTTTTTGACAGCTTTATTATTGAAATGTGAAAACTGTTTTCAAGCTGAAAATCTGAATTTTAACAATGTGTTCTTTTTCTCCCTATTCCTAAAAGAAACACACTTTTTAGCCCTTACCCGAGCTAGATGTACATTTTATTTTTATTGGCCCATCACCTGTTTTACCTGCTGTGAACCTATTTATGGAAATAATTTATTCTTATTTCATATCACAGCTTAGTTTATCAAAGAAAGTAGTTTTATTTAAACCAGACTTAGTAAAATCAGAGTGTTAGCTAATTATTTTCAAAGGCTGGGTTTAATTAGCTTGCTTGAGATTACAGAGGAAATCTGTGGCATAAAAGAGAATTGCCAGCTTCTTATCTTTTCCACAAGGTTATAAAAATATTTTGTTACAGTCCTTCAAACAGAAGTCCGCACTGAACCAAGACAATACTACATTTATTACCGTAGTAATTCAGGCTGTTGAACTGTGGTTTCCAAAGGTGAAAGGCTGATACATTAACCCACTGATCTGCAAGCCTGTGACAGCTCGTGAAAAATGCTGCATATCCTTCTCCTCCAAGCGGCGTGGCCGAGAGCACGACAAAATGAGTGGAAACAAATGCTAATGTTAGCTGAGCCTTTGTACCAGAAAGTGTGGGGGTTTTTTTATGTCAGGAGCACACAAAGAATCGCTTGTGGCTTTTTGGTGGTCATGTGAGATTTTCTGAAGAAATCCTGGAGGTCTGAACCGTCAGTTCTCCAAACCCGTCTTAGTTAGTCTGGCTTTTATTTCAGAAATAAGTGTCACTTTAAAGCAGCAGAGGTCTCAAAAATGGTTCACTGATGGCCAAGTTTTTCACTGGCCGTTCTCATTGCCTTCCATCATTTCCCCAAATCAGTCTATTTAATTTTTAAAATAAATGGTCTCTGTAGAATCAACTTTCTCTTCCCAGGGCGTGGTGCCGGCATGCCCTGGCACTGAGAGCTGCTCTCTGTAATTGAGCCTTCATATTGGATGTCCTTGTCTGCTGGATGTTGGCATTCTTCTCACCAGCCACAACCATAGTCCCCCCATCTGTACTTTGACTTTCCTTTTATTTCCCGTCCAACACCTCAGGGCAAACACATCCATCCTTCAATTAGTTCTTATGGGAGACGGATGGAACATCAGAGCTTATAATATATGAACTTCTGAAACTGTGTGCAGTCCTCTTTTTATATGTAAATATTACAAGTAACTTCAGAAAGATGGTTACTCGTTCATCAAAGTGTGTTCATATTTTCTGGTTGCCTTATTTTCTCTGTGATGTTTTCCTGTTTATTAGATTAGATGATAACTCTGCCTCAGATGATAACTCTGCCTCAGATGATAACTTACTTGGCAATGGATAGATATTTAGTAAGTCATTATGCAGGAGACACTGCTGTTTAGAAGTCACCTCTGTGATAACCCTGGAAAAATGGGGGAAGTAAGCAGAGAATTGGCTCAGGTTGAGAGTGAATTCTCCTCTTTTTTCAGATGCACTAAAGGTTATAAAACTGTTTTCTCAGTGTTTCTTCCTCCTTCCCAGTAAAGGGACTTCTTCCACCCTTATTTTGAAGGATTATACTTCAAAACAGCTTAGGTATTTCTACCTGGTGGCACTGGGATGGATACTGAGCACAGTATTCCTCTTCCTATCTCTGACCAGGTGTGCTCCTCCTTTAACACCTAATGGCTCATTACAGAGCTGCTGGACCTCCTGGTGGACAAATTCAAGATTCCTGGGAAATCACTGTTCTTTTATGTGTTGTATAGTCTTTTCTCTACTTGGATCTTCACAGAGAGGTTTTGAAGCTTGCTAACAAATTACAGTTACTAATAACCACACTTCATTAGTAAAATCAGATTATTTTTTTCCTGCAGCAGCGCTGATAAATGTATAGTTGAGTTTGTTGTATAAAGATATAAGATTTGGCATCTCTGATTTATGAGGGGAAGGAAGTGATATGTGTATCTCTTCAAGCTCTGAAACGGAGGAGCAAACAGCAAAGGAAGATCTCTGTTTACATTGGTACCCACAAAAGGATCTTCTAGGTTATAATATTTCATAATATATAAAAAAGAGCTTATGCTTGCTTTGTTCTTTGAAGGGTGTGCTTGTCGTGAAAGATGTGACTGCTTTTGGGCTGGGACTTTAAAAAGCTGATTGGTATATCACATTTCTGGAATCTCAAAAGAGAAAGCAATTTAGATATTAATCTTGGCTCTGTTCTTTACTTAGAAAATACCCACAAAGGCAGGTTTGCACAGAAGAAGAACATTTTCCTTGCTTTGACTCTTCCTCTGACGTCATCTCAAGGCCACAGACAGGATTCCTGGAGTTGATAGAAATGAAATATTGTCTTCTTTTACGAATTTTTTTTTTTCATTCTGCACTTCTGTATCCCCTCTCAGTTCCCTCTCACAAGAAGAAACTAAATAGAAATTTTAGCTTCAGAAATGGACAAGAAGTGCTCAAAGGATGTTATATCCTTTATTGTCTTCCCAGGGAAATTAACAGTAGGTACCCAATTTTTTCAAGATAAACTCAAGATCAGATGGTATTTTAAGACTGGGCTTTTTAAATGAAGCCCAGGACTGGCAGGTAATTCTTGATTTTGTGAATACCTACTTCCAGATAGATGTCTGCTATGCTTGCAGGGGACAGTTAATAGCTCTTAAAGGACAATTTGTCTCAGGTATCTGATGTTTTTAGGTCAACAGCACAATACCAAATAGAGCTGGCAGAGAGATTTTGCAGTGGTTGGGAAAGAAGTATCTAAATTTGTCTGGTGTTAAGTGTGTGTTTACTAAGGGATGGAAGATGTTGAGCTGGCTAGTTATTAGCATCACTAAAAGCATTGATGCCATGTCTTGGAAAGGACTGTACTTAAAATGTCACTGCTTCCTGAGAGCCCATTTAGAACTGGTTAGAATTTATAATTGAATAATTAAACAGTGTATGCAAATGAAAATTTTAGGAGTGATAAAAGCCTCCAATTTGATGGTATGAGGAGGACTGACAATGCAAGTCAGAAATAAATATATTTTTTCCTTACTTGCAGAAAATTTGCTCTTCAAACATCAGGTGCTTGGACAATTTCCAGAGTCAGGATGTGGACTAGATTGACCAATTTTCGGCAGATAAATCTTCTGATTCCATTTTTACTGAGTCTTCAAAATGTTAATGATTTGCTATCTGCAGACTTCAGAGTATTTCTCGGGGACTGGAATACTGCCTAACTTATGCCGAGCCTGAAAAAGTGATTCTTAAAGCATTTCAATTTAAAACCCCATAATTCATCTGAGTATGAGCTGGGAAAGTAGCCCGTAGCACATGCAGACGAGAGCTTGAAGCTCTGCTGCTGGGGGATCAATCCCCGTCAGCCAAGGAGAAGAAGAAGTGGGAAATCTCTCCTTAAGGGCTCGATATCAGTAGTGGAGATAAGAAGTTAAGAAATTAGAGACTGGGGCATTTGATTTGCTGTACTTAATGTGGAGTTTTCACCATAGGGATGTGATTAATCCAGGCGTTTTCATGATGCATTTTATAAGTATTTACGTGTCTGAGGATGCGTCGATCTTGAGGTGAGAGATTTGCAGGTCAGGTGGGGATGAGTTGGTATCGCTGAGGCAAAACATTTATTTCCAGGCCACATTACAAAAATAGCTGATTTGCCACTGCAGCAGCCAGGGCACTTCCAGGGATGGGGCATCCACAGCTTCTCTGGGCAGCACCTTACAGTGCTTCACCACCCTCTGAGTAAGGAATTTCTTCCTAAAATCTAATCTAAACCTGCCCTCTTTCAGTTTAAAGCCACTGCCCCTTGTCCTGTCGCTATCTGCCCATATAAAAAGTTCCTCTCCCTCCTTTTTAGAAGCCCCCTTAAGGTGGGCTTTGATGTTGTAGCTGAAAATCTCATAAATCCATTAGGTTTACGACGGACAGAACTGTTTTATCTGCCCAGTTTCATAAGGAGAACCCTTAGGGACATAATCAGTGCTGTGCCAGGATGTGTTTCGGCCATGTCCATTATTGTGGTTCAGTTGCCCTGATTTATAACCCTGAGATCTATTTCCAAGGCCAAATTCTAAGAGGGTTTTCTGTACACGAGGTAATCAAGTCCATTGGGAATATTTAGGTGCAGTATAAATACCGAAATGATGAAGTCTGCACAGTTTTTGTGTTCTGAAGGTTTGTGCATCAGCTAAACGAAATGCCCATGTGAGGCTCAGCATCCACAGCCTGCTCAGGGATGACCCTGGCAAAACCAGGGTCAAGAATTGTGTGGGAGTTATCTGGCCACCCATAGGTGTCTGCAATATTTTTTATATATAAATAAATAGATACATATATATATATATGACACACACACACACACACACATATATATATATATATATTATATATATATATATATATATATGATCCTGAATGCCCCTGTAGTCTGTGTAAGTGCCACCCTGGCCACTGCTTGTCTCCCTCTGTCTGGAAGTCAGGGATCAAATAAATGGCTCCCCCAAAATGCCCATTTCTCCCCACGTGATGAGCCCATCTGCAGATGAGCAGCAGCCCATGGGCTTACAGTGACTGCAGCCAGGGCTGGCAATTATACCTGGTGCCTGTACAATGGATACGATATTGAAAACGCATACCTGAGTGTAGAAAGGATAAGAACGTTCATGTGTATACACAGAGATCCATTTATTTTACTATTTTAATACTTTATTGGATTTAAATTTAAACAGATCTTCTACAATTTGAACTTTTAACGGACTAGTTATTGTCATTCTGCTGTAATTGCTCTTTAATGTCATTTGAATAACAATCAGAAAGGGTAAAACAAAATTTATGTGCAATTAAACAGCTGCAGCTGCATCAGACACAAGTGTGTGAAAGTTTCCAAATAGGAACTTTAATTTGGCAGTGATTTTGGCAAATAATTGTCCTTTTAGTGCAGCTCAACATCTGTGTGTAGTTTAAAAGTTTTGTTACCTCTTAGAAAATTAGCTGCCTAGCTTTCATTGTGTTTTAATGCGGTAAAAGACCCCGGTATAAAATATTCCAGCTTTAAAAATAGCAGACTGTGTTGTAGTCTTGTTAAATTTATGTGCATTTCCACAGCCATCACGAACGGGTATGAAAATATCTAAGCTGTGTTCCTTATAAAAGAGCATTTCAAGTAGTAGTGTACCAGAAAATACTTGAGGGAAAAGCAATAGGCACACACCCCCTTCCTACACTTGGCTGGAAAAAAATGTGTTATTCTTTGAATTGTCCCTGAATCCCAGTGTAACATGCAAGCACACAATTTTACTTGGAAAAAAACCACCATGTGATTCTCTGGAGATGGATATTTTTGCTTGAAGGAAGCAAGATGCAGTAATTTGGGGGTGTATGGCTCTCTGAGTCCCATGTGTACAACAGTTCCTCTTAAAAGCATTCTTTTCTAAAATATGAACTTTGACTTGTAATCTGCCATTTTTATGGACAGTCTTTACAAGTCTCAGAAATACGTGGCAGAGCAGAGCTGCTGCTCCATCAAATCCTTCATACTGAAGCAGGGGAGCAATTTAATGACTAATGGGAGACCAGCGTAAGCCCTGATGATGGAATAATGAAATACAGGAGTTACACAGCAAGTGGTGAACATGTAGACCTTCGTGCCTTGGGAAATTGTGGAAGTAAGTTATATCTGCCAGACAGACCAAAAAACAGACAGCACAAACTCTTGGATGTCTGTGGGCACCAAGAGCAGTAGGTAAGGTCATATCCTCCAATGTCCCCAAATTGAGCCGAGGGTGGAAGGAAGGTCAGGACAGAGGACTGCTCCAAACTCTATTTTGAGCTTTGAATTTCCAGTTCCCTTGGTAGCCTAGTCCTTCTGTACATTAACAAACAAATGTATTTCCGTGTTGTGTATTTGGGAGTTTTAAAACATCCGCTAGCACTGGTGTGACCTTTCAAATGCGTAGGAAATACGCAGCCTGAGATGCCAGCCCTGGAGTTTTCCACTTAACCTTAATCAAACATCTCAATACTTCAGTCTCTAAACCTTTTTCTTTTCAATATCTTTGACATTAATAGCTTGCTCTGAGTACACCTGTGACATTAACACTGGGATTTTAGGCTTTTTAAATCCAACATTCATCCTCTTGGAGGTGAACAACCTTCATTCGGCTCTTGTGAGCGCAGGGTGAGGAGGCAGAGCTCTACCTGAAGAATGGGTTCAGATCTGGAGGTAAAAATGAGTAAAAACCTCTGTCAGGGTTAAAAAAACCCCCTGTTTTCAACCACACTTACGTCTAACTTGTGAAGCGTTAAATCTCTTTGAATCCTTTGTAAATCAAATAAGCAACTACGCAATCTACACAGACATCTCTAGCCAGATCTTCTTTCTCTTTGGATATTTACTGTGGTCTAGCCAGAAAATTTTGGAAGAGAATCGTCTTACTGTGTTTTTATGTGCATCTTACTGCCAGGTGAAGAGATTGCTGTCTTGTGCTGTGGTTCTTTTAAGCCCAAGAGCAGAAAATTATTAAAGTTGGCCTTTCGGGCTATATGATTTTTATCTGCCTACAGTCCTGCTCCAAAAATTGTTTTAAGCTCAATTAATTTCACCATTATTTAACCTCTTGTTCACATGTGTGATAGTGAAAAGAAAAATAAAATGCAGGCTCTAGTGAGAGGCTTGTAAGTGGGGAATAATTCAACTTTAAAAAATCTGTTGTAACTTGATTTCTTGGCCTCAGTTGTGCTTCATCTGTGCAATTAAAGTACCTCCCAGTCTGTCCTCCTCATCACCAGATAATGTTTAAACTCCTTATTTCTGACCTAACTGTACGTATTTTCAGAATGAATCACTTCTTACTAGCCAAGGCAATTTACCTTTCTTAAATATTAGATATTATTATTAAATATTAGACTTGCTCTGCTTGAAGAATCTGGGTCACATTTCAGGTTTTAAATTAAGGTAATTGGTGCTGTATTTCCTTCTTTTGATTTTAATGTATCGTTGGGGTACCAGCAGAGCTCAGCTTTGTCCCCCTCCTTTTGTCTCAAAGAGTAGAGTGTAAATTGTCACCTGAGATCTTTGGTGGGGATTGAGGTCGGAGGGGATGGTGCATCTTGGTGGTGACGTGGAGCTCCAGAGTACCCTGGCACAATTTGGGCAAGAGTGAGTGGGATCTGTTGGGTATTGGTAAGCCCATGGCCATGGGCTCTGGCTTTGGAGGCCCCTGCGCACCAGGTTGTTGCACATTTGGAAAGCTATGACAGCGTGGGTGCTCTGATCTTGGTGTTGCTCCAAGACATTCACCTCTGGCCATGGCCACGGCCAACATGCTGGGCTGGCTGAGTCCTTGGTCTGGTCCAGCACAAGGATTTGTCTAGTTTTAATCAGGGCAGATCCCAGACAGCTCTAGGAGAGGAGGATTCCCAGGAACTGAGCAAGACAAGCAACAGAGAGTTCAAATGCAGGTCAAGAAGCACAACTGAAAAATATTTTAAAGTACCACCTTTATGCTCTTGAGATTTTTAACAAATAATTTATCTTCTTCTTATATGCTTTCATACCTTCACTTTAATTTCTGTACTTCATGGTTTGCTGCTTAATTTTCATATATTTAATTGCAAGTATTTTGCTGCACTTTATGTTTAGATTTATAGAGCCACAGTTTCTCATAATTATTTAGTACGTTAATTTTCAACATATTTTACTATTCCTCAAAAGGTTGAAATGTACAATTATATGTGCATGTGACAGAGTCGTTTCAGGACTCCATCACACAAAGAAGATAGTTTTGTGATGGATTTATTGTGTGCTTTGAGTAATTTTGGACAAGAGTCCCATGGTTTTTTATTTGATGTATTTTTAATTTTAAAAAATGCCTTGTATTAAATAGGAGAAGTTATTATATATTAATGCATTTTCAAAGTATTACACTACTCTTAAATCATAGTCTTTCTCACACACATATTATATGGACTTGGTAATATTAAAAATGAAAAACAGCTTCTAGGCTTGAGGAGTAAAGATTGGCAGCATATATCTGGGTTTGACAGAGAGAAAAAAATAATTGAAGGCAGTGAAAAAATGAGAGGATATGGTAATATTTGTATCACACTTGGAAGGCAGTAGATTTTCTTCACTTAGAGCTGGACATGTGACATACTCCGTTCTTTTCATCAGTCCTAGGAAAGACTGATTTACTCAGGCCTTCCTAATGCTGCTCTTCAGAGAGGTTATGGTTTCCCATCAGCAGGAGTGGGCCTTCAGAAATTACAGAAGGCAAATTAGGAAGTTTGGGCTTCTGACAGGCAGCTCCACTTTTCCTCCTTGATCTTGCTGCTCAGTCAGCCCTGACATGTTCCGAGTCTGATTTTCATGGAGTTTGGGCATTGAAGATGCTTCCCAAATCTAATGTGCATCTTCATTCCATCATCCTTTTGTATTTGCTATGGTCAGGCTGCAGATAAATTTGTGTTTAATAAAATAAAGGCTATTTCTTTCCTTCTATTTCTCTGGGGGTTTTTTTAAAATATAAAATTATATTTTAGCAGCTTAATTTTGCACTTCTTCCCTCTCCAAATACGCACAGGTCCAGGATGCTGACTGAGAGAGATCCATAGTGGCCAGTGCTGTCATTTTACCAAGCTGGATGCAGGTGGCTGAATTTTTGGGATGGTTTTCAGCTATGCAGTCGTGTTTCCGATGGGCGCTTGTACCGAGATCCTTGGAAGCCAACTCAGCTGGCTTCTTGTGCCAATGCTCCTCCGTCCTCCCTTGCTCAAGCTGCTGTAAGGAACAGCAGTGCATGAGCAGCGTGGTATTCTCTCTGGAGCCCTTTGCTGTGAATTGCAGAGGTCCAAATCTGCTCCACTGCGGGGGGACCCATCATCTCTGGGGCTCTGGGCTCAAAGGGATTGCTCTCTTTCATAAGAGACCTGCCTAATACTGACTGGTCAGCCAGACAATAAGAAAACTAAAGTTATCTGGACCAGAAGAACTTCTAAAATTTCTTGTTCTTGCCTTTTTCTCTTGGCCTGATGTGGCTGACAATGTAATTGCCTCTGGTGATTGTTGTCTGAGTGGTGCCACAGTGATTAGGGGGTTAAGGATAAGAAGAGCAGAGGAAATTTTTCTTTGCTTTTACAAAAGTACTTTTTATTTTTACTTGAGTAGGGAAATGAATGAAGAAAAACATAAAAAACAGTCTTATTGTTGGTTTCCAAAAGCACAAATCAAGTGTTTTGCTTCTTGGTTTTTGCAAAAGTCTCCTCTTGGGGAGAGTCTGGGGTGGGGAAGGTGGGGAGAATTCTGTGCACAAGTGAACATGATGCCTAAATTATGTCATTTTCTGAATACCAGTTTGAGGGGGCAGATTCCAAACCGTTCTGGTATAGAAAGCTGACTGTTGTTTTTATTGTTGGTTTGGCCAGTGATGGATTTGTTGACATCAACCAAGTCACTTCAACTGTCTGTGCCTTTTTTTGCCTTTGTCTTACCTCTTTCATCTCGGATGGGAGATGTTTGCTCATTCTGAGCTCACGCCATGGGGCTATGATTTCATCTGGCACATTTGGATGTTACTAGAGTAGGGATAATAATAGGTTGGTTGGGAGGTTTTTAAGATACCCTATTTCTCAGCTGGTTGATTTTCCAGCAATAAATGCAGGTTTCCAAGTTAATTTTGGTTCCATTGCAGTGTAAGTGCCTTCTGCTACATGCAGAAGTGTCAGGTCTCTTAGATAACATGCAATTTGTACATACATGCCCCTTTGGCTCAGAAATGGAATCACACCATTACTGTGTGCATGTGAGATGTATTTAAGAAATGGGGGGGAAAAGAGAGCATCTAATTTAAAGTTTATTCACCTTTGCTGTCTCTTCAACTGCGAAGTCTGTAGTTTACATTTAGTTTTGTGTAGTGGTTGAGTGTTTCATGAATTCACTGCAAGAAATTCTAGAAGCTGTTGAGTTTTACTATTACTAAATATAGTACTCACTCTAATACTCTTCAAAATATTTAACAAAGAGGAAAGTTTGTTTTAGTAGTGTTTGGCATTTTACAGTCTCAGTGATAAGCAAAATTTTTAGTTGTACCTTGAAAGTAGAACTCTGTAATGCAACCTCCAAAATGGTTTTCATTATTGGATATACAATATTTCTCCTAATTGTTTTTAAAGACAGTGTTTACAGAGAGCAAAACTTGATTTACAGTTTTACTTGAAACACTTGCTGTAAAAACTTCATGTGAAAGTGATGTCAAACTCGTATAAAAACATGTATAAATGATATAAAATGAGTTTGGGATTAACCACTTAGTAATATTCTATCACTCGAAACATAATGGATCAACATCAGGACTCAAGAATAAGGTTAATAATTAAATGTATTTGCAAATGCAGTAAATGTATTTGTGCACACTTACAGCAGCTTCAACATACATATTTTTCACATTAAATTAAAGAGAGTAGCATCTGCTCTTAAGGGAAGTTGCTCTTACCAGAAAAACTAAAATAAAAAGAGGAGAAATGCAAATTGCAGCAATATTTTACCTCTCACTGTAATTTTTCCTGTAATCAAATAGGCTGTGACTGCCAGGACATTTATCTCATTTGTCAGGATGTCCAAGTTGTTTGTCATCACCCACCTCAAATAGCCAGCCTGTCCACTGCATTATGTTCAGTACTCAGCTGGTCAGAGGAAAACTTGCGGCAGACAGATGGTGAAGAGATAGTAGGGATTAAATAAGTAAAACAAAATCATGTGAAAACTTGTTATTTGTAAGTACATATTGGGGTTTGTTCCAGAGGTCACCTGGTTTCTTGCTGTTGCTGACTCGATAAAAAATAAAATGGATCTTGTTTATTCCACTTAATTTGCATCACACACAAAGTGCCAATTTTCAGTCTGTTTTCTTTCATTTGTTGGGTTTTGGTGTTTTTTTTCGCAAAAGGAAGAAACAGAATTCCAGCTGCTCTGTCATTATTAAAAAAAAAAAAAAAAGTGTTTACAGAAACAACCCTCACTCCTCTCCAAATTTGCTTGTGTTACAGTGCAAAAGTATAACAACCCTTTTTTGTGTCAAAGGGCTGATGAAGCACCTGAAATACACTTTCATATAAATGACCAGTTAAAAATATTGTTGTCTTGCCAAGTTTCTATTTTAAAGATTGTTGCCAGAGTCATGCTGACTCCTGGCACTGTGGAAACTGGGCCCTGAGGGCAAGGGAAGGGGCTTTTGGAGGGAGGCTGGGGTTTCCAGCAGTGGCTTCATAGAAATGGCTTTATGAAGGTGATGGTTTTGGTGTTTTATAGGTCACTCTTCATTATGGTGTGTCAGCCTTGGGCAGAGTCATCTTTCATTTAGAGTGGATCAGAAACCATTTTTGTGGCTGTTCTTACAATCACAGAGTGGTTTGGGTTGGAAGGGACCTACAAAGTCCACCCTCCCCACGCCATGGGCAGAGACATCTTCCACTAGACCAGGTTGCTCCAAGCCCTGTCAAATCTGGCCTTGAACACTTGTTCAGTGGTAATTAAAGAGATGCCTTCATTGCTGATCTTTCCCCCCTAAATTTTCATTGCGGCATTCCTACAGTTTTCCTCCCCTTACCTTCCTCTCCCTTCCCTGAGCATCTTTTAAGATCGGTGTTTCTGGAGTTTGTGGGTTTTGCTGCTGGGATAGTTGTGTGCTGGTGTGGCAGCATTCTGCACTTCATCAGTACCAAAGTACGGACAGAAGAGTTTCACGGGTCTTACATTGCACTCTTTACAGCCAACCCCAAACTCCAGATCCATTTTCACATTTTGATGCTGAAATATTTGTTTCTTACCTTCTCATAAAAGCTAACCCAGGTCAGGTCCAGTCAATCCATTTGTTACTCCCGTCAGGGCAGCCCATCCGGTGAGCACATCATTTATGTGTTGACATGTTTGGGGAGCACCATTCAGGCAGCCAGGGGATGTGGGACAAGTTCTGCTTTTGGTACCTCACTCTTGCCGATTCAGGAATAGAAAATTCATGACAAAACCACTTTGCACCCTTAGAACTTTTGCCTCTGGCAAGGAAACCACTGATTACCCTTTTATGATTGAATTAATTTCTTTTCACGTAGATGCTTCATGGCAAAGTAGTCAAAAGTTGGGAATATGCACAAACTTCAGTGACTGATTTTTATTTTCCTTCTAACATGCAAAATACCATTTAAAATAATTCAATAGAATGCATATTCAGTTTTTAATTTTTAATCTATCGTTACTATTTTAAAATACAGAAATTACATTGTGTTGATGGTATTTATCCCATCTGTTTCTAATTTTTGAAATTTTTAAAATTTTTTTGACCTTCACTTGTATTTTTTTATTTAATAGGCTAAATTTCTTCTCTGGTGCTGTCAGTGCAACTTTTCTTGAAATACTTCTTGTTATCATTTCTTGAATTTTTGTATTGATGGACTGATGGACCATGTAGGCCATTAGAAGAAGTGAAAACTCAAATAGTAGGAGTAGCATTAAAGAAGGTGAAGCATTTGGTACCTTTGGGTAGGATGTGTAATGAGGAATTCTCTCTGACTCTTACTTCTTTCTTAGAAGGAGTTGTTCGCTCTATGTATGTATGTTAAAACTTCCCCCCACCCCACTCTGCCGTTTGAATGTGTCTCAGTATTACTCAGCCTGTTACCACATTCGGATGTTGCAGATGAAAACAATATTCTACCACCTCATGTGTTCCCCAGTGCAGGAAAAGCTGCATCCTGGTCAGCAGAGGGTGTGAGTTTGAATATTTTAGATACGTATTTAAACATTTCGTTGTGTTGTTTGACAGATTAATTGCATTTTTGTTTGCCCTCTGCGTTTTGTGTTGCATCAGCACGAGCAGTGCTGCACCGAATCCGTGTGTCTCCAAAAGAAACGTGTTGAAAGAGGTGATGAATTACAGTTTTCCAAACGATGCAGTGCTAATAGCCAGTAAGATTCCAGAAGGGAGAAGTGTAATATTTATTTTGCAAACACCATTTTCTTTTGGGCATTGTCAGTTCAGCTTCTCGATTTTCTTCCCTTGGCTAAGTTAAGAAAGGAAACACAGACTGAAGTGGTGATTCCGCGGGCACATTGCCTCTCACAAGTGCCTTTAGTAAATAATTCAGGGAAAGAATTACTTCCCTGCATTTGACTAGAGGACAACTTAGTAAGATTGACCATGTTTTAATCATCACATTTGTGATTTCAGTTGTTAGAAGTATTTTGTTACACCGTTATAAAGGCTGGCAATTAAAATGTAATGCTTCTGCCTCATACAAGACTCATCAACACCTATTTAAACATGCTTGAGATGCCTGGCTGTATCCCTTAAATTTGTGTTTTGATGCCCAAACACTGAGTTTGTTTTTTGACATATCAGAGACACATATATATGCATACATACTGTTTGTAGCATGTTTCACTTCATCTGCTGTATGGAGTTAGATACTGTTTGTGGCTTTTAGTGTCTCATCTAGTCCAATGTTTCATTTTCAGTCCTAAAAGCTGCTTCCTTCCACACAGATTTGAGAGGTACCAGTTGACCATTACTATTCTGCATTTATTTAATGTCTGAAGCATGAGGAACACTTCTTATTTTGCTTTATACTTACATTACAAAGCTTTAGGGATCATAGAACGAATCACAGAACGGTTTGGGTTGGAAGGGACATTAAAGATCACCTTATTCCAACCCTCCCTGCCATGGGCAGGGACACCTTGCACTACACGAGGTTGCTCAAAGCCCCATCCAACCTGGCCTTGAACACTGCCAGGGGTACTCTCCTTTCCCCCTTGCCTTCCTCAACATTCAGCACAATGTTCTTTTGTTCTGGGTTTGGGGGGTGCTGTATTCTGTGCCTGTACAACAAAGCCACTATAAATTATTGTTATATGCCCGGTTATACCTTTTAAGCAGATCACTCCCTCTTTAAATCATTTTAAGCTCTAAAACAAGCCAGTTACTCAGCAGAGAGCAAATATTTACTTCCTGGAGGTCTTTTTTCATCAAATGACAGGGCTGTATTGCCCTTCCCTTTAGTTTGAACATGAAATGGCCATTCACAGGAAGAAATCTCCTTGTTCAACACCAGACAGAACACTCAAGTAAATCCAATGACCCACAGGAATATTGTTTTCATACTGGTCTCTGTTGACCTGAAATCCGTTCATCTTCTTTGCAACCTTTGGTGTCAAAATATTTGTGCTGTTAAATGGAAGGCAGAAATGACGAAAATCCTGCCGACAAGTACATATTGTAAATACGAGAGTGGAAATGTATGATACCGTGTTCCAGGAGAATACTGAACCTCAGTGACGTGGGCTGAAGTGTGGTTGTGCAAACCCAAAATGTAGCAGGTCTTCAGGACCTTCACTACTCCTTGCCTGGCTGGTGCCAGGGGTGCTCAGGGTACAGTGGAATGTGGGCTCTCCCGACTGTGCTTGTGGTGGGAAAGCTTACAAATATATCCCTCTGTAAATTGGTTATTCTCAGCTGGGCCATGGAGCTGTCCCACTGGTCCATGTGGTGCCCTGCGTGACCCCGCATCCGTCTTGGAACTAAATGGTGGGATGGGATGCACCAGTCATGGGTTTAGGGTCATGAAATGCCATTAGCCGTGCGGTTCTGCATGCAAGATCTGGGGAATGTTTTTCCATGCTTAGAGCCTTTTCTGCTCATTTTCTCAAGAGCTGCTTTTAAAATGGAGGAGGTGGGAAGACAAAAAACTTTGAAGCTGAGTTCTCTGGTTGATTTTCTGCTTGAAATGTAGAAGCAGTGCTTTGCAACAGATCGGTGTAAGCAATGCCCAGTGGTTATTGCAGGGATGGAGAAGAGAGTCAGCAAGAGGATGTGGTCCTGAACTCTGGAATTTGCTCCTTTTCTGATCAAAGTGCTGCAGACATTGTTATCCTTAGGACAGGCTTCAAACCTTGAGGGGTGTTTTTGTGAGAGGACTGCAGTACTTTCTTATTATGTTGAGGGAAATCTGTGTGGGTTTTCCAGGGTCACTGTGATGTCTGTGATTTTAACTCACAAATTTGTTATACAAATCCACACTTTATTAAAAAAAAAAAATCTAATTGCAGAGTAAGTAGAAACCTTAAATCTGTGTGTGGAATTCTGAGAAACTGCTGGGAGAGTTTTCAGATTTGTCGCTCAGTCTGATACTACAGATCAACACAAATGAAGTCAACTTGTTAACATCAGGATTTAACAGGTCTCTTGCATCAGAAGTGGGATTTAGAAATTTACTTTTTTTTTTCTTGGATTTTTTTTCCCTCTTGTATCAACTCACAGAGATGTCAACATTTGCAACTAGGTCATTTTAACAATTGGAAGTCTAGAGGAGCAAATCATTAGTATTGCAGCATGGGAAACGGTGGGGAGGAGTTGGAGGGTAAGGACAGACCAGCTGAGGTCACCCATGGGAGGACAGCTGAGCTCACTGACCTCTCCTGCAAAGCAGCCACGAACACCCTGCCCAGCCCTGGCTCAAAGGCAAGGCGAGAGGGGGAAAGTCCTCCTTCAAATATTTCCCCCTAAAACAGGATCTAAATAAATCCAAGTTACAGGTGCAGTGATTTCCGGTACAGATCCCACCTTGGCACAGTGCCCTGCTGCATTTCCTAACCCAATTCAATGATTTGTATCTGAAACCTTACCTCTTCTGGGCTCTTCTGCTCCTGTGATTTAGTCCATGTGGTTGGAGATGATGAACATCAAAATCACTTACATGAAATGCACTTTTAAGAAATTAATCAGTTAAAATCAGTTACTAGGAATGAAAAGGCCACAAGTTTAACAACTGTCATCAGTCTAATAATACTTTTATGCATTATTTGGGGATGAATATTTGATATGGCCACATTTTTCATCTCTATGGCAATGTAGTTAAATAAAGCAAAATGTAGGGGAAAAAAATTAGAACTTTTTTTTACCCAAGCAAACGTCTTACTTAAACAAAAATCACTTTGCCATCAGTTGTACTTGATGGAGGTTTAAATTATCTTTCTTTCACAGGAACATTTAGTAGACTGAGCTATATTTAAATCACAAGGTTTGTACTTAGAACATCCAGAAATTAGGTTATTATTTATTAAAAGGCCCACTGCTTTCTCAGTAATGATGAATGCAAGAAAGAAAAACTTGTTTCCATCATCAAATTTTCAAGTACAATTATTTAGCTGTGCTTGTACAATTACTACTAAAATGCCATGTATATAAGTGAGTCTATGGTCACATTTACAAAAATGTACCACAGGATGATATTTCTGGGGCTGCTGGAAGAGAAGACCCTAGGAAATGCTGCTTAATCTGGGTGCCTGTGTTTTTTAATTGGCCAAACTGCACCTAGAAGAGTAAAAAAGGGTATTTTTTTCTGAGTAGTCACCTCATTGTCTGCAGTGATTAGCACAGATAAGAATGTAGGAAGAGGCCTAGGCAACAGTTAAATTAAATTTTAGAAGCCACATTCCTCTTAAGAGCTGTAATTTTGCTCCCAGTAGGCTTTTAAATGCTACTCACATGCTGCCTTCTCAGTCCCATTATAGATGTCAATGCTCCTTAAGTTTGGCTTTGTTTAAAAAGAAAAAAAAACCCTTCTTTTTGAATGGAATGTGGAAGCAAATCATTAGATTAAATTGCTCAGGAAATGATATGTGTAAATTGGATCTGTGGAGCTGTTACACAGCCTCCAGTAAACTGGGAAATACAAGGGCATCATACGTGTGGAAGGAGGGAGAAGAATTTAGAAATACCGCCCTGGCATGCAGGGAAGGTGTTAGGAAAATCAAGGCTCATGTTGAGACTTGAATGTCAAGGGCAAAGAAAAGTTTCTACAACTGCAGTGGTAGTGGGGAGACTGGGAATGCGTCTCTAGGGACATGATGCAGAAAGGGGTGACTCGGAACAGTCAGTGTGGAATTTATCACAGATAGATCCTGCCTGTCTGGGCAGATTGACTTTGGTGAAAACCTGGCTGGATTTGGGGATAAGGGGAGAGCAGGGGATGTTTTGTTCAGTCTGAACAAGGCTTTTGGTACTTCCTCCCAGTGTTATTCAAGATGGGCGGGTGTGGTGGGATGGTTGTGTCTGGTGGGCAGCCAGAGGGTAAAGTTCTGGCTGGATGATGGGACTCAGAGGTCATGTTTAGTGTCTTCTGGAGATGGCAGCAAGTGGAGGAGGGACCTGTTGTGTTAGGACATCCTCCTCATTTAATGTTAACAGATATACAGGTATATCAGAGATACCAGAGCTGAATGGCAGCTTTTGACTGTAACCAGTATCTTCAGACTTCAAAACTTGATGAATTTCTTACTTGTTTAGTCCATAGAATAACAGAATGGTTTAGGTTGGAAAGGATCTTAAAGATCATCTTTTTTCCAACCCTTCTGCCATGGGGCAGGGACACCTTCCACTCACCCAGAGCAGAGGGAGAGAATCACCTCCCTCGACCTGCTGACCCCAATGCTTTTGACGCAGCCCAGGACACGGGGGGTTTCTGGGCTGCAGGTACAGGTTGCTGGGTCATATTGTCTCATTCACCAACATCCCCAAGTCCTTCTCCCAAGTGCTGCTCTCATCCCATTCTCCATTGCATCCATACTGCATTAGGTCTTCCCTGAGAAGAGGTTTCCACTGAGTCTACTAAAGGGGAATCTGAAGTGTAGGACAAAGACAGTGAAGATTTTATTCCCTGCAGCAAACCTGCCAACACCATTCTCTTGGAAGCTCTTTCAGCATTCAGGGAAATAGAGAGTTTATACCAGCAAAGTGTCAGGTTCTGCTTAGCCCTTGTGAAAAGATGGGACAAGTGCACCCAGCTTTGCTACCCTCAGCTGGCCATGGGCAACTGGGTAAATCCTGGTGGCAGGTTGGGTACAGGAGCAACAAGCTCTGGAGTTCCTCCATCACAGAAATCATCCCCTTATGCCTTCTGATCCCACAAATACCTGTTTATAGCTGGCATTTGTTTTTCCTATTATCTTGCCTATAGCTGATTTGTAATGAGAGAGAGAATTTAGCCTAGAGACTGTGTGGTAAAAGATTGTTCTTATCTGTATTTTGGTAAAAGTAAGAATGAGGTATACCGAGACAGTTGATTTTAAGGGAGGCATTATCCAGAACAGTGTACAGATTTAAGCATTATTTTATGATGACATATGTTACTCCAATGGCTGTAGCAGGCATTTTAATAAAATATGGATTTATTTAACTGAAAATCTTTCGAATTTTTAGTACAGCTGTGAGCTGAAGTTTATTTTGGCACACTCAACTGTACTGTCCTCTACATTAAATGTTTAATTGAATCCCTCTAGTCTCTCAATTTAAACACCTGAAATCTATGGTCTTGTTATTGTTTTGGTTTGACTCTTGGCAAAATGCCAACCACTTCCCAATGTGACAGAGTTTCAGTTAAAAGAAGT
>JAWWEU010000125.1:68649356-68663227 GCA_035583155.1 Acropternis orthonyx
CATGACCCACAGAAGTGGGGCCTAGCTAAAACTAAAACCTTAATCTGAGTTTTTTGGGATTTATCAAACCTATCACAGGTCTGAATAACAGTGTTTGTTGTTTCATGTTCATAATTATTTTAAGAGCTCTGATAAACAGAAATACTTGGATGGCAAACATTCATTTCAGGAACATCAAGCCTTGATCTGTAAAGAAAAAAAAAGACTTTTTAGTTTTCCCAATAGATTGGAAAACAGAAAAATGCTGTTTTCAATCTAAATTGATTGTGGAAACTGCGGACCAGTACCCAGTTCACACTTAACTTCATGTGCCGTAATGATTGCAGAAGTGATGAGTGCGTGTTGTGCTTCTCAGGTCTCAGAAAAAGATCTAATTTTTTTTTCTCCGGTAAGTGTGTTGTGCAATTAATAGTAGCCCTGTGGGAGAGTGATGAGGAGTCAACTTTGTGGCAGAATTTGGTCTAAGTTGGAATCAGAGTATCTGTCTGTGTGTGTGTGTGTGTGTACCTGAGTGGTGGGATGTCTGTGGCACAGTGATTGGTGAGTTAAACACATGCACATCTTTGCTGGGTAAAGCCAAAATTAAGGATGTGAGGAGTGTACAGGCAGCTGGAGGCACTGACATGTTTTATTAATGAATAGTTGTGATTGGAGTACAGTTACAGATTGCTAAAAGCTCGGAGCTGAGATAGCCATCTCATAGGAAGCGGTATTGTCTTACACTGCTGTGTTTAGTTCTTCTGCACAACATGGGTATATGTAGCATTAAAAAAATAAACTTATAAACCATCCTGGGATCAACAGTCTTTTCGGATTCTAACAACAGTAGCTTTTTTGATGGTGTAAATGTTTCATCAACACATGAATACAATTTTTATTCATCCTAATTTCTCCTTCACATAATCCCATGATTAATTGATTACTGTTTTCGTGATCTTTCAAGGGTTTGCCCAACAGAATTCTTACTGCTATTTTTACAGTTTAGCTTCCTAATTGTCTTTTTGTTTTAAAATGAAAGTAAGTTTTTTCTCCTAATCTAGACCTGCTAGGATTCTCTGCATTAGAAAGGACCACTACTCTCTCCTCTACGCCACTCTTCATGTAATAGTAAAATGTCCATCTCTAGTAGAAGACACAAAAACCATGTAAAAATACGGTAGGGAGACCTGTGTTCATGAGACGGATTGGGAAGCACAAACTTCAGGTTAGATAGCCAACTTCTACAGATTGTTAAAAGATATTTCTTTATAAGGTAGCACTACCTAATCTTAGTATTTCCACTGTGAAACTGGAATGGTGTCACATTGCTGACACAAAGATGTACACCATGGATGAATGTGTGCCTGTCCGTGTCTCATCAGGCATATGGAGAACGACTCTTCAGTTGTAGTGGGATGTCTGAATATTTTATGGATTTGCTTTGCAAGCATGAGTGTTTAATAAGCAAATACTATACATATTTTAAAGATGAGGAACCTGGATGCATAGAAGGGAAGTGGTTTGGGATGACAGAGATGATGGGAGGATGGTGACAGAATCAGGAACTGATTGTACATTCCCCGAATCTTGGCTAGTGCCTTAATCCTTTTAATTTCTCCCAGCTATGAGTCGCCTCTGTTCCCTTACAAAAACACTTGCCAGCAGAATTCCTCTGGGCTCTGTCTGGTGCAACTTTTTTGCAAACTGAATGGAAAAGTCTAAGCTGTGTCATCAGTTAAGATGTCAGCAGCTTAAATACCAGAAACTGATGGGCAGCATCCAGTTCTGCTTGTCAGATACAACAGTAGTCTTGCAGTGCATGAGAGACACTGTGCTTAAAGAAGCACTAACTGAGCTGAACCTGAGCGAGGTGGCAGCAGTGCTGGTCCTGCAGGAAGACTCACTGCTGGTATCTTACTGAGAACACTCCTCCCAGCAGCATTCCCTGTGTGGGGTGATGAAGGTGCCACAGAAACTCCATCTCACTGCAGACCGCCCTTTGAGCACCTGGGCACAGTGATCTGTTTATTCATTGCTAGTCTCCAAATATGCTTATTGTGATGCACCTGGGTAGACAAGTGCTTGAACCCCAAAATCTTTCAGTTACTTAATGATAGTAAAAATTTGTCAATTTAGTACTGAAAGTCCTTGAGTTCAGTGTTTCCCATGCTGTGTAGGGCTTGCGGCCCAGTTAAGATCTCTCTCCTCTTGTCCGTGGTGCTCTCAGTGGGATCATCACGAGCTGTCTTCTGGAATTCAGCTGGTTTATGGTAAGACATCCCTCTTCATCACAACTTCTCAGGAATAATTCCTTCCTGTTAATGGATGTCATGAGCAGGGAGAGATTGATATCAGTAGATGATGCTCAGTGAAAGAAAGCTCATCTGTTCTGTTCATTCCAACAGGAAGCAGACCCATGACCAACAATTAGTCAGCCTTAAGTTTTTGGAGCTGTAATTCCCCAAAGTGTAGGATCAGGAAGGAATTTCCAGGTTACCTCGAATCTCTTTGTATCATGTAAATACCTGATACAGTTCAGCCCCAAATTCTTAATAGACTGATGTTTCAGGAGAGCCTTTGAAGTATGCAGGAGATGAAGATACCACCGTAACCCTTGATAGTATAGTAAATAACATCCACTTTAACAAAAACGAACCGTAGAAAATACAGATTTTTGAATGAGCCTCTAAGCTGCTCAGCGTTATTATGTCTTCCTTTAAGATTAGGCAGTCTTTTAGTGTCTAGTATTTCTCCCTGCAAAGTGTAATCATGTTATCTCTCAGGGGTTTTTGGCAATCTGAATACACTGTGTCCCCCAGCACTGCATTTTTCTTTTTGCACACTCTGCACCGTACAGAATGTGGATGCCATTGCTGGCAGCAACAGTTCCCTGTTTATAATGTTGGTAATCCTGTCCACAATGGCAAAAACGTCTTTCATACTTGAATGTAGCAGTATTTTTCAAAGAAAACATTACTTCCTCATGTTGAGGTGTCGTTCTTGGAGCTCACACAGTTTCACATCACTTTTAAGGCTCTAATTCCCTACCCTGTCAGTGTGACAGTAGTCTTTTCTAGTGGCACAGCTTTCCATCTTGGATTTATTAAAGCATGTTTTGTTACTTCATTTATCTGTGATCTTCATTTATCTGTGGTCCAAAATGACTGTGTGATTGCACTGTTGCTATTATTTTTTAGACAGTTATTATTCTTTTTATGATGTTCAGAGTCATTTTTGCAAAGATTTTTCTATCTGTGCCCACATTGTTGGTGAAGATGATGACAAATACCCATTAGAAACGTCTCTACTGAGAGAGTTTTTCATTGACAAATATGTCTTAAGCTAACTGATCATAATCCTTTTAATATGTGTTTGTTTTTATCTTTTATTTTTAGCTTTGTGTAGCACTAACTTTTTAAACCATAATGTCAGTAGTGCTAACTCGGACACCCTGCAAAACTCTAATTTGTTGCATCTTCATGGTTGCCTTAGAGAAATTTGTTAGAGGTATATGAATCCTGGTGATGAATGTAGTGTAAGAATTAAGATTATTATTTTCTAATGAAAATAATTTGCTTTTTGGTAGAATTAATCAACAATGTGTAAGTACATGTGTCTGGATTTCATTAGTTGTTCATTCTTGTTGGCCAGATCAAGTTTAGAATTAAATTTTCATACCAGATCTGCCCAATGGCCCAAGAATTTCAACAATTGTACTTTATTAATTAATTGAGACCATAATCTTGTACTAGGAAAGAAATGTAAAAACCAGAATTTAATAAAACCACCATAAAGTAGCCTTCCAGTAGAGAAAATGGACTTGGAATCTGTTTAATAGTAGTTGGCTCACTCCTTTGAATCTGAATGTGCATGCACAACTGCACACAATTAGAATTATTTTTTCTAATGCATCTCTGTGTGTCTGTGCTCAGTTTCTGTAGAGAAGAGATCTTGCATTCCCCACTGTAACTCTGTGTAGTGAGTAGAATATATAGTACAACTTGTCTGGGTCAGAATGAAGTAAAATTATACTGTGATATTCCTACATTCCTGGTAGTGTAAGCTGCTCAAAATTCTGTTTTGCAATTATCTTGATTATTTAAGTTCTTTGGATGTCCTTGTGAGAGCAATGCACTGTTCTTTCCAGCTAAAATTATTCAGCTGTTTCTTTCCTCAGTTAATGTAGGGAGAGAAAATCAATAGAGAAGATAATATTTTAGCATTAGTTGATCCTAGGGTCTTATTTGATTCGAGCATAGCAGGCTAAGTAGCAAATGCTCTTAGCAATTGTTTCTGTTAGTGGAATTTTGAAAGCACTAAGAGAAATTTTGATCCATGGAGACAGTACAGTAATTCACATTGACATATTTTTCCCATTTGCCACAGGGCAAGTGGAACTATTAATGCTCCTGTGCAAAACCTTTTTCCTCCTTTTCTATTTTTTTAAGAGCAGAATGGAAACAGTGTTGATGCTAACAGCAGATTATATATAAAAATGTGGACTACCCTGCAGCCATCAAAGGGAAAAATATTCAGAAGATTTGCTATCAATGTATCTTTGTTTTTTTAAAAATAGAAACCCCTGTGCACCAGTATATATATATATATATATATATATTTATTTACATGGTGGGATTTTGTAGTGTTTTGGAGGTTCCATGGTTGTTTTAAGCCTCTCTGGGGTCAAGGAGCAGGTAGCAGGGATTGTAAAATAAACTGTTTGAATACTGCATGTCCATATGAACTAATTCTAACAATAAGATCTTCTCTGAATACAATCTGTGCTCCACAATGTACAGTCAGCGCCCAATGGAGACAGCCGTTCCAATCATGTATACACAAGGAATATTTGTTATCCATTGTAGTATTTTGCCTGCAGCTTTGAGAGACCCAATTTTATCTTCCCTTAAGCAGCCAAAATGATGTCAGCATCAGCGTGGTACTTTTTTCTTTGAATGTTTCAAAGAGCAAGAAATTGAACTGTTTGTTGATAAATGAAGACTTATTTAATATGTATATAAATTTAAGCAATTTAGCTCACTTAGTGCTGTAAAACTGCATTTGAAATGAGATTTAAATGTGAGTACTTGAAAATTTAGTTGGTTAGATGTGAGGAGATAACAGACAGTTGCCTGCTAATAATGCCAGAAACAATAATTAGAGTGAGGAGCAGTTAATGATAGATGACCAAATATATTGTATATCTTCTCAGTGGGCGTCCTCTTGGCCATATATTACCAAAATGTGCGTGTGCTATTGACTTAAAAATTAACTAGAAAAATTTTCTAGATAAATTAGCAAACAATTTCTTTGGTGTCCTTTCCATCATTCTCCCCTCCCCCCCCTTTTTTTAAGAGAGCCAAGAGACTAAGCTTAGGTCACAAATGAGATGAGTTTGATGACCTCAGCCTATGGCCTCGCAGACATCTGTCTACATCTCAGAACATCCATAGATTTTAGTACAATTGGAAATCTCTTGTCAGGAAAGATCCAGGAGTAGACTGGGAACACTTAATTCTGCTTGTGATTGTAAAACCTCAAGAAACAAAAAAAAAAAGGCATCCCCTTTCAGTTCTTGGTATTTAGTAGAAGTTATAGTTGTGGTGTTTAAAAGGAAAAACATTCAAAATACTCTTGTTGAACCCAGGTAGGGTGGGTGGGGTTTTTTTTATTCCTTAGACTATTTATTATCTCCATGAATTATTGTTCATTCCTCTCTTGTGATAGTTCTTTCTGATGTGGGTTTCTCTGTAATGTTAATCATAGAGGTGCAGCCTCTGGGAAAGACACAAACTTTAACCTTTCTGGGTCACAGGTCTTGGAAGCCACTTCAGTTAGAGATCAGCATAGTACAGCGATACACAGCGTGTTCTCATTTGTTTCCAGGTCTTTCAGGAAAAGTGAATTAATTATTTATACACTATCTATATACATTTACTTATTATTACAGCTCAGTTGTCTTTAGCCTCAAGTAGTTAATTTAAAGTACATTTTTCCTAAGGTAACTTCATCATCTGTGATATAACTTGCACTGTTCATAAGGCATATCAAATCATTTTAATTAAGAACCCAATCTGTTTGCATGTAAGTATGTGCCTTTTTGTCTGCATCTGCTGAACGTTCCTCTTCCATAGTGATGTACAAGCCTGTACTGTGATCATTCTTTCAGATACACAAAATAATACATATTAATAAAAGAGTATTCTGGTATCAATGACTCTTCAATGACTCTGCTAATAGAATTAAATAGGACCCAAATAAACAATAGGAATTTGAAGGAAAAAAATCGATTTTGTATACCTTAACATTTCCCATGGAATTATGTGATGAAAATAAGAACTTTAAAATTGTTAGTTGCATCAGTGTGGCAGGTTTTTGAATGTTCATTGCATTACCAGTGATCTGGTAGTTCAGATGGCACATCAGTATAGTGAAAAATAATAGTTCGTTACACAAAAGCAGGACTAGATAACTTCATGAAAAAGACAGCATATGTTGAGAGACCGAATAACTGTCTTGGTGAAACGACCTCCAGCTGTGCCTGGGGTGTTTAGGCTGGAAATTAGGAAAAATTTCTTCATGGAAAGGGTGGCCAAGCACTGGAAAGGCTGCCCAGCACAGTGGTTGAGTCACTGTCCTTGGAGGGATTTAGAAGGCGTGTAGACATGGCACCTGGGGACACGGTCTGGTGGTGGCCTTGGCAGGGCTGGGTTAATGGTTGCAGTCAATGATCTTAAAGGTCTCTTCCACCCCAAACGATTCTCTGAGTCTGTGTTTATAGCTCATGATGAACTGTGTGTGGGCTTTCCACAGTGCCACCGTGACTCAGAAACACTGCAGATGTCTCAGCCCAGCCACCTTGCCAGCGCCTGCCTGGCACAACAATAGCTGTCTTTAAAACTGCACCAGTGATTCTGCTGTCGGGAGTAATGGTCGTTGTGAGATGATGGAGTTCCCAGAAGACACTTGTAGGACCACAGTTGTGCTGTGCTGTGATACAAATTGAACAAAACATCTCTGTCAGATGGTGTTTTCCTGTGTAGAAGAGTTGAACCGTTAAAAAGACAATGATTTAGCAAACATTTTCATGGGATGTGTTCTCTCTGCAGCATTTTCTTCGTGTAATATGATAAGGCCTTTGGAAAGTTTATCCATTAATCTTTAAATAATACCATCCTATCATAATACTGAGTGCTGCCTTAGTCTGTAAGTCAGGGTATTTGGCAATAAAGATCAGCTCAAGTAGCAGTAAATCTGTTGATACTGATTATCACCTATTTGAATCGCCTTTGCTTCTGTAGAGAAATTGTATGTTATAGGAATATAAGCAGTGTGATCAGGCAGTCTTTTTGCTGGCATGACAGGCTGCTTCTCTCTTTACATTATACAGCAATACAAAGGGAGTTTTTTCAGGTTTTGTTTTTTTTTTTTTCATATCACTGTGTAAGTTGTCACATAAACTGATGTCCTTTAGGATTTGAATTGTGTCTTGGGAGTCTTGCATAGGGATAAGGATTTCTTGCGGTTTATTTTTCAGCTATTGCGTTTTAAGTCTTGAGAGTGGGAAGTAAAAAAGCTGCACAACAGTCTCTATTTTGGTTTAACAAAAGAAAAAATGGTGTGCCTCCCGATAACTGCCTATGAGATGTTTGTTAGAAAAAGATATACGTGTTAGGAGAGGGTTAAAAATATTAGTGTGTCACTAGGTATATGGAGGCAGAGAACATGGAATGTGTTTCTGTGGCTAATGGGGTATGTGTTTTACACATGAAACCTTGCTAGTTTCCTTTTACTGTTCTAAAGTCATTGACCATTCACTGTTATGGATTGCCTAGCCTGTTTATTGTTCCCTATGTTGTAACTACGGAATTGATTTTCACTGCCCATCTCTTTGCTACTGTTTTTCTCTACTCTAATTTTCCTGGTTTTTTGAGTAAAAAGGACTGATCACTGACATTATTATTGTTTTTACATATTCAGTAGGATGTTTTTCTCGTTTTGTTTACAAATTTCTGGATATACTACTTTTAAAATTAAATTAAAATGACACAAATATCCAGGCAGAGCTTGCACTTTTTATTATAGTCCAATAAATTATCTAACAGTTATCTGTAGGCAAATTTTATTGTTTAAACAAATGTGTGCAGGTTTTTCAATGTGCAAATGTCCTCTGTCCTTAGCTATAGCTGCTGTTCACTGAGAGTTACTGAAGGTACCTGGAGTGCTTGATGGATGGGGTGAGGGGGTGCAGCTGCTGACTGGTGTCAGGGTGTAGCATTATCAGATTTTAGTTGTATGTGGATGTGATCAGTCAGGGACAGGCAGAGTGCTGCCAGGGAGATGTTGTGTGTCTCGGGAGCTGGGGTGGTGATTCACTAGAGGTCACTTTTTGCTCACTAATGAATCACTTTCTTATCTGGTGATAGTGGAGTGCTGGTAGCGCAGTATTGCATGAGGGTATAGATCAGCGTTCAGTTTGGAAGAGGATGAAATTCAAGCCTCATAACTTGTCATCATCCCAATTTGACAAAGCAAGAGAGTTCATTTCAATGTCATAAACATACATAATCCCAGTGTGTGGCTGTGCTCAAGGTCCTTAACAGAAAATGGGTATTTTCCTGTAACACTGCCTTGCTTTTTGCATCCTTTATTATCCTTGCTAGGTTTTCAGATGAGTAAGCCTCGTGGTTAGTTTCAGAGCAAAGTCTCCAGCAAAATGCTTAGAGATGTTGCTCTGATTTCATACCTGTCTTTATTTTTCCTGAGGGCATCCTCAGTTTTGTGGTGAGTGTTTCAAACAACGAAGTACAATGCTCTCTGTGCCAGCTAGTGAATGAATGACATTCATAAATGCAAATACAATTGTTTGGGAACTTTAAAACTATCTCTGATACAACTATTGCTTTTTTGATGGCTACTTGTTTTGCAGCTTTGACAAAAACAAGATGCTAAGTGTGTTGGAAGAGAACGCAGGACATCCACTGGTTCTGCTTAGGCCACTGGATGGTTCATTATTTTCCATATTACATGTGAAATTTCTACCACCAAGCAGGTTATTGAATCTACTACAAACCTGTGGGTTTTGATCCCTTCAATTGGCTCTAATATGTAGATCTGTTTGTTTGCATGCAGAATGCAGCACCATAAAGAGTATCTGGTTCTCTTTATAATTTTAAAGAGACAGTCAGACTTCATAACTACTTTGCATAGGTCAGAGCCTACTTCCCTTAATCACCTGAAAAATAGTACTTTGCCTCATGACCAGGCCCAGACTGATTTAAAACTTGAGAAGTAAATTACTACTCAATAATCCAGTTCTATAAAAGTAAATGCAGAATGTTGTTATGCTGGTTCATTATGTGGAAAGCATAATGCATTATAATTTTTAATGGGATGTCAGTGCAATATATTCTAAAAGCCTTCTTTTAACCCCTTGGGAGACAGCTGGATCAGTGGTCTCACTCACCTACTGAGGGGCTATCCACAGAATTTTGTTAGTAGCTAAAGGTGCATTTTTAACATTTCATTAGTAACAGGAGCCTCAGCATAGTATCTGTGCAACTTACACAGTCTGAATGAGCTCAGACAGGTGAGGATGAGGAAACGTTCCCCGGGTTACTAACCCACTTTTTGTCCTTTCACGTTAATTGGCTGTTTGTTCCTCGGAACACAGATTGTGCTGCTTCTCCTTTACCTCGTCCAATGTCAAATCCCCAAAGAAGCCCTGCCAGTGCAGAAGGGAAGGAGCCATATGGGACAGGTTGCAGTTGTTCCTTCAGGTCTGGATTTATTCCACTGTGAACAGATGGACAATGGCTGACATCCACTAATGGTTCTCAATAGGTTTCTTCTGCTGTTCATCTCTATCTTCTTTTTCTCTTCAGCCAGAACACAGACTTTCCTGGAAATGGTCTGTTAACTCCTTCTGACTAGATGGAAAATAATACCTCTCGTTTCACGACAACCAGAAAATGAAGCACATTTAATTCCACCCCGGTTCTTGTGCTTTTAGCACTTGTATGAAGAGGGTGAGATCAAGAAGAAAATATCTTAGTCACTTAATACAGATAATATCAGAGCAGAGACGTTTTTTGTGTTCACTGGTTTGAAGGGAATTTATTCTTCCATTCATTCAGCACACTGCAAGCTTTTTCAGTTTTGTATGGCCAGTATTTCCGGCACAGAGCTGGTAGAGCCATTCCATTCTGAGAAAGGAGCAGTGTACACTTGGCATTTCAAAAATGACTTTGAATGTTTGACACAGCTGAACTTCATGTTCATTAAGTGCAACTTTAATCTGCAACTTTGATCCTTCAGCAAGCCTTCTTTATAACAGTAGGTGAAGGTCCTCTATTATATCTCATGCTTGTGATGACCATCATTTCTTAAAGATGAAGTGGTTCCCTTTAGTCAGTTATTCTTTTTTCCATTTTCCCCTCAGAACCTGCTGAAAATATTTCTCCAAAATGACTTCCACATGAACCAGAAAGCATTAGCTGCTTACAGTGGGAAGTTTCACACAGAGGAAGTTGCAACTTAAAAAAAGAAGTTGTAATTAAAATACACAATTGCAAAATCAAAGTAGCATGATCTCTGTGTGTTTTATAAACAAATGCTTTTCAGGATCTGAGTGAAAAAATTAAGGAAATATTTAAATACAAACAAAGTTTTCTTTCCAGATTTTAAAATAAATTGAATTGACTTCTTTTGATTATACATTTAAAAGACCTATTTTTAGGATAACGTCAAAGTGTTAGGCCTGCTTTATCCAACCATTCTTTTCTTTTGACATAAATCCCTTTTAGTATCTCCTAATAGCATCTGCAAGATTTACTGTTGACAAAAGTTAAGATATTCCATTGAAATATAATCTTGCGTTTTGATTAAAAATGCATAAAGGTTTTAGATTTATGGCTTTAAAAACTGTTACAATGAGTGACGTCTGTTTGATAATGAAGCAAACACGTGCATGAAAGAACCAGCACGCACAGCTATGACAAACCAAAGAAAATCTGTAAGCACACAATAGCAGTATCTCCTTGTAAGAAAATTGTCAAACCTCATTATTCACTTAAGAAAACATTCAACATGTATCTTGGCTCATTGCTTGGATGATACAACAGTAAAACTTCCTCTTTCAGTATCTTCAAAGTCACATCTGCTATAGATAGCAAACCCTAATGTATCTAATTTGTGAAAGCCCAAGGTCGTGCCCTTACGATTGCACATTCTGAGGGGAATAAAACTTGTACTTAAATAATACATATGGCTGTTAACAGATACACTTAAAACAATGTATTTGCTCTGCAGCACATGTGCTCCTCCAGCTGACTCTTAAGAAGCCAAGAAACAGTTTGGGGGCTTTGAAAAATGCCATAATTCTTAGTGCAAGACACAGAAGACACTCAGCTGTTAAAAAAAAAAAAAAAAAAAGGTTGCAGTGACAGCAGTGCCTAAATGCAGTGAGAGGATGGGGGTTGTTAGGTTTTGTGGAAGATGTGCTTGTATTGTAGCTGTTCAAGCCAAAGTGTAAAAGTTGTGAAATGACTGAATGTGTGGTGACTCAAAGGTGAGCTGGAGAAAGTTGGAAGAAAAATGGATGGGGGCAACAGAAGGCTTAGCTGGAGTCAGCTGGTCTGCTCCTGGATTTTCTCATGTCCAATCTAAAACTTGGCCAGTGACAGCCATACCAGGGGAGGAGGGCTGAACTCGAGGTGAAAGCAAGCTCGATTTTCTTAAGCAGAAAGAACATTACATTGTGTTCTGGAGGAAAACTCAAATGGCTCTTGAATTATTTTATGTTCTTTCCCATCCTGAGAGTCTGCAGGGTTTGTTCTGTAGAGCAGGTGCCTTGTGGCAGCTGTCAGAGAGCAGGGCAGAGAGACCTTTGGGCTGGGGAGTCGGGGTCAGATAACCTCTCTCCTTCAGCAGGTTCAACTCAGCTTTCTGCTGCTGAAGGGAACACAGTTGGTCCAGTTACAGCCAGCTGAGGACCCATCCAGCCAATGTTGTTTTCCCAGGAAACATGAACTTGTGGTGTGTGTGCCGGGAGGGAAATAAGTCCGGCATTACCTACAGTGTGTGTGTTTGTTAGGTCTGTGTACAATCAGGAAGGAAAAAGAGCAAGCATATGAATCCCTTCACGAAGTAGCATAGAGAATACCAAACTGCAGTATTAATAACCTCCTGTTATTGAATCCTCCATCTGTTCATCATGCCAACTTATCTTCACTTAGAGCACTCCCCTTGTCATAATATTTTGTGCCACACTCCCCTCCCTCCCTGAAGCAGCAGTTCCAGTTTAGATCTAAACATTTGCCCAGTCATGTAACCCCACCGAGGACATGGTCTCAGTGCTGTTTGTGCTTCTCTGTTAAAAACAAAAAGTAACTGAACTCTTAATTTCATTTCTGAATTTTTCATTTTCCACTAGTAATTTTCCCCTGGAGATACTTCCATATCCATATTGGTATTCGCAGATACCTCACTTGTGGTTTAAGTGTGTTCAACCCCTAATGCTCATTCCTGCTGATACGTTGCCACTTGGCAACTGAAGTAGTGGGGGGAAAAAAAATCGTGATTTTCTTTTTAACAGCTTTGATATGTATATGTATTTATATTTGCTAACAACTATAAATGGCAATAAAGCGGTTAACCACTTTAAAGTGATTAAACCCAAATTTATTTATACAAACCCCACATGAGGCGCTTGGCTTGGTGCTGCCCTAGTGATGCACAGTGAGAATTTGGGGAAACTGTGCTGGGAGATGTCTGAGACGTCTGTGCTGAGCCACAAAAGGCTTTCTCGAGAATAACAGGGGGAAAATAAAGGTAAGTCAGAGGCTGCATGAACTTGTCCTGGGAGTTACCCTCCCCACGCGGCTGGATTATCCCATGAAATAGACACACTGCCTGGGGAACGATGGGGAAAACCAAGTTATTAGGGAGCTGGAGCCAGGCTGCTGAAGGCTGCCGTGCCCTGGACGGAGTCCTGAAACGCACACAACTTGTGAGGCTGAAACCACCTTTTATAACCCTTGGGTTCAAACATTCGCCTCTGAGACAAACAAACCAACTCCTAAAAGACCCACAGGGTGATTGTACAGCCACGCCAGTTATCCCACCGCACTGCCCCGGCGCTCCCTGTCCTTCTTTATCCGAGGGGGGCCGGGTCCCTGAGGGAGTGCTGGGGCCCTTCGCTGGCAGGAACCCACCCGACCGTGTTATTTCTTGGAAAAAGCCAAACATGGGCTGTTCGCCGGCGGGCTCGGCTGTGGGAGGGGTTGGGCGGGCGGGCTGCCAGCGGTATAAAAGTTTGCCGGGAGGGCCATGGCGGCCGCCGCTCCCTCACCGCGCCCGGGCGGGGCCGCGCCCGCCGCTTTGGTTCGCGTCCGCCGCCGCCGCGGGGTGAGCCCTGAGGGGAGGGGGGCCCGCCCCGGGGTTCGCAGCGCGGGGAGTGCCGGTGTGAGACCCGTCAAATTCGGTCACATCGCCGCTTTCCCCCTAAAACCCGCTGTCCCCGCCGGAGGGGGCGGCTCTGGGGCTGCGGGGGCGGGTCAGGGAGGGCGGGGGAGGCGCTGGGGGCAAAACCGGAGCGCTGTGGCTGTGTTCGTTTTCATCTCTGTTAATCCATACGCGGGGCGAGCCGCGGTGCCGAATCCCCGGCCGTAGCTGTGGCGGTGACCGGGCCCCAGGACGGGTCCCCTCGCCGGGGACACCCCAGAGCCGCCCCGGGGATGCCCCGCCGTGCGAGCGCGGCCCGCGGTGCCTTCGCTGAAGTTTAAACAAAACCAAACCAAAGCCGCGGCCCCGGTTTTCTGCGCGCCCGCCCCGCTCTCTCCTTTGCCGCGGAGCCTGCCTAGAACCAGGAGATCGAGCCGCGGGGAGCGGGG
>JAWWEU010000125.1:68669931-68772304 GCA_035583155.1 Acropternis orthonyx
GTGTCTGGTCTCGTGCAAGAGGGATGTAGGCCCTCACTCATGCTGGACAGTCCAAGCAGGGTCTAACCACAGCAGAGAGTGGTTTAGGTAAGCTGAGCTCTAGCGGCAGCAGCAGAGTGGTCCTGCTTTCAGTTTTGCTCATGTCAGAGCCTCTGAAAGCTCAGCTCACTGCTGTTGCTGCTGCTGTGTGGCCACACTGTCCCCCTCTCCCACCCTCCAAACATGATCAATAGGAATTAGCCCATGGCTGCCATGTGATGACAGCGGGAATAGCAAATTGGACTCAGCAATTCCTCTCCTGGCAGGAGCACACACCCTGTGCCATAAAGCCCCGTGTGCCTGGCAAAGCAGAGGTGTGGCCAGTCAGAGCTCAGAAAGAAGCCAGGAGAGAAGCAGCACTGCAGGGTATTTTCATCATAATCTACTACACATACATTTTTTTTTTCCACTCTGCAGTATGTCATCATAGCCCTTGGGTGAGTCAGAAGTTGGGAGAATGAGCCAGAAAGGAGCTGTACTAGGATGTGTGCTATCCAGTCAGATTGGGCTGATGTGCAGGAGGGTTTGCAGGAAGGGAGAGCTGCCCCAGGCAGCTGTTAGTCAGACCTGCAGTCAGCAAGAGGTGCTGCTGGGGGCTGACAGGCGGTAATGACTGTGCCATTGGTGCAGATCCCAGTATCTTTAATTTATAATTGCGAAATTTCCATCGGCTTCTGTGGGATTTTTACCTGAATATGGATTTTCAGAATTAACTTTCTATTTTAAGTCAAACAGCCTAAAATTGATGTTGCTTTTTGCATATTTGCAGCATGGCACTCTTAATTCCATAAGGAAAATATATGACTTAGCAGAAGCATTGGTGTGGAGCACTTCATCAGAATTCCCAGATGAGTCAAATTTCATTAGATGGTTGCAGCCAGTTTGTCTCTTGCTGAGTGTGTAGCTTCAGTCTTTGCAGAGTCATGCAGGACAAAAGTGTTCAACAGAGATAACCACAAGCCAGTCTCCAAACTCTTAAACTGATACTTAAATATTTTTTCACTTTAATGTGTTGTATCAGATATGTTAAACTGTTTATTTTCAACCGGGTAATGAGTGTTTTCACATTTGTGGTCTACCAACCATCTTAATTCGTGTCTGGTGCTTCACTGAACAGTATTAATGTGTATCACAGCCTTTCCCACGTCGTTGATTTTCCTGTTCATATAATCAGCATTACTGAGAAGTGATCTTCAGTAATTCAGTGTGTATTCCCAGGCTGATTGGAACCGGCCAGTTGATTCTATCTTAACACGCTATTTTTTGACTAGGAAAGGTCATTAAGATACTGATAAAAGCTGCTGCAGCATTTTAGTTTTTATTTTGCATCCTCACCAAATTCTCTACCGCATGCTAAAAGTCTGTCTGTGCTGGTTGCGCTCCTTTCCTGCCCTGTCCTGGGCCAGGATTACTGTCTTTCATTTCTGCTGCCAGCAGAAAGTCTTGCTCATTTTTGGTTGGTTTGTATTAGCTTTCAGGATTCTTTAAGATTAAAAACATGTAGTACCAATTTTCAGTACTTCTGTAAGCCAGTTGCTTGCATCTGAAAGATTTACTACCTTCACTCTCAGTCAAGATTTGTAGTTAATACTGCAGTTGCTTTAGTCCATGAATTCCATCAAATCTTCATTCATTTTTTCCGGCTCCTGTGAGACTCTCAAAGCCAATTTGAATTGCATTGAATTTGCAGATAGTTCTCAGTGTGGAATCTTTTCTTGCTACCCTGAAACTGATGTGGTTTACTACATCTGCCCTGCTCAGAATTGGCGGTCAGCAGTTCAGCCACACCACAGCACTACTCCTTTGTGAACTTCAAGCTCTGCACCACCAGGCAGCACATTTTTATTTTTTTATATTTGCGAGCAAAAGCAGCATCTAAAATGACCTTTTATCTATGTAGAGCTGGATGTATTTTAGCCACGCCAGTCTAGATAAAAAGAATGTCTTGCATTTTTTAAAAGCTTGTGGGAGGAGGCCCACAATAGAGGCTCCATTGTGCTGTTAGTACTGAGCGTACAGGAAATCACAAATTAGCTATGACGAGAGTATTGCAGGGGAGTTTTAAGTTTACTTAATTCCCATAGTATTGTATGGTTTTGAAAGGGTTTCACAATGCATTGCCTTTCGGACCTGGTTGTGTATGTTGTTTGTATGCGGCAGACTTCTCTTCAAGGCTTTCTCTTACCATGTCTTTGTTCCAAAGGTTTCATATTTTGAATCCTTGAATCTAGATGACTTTCCCTTCTTACTTACTGTAAATACAGAGGCGTACAAATGCGCTTGGTATTTATCTTGTGACCACCCTGCAGCCCTCTAAAATTTAAATCTAGCATTGTATACTCAGCAGTGAGAGCTGTCTCCTCAGAGCAAGAAATAGAAAAGGTTTTCAAGGAGGAATTTCGGGGAACAGTAAGCCAAAGGCACAACTTTTCCTTTCCTAGCAGATTTGATCCTGCAGGATGTTGAGTTACTCAGCTTCCAGTTGATATTGATGGGGGTCAGTGTGGACTCACGAATCCGTAGAATTCTGGTTGCATCCTACATCCTAGACCAAATTTATTACAGGATAACCCTTTTGTTAAAATTTTGTCCAGAGATTGGTTTGGCTTAGTACTTGCAGTTGAGGAACAAGTTCTGCCACTCAGCTGAAAGACCCAGGATTATAAGGACTCTTCAAAATCATGAGTCTTATTTTCTTAGTCTTGTGGATAAAGAAAGTACGAAACAGTGGATGGAGCTGGTAATTTATAACTTGAAGTACTGTGAATATTGCAGTTTTGCATTGATTTTCATAACTTTTCTGGAATCTTCCCTCTGGACTGTTTTTTAAGCTTGTGGAATTCTGGTAGTGATTTTTCTGAGCTTTGTGCCTTTGTTTTCAAAAAAAATACATTAAAAAAATCTGTTCCCAAATACATAAATAAAACTTTTCTTGCACCCACAGTCAAGGGGGGAAAAAAGAACCCTCCAAGAAATTGAAAATGAAGTTTGGGTTTTACTGTCCTGGGGATTCTATCATATAGAAATGATGAATATTTCGACGTGGTTTTACACAATTCTAGCAGCTATTGAGATGCACTAAAGATTTATTGGCAGGGGGGGATTTTTTTGTGTGCAGGGAAAAAGGATCTCAAATATCATCTAGTTCTCAGATTTTCAAAGAGAATTAGTAAAAATTAGTTTTCATTTAGAAGACTAATTCTAAAAAGAAGATTAAACAGTGGTTGTTTTTATAAATGGTAAATAACCTTGCCTGTTACATTTAAGATGTCTTTGATCACAGAAGTGCGTAGTGAAAAAGCAGTCCATGAATAAGCCATAGGATACCTGGGAAACTGCTTGCATTTAATGAAGTACAATTTTAAAGCAAGTTAGTTAAGGTAGTGCAAGCCTGTCTGAACTCTTGTTTAAGTGCAAACTAGGCTTATTTCACATTTGCATTAAGATATTTAGGAATCAGGAAACCCAAATAAAAACGTGGTACTTTGCAATGACTTCAGGTTGGGCATGTGTGTTCTAGTTTTGAAGCATATTTGAACATAAATGCAATTTTTTTCTGTGAGATTTGTACCTCTCTGTAGAAGGAATGTCACCCAAGGACCTATATTAGGAAATGAAATGTTCTATATGAGAACTGAATCACCGTCTTAGAGTCTTTTTTGTTTTCTTTGGTCATAGAAGAAATTTCTTACTACAAAAAACTTGGGTGAGTGCTCAAGTCAAGCAAAGTGTAGAGTATCTGACTTTTAAGGCAAATTTGCTCTAATTATTGGCAGGAGAATTGGAAGAGAGAGGGGAGCAGAGACAGCAGAGCCAGCAGATGTCCTAAGTGGCTGTGGAATGGCGCAGATGGTCACGGTGATCCTCTCAGATTGGAGAGGAACCTCAGAAGTGATCTGGGATAATTCACTTAGTGTTTCTGTGCCCAGTCACACCCTGCATTCAGTGCACGGAGTGATGGTGAGCTTACCTGGGAAAAACCCTGAGATCTGTGGGAAACGGCACCAAATTAAGAGTAGGATTCTGTAGTTAATAGTCCTCTGAGTAGGTGCTTTGTAGATCTTGTCTGTGTCTTGTTTTATCACAGGGAAACAGTTTGGGAGGCAGCAAGCTTCCATTTGTGAACTGAGTTAAGGTAAATGCACTTATTAAAAAGACAACCTGTGGTTTGACTGAACACAGTGCCTTGCAAAACATTTTGCTGTGATTGAAGGGCTTGCTTTTTCCAAATTAAAAATGTGATTTCCACCATTAAAGCTCTTCCTCTTTAAACAGTGAAAAAAAACCACTCTCCTGTATATTTGAATCGGGAAGTTGTATTTCACCAATTAGCTTGACAGGACATGCACACAAATGAACCAGCAAAGTACTGGCAAGTGAGGCGGCTGCAGCTCCATGTGCTGTGCACTAATATATGGATGAAAATATGTGGCTGGTGTGTTAGCACCGAGTACTCTTGCTCCTGCTGAGATACGAAGGCTTGGAGCAGAGACGTGATTGTGAGCTATTTTTACTGAGCGGTTGAACTTTGGAAGTGAAGTAGTAAGGGATAATTTCTTTCAGTTTGAGTTTGCACATTGTGCGACTTATTAAAAACTTCAAGACGACTGTTACGTAAAGACAACTCCTTGAAGTGCCAGATGGAAAAGAGCAAGAAAAATGCAGTCTGTTTAAAACAGAAAGGGGATTTTTGCTCATTTTGAGTTGGGGTCTTCTCAAGGCCACACAGTTGCTGTGTTTGGCTCTCTTCAGCTGTTTAATATATTTATTGATGATCTGGATGAGGGGATCGAGGACATCCTCAACAAGTTCTCAGATGACACACAGTTGGGTGGGAGTGTTGATCTGCTGGAGGGCAGAAAGTCTCTGCAGAGGATTCTGGACAGGCTGGAGAGATGGGAAGAGGACAGAGGTCTGATGTTCAATAAGGCCAAGTGCCGGGTCCTGCTCTTGGGTCACAACAACGCCCTGCAGCCATACAGGCTGGGGGAGGAGTGGCTGGAAGGGTGCCCGGTGGGAAAGGACCTGGGGATGCTGGTCAGCAGTGGCTGAATATGAGCCAGTGTGTGTGCCCAGGTGGCCAAGAAGGCCCATGGCATCCTGGCTTGGAACAGACGTAGTGTGTCCAGCAGGACCAGGACAGGGATTGTCCCTTTGTGCTGGGCACTGGTGAGGGAACACCTCGAACCCCGTGTTTGGTTTTGGGCCCCTGACAACAAGAAGGACATTGAGGTGCTGGAGCATGTCCAGTTGTTCAGCCTGGAGAAAAGGAGGCTCATGGGAGGCCTTATTTGTCTCTACAACTCCCTGACAGGAGGCTGTAGTCAGGTGGGGGTCAATCTCTTCTCCCAGGTAACAAGTGACAGGACAAGAGGAAATGAGCTCAAGTTGTGTCACGGAGGTTCAGATTGGATATTAGGAAAAATTTCTTCATGGAAAGAGTTGTCAAGCATCAAAACAGGCTGTCCAGGGCAGTGGTTGAGTTGCTGTCTTGCGAGATACTTAAAAGACACATAGATGGGACACCTGGGCACATGATTTAGTCGTGACCGTGGCACCTTAAAGCCTTAAAAATTCTTTGAGTCTACTGTGCTGCAGTTTCAGCATGCAGATATTGGATGCACAGCAAGATGCATCTCTCTCTTTTTAATTGTATGACACGATGCAGACTTCAAACAACATCTTTGTCACATGGTCCCAGCTCAGCATCACAGCATTGGGCCGCATTCCTGAAACTGGGATGGTACTTCTTTTGGTCCAGCAAGTGCTCTTACCGGCAGTGCAAATATTTCTGCTATTCCAGAAATGTGCCTGCTTTCTGCAAAGCTGCCGTGGACTGTGAAATACGGTACTGGCTGTTTGGTTTGGATGCAAGACTCATTCTTTTGCAGAGTAGTCCATCATCTTATTATGACCATTTCATATGGATTTAGTTCAAGGCTTATGTTAGTTTATATATAACTTGGAGTAATTGGAAAATGTGAAAAATGTGGAGTATTCTTCAGTTGGCTAAAATTTTAAAAGGGCGTTTTTTCCTGCCAGCATCTGGAAGTTAGCCAGGTGAAAGTTAGCATTCCCACAATACCTTTTCTGTGGGATAATGGGCAAGTTCAGGGCAGCATTCTTTCTTTCATTTATATAAACAGACTGTGCTGGCCAAGGCTAAGAAGTGTTGCCGAACATGAAATTGTTGCTGTTTGTCCTCCCAATTGTTGCTCTGTTGAGAATGATTTATTTTTTCTTTATTTCCTTATTGTTCTGCTCTTCATATTTAAATAACATGGAGTCTTCTGGTCTGTTACCATTTAGGATCTTGCCCAAGGCAGTGCTATGTGAAAAATCCATGCGCTGTGTGGATGATTTCACACGTGGTAGTGAAACGATGTCACCAGTAGAAAACTTGACTTTCAGAAGGTTCCAAAAAATAGAAGGGTGTTTGTAGAACAGAAGAGACTGTTTAACAATGGATGAAAAGAGGTAAAGGTCTGAGAAGCTGAACTGACCTTTCATCTTCCTCAGCTTTGCCCACCCCGGTCCTTCTAAAACATAGCAGGAATTAATTGCCAGGGAAGCGTGGAGCCAGGAGTGCAGGTACTGTCAGACAGGTTGCAGCTGCTGCTGCTGTTTTGAGTAGGGGTGATTTTTATAATATTTAAGAGAGATAGTGATTTATTAAAATACATTTTTCCCTGTTGGAATTCATGTCTTTGTACTTCAGGAGTTGCTGAAGAGTTTACATACCACAAAGGTTGTTGTGAGGTGCATGACTTTGCATACGGAGTGTTATCAATTAGGAATAATCTTAAGTGTATCTTGAGTGTATGTGTGCATTTTTTGTATCAGGTTTGGGGTTTTTTTTCAGGATCTCCGACAGGAATTTAGTATATATTGCCTAAAAGTAATATTTTTCACATGAAGAAATATGCAGAAATCATGGCCTTTCCACACAGATAAATAACCAGGTTTTTGGCTTCTATGAGAACTGCAGAAATGCTGGATCAGTTGGCTGTGTCCAGCCTTAGGGGAAGGTTGGGGAAACGTAGTCAGAGACATAGAGAATTTCAGAGATGCTCAATGTTTACTGTGCAGTTGTCCTGGGCTGTGCTATAAACATTGTTCTTGTTAAAAAAAAAAAAACTCATATTGGTGACTTAGGAACTTTTCAGCTTAGGTCTTTTCTGTTAGAGTATATTTACTTTTTGCCTTTAAATGGCAGAGCTTTCCCTAGGAAATGCATGTTTTTTTCTTATCAATGCCTGTTTCAAAGGGAAGCAAGCAACTTGCATCTAAAAATTCAATTCTTGGTAACTTCTGAATAGACAGAGGAAGAAAGTCTGGTGAAACCCTTAATCTTCCACGCCATCTGCATAAGCTGCAACATGGCTGTATAATTGTTTTCTTTCATTCACTGATGTCACTGAGTTCCTATGCAGACTGAGGGTAGTACATGAAGCTAAGTCATTTTATGTAAACTTTGCATTTTTCCAGGCGTTGTATAGGCCCACTGTCACGTAATCTGTGTTCACAGTCAGTAGGGTGGGTACAAGCGCATGTAATTTTCTATTCTCATGAAGAATGTGACAAAACAATAACATTCAAATGCACTGGAATTAATTGTGCATTTCCCGTTAATGGTGGGATTTCTAACTTCCAGTTCTGTGGCTGTAATTTTTTATCTGTTTTAAACCTCTAATGACTTTTAATATGTTCTTAAGAACTAAATTGGAAGAAAAGCACTGTTGCATACTTAAATACAATAAAGCCATATTAAGAAACTTGAATTTATTGTCCTCTTCAGTTTGTATTAATTTAGAACATTCGGTTTATGGACCTTTTAGTTGGATGTTATTTCTCAAGGTTTTAAAGAATATATACTCGAACTGCTGGTTTTATTGCATGTAAATGTCAGTATCATGGAACCAGCTGTATTTAGATGTGTAGCATTCTCATCTATTCAATAGTGTTAAGCTTCCTTGCTTGAGTCTGGTTTTTCCACATACAAACGCAAACGTGTGGACCGTATATCCCATGATTTCATTTGCGAACTTTTAACTTACTTTTTTGCTGTAGTACTGTTAACTGTAGCATGGTGCTATCAATTGTGTAGTTGAATTCATTCACATGCATAGAAAATACTAACTAGAACAGATTATAAAATATATATAAATATTAATTAGATTAGATCTGTACGCACTGCTGTGTGAGCTGCTTGTGTGCAGATACCCGTCTGCTCATTCCTGATGTGCTTGGTTTTGGAAGGAATACTCAGGTACCCACAGCCTCACTCTGCAACCAGCTGTGCTGAGCCACTGCAGAACCCCAGAACATCTCTGTGAATGGGGAACAAAGCAAGACCTTCTTGAAGACAGACCATAAAATCCTAATGAAGGGTGTGCACAATGCTGTGAAACCTTCGTGAGATTTGTACAAGTGTTCCCTCCTTCTTAATAGAGGTGTTCTGTATCCTGTTTTTCATGACTAGAGACTGACAGCTTTTAGAAGTATTGTAATGATGAAGTGTCATTAGCTCTATACTATTCGTGTCTTAAATTGCATCCTTTGTTGTGTTCTTTGCTATTCTTGTAAAATAGTTGGGTATGGTCAGGATCTTGATTTCCAGCACTTCTACTTGCTTTTTATTTTCTGGTTTTGTAGGTTATTTATTTTTTGTTGAATTATATGTCTTTCTGTGATCAGTTGGCATGGAAACATGGCTCCTTTATAGGCCAGTTGCTTTTAGCATTAATTTGCAGGTACTTGTTTTTGAATGTGAAAATAGAAGCCATTTATGTTCTTCGTCATTCCCCATCATTAATACTTGCATGTTTTCCAGTGCAATGTAAATTATTTCCTTCTGTCTTAACGAGGAAAATGTACTCTTTCTTTTAAAAGAGGGGAAAAAATAACTACTGCATCATGTGCACTATATTATGAAGACAGTACTTTGTATAAAAATTGTTTTATACATGTAACTTGACAGAATCAGTGAAACAAAGACTAGCAAAACCTTCATTTAAGCCCAGAAAGTGTTATACTTCTCTACAATGCAAAATGACGCCACTCAATTTCTTTTTTATTAATGTATTTATTGACATTACCCCTCTTTTTTTTTTTTTTTTTAATTGGAATAATGCCCTGTTTTCTTTTAGGGGTTTGCTGCATTTTCCTTGGAAAAGGTTAGAGATTTGCTTTGATCAATACTGCCGAAAGTCAGGGAACACTTCCATCGTTATTTTGTGGTTTTAGTTAGAGCAGTTTGAAGTTTCCGAAATACTGGCAAAAGTCAACTTCTGGACTGCTTTTATAGTTCCTGCAGCAGCATTCGTAGTGATGTGATGGTCTGCTGCAGTGACTTCTGTTGGGAGAAGAACTAGTAGCACTGCCACACAGCCTCATGAAGAATAGTCAGACCATTAGTGTTTGTTGACATTTCTAGATACTTGAAACTGTATCTGAATAAATACTATTCTAAGCATCAGTAACTAAATGTCTAATTAAAGACCTGCTATAAGCAGACTGTCTGCTTTCAGTGTAGTTGGTTTCAAGTTCTTTAGAATGAGATTCAGTCTCATTCCTAACAGCTACAGACCATTGTCTGAAGAGCTTTATACAGATTGGATATGCAGAAGGAAAATAAGATTTGAGTTCATTTACTTTGTTTCATACCTCTCCATCCTGTTCCAGGCTTCAGACACTTTGTTTCATTAACCATTTTGTAGGGAGTGTGCGAAACAAACAAATGGAATTGGTACTCTCATAACTCCGTTTTACGTAATTAATAAACAGTTCATCTGGCTGCTTTGGTTATAGTACTGCACTGCTTTTTCTTTATTCCTTAAGTTAAAATACATGTAATTCAATTTAAAATGCATAAGCCTATGCAGGATTTGACAAATTTCAGTGAAAGAACTATAGATCTGCAGATTAGAAATACTTTGTTCATGCCACTAGTCCTATGTTACGAATTTCATGGTATTACTCAGCAACCATATGGCTCATTCCCTCTGGACAGTTTGAAAAAATTAGCCATAAAATGAAACAAACAAATCCCTACAGGTGTAACCCCCACATTTTGACAATTAGTGTTTTCTTTAAATAACTTTGGTGGAAAAGAGATATTTCATTTTATGCCAAACTCTTCTACTGAAACTGCTCAGAGCTTTCTTGTAGTTACTTGTAAGTGGTTTTCTCAGAGGCTGAGAAATGGAGTTTAGCACAGCAGGCAAGGGCTTTTGAGAGCAGTTTACAGATCAGATTTTCACTCACCATGATGCAGCTGTAAAAAGTTGGGCCTTGCCACTTCCTGTGTGACAGTATCTCATCATGCAGAATAAAACCATTTCTCCCTTCTTACCCCCCACCCTCGTTCTCTCATAAACAAATGGGTATGTTGACAGAGAAGAGTGAAAAATAAAGGGGTCCCACCCTTTTATCTTCTCTGTGTACTTGCAGATTAACTGGAGAGAAGATGCACTGAACTACTTTTTCCCCTCTCCATCCTTCCCTGCAGTGCCTAATGGCATTCCTGGTCCAGGAAGGGCGGCAGTGAGAACCACATTGAGGATAAAACTCCCACTATTAATTGACTTAATCCCCATATGGAATTGGAACTTTTCTGGCTTAGATTGATCTCTTCTTTCATGTTCTCTCTGGAACTAAATATTCAGTAACCAGCACAGCCTCATACTACATATTTTTAATTCTTTAACCAGATTGTTGTGTGTGGTTGGTGTCCTTTCTCAACTTCATTTTTCCACAGGTTGGGTAGACCACTCACTGAAATGAAAGGCTTCCTTTATGATGGGAAGCTCTCCCATATTCTGCTGGGGGTCCTTGTCAGACCTCCCAGAGAATTAAGCTACTAAATGTATTGTCCTTTAAATATTTTTAACATAAAAGTTTAATTTTATGAAGTATTTAACATCCTCTAAGGAATATATGGTTCTGATTGAGTATTTTATCTAAGCCCCTGAGAGTCACATTTCACAATGTATTGTGAAGATGTAGACTTAATAAGGAAATAATGCTAATTAATTATTTTTCTTAAAAAAAAGAGAAAGCACAGGTGGAGTTTCCTCTTAAAGCATTCAGCTTGTTGACCAGCAGCTGCTTATTCGCTGTTTATATGTGCCTTATTTTAATCTGGTTTACAGATTACCCTCATCTGGGCCGCTCGGGGATGTACAATTTTCACCACAGAGAGTTATTTTCCAGATTTCATTTGTTATTCTCAGCACTTGTTTTTCCTCTTCCTTTTGTAACTGAGATGATAGTCCTGACTTAGGAGGGGCAGGAAGAACGAAAAGGCTGATCCGAAGAAAGTATTTTAAGAGCTACAGTTTCCTCTGAAATAACAGTTGTGCTGTCAAAGGACCTAATAAAGCAAAAAGAGACGGGCAATAACTGAAGTTAGGAAGCAGAAGTAGAACTTAGTTTTCTAGTTGTGTAGTGTTACACCTGCATTAGTTTGGTTTGCCTTACATCCAGAAAATAGGGAAAATAATGTGTTACAGGACCTGTTACTCTGTCACATCTCGATCCCAAGTGCAAGGAATTAGCTTCATGTTCTGCCATGATGTTCTGGAAAATAGTCATAATAGTTTCTGGGAGGTACCCGGTAGCTGTTGTACTGCACTGGGCAAGCACTCAGCTGTCATTCTCTCCCAGTTTTTGAGAAATCACAGCCAGCAGGAATCAGTTGGACTCGTTTTCCAGTATCTTTCTCTGTGCCATGTCCGTTTTCTGAACAACAGAATGAGTTTCAAGATATGCTTTGAATTCCCTTTGCATGCACTGGATGATTGTTTGATTATCTTTGAATGATAAAATTCCAAGCAATTTGAGTGTTTCCTGTCTGCTTTCAGAAACGCAGTGCTCCTGCAGCCTTTCAGCACACTTCTGTTTATCCTGCTACTGTCATCCCTCCTGTTTCTCGTTTCAAAAAACAGAGAAAAATAATAGCGTAAGGTTTCTTTATTTTGGAATTCTTTTACTGCATCCAATGGAACGGAAACCAGAGCATTGTAATGGCTTCTCAGACTGTTGTCAGTCTGTATTTTGTTTCACAAGGGGTCCATTTTTTTGTAACTGACTGTTTCTCACAAACTGTGTTGCTCAGAAGTCTAAGGCTGTCACTGGGAGAGAGAGGGGGAGATGACATTTGTGTGACGCACAGACGTGCCGTGGGCAGATTTTGTAAATGCCTGTGCCTGCAGATTGGCGGACATGGGAGCTGGAGCAAGTGTACATCTTTAAGCTAAAACATAGACTGAAAAAGGCTGGAATAAAACTACAAACTGGTGTCTTAATTTACGGGGAAATGTAATAGAGAATTAATTATCCAGAGTACACCACTCAATCACACCAAGAATACACAGAGAGGTAACCTGACAAGAAATCTGTTTGGAGAGTGAAGGCTACCCTGGTACCTCCCTGCCTTAAGATTCTGTAACTCTTAATAATAGATTCAATAATTCCTTTTACAATACTTTCTCGCAACTGATGTTTTTAGCACTGATAAATGTTTTATCCAATTTACAGAGATAGAACAAGATTTGCTCCCTAAAAAATTTATAATTATCTGCAAAGCATTTTAGTGCATGTGAATAGACCCTTTTCAAGTTGAAAATGCTTAAACTGCAGAGACTAAAAGGAACTATAAAGCCTAGTGAAAAATGCAAATATGGGTCATTTTTAAGCACTTCTGACTTTTCACTAGTTCAGTGGAAAGCATCTTAAAATGTTCAAAAGCCCTCCCTAAACCCCTTTAGCATGTGGTATGTGTGGGAAGAAATATTTTGCTTCTCTCATCAAGTCATGGGAATAACTCCCAATTTTAACTCTGTTTTTCAGTACAGCTCTGACTGTGATGCTGGGACCAGAGCCTTTGTAATTGAAACTCAAAACTCTACTTGAAAAAAAGCTCAGTAGAACAGCTCTCTTACATCATAGGCTTTGGTTATATTATGATTAAATGTAACATGATAATATAAACCCAACTTTTGCCTTAAACTGTGTGTTTTATTTGGCACTTGGACTGTTGTTACTGGCCCATTCTCAGTGGGCTTGTCATTTTTATACATCCTGTTTGCTTACCTTCAAAATTAATATCTTTTCAGACAAAGCTGTTTATTTAAGCTTGGTTCGGCTGTGGAGGACCCTGGATGGGAGGTGCAGGACTTTGATTTCATTATGCTCCAAATTTTCTCATTTTATAGCAGCACTGTTCTTTAGTTTGTAATCATCATCCATTTTCTTAATCTTGAATACTGACAGAGAACAGCAGAAGTCAGTGGCTGTGGGAGGAACCAAAAAGGGAGAGAGAAAAAAAAAAGCTTTAAGGAGCCCTTTGCAGAGGTTCAGTGTTGGCAGAGTTGCTTTGGTTTTCAGAAGAACATAACAAAGTGTAATTTGAGGAATTTTATTATCCTTGTTTACTAGAAACCTTAATACTATGTTGAATGGACATGTTTTAATTAAGCTGAGCTTAGATGTCCGGACTATGTGTATGTATGTATATATGTATTTGTTTTTCAGAAAGTTTTTTTAACTGTCTATCATAAAGGATGTTTCCAGCTCTCCTCTCTGCTTCCCATCCCTAAACAAGAGTCACAGTATTTTTTTTGTTTGCTGTTTCACTGTAAGGGTTGCTGACACATACAGCATCATGATGTTCCGCTGAGAGGATGGTGAATCACATTCGATGCTTTCCCAAAATAAAAAAGGTTCAGAAGTTACAAAGAAATTGGAGATGTCACTGTTGAATATGTACAATGTTTCCATGCTTTTTTTTTGGTGTCATTCGAGTGTGTTCTACTGATCCCCCCCCAAAAAAAAAACCCCAAAAATTGTGAAACTAATTTGATTATCCAAGGCCCCACACTTGCTTATCTTCAGACTTTTTGATAAGGAGAATAAGGAGTGTCCCAGGTAATAGTTTAACGTTCTTGGGTCAAAGTACAGGTGTGCTGTTAGAGAAATTGCTTTTGGTGTTTGGGATCAGAATAAAGGAAGCCTTTGAAGTTGGCTCTTCTTGGGTTATTGAGTTTCTTTTCTTGGAGGCAGTATTCTGTACATCATCTGTAATATGGGAAAAGAGGCACAGAGAGAGGAACCATTAGTGCAGTCCACATTCAGAAATTTTATGTTGTAATAAATACTTGTCAATGTCTTTAAAACATAATGTGAAATTAATCCTCCAAAAGTGATTGCATTGATAATGCTAAAAAGTGATATTTTATCCCAAAGCATATTTGCAGCTCAGACAGTGGTTTAAAACAAAGCAAACAAAAAACCCCAAACCTACTGGAATAAAATAACTTGCTGTAAGAGTACTATTTTTGGAGGAGAAGATTACTGTTTTCTTCTTTTTTTCCTACGTAGTTCAAATACATAATATTTTACAGGCACATGAAGAGTCATTCCTTAAGGGGATTGCATTTTAAGTTAACATTAGGTGGCTGTTCAGCTTTTATCCAAATCACAGCCAGGATGCCTGTTCTGATAACTTGATTTAAAATGAGAAAGCAGTGCTTGCATGCTTCGTACCGAAAGGACCGAGGGTAAGGGCCACTGATGTGCTTCCTTCATGTACAGCACAGCCCTGTTTTGCCAGCCTGTTTAGGCTTGTGTTATTTGTTCTAAATGTTGTCCTGAAAATCTCCAGTCCCGCTTCTTCCGTGGAAAGTGTTTCAGTAAGTCTTGGCATGATCTCTATTGTTACTGGAATGGCTCGGGGAGTTAATCATTCTGCTGCAAGTGCAATTGTTGAAGCAGATTGTTTTTCCAGTTCCTGCCAGCAGGAATTTTCTCTCCTTTTTTTTTTTTAAGTCGCACCCACCGACCTATAAAGTTCATGGTCTGAAATATAAGCTTAGTTGTACTTTAAACTAGAGTTTGGGAGTGTGTTAGGGTGGGTTACCTCCCCCCCACCCTGCCAGTTGCCATGATCATCCTGCTCCATGGTTGTCCTGGGGGAAGATGAAAGTGGAGGTATATGCTGATACATTCCCAGCATATGGTGAGCTGTGGGAATGTTTGTGATACAGACCTGATGCATGCCTTCAGTTCTTTATTTTGGAGAGGCTTCCCCATCAATAACTGGGGAAGTGATGTCCACAGTCATGGCAAACCCGGGTGCTGAGGGTCATCATCCTCAAGTTTGTTGATTCTTAATTTGTAGGGACTGTCCACAGCTTCCCTGCAGTGATTCCTGTAAGTTACCGAATAGTTTGTGGATTTTGCCCCAGTGTGGGTGGGCAGGGGCATTCCCCAGTCGCCGTGAAACTCACAGAATAAGTAGCAGAAGTTTGCAGCCTTAGCCACAGTTTCTTTGAAACTGGGATTGTTGGGAGTGAGCTCAACTAGGGCAGCTCCACCATTGCCCATTTATTTATTCCCTCCTCCCCCTTCCTTATTACTTAAAGCTAAAAATACTTGAAATGGTGAATTATTCACTGTGGACAGGCACTAAGATGCTGCATATCCAGGGAAAGCTCAGTCCTTCAAAATGTTTTGCCTTTCTCTGGTGTTTGTTTTCATGTCTCTGTTGATGAAAAGCACTACCTCTGCAATGTTGGGTTTTGTGTATGTGTTATTGCAGATACTTAGACTTTCTTCTTTTCGTACTTGATACAGTTGCTACTGAATATTGTAATTCGTTTTGCTTTGTAAAGGGTGATAGAAAATTAAAACATTTTATCATAGCTCATGATGCTGTTACTGCTTGTTTATTTGACATTTAATAGGTGTGATTCATGTTGTTTTCAGTCTTATTTTGAAAAGTATTAGTTAAGATTAGGCATATTGTTACAACATGCTCCGAATATGTAATTTGAGTAATTTTTTGACAGATGTGAAATACTTCCAGTTTTCATGTGGATGCTTGAAGTACATAGAAAATGTTGCCAGATGATTTTGTTTCCCCTTCTGAGAACTTTATTTCTGATCACAGGCTTTCCAGATGTACCTTGTGGGACCTTTGGTGTTTGTACCCTGACAGTCACTTAGGATTTCGTGTGGACACTGACAGATGTAGACAAATATCAGCAAAATTACTAGATGTTTAAAAAAGAGTGGTTAGGGATCATTATTTAAAACCAAAACAGAAACCCATATCTCATGGTTGTCAGGATAAACTCTGAGAATGGCAAGTTTGCTTGCTCTGTGAGTATGGAAAAGTAATGAGGAACTGTGATTTGGGGGGCGAAATGTGGAATTTCTAAATAGAAATCATTGGCTTATTTAGTTTTGATTGTACGAAAAGGGAAAATCAGGGAAGAGCATTGTCTCCAAATGCTGTGTTGACGCCTCTGTTCAGTGATTGCTTGGGGTACCCCAGGCTGGTTTCTCACAAGTAGTGAAATAATGGTGTTATATGTGCAGAAATCTCAGTGCCATGGAAGTCTGTGCACCAGGGGGGTAATCACAATAGTGGTGTTGGTTTTAGGCTGTGTACGGGACTGAGCTGTGAGTGTCCTGCAGAGGGCTGGGTGCGTTTCAACCTGCTCTGTTACCAGGAGGATACAGCCGGGTGTGACTGCTCTGCACATCAGTGGGTCAGCACAGCACAGGAAACCACTTGTATTTTTCTTGGTCTCTTGCAAATTAAAAAGAAAAGAAGGAAGATGATTTGTTTTTACTGAGTTTGGGTAAAAAAAAAGCATAGGCGCCAACATTACTCGTGTGCTGTGCTCTTCCAGTAAAGTTCTGATGCGCTCAGTGTTAACCTCTGAGCCCTGGGAACTTCCACAGGGCCTGCACATGCACTTGGAGTGAAGCTGATGCTCAGTTTGCTTTGCATTTCTGCTGTGAGCTCCGAATCTTGGTCCTTTGAAAATCAGTTTGGGATTGTTCCTATAAATTTTAATAAGCCTTCAGCAGGTTCCTAAAAATCTTAGGAAATGTAGTTAGAAGCATTAAACGAGATGAGAAAAGAAGGAAATTAAATTTAATCTGCGAAGTAATTCAGTCTTCCAAGGGTGGCTGTCACGTTTTTGTGCGTGCCCCTTGTTGGTGTTCTTTATTTAAAAGATATTCTCCCCTGTGCTCCCCTCCAGTCCCACATCCCAAATCATGGGAGTTTGCATCCTGCTTGTGTTGAAGGCAGCAGCAAAAAGTGTTGGCTCAGATTCTGGTGGAATCAAGAGAATTTTTGTTGCGTATTCAGCATCTAAATATGCTGAATATCAAAATACTGAAGGCTGGTAAGCGTTCTGGGTTTTTTTTTTCCTTGCATCCATTTTACTGCTTCTTATACCTGTGTTGTATTTTAAAGTTTATTTCTAATTGCTTGCTCTCAGAGTTTCGCTCTACCTTGAATCTCAATGCCACTTGAGTTCATGGTGCACAAAGCAATGAGACTACCAAAACAAAGTTCAAAGTTTAAAAATGCATGATAGGTCAGGAACCTTAAAGTATGTTTTTGAAGTATGATGTTTCTAGGAATTTTAATAGTGCATATTGGCAAACCTAATTCATAACAGCTTCTGTGTTCATGTTATGAGGAGGATATTTTTTGTTTGTTTTGACAACTCGTTCTTACTTGAATTAATATTAGCATTTATTTTTGAAATACATGCACATTTTTTTGAGGGTTTATGGTAAATAAGTGACAGCTCACACCGAATTTACACCTAGGTGAGAAGATAAAGTTAAGGTAAATGCCACAGGGGATTTGTCTCATGGTGCATGTGCAAGACTGTAAATCAGTTGAACATCCAACCTGTCATTTTTGGGTCTTGTTTTTGTAAATATTGATTAGATTTTTCAGTAGTTTGCATTTTGCTAAAAACATGAATCACTTTGATGTTTTACACTGTATAAAGAAAGTTTTGTGACACAAATTCTTTGAAAAGGACATTGTCAAGGGATTTTTCCTGCTGATTTAATCTTTGCTCTTGTAAGAATCCCCAGAGGTGTGACAACTCTGCTTTGCAAGGCTGCTCTCCTCCATTGCATATACCTGTTGATTTGTCATTATAGGGTGACTGATAAGTGTTGTGCTTTTTGGCATTGATGTATTTTTCAGAAAAAAGAATTGAAGCATTTGTTTTGAAAAAAGAAAAACACATTTAAAGAATTACATGGACTTTGCAAACAGATTTAAGAAAATGAAAGGTAGGTCAAATTTTGGGCCTACAAACCTGACAGTGTCCTTTAGTTAATTTAACACGTATGCCTTATATGAAACGTTCCTGATCCTAATGATTACATTAATCAGCAGCAGAAAAATGTGAAAATGGCATTGTTAATCATTATTAATCCCATTGGCTTTGCTTGTTGCATTTTGATCTGTTCTGTGATGTCAGCGAACGGTGGCAGCCTCTCTTATTTGTGCAGGGATCGCATCAGTTACTGTCAGTTCATACCATGAAAGATTGTTTTGCAAACGTTTAAAATACATTTTAACAACCTAAGGTAAGTCAGGGAGAGCTTTCTTACCCTCCAGTTGTGAGTATGCCTAATGGCATTGACTTCAACTCTTTCCCCTTGGAGTGTAGCACAAATAATGCACCTTTGCGTCAGGAGCAACAGGAGGCACAGGTTGGATTTGGCAGCAGTGACAACACTACTCTGCTTAGGTGGCTCTTTTTCTTTCTGCTTTAAAAAAATGCATGTTCTGAGGTTGTTCTGATAATTTTTAAGTCCCCATGGTGCCAAGTGGTGTAGAGGTGAAATAACTCACGTCCCTTCCTCTCCTGTTTCGTTTGCAAAACTGGACAGCGAATTCATTAATCTTCTTGTTTGTGGGACCCACACTCAGTTGAGGTGCTTGGCCATGGGGCTGGCCTGCTCTTGTGTTCTGCAGCTGAAAACTGATTTTTCAGATTACAAGGTTTTTGCCATTAAAGCTGGACTAGAATAAGGTTTTGATAGTTTGGGTTTTTTTCTCCAAGCGAGCTGCAGCTGTGCAAGGGCACTCTGCTGTTAGTTACTCACATGGTGAATAGCTTCAGCATATGGACAGCTGCTCTGTCTGTGTGTGCACCTCGGACGTGGTATTAATTTAGAAAAATCCCGGCAGTCACTGGCACAGTAGCTGTTACTGGGGCAAGAGCTTCACCACCAGGTTATTTCCATATCGGTGGGGAGGAGGGGACAGAAACCCCAAACTAATAGCTGGATTAGAACTGTCAGGAGAACTTTGGCTTTTTGCTTAAATACATTTAGATAACCTTAAGGGCCTGACTTACACCCAGCAAACCCAGCAAGTTCAGAGTTAAGGCTTCTCACTCCATCTCTGGCCCTCCAGCAGGGCTTTCTCAGAGACCACACGCTCTCCCTGGATCCTGCTCAGCCAGGCAGAGCCTTGGCCGCGTGAGCGGTGCCGACTGCTCCAGGTATGTGTATGGACAATACACCTGCTGTCCTGAGCAGGGTGCCGGGTGTGCCGCAACACTCCGCTGCTTTCCCTGGTATGTTAATGGCCAGTGGCAGCACAGCAGGTGTGGTGGAAAGCCAGCAGCCAAAGGGGGAAGGGTGCAGATGCAGTGAGAAGCTTTAACTTGGGACTTTCCTGCCTTCTGTGAGCACGAGTCAGACCCTTAATGTTGTTTTAATGTATTGTTTGTGTTTAATTTTTAGTAAAAATTTGAACGCCATCCAGGCTACAGAGGTTGCAGTGGATAAGAAGTTTAAAAGCTTTGATTCAAGATTACAGGAGGCTGCAAGAAAAATTAAAGACATGGAAATGAGGATGGAATGACAGGCTGCTATTTTGCCTCAGAATACTGAAGACTGTAAAGCATTGAGAAATCGAATTCATGACCCTGGAAATCAAGCTCAGATTAAGAAATGTCAGGTTGGTAGGGGTTCCTGAAAGTCTTGAGTTAGGATAAACTGAGACTGTTTTCCCGTAACGAAAGATTATAGGATGTGGGGGTGGATGGTATAATTTTTGTTATCTGCGTAATGTGAAATGCAATACCATATACTTAAATAAGCCAGCTAAGTGAAATTATTTGTTTAAATTAGTTTCACATTTGTGGTGTTGAATGTCACTTTTGACCGCTTTACAGCTATTTCTCTCTGGCACAGAGTTGCATGATTTACTGTCAATGCAGGCATGGAAAATACTGATCTTAAATACACACTGCTTTCTTCTGCCTCTCTGAGGGTCTGCTGAGAAGCCAAAGGCATGGTGCAGTATGATATTTCCAGATAAGAAATGGGCAGAACATACCTAACTGGTGAAAGAGAAAGGGTTTGGTTCTAAAGGTTCTGATTCATAGTGAAGCCATGTCTTTCCAAATGGGAACTTTAAATAGTGGCTGCCACTGTGATGAAGTTTCTGCAAGTTTACTTAAGTGCTGAGTTATTGCCTGCGATTCAGGGGCAGGATATTTAGGCAGAAAGATTGTGCAACAGGAAGTCTATGCTGAAGTTCAGAAAGGATTTTGGCAAGCAAAGGTTTGTAGGGTTTTCGTGGTCAAGGTCACTGGATGTATTTGAGTTCTGGGGACTCTTAACAAAGTATTTCTCTTGGGAAGGGTTTGTCCTTCTAGTTATATTTTGGCTTCTGTGTCTGTGCTCTGGGTCTCAGTCGGGCATTCCCCTTTGCACTGATGTTACACAGGTAACTTGGTTGAAAACTTTAGATGCACTAAAGTTTGTCGTGAGGGGAAAACCAGACCACACCTTTATGTATTTTAGGGAAGTCATTGTGTGAAAGGGCTGTGTTTTGTGCTGTTACAGTTCATGGTTTTCTGAGATAGCTCTAGTCAGAAAAGCGTTTCATAGAAGTGAGAGGTTTTAATCCCATGTGTTTTGTGTTTGGACTATATGTGCTCTGCTGTTGACAGAGATGCTTTAGTTGTAGCTCAAAGGGAATCATCTGCCATATTTTTCATCATTCGTCTGCAGTGACTTCAGTACCAAAAATTCTGTTTTTTTTTTTATTTTAGCTAGTATTCACACTGATCATTGAAGTTCTGGCCTTGCTGTAATGAGAAGGCAATGACTAGAACATTTCAGTCCTAAAGTGAGCACAGTTACTCCAAACAAAATGAATAGTACTTGCAATGTCATTTTTACATTTGTTTAAAGATTGAATTGTGTTTTAGTAATGCTATTACATATACTACTTTGAAAGAAACATGAACAAGTCTGTAACATGCTTTATCTTAAGAGGTTTTTTTTAAACTAAATTTAATGTGGAGTTTTATAATTATGTTCCCATTAAAGGATAGTAACTGTTCTCTGAGTAACTGTGTAGCTTTGTGTTGTATATTCATGTAGTGTTCCTGATGTGTACCACATCACTAATATGTGGTTTGTGTGCTAAAAAGGACTGTGTGAGGGTTCTGTGCCATTTCTCGTTCAAACAGGTATCAGTAGTAAGTTACCAGGATGCGCAGTTTTCAAAAATTATATTTAAAGAGCTCCCATCCAGTTTTAGTGGCTGGATGTTACTGAAAGAATATGTGTACCAGAAGCATTTCTAAGCATGTCTCTCACAGTAGAGGTTAGGAGTGGGTGCTTTTACAACAGAGCATAGTTTTTGTGACTGTTGTATCTATGGAAAACTTGGCTGGTGAGTACTTTTCACATCTGAATGCTTCTGTGCTATGGTGAGAATACTGCAGACTCAGTCCATTGGCATCATCAGATGTTGGGAGAGGCTGTGACTAGAACAGAAAGGAAGCAAATGTAGTGACTCTTGTTCTGTCTTCTTTGCCTATTAAAACAGCTTCTATACCTGAAGAACTTAAATACCAGATTGTAGTAAGACTGGGCTATTATCCTGGCTTGGTTAGGGGTGGACATGGAGTTTATGGGTTGAGGCTGGACAGCTGACAGGGACTGTGAGGGCAGGAGCCTCCTTAGCTGTACTCTTTTAGTCCCAGACCTGAACCTGAACTGGTCCCAGTGGGGGGGTAATAGGCTGCTTCTGTTGACTTGTGAAAATCTCTTTTCCCAGCAGCTGTTTTTCTTCACCAGATACCTTGTACAGCTGGGATTCTAATGATTTTCCATCCACTTAAAATGCAGATACCAAGTCTTTCAGGGCTTGCTTTCTGTCCTAGTCTGGGTACTTAAGATGCAGGGATCGCTTTTAGAAGTTAACTGGGGAACTTCAATCATTTGCATTAACGTTGGACTAACTTGGGTTATCAAGCAAATATGCAATGTTTTAAAATTCACATTGCAACAAAAATATGTTGAAATTTGCGTATAAGAAAGATCTAGCCTTCTTCACTTTGCAGTGTTTAAAACTTTTTATCTTAAAGAGATAAAAAACCCATGTATTTTTGGATTTGCTTTTCCTTATCTCTTCAGGAAGTCCCTTTTTTCCCCCCCACCCACGTTTAACTACTTTTGTGTAAATGTAATGATTTAATACTATTCCCAGTTTAATATTATTCTGTTAAGTAGTGTTGTGTATTTATACCCTCTATACTGTTAAAAAGATGCTCTCTAAATATCTTAAGGATTGCTTTTCATTTCAGTTTGGACTGATTTTCCTGGCCACAGATACTTCATGTTCATTTCTTTGTCACTCTGCAATGCTCCAAGTGTAATGTTGGTTTAGGGAGGGATGTTTTGTTCATGTTTTATAAGAGTTTTCAATAGTGGATTAAGTATGATGTGTTTGACTAAGCTATATAGGACTGTTCTGTAAAACTTTTTAAGCCTCGGCAGACCTACATAGATCAGCAATTAGCCTGTAAACTTGGACACTGGATCCTCAGTAAATGCAAAATTTTGCTGTTGTAGGCTTTTTTCAGTTCAATTTTAGTCTCAGCAGAATCATCATTATTATGTATGTAAATTGAATACTGAAATCCGCACTGAGTTGCTTATGATATTCCATAAGCTACACTCTTGCAAGCCTGGGCAAGGTATTTCTCACTTTGTCTAGAGCTCACAAAGGTGTGGAATACAATCAAAACATGGATAAGATAGCACAGGCACTTCTTAGTAGTGCAGTAAAGATTCTCTTTAAAAACCAAATATACTATTCCCTTAGTGGTTTTATCCATCTTTCATTGTTCCGCTTCCTGAACCACCATGGAATTTTTTCTTGGGTCCTTCTGTGTTTGGTTGGCTGCTGAGTGTAAACTTGTTCCTCTTTTATAAGCTTCAGTCATTGAAATCTTTTTCTGCCATCAGAACAAGCAGACTAGCTGTGACCTATTTTTAATGACATTTGCATGGCTTGAGTAACAAGTGTTGTCTGTTTCTTTGCAGGCATTCGACCTCCGATCATGAATGGGCCCATGCACCCGCGCCCCCTGGTAGCATTGCTGGATGGCAGGGATTGTACAGTAGAAATGCCTATTCTGAAGGATGTAGCCACAGTGGCATTTTGTGATGCTCAGTCTACACAAGAAATTCACGAAAAGGTAAATATTCAAGAGTTGCAATGGAGATGTTTTGGAGAATGCAAGTATTTTGATGGTTTGGATCAGATTGAGTGTTGTGTCAGCTCTGACGTTGTGTTTGGCTGTTGCGTTTTAGTCACTGGCTCATCACCTCAGTGATTGAGTTGCTGGTCATTTGCAATAGGTCATGAAACATGATGATGCAACAAAGATTTAAATGTCTGTGCTGAACTATGCTTTTGTGTAATGGATCTTTGGCTGAATGTTATCCCGATGATTTACCTACCGAATTAGTTTCATGGAGAGAGTTACTTCTGGGGAAAATATTATCACATGGTATTTTGAAATGCTCCTTGGAAACATTTCGTTACTCAACCTTTGTCTGGAAAAACAAATATCAGTATTGGACTGTTTGTGTGGGGAGCTTTCTAGTATCTCTGCATAGCCAAGAAATTTTGCAGATTGGGTTGGGCAGCCTTGTGCGCTGAGAACAGTCACTGCAGAAGAGTTTCAAAACAAATGGTAACCCAAAATTCATGTGAAAATCCAGTGAATGAGAACCTAACTTGAGAACACATGCAAAGAAGTGAAAACTTCCTGGTCTTCGTTCATAATTGGAGCTGCAGCGATACTGTTTGTTGGGGACTTTTAAAAAAATAAAGCTTAATTTATAGGGTTCAAAGACAACATACTTTATTTTTTTAATTCAGGAAGTAGTCAACCCGTGCTTTTTTCCTCAATTCCCTTTTATTTTATCAAGAGTTAAAATGTGCTAGAATACCCTATTTCTGAGTAGGTTTTAGTCCCACTGAAAAGTTGATTTCATTTTACTGTTTTGCTCTCTTCCACCAGTGTCAGAAGTTTAATACATGAAATAGCTGGATTTCATTTACAAGAACTAAATGACATATGGAGAATAAGTAATATAAATGCTGTCCCACTTATATTAGTAGGTAACAGCAGTCTGTTCTTCATATGAACACTGTAACATTGGTAACTGTACCACATGTATAGTTTTATCTTTTGCTTACTGAAATCAGCATAATTTACTTCTGGTGCATCGAGACTGAGGAATTCCTGTCTGCCATAAATGCCTTGCATAGAAACACTGGATATTTTGTTACCAATATAGTAAATGAACTTTTTCAGTGTGTGTCTCTCAAATGGTAGCTTTGGAAAAGCATTTAAATAACTGATGAGTGACACAGGTAGTCTGTTGCTGGTCTTCACAAGAGTTATATTGAGGGGATTGTACTAAAGCTTGCATTGTTTTGTTTTTTATTCCACAAAAATAATTCATTCTCAGTGAGCCCAGTAATACATCAGGAATATTTTCACTAGTTATCAGTACATTGCCATAATGCAGATTTTCACTTGTCTAGAGGATGAGGCAGTCCAAAAACATTTGGGGTTTCAAAGCACCATTGTTCTGCCAGGTAATAAATTTCTGCAACAAAAATAACAAACCTTAAATCATTATCATAGTGCTGTATTATTTCAACATATACTGAGAGATGAGTTTTATGAACTACTGAGCGCTGTTCACTTCTGTGTGAAAGGTGTTCACGGTTCATCTGCAGTACAAAGTGGCTATTTTTCAACTCTCTTTAAGAGTTATAGTAGAGAAATATCTGTATTGTAGTACTGTTTGTCTAATACCTTATTTAGGAATGGTTCTTTACTAAATATAAAATTGTTTGCACTAGAAGTTTTAAAATGAGAAGTTGTGTATTTAAAGCAGTATCTAAAATGCTCATGTATTTACGAATGCACATTCCTGGCCATACTAAATGATGCTGTCCTGTTAATTAAAATACAGATTTTGATAATGGATATTAATTTGCAAAAGGCTGTTCCCCATTGTGAAAGACGAGATGACTGAAAATCAGGAGAAGGTTTAGTGTTGACAAGAGCTTGCTGGAAGAAGGTGAAATTTATTTTTTTCTTTCATATTTTATGTCTTTAAGAAGAGCCCCTGAAGTAGTAGGGTAGCAGATACACATACACTTAGTCTGAAGGTGAAGGAGGCAGGCCAGAGACTGGGAAGTTTAGGGTGGGGTTTGAAAGATGTGATTGACATTGTTAGATACTCTCAGATGGGTGACTGTCGATGAATGTAATGGGGGGGGAAAAAAGAGACATGAACTGAGACTTGGATGGGGAGGAAAGGAGTGAAAGACTGCAGAAGGATGGCTCAGAGTAAGAACTGGTATAAACTCAGCTTGTGCAGCGTGGAACTGTGATCACCAGGGTGTGAAGAATGAACATTCTGGAACCTGGAGAAGGGATTTCTGGTGGCCATGAGAAGGTTTCAGGGACAGGACTCGTTTAAAATACTGTCTTTTCGGTATTTTAAGGAAATACCATGAAAAGGGGATTTGTAGTAGTCTGTGAGACAGAAAAGCACAAGGTAGGTATAAATTTTGTAGAGGAGCAAGGAGGCTGAGAGCTTTTAATACATATGGAAATGAGGAAAAGAAACGAGGATTTGAATGCTGTTTGTATGCAGAGTCAAAAGCAGGATGTTACCAAATACTGTTATACCTTCTATGTGTGCTAAGTAAAGTAAGTTTTCTCCAAACTGGATAATGCCCAAGCTGCAGTTCTGTAGCAATTCCCTTCCCTTATGTTAAGAGTTCATTTTTTAATCACTTTTTATGTCAGAGGAGATTAAAGTATGGAAAATAAGTAACTAAAGTCACAGGTAAATAATAACATGTATTAGAACTCTGCTTCATCCCAGGTCAAAGCATTTGTTCCCAATTCCACTGCATTGGAAGGCAGCTTTGATGGTGAAGATACATCTTCCTTTTGAAAATCAGGCTGCCAGTGCTTTAGAGAATACTGACACTTACTAAGAGTGACTCGAGGTTTTGAAGTAACTCTGTAGTTAGAGCACCTTTACTACACTTCTTCAGAAATGAGTCATGTGTAAGGTTTTACTGATTCTTGGTTTGTTTGGTTTTTTCCCATTCTCCCTCAAAAAGCAGTTTCTTTTCAAGCCAGTCTGAAAGACTGCAATAGATGTGTTTATCCCTTAACCCCTAAGTTCTGTTTGTTTTGTAGATATTGCATGTGACTGTGGGAAGTTGAGCATTACGTTTGTCAAACTGTGTCACAGGATAACTGGGAACTGGGTTCATTGCATCCTATCAGGAAGCTTCTGTCATTTAGGGTAAAAAATACTTTAAGATTTCAGTGTTTAAATTTCTTACGAGCGATTGCATTACTGTTGATAAAAGTTACTCACTGTGCTTAAGCTGTTTTTTATTTTATAATTAATGATGTGTAAATAAGATCTCTCAGTAACCATCTAAGACCGCTTCCAAGTGTATGTGGTGTTTTGGCTTGTTCTGCCAAAAACACAGTTGCTCATCCAAAAAAAATATTTGAAAATACTTAGCTTGCTTCCATCCTCATTCCAGGTCAGCTTCCTTTTTTTTATCTCATGCTCTGTTGTTTGTCCCCCTGTTTTTTCCCAGTTCTTCTTCCTTCCAGTGACGTTCATGCTCTTACCAGTTTTCCTGGCTCCTTGTCACCCTACCCAGCAGTCCGATTTTTGCAGTATTGCTGCTCCTTTCCACTTCTGTATCTTTGAAGGCATGACAGACTCAAGCACACCCTTGAGGTCTTTGTGTTGCTGAAGATTTTTTTGGAGTTCAAGTTCCTTGCTCTTTGGGCTTCCTGACCTTTGCAGTATGTTCTGTAACATGGAAGTGCTGTGTAGATCCAGAGAACCAAACGTAAACAAACTGTGCAGCAGCTGGTAATGGACATCTCGACCAGGCAGAGGGAAAACAGTGATTCCTGCAAACCCAGATGAAAAGACAGGAAGCACAACCAATTAGGAACGGTCTGTAAAGCAAAATGTGTAGCCTGGAAAGAAGTCAACAGTTTGTTTGAAGCTGAGTACAGTTTCTCTGTCTCTTTTTCTGTAATTATGTGATTTCCTACATCAGGTAGAAGAAAAAAATGCGTGTGTTTGACTGCATTTACAGCTTCAAGCAGATACCCAGTTCACCAGCACACTGAAGAGAGTAGTGTCCTTGGGTGGAAGTGGGAAAAGACTCTGTCTGGAAAATCTGTGCCTCAGCCTTAGCAGTGATTGAGGTAGAAAGTGTCAGATCCCTTGACTCCTGTTTTATGAACGCATAATTGTCTTCAAAGTGAAACTGCATTTCAATATACGTAGTTTTGAAGTTTAAAAATATTGAAAGCTCAACTTCCAGTTCAACAGTGAAAGACTTGAAGTTTTTCAATCACTCGTTTACACAGGAATTAAATGCAGGAACAGTTCTGCTGATGACAGTTTTATCTAAGACCATTTCAAAGAAGAGCTGAAAAGCAGCAAATGTTTCGAAACTGATACAAACAAATTGAGAGTAGTGTTGTTGTTCAGCTCTTTGATTTGTCCCTCTTACAGCAATGGTTAAGTAAGATAATTTTTTCAGCTTCCAATTCTTTGTTTAGCAGTAAAGCTGCAATCTTCTGTTTACACCATCAGTGCTGTTTATATTCATGATGCAGTTGCAGCATTTTAGTTTTCCATCAAATTTAAATTCTCAAAGAACATAGACTGAAAGGAAGCAGCCTTGTTCTAAACAGTAATGTATACTTGGGAGTAAATTGTCACCTCGGAGCTGATCCAATTCCTTGTAAATTTACTGAAACTGAGTGAGCCTTGGATCAGATTCCTTATGAAAGACTTTGAAAACATTAACAAAAGGAAACCCGAAGTTACACCTCACTGTACAACAAAGTAGTGGACCTTTTCCAAATTCAGTGGCCCTTCTCCCACCGTCTCTTGGAATTTCCAGTGATAGTGCTACAGGTCAGCAGCATCACAGGAAGGGGCAGGGTGCCACTGTCCCCTCTGAATTGAAACCCTTTAAAAAGCAGAATGGAAGTGCTGCTGTTCCCAGCAAGCAGCACACATCAGTCCTACAGGCAGATTGAGTCTAATGTGGCTGGTTATCAACTAACATTTACTTTCATTTCCCAGTACCAGGTTTTCCTAAGGGTCATTGAGACTTGAATATTTCTAGTGCTTATTAAGAGGTTTTTTGAGAGAAGTTTGTGTGGGTTGATGTCTTTGTCATCACTGACTTCCACAACATAGTGATCCTTTGGTATAGACGTTCAATCCACTGTAGTGTCTGATGGGCTTCAACTAAATTGGAGCACAATTCTGCCTTAGTAACAGGCAAGTTAACACACAGAACTCCTGTTGAAGATTTTTCATTAAAGCCTTTTATTTAGTAAAAATGTTTTCAGAGTCTGTATTATCAAATTGACTTCTGTCATTAAAGCGCGTGTAATGGTCAGTAATTCCTGCCTTTGAAATACTGACTTCAATATAGTATTTAAAAGGAAGCTTCCTGTAGGCTCTACAGGTTATTTGTATACATATTTTTAATAGTTTATTTTTAGAAGACTAGAAATACACTATCGTATATACATATCAGGTGCATATATATATATATATATGTAGTTTATACGTTGTATGGTTATATAGGTTTTTAGAGAGTGTGATCTTTAGGAGCCTGCAAGTAAGTTTTGTTTATGTTTGTGTAAAATGTTTATACTTGCATTTATGTAAAGTATAAACTTAAGTATTAGTATTTAGGGTCCTTACTAGGTGGTGCACATGAAATGGGTGGGATGCTGACAGCACCATGGATCACAGGAATCCAGCAGTGAGCTGAGGGTCTCGTAAAGGGAAGCAGGAACTTGTATAAAGCAGCACAATCTCACAGAGCTCTGCAGAGCTACTAAACACCATTTGAGCACCCTGGCTTTTCTCTTCAGTTTAGTGGTGTTAGTTTCACATGGACCCTGAGCAATGTTGTAGCGAGGCTGTGAGGACAGGACAAGTCTCTGCAGCCTTCCCTGCGTGACAGACTGTTGGTTACAAATCCAATGTGCAGCTGCTTTTTACAAGTTAAATAAGGCAAGGCCTACTCTACTTCGGTAAAGTACATTTTTTTCCACCCAAATGTGCAAAATATCTCAAGTCTGTTGGTGACACTGGAACATTTTTTTATTTTTTTTTTGGAGATGACACATCAAGCTCCAAGAAACGCAGTACCCTGTAGTTTCTAGAATCAGATGAAACACAGCACTTTCTAGTGATGATTTTTCTAGAAGTTTGTTTGTAAAATTATGATACTTTGTCATATTCAATATGTAATTTATAAATATTTTCTATCTGTGTATTGAAGTACTTCGGCATTTTATGTACTGTGTTATGTACTGTGCTCTAGGTTGCATCCATAAACCTCTGGGATCAGTCTCGCATAGTCAAATCCAGAAGTTTTTTTAGATACTCAAAGAAGAGAAGGCCTTGCTGTTTAATTCTTAGCATGTTACAATGTTTTTTTCTAAAAGTAAACAAGATGCTAAGAGTTCTTCCCCAGATAATGAGGCGTGTGTGTTGCAGTGGTGACTGTGATGTTTGGCATGATGGCTAAAATAGTCTGGTGCTGAAAGAAGGTGATTACAAATAGGTGGGAAGATGTTTAAAAAAGATTTCAACCTTGGGTAATCAGTACTCAGGATTTGTTAAATTCTTGGGTATAGAAAAGTCTCCTATTACAGTGTCATCTGTTCCCTAAGAGCCTTGGGGACCTGGCATGTGTGATGAAAGCAGGAATAGCTGTTGGAGGAGCACAGCTGACTCTGCTTGTGCTCTGTCAGGTTTTGCCCATTGTGTTTCCCTGTGATTGATCATGAGAATATTGTCTGACTGCCACATACTTGGGCTGATCTGGAATTTTTATCTTGACTGTTATCTCGCTCAGAGTGACAGAAGTTGATATCTTTGTCATAAAATCGTACTAGAATTTGGCAAAAGTTACTTCCATCAAGTTCATTATGGAAAATTATGGAAAAAACACACATATACTCTCATGCATCCACCACTGGGAGTACTTCTCTTAAATGATCAGAAAATTGCTCCTATGCAGTTATTTTTCTAAAGATGATTTCATTTTCTGGAACTGTTGACATTTATGCTGGATTTCAGTTTTGTATGTTAGATTTAGGTCAGGTTTTGATTTTACATATTGACAAGCTTCTCAAACTTCTTCGTGTAATGTCTGAGAATATAATTTATGCAAATAATTCCAAAATCCAGCAACTTTAACTATTGTTTTAATATCTAGGTGACATCATTAACATTCATCAATGCTGGTTGTTTCTAACTTCAGATTTCCTGCTATTATTTTCTGCCTTTTCAGCTTAGTTTGGTTGCAAAAAGCAGTAACATAATTCAGTTATCACTTGCAGAGTATTATATTCATTGCAATGGATTTCCTTGCTAACTAGTCCATAATCCTAGGAGAGGCTGAGATGTTCTAAAAGATTTGTCATTTGCATCTGTTTGTACCGTGTCCCGTATCATGGGTAAATAGCTGCCTGTGGAAATGGAGAGTGTCAGCATTAAGCCGTAGCTAGGAAATATTTTTCCTTTTATTGAACACATTCTCTAGCTTTCCAATACTTTTCTGTCTCCTCCTAGAGCCAAGCCATAACCTAGATGGTCCCAAAAATGTGGTATAATGGGTCCAGACCAGTGCTATTAGAGTCCAAATGACAGCCTTGACTGGCTTGAGTTAATAAAATATGTATGATTATGAAATGGAAAGCTACTTCCCAAATGAAACACTCTGATTTTAAAACATAAATGTCTGAGCTGCTTCAGCTGTCTTTTAGCCCCTGATTAATGCAGTCCTTAAAGCAGTGGCAGCTCTGCACCCACAAAACACACACACCATTGGGCTTTGCCAGTCTGAGAGAGGAGGGCTTGGCTGTCACAAGAGCTTTAAGGCTGTCCTCGTAAGTTCTGAGCTGCTTCAGTTGTTGTTGATCTTACAACTACACAGAGGACACAGCCATCCAGAGCAGCCTTGGGGGGGCAGGGGAAAATGTGTGTGATACAACACAGAACAGGGGACGTGGCTAATTGGACACAACCAGGATATCACAACTTGAGGACCTTGAGGCTTGAGGTAAAAAGTGCTGCGAATGATTCTGAAGAAACTTCCATATCACTGAAACTGGGAGATTTTTGAACAGTATTATTTTTGGCTTTATGTGGATCAAAACTAACATTAAGGGCGTTTTAGGTGGGCACTCAGGTTCTAAGAGGAACTGTTTCTTGTGCAGGCTTTGGCTTGGTCCACGCTGACTGTAATGTCACTGGAGAAGCAAAATGAATAAACTCGTTTTTTTATTCGCCCTGTGAAACAGTTCAAGGTAACATATTCTGATGAGTGCAGTCTTTCTGATTGGGAACTGATAGATGCAATCTCCAAAGGACTTGTTTGTACCATTAAAATCAAGGAATTCTCTGTGTGTGTAATCATTTTATAAGATCAGAGTCTACAGCTGGTCTTTGAATTATGTTGTAGCTGCATTCTTTAAGGATGTGTAATTTGTAAATTTTTCTACAATTCTTACTCTTTACTACTAAATGCAAATTCTGTTCAAAGGATTTTGGCCTTTATCTAACTTAGAACTGAGGTTCCCAGTCCACAAACACTTTTTATGGAGTTTGGTATTATTTTCTTTGGAAATTTTTTCTTCGTATATTTTAACTTCAGACATTACTGTTGTAGATCTTGGGTTCCAACAGCTGTAATCCTCTGTGTGCAAGGCTATTTTGCTGCACCAGTTTTTTAAAAATTATGGATGCTGTTGTTGATTATTGTTGCTGACCTTGCAGTACACTAGGAAGTGCTCATATGAGCAGAAATATAGTTCAGATGACAGCATCTCTACATGTCTCAGACCCAAAACCTATGGAATAAGACATTTAGAGCCTCTGCAAGACTTCTATGTGAAGTGTGTCATACGAATCTCTTGAAGTCATTACAGCTGGCTTAGCTACTGAAATCATGTGTGCACATTTTGTGCCTTGTGGAACGATCAGGATATTAAGTAGTGCATTGAGGTGGGAGCACAGAGAAGTGTTTTGAAGAAGTGAAATCATCCAATTTGAATATAAAGAGGAAACTACTCTCTGCTTTCAGAAAAATGAACTTGTATCAGCTGTATGGGATGCAGTGTCCCTGTTTGGTAGCAGAATTTGAAAGTGCTGGGCATGTCTGGGTCCCATCCCCTTCTGCACACCCCTTCCTCTGAACTGCTCTTGAGTAGGTTGGAGGCACTCTAACCTAACTTTACTTGACAGGGTCCGAGGATCTTTTATTTTTGCCTTTTTTTTTTTTAATGGTCTCTTACACGTTTTTTGTTCTTCTGCAACACTTTTGCTTTGATGCAATTTTTTTATTGCTCTTGGTTTTGGTTTTTTTTTTGGTTTGGTATCTCAGTTAATACCAATTTACATGACTAATTTATATTTTCTTTCACTGAGAGCTTAGCTGCAGTGTCAGTAAACTAAGGGGCAAACACTTTTGTTCTCTCATGTGAATTGACAGATTTCAGTCTCTGTTGAGGAAGGGGTTTGTAATGGTTACTGAATGTCTTCTATTCAGGTATCAAGTGGTTTAATGGCTCAGTGAATGCCTGTAACCACTGTGTGTGTGGGGAAGAGATACTGCTCTGTAACTCCATTCAGAGCTGTGTGTCAGCTGCCTAAGCATGAAATGCTCACTGTTTGCAGGGAGTGTTTGCTCCCATGTTGTTCTTCATGTGCCTGTGCAGATGCAGTCCAGTGGCACTCGTACTTAGGGCTTGGTACGGCAGAAAAAGAAGTGTTTTCCCTCTTAATAAGAACATGAATACAGGTCACTTCGTTCTTCTAAAGCTGATCCCATCGTGCTAGAGTGGAGACATCAGATGTAACAGACTTACCAAGTGTCTGGAAGATATTTGGAGAAGTAACTTCAAAAAAAAGCAAACAACTGGATTTAATGCTTTTACAGACTTTATACACATGGAAATATGTATATGTGATTAAGCTGAGATTCTATGAAAGGAAAAAAATAAAATAAGTATTTTTTTCTTCTATTTTATTTATAGGTACTAAATGAAGCAGTGGGTGCACTGATGTATCACACTATCACTTTAACTCGAGAAGACCTGGAGAAATTTAAAGCACTTCGAATAATTGTCCGAATTGGCAGTGGTTTTGATAACATTGACATCAAATCTGCTGGAGATTTAGGTATGACTGTTACAGACTTTATTTCACATCTTTCACATGCCTCCAGAAATCAGATAGCATCTAAATCTTTGCATTAATGTTTTCTGTGTGTTTTATACTAGCATCATATGTAAGATGTATAATTTTCTCATCAAACTGTTTAAAACTTATTATGGAAATACCAGCATTAGGTAATTAAGTGATAATATTAACAGCTTTGTGGCAGGATGACAACCCGCCTGCTCTGTATAAACCCAAGGAGTAAGGCCATAATTTTTCATCTCTTTCTTTTTTACCCCAGTTGTATATTTTAACTACTACTGCTGTAATCCAATTACAAAATATAATTCCATCACCATGGCATAGTACTTCTGTTTGAATAAAAAATGAGATCATTATCAACTGTCTGAGACTTATTTATGATGCATGAGATTTAGTACTAAACCACTCCATAAAACAGAAATACCGATTTCACAGGAGAATCAGTTGTTGCTGCTTCAGAATAAATTCAGCTACTGGAGCTGTGAGGAAATGGTGCTTAATGTACCTCTGTAACAAAAGCAACAGTCTGATGTGTACTTTTCTTACTTTAGGTTAACCTATCTCTTACTTATCTCTTACCTGTAGTCTACTGGTCAACCTACCACTTGAAGTAAAGATTTCCTTCAGTTTTTTTCCAAGATTGGGATGACCAAGTATGTTTCCTGTTATGCTCTGAGAAGATCTTGGAAACACTTATTTCAGTGTGGCAGTGCTTAGTCTGAGCAATAACGCCACTGGTGTAGTGAGGAGCTGTAGTATGGTCTGTTTATCAGCTAGTGATAGTAAAATACTCACCTGTTTTAATGGCAGTGTAGTTTGCTCAGCTGGCAGAGCCCAACCACTCCTTGGTGGGTTTTATAAAGAATAGGTCAGGTCTGAAAGTGTAACTAGTGCCACAGTCAGGCATGTGTTGCGAGACTCAGAAAACAAATGTCTGTGTGGAGATTGGCCTGGGGTAAAATCCCAGATGAAAAGCCAAAACCTAGGTACAGATCAAAGGCTCTGTCCAGTCAGGAGTGGAGAAAGTCGTCAGGAGTCTGATTTGTGGAGAAAATTCCTGATAAGAGGAAGATCTTTGCAGGTTTGTTGGCTGTTTCTTCTGAAAGTCTCTGTGCTGGATTGTAATGCAGGTTTATAACTTAAATGCAGCCACATAATTCTTCAAGCCAGAGTACAAGCACGTTTGGGAGATTTTCATTCATATGAATTGCTGAATGGCCACATTCCCCATCGTTCAGTTCCTATGTTGTGATTAGCCTGATTTATACAGTTAGGATCCAACCTGTTTGTGCATCCCAGTGTTTACAAAATACAATTGTCCACTCTGTCAAAAGCTAGTAAATGCTGGAATGATTACAGAGTACAATCTCTGATTTTAATAGTTTGGGTGAAATGATTGGAATGAAATGCTAACCACTAATGGGAGAAATCACCTTCTGTTTGTTGAACTAGTGCAAATCACACACATCTCAAGGAGGTAATTTGAGAGTGAACTGCTCTTTATAAGCAGCTTTGATTTGCTTTGAAATGTAATGTAGAGTTAGACTGCAGATCTGCTGTAGTCCTGAAATTACACAGTAAATTCTTGAGTGATTTTCATAGAGCTGGCACATGGGGTTGTTACCAGCTTTTCCTATTAAACATTACTTCTGTGTTAGCAGTTTTAACTTAAAAAGTCTGAAAACTTATTTGTTAGATAAAATCTGCTTTTTCTCCAGTTTATTAATTGTTGACTAGAAAAATCTGTAGAATTCGTGGGTGTAGCTGGGTGTGAGTCAAGGGGGAGTCAAGGAAATGGCTGTTGATTGCTGCGTTTTTCAGTCTCAAACCCGTGCACAAAATCACTGAAAAGCAGTGGGAAAAGGGGAAAGGGAAGGGAGCATAGATCGATAGATGTGAGATGAGAGCGTGCTGTCTTTTCCTATGTGAGATGTCTTCTCATCTCCTTGCTTCTTTCTTGCTGCTTTTTGTGGTTCACAATGTCTCTGCCTTTCAAAAAAACCCTGTTTTCAAAGTTGAAGAAAAAGAGGAAAGAAGTAGTTCCCTGCCATTCAGAAGAGAAATTATCTGACTTTTGTTCCCTCATTTTCCTAAGGAAACCTATTAGGGAGAAAGCTATATTATTTCTCTTCCCAAATAAAGAATAAAACTCTCTAAGCTCCTTTTAAAGCATTATTTTGTTGATGCCAGCTATTGGGAGACACGATTATTAAATTTACTTTGCCTTCTAAAACCTGCATTTCTGCTTCATGAAAAAGGCTTTTTGTATAAACAAATGATATGATGTACTTAGAGGGACATTATTTTTCAATCTTTTACCTTTCCCCATTTTTAAAAAGTGTGAGTTTCCTGCTGCCATTGATGTTAGCAGGATGCCAGGATTAATGTTCCTGCAAATGACGTTGGTATATCTTTGTGTAAGTCTAAGGGCAGTGACTCAGCAGACAGGATTATCTCCACAGAAGAGGAAAGAAAAACAGTTATGCAGGTTCCTTGTGTTGCTTTTTGTCAACAAAAGGTTGTAAAAAAAGTAATGGGCAGCAGAATAAAGGCATGTGAATGTAAATGTAAATGTAGATAAATATGGTACAAACTTATTATTTGTATATATTGTTGTTATTGCTATTACTGAGAAGAGTGTTTCTTCTTCCTTGCTTCGTAAGATATGCTGGCATTAGCTGAGGACTTACTGAATATTTAGTTATGTAAAAACCCAAACAGTGAAAACAGTATTAGGGTGTTTTTAGGACACAAACCACTTCTTTTCTCCACCATGAAATTGTACTGTGTGCTGTTTGTTGTCTCAGTCAGCAGAACTGAGAGACAAACATTTGTGGGAGCTGATGATTACAGAGAGAACATGCAGTACACAGACTGAAGAGAGACAAGTCAAAAGGGACATAAATTTTTTTAAGCAAACATTTTGCTTAACTGCTGTGCATTGAGTTGGGGAAGGTAAAAAGCAGAGTGGGGTAACTTGCATTCAGTTACAAGCACTTGTTGCCTTGTCTGTTTTTTGATGTAAAAAAAGCTTATTGTGAGTCTTGAATCAATCCACCTTCCAGTTTTCTGTGGAAATCTGTAACACTCTTCTGGCTGCTTGATGTTATTCCTGTTTCAACTAGTAACTTTTCAGCTATTAGCAACATGGATGTAATTTGGCATTACCTTTACATGCCATGCAGAAGCAGATTTTGCATTTTCCTATTGACAATTAGATGGGTTTTCTCTTTAATTTGAGGGACCAGGAAAGAACTGAAATTCTGTTTGTTGTAATTCTACAAATCCGTGTGCAAGACATAACAGATTGTCCCTCCCTGTGTCATGATTACTCATACATGATTTGGAATTACTGATAGTCATCCTGTGAGGGCTTCATAAGAGTCGCTGTCATTGTAAATTATTTTATCCTTTCTGTAACTTGCATAGATGGCTTTTGGGAATGTATCTGCTCAGTAGTAGAAAGCGAACTCAAAATTAAACCTAAACAATGATCATTAACCACACTGTTGAGAGCAAGGCATATTTCTCTGCTATTCAAAACACCAAGCTCAGTGGAAATGTAAAATACTTACCAAGACTCAGGTTCTAAACTATCTGACATCTGCAGTGCTTTCCTTTTGTGGTTTCAGTGGTCTGTCTACTGTATGCCTCAGTTTGCAATAAGTAAAAACACAATAATAATCAGCCAAATAAACTTGCACTTATTTATCAACAATTATATCAGTATTCTGTCTGCTGCTACAGTCAAAAACTTAGTATGTGTGCAAGACATGTTGAAATATCTGTAGTTTTAAACATCATACTCCTGAACTGCTGTTAAATGGGAAAAAAGTAAGCAATGTTTGGCATCTGATGTCGTTTCCCTCACTGTTTGCAGGGATTGCAGTGTGCAACGTGCCAGCTGCCTCCGTAGAAGAAACAGCAGATTCTACCATGTGCCACATTCTGAACCTGTACAGGAGAACCACCTGGCTGCACCAGGCTCTGCGGGAAGGCACGAGGGTACAGAGCGTTGAACAGATTCGGGAAGTGGCCTCTGGAGCTGCCAGGATCAGAGGGGAGACCCTGGGCATTATTGGATTAGGTATGTTGCCTTGATAGGTGGTTTAATACTCTTCACTTACAAAGATTTGAGCTATGAAAATGGGACACTTCCATCCAATCCACATCACGCATTGTGTATAATCCCTCTTTATTGCCGGTGTTTATATATTTCATATGTTTTCCCTTTAGGCATAATCATTTTCCTCAGAAAACTGATTTTGCTGCTGATAATTTTCCCAGTTCTCAGAGTTTCTCTACATTTTTCTGTTGCCATATTGCTTGGTGTCAGGCACGTCCCATTTCTAGGACAAAAATCCTGCTACTTCAAACCCAGTGTCATGTGTGTATGTTTTGTTCCTTATCCACTCTCTTGTCTGGCTCTGTTAGGCCTTTTTTCCTTTTACTGTGTTTTACATAAGTGAAGAGTCTTTGCTGCAGTAACAGCCCGCAGAGCAGTTACTTTGTGCATTTGATTGAGCTGCATCTGAAATTATATTTCAACTCTAATGAGAGGAAAAATATATGCAAGAAAGTTTGAAATGTTTCCAGGCCTAATAAAATCACCTACTTACCTCTCTGAGTGGCCCTGAACGTGTTTCAGCATCAGACAGATGGACAGGCTTTGTTGAGATGCATTAATTACTGTCTGTTACAGAAGTAGAGAAGAAAAACAAGCAAGTCAGTTTCTATATAAAAATTATTCAGTCGTGTGCTTGTCTGACACAGATCTGATAGACTGTGGATGTAATTGCTGTGCTATTCATCCACAGGAATTAATAATATGATTTTGACAACAAAGCATCATACTTCAATGACTGTTTCAGTTACACATTGCTGTCAAATAACTCAAGCCACGAACTCTTACTTTTGGAAACTGAAAATAGCCTGGCATTACATAGTACTCATTTAGATGAGTATGCAATACACGGACAACATCTTCACAACTAAAATACAGCTTTCAAAGAGTTAGTCATGAAGTTGGTTTCTCAAATCTATACCCATGTGATTATGCATCTCATTTAAACACACAATCATTATTGCACTCACAGTCACAGCATCTATGCATAAGTAATAGACAGTTGCCTGCAGTGTTTTCAAAATGGAAATGCATACCTAGTTTTTTGAAATTTAAGCTTTGGCTCATGCTGTGTGCATATTTGCTGGAGATACCTGTCCTCTTGCCACTGGATTTTTACTTTTTTTCACTGAACAACTTCAGACTTAAGATTAAAAAAAGTCTTTCATCATTGACTTCCTTAAGTGAATGTTGTGTGTTGGCTTTGTTGTGAATGACTGAAAAGTATAGAGAAACAAATGGATAATCAGATTACCAATATGTGCATAAAGCTTTATAAAATGCTAGGTTTTGGTTTTAGTTTTAAAAAGCAAACCTCTCATGTGCATGGTATATTTTAAAAAAACAGAAAACTCTGATTTTAAAAGCACACATCTGTTGCAGTTATTAACCAGTCATTCTCTCTAGCCTTTTGTTCTTCCTATATCTTTTCCTACAATAGAATAGTCAAAATTTCAAGGAAAAATTAAACTGTAAAGTCAGTTTGGAAACTTCCACTCTTTCTTCTTGTGCATGCATGTGACAAGACACAACACTTTGATTCTGATCTGTTCTAACAAACTCCTATGTAGCTGTTTGTTAATGAAGAGTGAAAACGTAGACTTAGGTGGTGTGGCTGTACTAGAGTTTCTGTGTGAGCACTTCAGGCACTTAGGCTGTGATGTACTCCCTTTTCTACTACAGATCACTGCAAGAGGATACTTGTCTCTGGTTTCCAACTAAAACATGTTTACAACCAAAAGACTTCAAAAGACTCTTGTCCTTAGGTTGTGTTTCTTTACTAGTGGCCTCTTTCTGTGTCTGGAGTTTTGCCTCAGTTTATTATTTTTAAGTTAGACCTGTCAGTGTCAGAAGTGATGATCCACTCAGAGGCTGTGAAGTGAATGTATTACACACAAAATAAACAGTTCTCATCATCTGTTCCTAAGTTCTTTTCTGTAGTTCTGTGTAGTGTCGCAGTTTCTGTCCTTTCTTGTTAACGTGTCTGAGATCATCTCTCAATCACAGCTGTGTTTCCCTGTTCTTGTCTAAAACTTGTGGTCTCTTCAGCAGTGGGTTGCTTGAATTTATTGCTTTGCTGCTGCAACAGCCAACTCCAGGCCTCCTTTGCATCTGTTCCTGGGCTTTTCTCTTGTTCTGCCAAAGAGAAACACCCTAGTTCTTGCCTATCTCTGTGCTAGGGAATGACTATGTCATTCCCTCCAAAGTTTCAGCTTCTCACTTACCCACTGGTCTAGCCAAGTTTCGTGACTCACTTGCCTTCTTTCCATCACCCACTCTCTTTTCTTTGCCTTCTCTCATGCATATTCCTGCTTTGATACTTGGTCTATCCTGCTTAATCCTATTACTCTGTGCTCTTCCTTTAAACTTAACCCCATCTTTCATCCGCTTCTTGTATTGAGCTTGAAGATAAGCAGAGACACAACAGCATAATGCCTCCTTCACCTGCCTATGGGATCATGCTAGTCATTATTGTGTTGTTTGGGTAGACCCTGAGCTCCTTAGGGCACAGCCTCTCTTTCTTTCTGTCTTTGTGAAGTGTGGGATTTTTTCAGCCTTACATAAATAATAATATCACATCATCAAACAGCTGTCTTTGTCACTTCTAATCTTTTATTACTATCCAGTGTCCTGTATTTCAAGTGAAGCATCGCAGGTGTTGCTAGTAAACCCTGCATTTAAAAAAAAAAAGCTACTTTTCCATCTTACATTCAGACATACAGGTTTTGGGGTTTTTTTGAAGAAGGAATATTTATGATCAACAGCGTGTAAGTACTTGGATGAATAGATAGGTGAATTCTGCTCTAGAGATAATTTTACAGCAGTGAAGTCAGACTCCCTTCCCCTTCCTTCCCAGTGACAAATGCTGATGACTAATACCTAATGCATTTCCTCACCCGAGAAAGGTGAAATTCTTCCAAATAAGTTTGTCTCCACATCATAGTGAATGTCATCACTCAGTTTGTCTTTCCTCACCTGCTGTACTCCCTTAACAGTCCCACAGTCCTACCTAGATGTTGGCCAAGTTACTAACCTGCATTGTAAGACAATGAGACTTAAGAGTTGGGTGGTATTACCATGGAATACATTATATACTCTTAGCAGTCCTGCTGGCTCTCTTCATGTGCTCAGCAAGAAGTGTAACAAAACAACACTGTCCACACAGAGTTCTCCAAGAGAGAGGGAAAATTACCCATGTTCTCCATTGCTGTTGCATAGGCAGGGAAGAGCTGCTAAGTGAAAGCACTTTTTCTTTCCATGGAAGTCTTCAGACAGGTCATCAAGGTTTCCATGGTATCAAGGTCGTTTTATAAAACTTCGTGATACCAGCATAGAAGGAGTGTTCACTGCCAGAGGGCTGAGCAGGGTCAGTGACAGCTGCTGTACTGTCACATTGAAATCAGGTCATTGGCAGGGTCAAGGTCAGAGACACCTACAAACTTGGGACAGTTGGGGGGGAGTTGGGAGGCTTGTGAGGGAGTGAATGGGTGAGACTGTAACAGGAGACTGGGGTGGTTTTGAGTCTTTCTTTTGAAATGATGCATGGACCCTGCTAGAACTTCTTATAAATCTCTGATTTCTAAAATAGGTACTAGTTCCTTTCTGCTCTTTTTTTGCAATTGTATGCAACATGCATTTTCTGCATTCTTCTCACAGTACAGACCAAGAAGTTCACTTAATGTTTTGAGCTTAAGATTTTGCTTTCCGTGGAAGCATCCATGAATATTCATAACAATTCTATATGCTCTTAACATAGAGTTGTCCTAAAGGTGGGATGATTTCTGTGCTACATTGCCTGTGATGTGCTGAGGTAGGTTTTGAACCACCCTTCATGCCCAGGAGAGTCTTCTATTACACAAGTTTTTTTGGAAAGCTTTAGAAAAGTTTGTGGTTGCACTACATTTTTGGATTGCAGTTTAGAAAGGAATTGGCAAATTGTGTGTTGTAACAACTGAGACTAAATATGAATTGTCAATTGCAGAAGAGTTTTATCCCGTAAAATGTTTGTAATTGGACAGTTCTGGTTAGAAGCACAAGCGTGATTCCCAACTGTTTCTGAAAGAAACTTGTCCCCATTGAAGAAGGCTTTGGTTTATTGCCCTGGTTACAGTGAATGGGGAGTGTGGCTTTAACTGGAGTGTCTGTTGTGAGAGACTTCACTGTCTTGAATCCCCTCAGGTATTAGTGTTGTAAAGAGTGTAAAAAAAGAACAGATGACAGAATGTTGCATGTGAAAATGAATGGAGCTGGAGTAACAGCTATTTACTTTGTTTAAAAAAAAATAAAAAGTGTTTACAGTTGTGTGAGAATTCCTTGAGCTGTGAACATGCCAAAATTTGAAAATAATACAGTAGTGTTTGTGCTGAAAATTTCCTAATTCAAATTTACAAAAACAGCTTGGAAAACAAACAAATAACAGGCATGCAAGTATTGAAATAAAAGATTTTGAGGAGTATTTTAACTTGGTGTCCCCAAAGAAAAGAAGACAGCCCCTGTCAGATTGACATACTGTTTAATATTCTAAGCACATCTGTCACTAAGCACTGCAGAATTGCTGTGTTCAGGTTAAATGATCAACAAAAAACCTTTCTTCCTGTGGCTTCTCAAGTTTATTCAAAGAGAAACTGAAAAGCAGAGGGAAATCCCTTCAAGCACAATCGGAAAGAGATGGGATTTCCCTGGGTTAATTTGATGCTTTTTTGAGCAAATTCAGATGTTACAAAAGAAAACTTGTTGACTTTTTTTTCTCTTTTTCCAAATGAGACATTATTATTACGATGTGTCAAGTGATGCTTTTGAAACATCTTTATCCAACAGTTGTAATACTCCAGCGTGAGTATTTGGTTCTTAGTCTTCTAACTTGAAAAATGTGTTAGTTCTTACTCTTCAAAATACCTGTAACTCATTAGATGTACTCATTTTTTTTTTCCCTCTGTGTTTTACTGGTAGTGTGTCAAAGAGAAATACCTCCTGCTGCATGTGGCATGGAGTCATGCTCATATAGCAATTTTGGGCACAGCTCTGAAATGTGACAGTAAGGAAAGTGGAACAGAAAGACAAAGGTCAATGTGAATACCAAGGGGGACCCTGCTTTTCTTAACCCATTGCCATATGATGCATTGTGTTTATTTATTGTTTAGGTAGCTGAATAAAATTTATTTTAAAGCCTTTGATGAGAGGATTCTTTTAGGTATTTTAATGCTGGAAGGGTGTTATTCAAAGGGAAAGACAATACTAGTTCAGAAAAGAAATTCTGTGCATTCAGATTAAACAAATTATCTTTTATTGCTTCCATTTTTGAGGATTAATTTTATAGCTTTTTATTAAAGCCAGCTGGTTCAATGTGGGTAAGAGTAAGTCCTTGGCAGGATGTGTTCAGAGGCAGTGGTGTTTTGCCATAAACAGGCCCAGCAGGCAAGCCTTGTATTACACAGATTATTGCAGATTACGTGACATCTTCTGGCATTTGAGCTATCTGGTTACAAAAGGTGCAGACCTCCTGCTTTGTTTCAAACAAGGCAAGGTGAAACAGTCCAGATGTACCATTTCGGATCTTAGTGATGATTTTGAGTGGGATGGGAGCTGCCTCTGTTTTATGCTCTTCCAGTTGCTGTACAAAGCGGTACAGTCTGATACGAGCGTTCCCATCAGGAGGGAGGAGACTACCTCACACCAGCTGCTTCACATCTGTTCTCATTGCATGCTTGTCTTGTTCTAGGGCGTGTTGGGCAAGCAGTAGCACTACGTGCCAAAGCCTTTGGCTTCAGTGTGATTTTCTATGACCCATACCTCTCGGATGGCATGGAGCGTGCTCTGGGACTGCAGCGGGTGAGCACTTTGCAGGACCTGCTGTTCCACAGTGACTGTGTTACCCTGCACTGCAACTTGAATGAACACAATCATCATCTTATTAATGACTTCACCATAAAGCAGGTAATAATCTCTGTGGACGCCTTCCACACCGGTGCTGATTGCCAAATCTGTGTAGTGTTTCTGTAAATGGGCAGATTCTCATTTGAAAGAAATTTCTTTCCCTTTTGCTGCTTTTGAGATCATACAGGTTTATAGTTGATTGGGAAATAGCTGATGGCTTTAAGTGTTGTTGCTTTTACTGTCTTTCTGTCTCAGTAATAGTGCATTTGTGGAAATAATTTGCTCTTCTTAATGTCACTCAGATTTAACAAAGTGGCATTGACATAAAAGTACTTCTTCTACGTCTCGTAGTAGCCACTTTCTTTAGGTGTGTATTTTCAGGTAGCAGTTGTGCCTTTCACTCTTGTTCCTCAGTTTGAGTGTTTTCAATGCAATTTAAGGATTGTGACTAAATGGCTCCCCCCTGTGCTCAGTCCTGATGCTCGCAGAGCACTTAATGGATGGAGCTCAGTTACAGCATTGTGTTACTGGGAAAAATAATGTTTCTTGGAATTAGTACTGTCCTCTCCCGAAGTTTTAGCTGATACTAAACTATGTTCAAAATCTAGGTTTAGTAACTGCTCTGTTAGTGACTAATTTGATAGTAAACTTTTTCATTAAATGTTTGGCTTCTGACTCTGACCTCAGTGTAGGTGACAGAAATAAAACACTGAGGTGTAAGAACGGAAACTGTACTGGAAAGAAACCCTAAGAGAGAATAGTTGATTTCGCTGTTCTTTATATATTTAGTGTTTGTATGTGTTGGTAACAATGACAGTAGCACTTGTTTGCAGTAAAATCATTGCTTGTCTTCTGAGATAATAGTTTGCACCCACTACTCTTGAACTTTAGGACTGATACTTACTGAGCGTATCCCACAGTCATGGAGGATCATGGCAGAAAACTGTCAATACACCACACTTCTTGATTTGAGAGTTTAGGGATTTTGCAAATCCATCCCGACATAACATCAGGATTTGGGATTTAAAACTCAAAAAAAATTAAGAAGCTTAAAATGAAACCTCTGAGAGAACAGAGCTCTGTCGCCCCGCCCAGAATATTCCCTTGGTTGTGTGCCTAGGTACATGAAGTGGTTGTTACGTGGTTACATGTCTTGCAAGCAGACATCTAGACCCAAAGAGAATCACACTGAGTTCAGTGGGACCACTGAACAGTGGTCACTCATTATACAGCAGATGTGAAACTGGGGCCGGCTTATCACAGGAAGTTTTTGAATGGAGATGGATAAATGTGTCAAGCTTTGGAGAAGGCTTAGTGCATTAATGAGAGAAACAAACAAAGCAGAACATGTTAAAACTGAGTAATACCATCTGAAATTAAATGCTGTAATAAACTCTGTACTGGAAAATATATTTTAAGCATCTATCTTGCCATTTGTTACCCTTCGTGATCAAAGCAAGGATTAAAATGTTAGAAGATAGTTTTTGCGTTGGTTAAGAGTTTGGGTGAAGCAGTCTGAATAGTAAAAGCTGGTGTGAAAACCATAGAATTGTAACATGTCTGACTGCTTAGTTTGTGTCTTCTGATCATGATTTAAGTGGACAGATGTTAGAACTGGCCTAAAATTTCTCGAGAGCATTGCATGCCACCTCTGCCTAATATTACATGCTCATGTAATAACCAATTTTTAAACAACATACAGAGAAGTGTGGCGCATCTCATTTCACTGAAGTCTTACCCAGAATTTTGTTTAGAATCTGAAATGACATAACCCTAAAATGTCATTGAATATTTGGTGTCAGTCTTGTCTTTCAGTAGCTTTTCCCTTGGATTAGTCAGCATTCTGCCTAGCCATCCTGATTGTCCTTGTAGTGCCAGAGTACCTCACAGTAGTGTTTCATTGAACCTCTGGCAATCAGGTGCTCTTAAGAGAAGTTGAGGTCATCCTTAGTTTCACAGATTTGAGAAAAAGGCACTGCCATTTAAACACAATGCATTTTAAAGCAGCTGTGCAGGTTTAGTGTAGGTGAATTTACCAGCTGTCAGCAGTTCTAGCTGTGAAGCTCTTTCAAGCTTCCACCCATTGTTAAGAATCATCTCCAGCTGCATCCACCCTGACAGTTTATCATGAGTCACTTAATTCATTCCCTCTAGAATGCATTTATGCAGCCATATTCTGTTTGATTTGAGCTTGTCTTGTACTAGTTTTAGAGTTTTGTAGATAGTCCCAAAATGAAAACTGAAGCAAGGTTGTTGGACAGGTCGGACAGAAGATTTTAGCATGGTTGGTTCACTTTAATGGAAATTTTCAATTCCTTCAGAGTGCATACAAATACACCATGCTATACTTTAAACTCAAGTTTGTTCAGAGATAGGAAGGGTGTATGAGCTCCTACAAGCCCATATGGCACAGAAGGTGTGATTGTCTCTTTGGTAAGCCCACCTGTGCCGGTTTGGATACAGGTCTCACAGCTGACCCAAGCAGTGGAGATGCAGTGATAGTTCCTACAGGAAATGTCATGTTATTAGTAGACCAACTGAAGATCCCATTTCTTCATTGTTCTGATTCCCAAGTTAATTGCATAAAACTGAGAGAAGGGGATGCTTTAGTTCTGCTCCTGTAAGTGGAATTTGGTTTTGCTGTACGGACCAATGCATAGTTCTCTGTAGGCTGAGGATTTGCAAATGGAGAGAGGCAGGACCACACTAAACCTGGAGAGTTGGCAATAAAATATAGTGGATTTTTTCTTATAAAATACTGCAAGCATATGTATGTTAATACTCCCTATGATCTCATTAAAAGAAATGCTCATAGCTGACTTTCATCCAAAACTCCTTGTTGTTCATGAATTTGGCATTTTGAATCAGTCTTTCAGCGTAAGGATCCATTTACATAAGGTTTAGTTTGATGTGTAGGTTTCAAGTAGTTGAGTTGGTGTCAGAATCTTGGGGTTTTCTTATTGTTATGGTGAGAGATGGAATCAGTACAAAATGATATTTTTATAATTCATCTTCACCATGGTTCCTGCTCTTCATATGCTTTACCTTCATGCACAGAAGTGTTTGAGACACCTGGTAAAAGATGAACTATTAGGGTGGCAGGAAGGAGGATGTAGTAATTTATGTTTTTTTCTGTATCATCTCTCTTATTTAAACTGCCACTTTGTTTTCAAGTTGTGGATATATTGTGGTGTAAATTCTCATAGTTCTCCCCACACAGTGTCATCTACAATGCTAATCTGCACAATGCACAGCACAGCTTCTCTCCTGGGCACACAGCGTTCTCAACCAAATTCATTTTCATGCCTTTTAATTGAATAATAGAAGAATTCTTTAGGCTTTTATTTGAAAAGTCTCACAGGGGAGGAGGAAGCTGAAGTAACAAAAATAAATAATACATACATCTACTGTGTTTTGGCAACTAAAGGGAAAAGTGTTTGAAAATCCAAAAGTATTGATTTTTCTGAAAAAATCATGTAGGCTTTTATTTGTGTGAAAGTTGAAAGCCACAAAATATGAATTTGTTTAAGAATGTGCTGTAGTTTCTGTCTCATGCAATTTCACAGTGAAATGAAAAGGCATAAAATGATCTGTCACTTTCATATGCACAGTTGTATCTTTTGATCATGTTACTGCACAATATCTGAAACAACGCTTCTATTAAAAGACACTACTTACAAGAAACAAAAGGTTATTAAGTGCTGTGAAATAGCATTTTATGTTAGAAGCATCACATTTTGTGGTACTTTCCAGTGGAAAGGGAAGACAACTGTTACGGTTTAAACCAGCTGAATAGCCTTTGTTGTGATGGATGCTTCTTTTGAGTAAAAAATAATGCCACAACGATTTTATTTCATTTATTTTTATTTCATCATTCTTGTTTTTTAACTTTCCCTAGATGAGACAAGGGGCTTTCCTGGTCAACACAGCTCGAGGTGGGTTAGTAGACGAAAAAGCACTTGCACAGGCCCTGAAGGAAGGAAGGATACGAGGGGCAGCCTTAGATGTACATGAGTCAGAACCATTCAGGTGCTTTTCCTTTTCTTTTCTTTTTATTTTGTTCACTTTCTTATTTTTAAGTCTTAGTGCATGATACAATCAACAGCAACAAGTAAACTGAGTTCTCCGTTCCTTCGGTAGCAAAAGACTCCTTAGCATAGCAACATGAATCTGTGCAGCACTGGACTAATGCAAATGTAGATGGAGCTTGTGGATGTGGTCAGAAGTGAAAAAAATTGTATCCAAGATTCAATTCCTTTAAAAATTAAAAAATCCAGCGGGTTTATTCAGTAGAAATAGCAGGGGCTTTGGTTCAAATCCTGGGCATGGCTTTGGCCGTGGCTTTGAGGGGAGCGCACCTTTGTCATTGATGCAACTCTGGAGGCAGCTAATGCTGATGTCTGAACAGAGTCTTTCAAAGGCAAAGAGTTGAGATGTGGTGTGAGAAATAACTGCTTTATGACACCTTTCTGAAGGAAAAGACATATTTCTGTCCAGATTGCCTCTGCCGGAAAACACGTTGCAAAAAAAAGTTATGGAAGGCTGTCAGAGTGCAGGTTTGGATTTGCTTTACCCTTTATCAGGGGAGTAACTCTGCTGTCAGTAGCAGGGCTGGTAGCACAAGCCTGAGTTTTTGAGTGACTGAGAAGTCCAGTGTTTTAAGTCAGAAATGTACCACGCCCCTAAGTGGCATTGGCACTGCAATACCAGCACTCCTAATTAGAAATGAATCTATTTCTTCATATGTCCTTGAGAATAGGCTGCTGTAGCTTAGTCCTTGAATGTGACAAGCCTTTTTCAGTCTGGACAGGGAGAAATGTTAATTTTAACTGGAACAATCCACATAAGTTTTTGAAGGGCAGGTTGTAAAGACTGGAGAGAGGACAGTATCTCTCATACCAGTTTGGGGCTGGGGAATAGTAGCTTTGAAAAATTAGAATAGTGCCCTTTTAGTCAGAATTTTTATATCTACTGAGGCACAATGCCACATCACAAATATTTAATTTTATTTATGCATACTCTGCATTCATTTGCTCCTAAATGTAGGCATTACAATGCAGTAGTGCTGTGCAAAGCCAGAGTCTTAACAGCTCAAGGGACTTCCAGCTACATACATTCTTCCCAGTTCCGATCTCGGATCTGCACGAGCAGCCCGGTGCACCTCTAGGAAGCCCCATTTACTGCATGGAGATGCCATCTGCAGAGATTCAGTTGCAGGATTACAGCCACAATTTCCTTTGGCTTCGGTGCTGCACGTCTATCTGATCGCAGCGTGCAACTCTTTACTCGAGAGTTTTGCCAGATATTTTGATGTTTATTGAACTACAGATGAAATCTATCTCTTTTTCTGAATTACGACCAACTCTGAAAGCACGCTTTTGTCTTAAAATATTTGTTCCCCTGTAGTTGCAGTTGACTGCAAGATTATTAAAACTGGAAATAAATAGGAGGAGCAAGTTTCCATTATTTTCAGTTTCTTTACACTGAATCTGTGATAACACTTTTACACAGATTCATTGCCTTCCCTGAAAATCAATCTGTAAAGTAAATTTCCTTCTTTCTGTGGTGTTTCTATAAAGGAACGGGAAAGAAAAAAATAGCTAGAAATACCAGAAAAACAACAACTGAATTATCAAAAAACCTGTGTGCTGATGGTCACACTTCTGATTTGGAAATAATTGTAAGATTTTTTATTTAAATTGCTAAATGTCACATTGACAGAACAGAGCTTTGTTGGCTAATACAGTAAAAGTGAAATTGTGATGAACTGGACAAATGGAATGGCATCCTGATTTAATTTGGGTTTTTCTTTATGCATTTCTGCCCCAGAACTGGAGTGGCAGTGGCTGTAGTTACAATAAGTGCATTGGACAGAAGCTAATGTTGCTGCTATGCTTAGGTTCTGCCCTTTCAGTCTATAAAAGGTGATTGTTGCTTATTTTGATTATTTATACCATGAGTAGTGTATTAAATTAACTGACAGAATTATAAACAAACCCAACAAGGAATAGAAATGCAATTCTTTTGTGTTGTAAAAATTAATCCATCTGAATTCTCCCCCCTCCTTCTCCTCCCCCCAATATTTTTTGTCATTTGATCTTGTTTTAAATCTTCATTTAGCTTTAGTCAGGGCCCCTTGAAGGATGCACCAAACCTGATCTGTACCCCACATGCAGCCTGGTATAGTGAACAAGCCTCGATTGAGATGCGGGAGGAAGCAGCACGAGAGATCCGAAGGGCGATCACAGGTACTGACTCACCTTATTGGCTCCTTCCCTGCCTAGTTCTTCTTAACAAACCTTTTTCTTCAGTCTTGAAAGATGCTGAAAAGAGCCAGCCTTAGGTTTTGTTCACCATTTCTAGTATGTGGAACACAGAAATGAGCAAATGCCAACTAAGTCTGTTCTCAGAACTGGAACAGGTGAATTCTGAGGTTCTTTGAATCACAAAGGGAATGGAGGCACTGCAGATTAAATACTTCTTTCATGTAAGAGAAATGTATTTATATGTGAAAAATCTGCCGCTTTATTTCTTTTTGTTGTCGCGTGTAAGTATTGACTGCAAGTCATCCTTGTAACAGTATTGCTGGTATCTTTCTTAGCGTTTCCTATATTCCCCCTTACACTTGTCAGAAGCAGTTCTCATTCTCTACATCAAAGTATTTTGTCAGGAAGTTATTCTATTTTAGATGTTCCTCGCTTTAAAACATTGCTAAAGAAGCCTGGCATTTTAAAGGGCAAAGTGTCTTTGTTATATAACTACCATGTAATTGTAAACTGCTCACAGAGAAAACGGTTACGTCTCGAACATGCACCGCTAATAAATAAAATGAGAAGACTGAGCCATTTGGCATTGGTTTGAATCCCATGTAGCCTAAAATAAAAGGAAGGATTTTCATACTGGAAAATGATTCATTAAGCACTAATGTTTTCTCTTTAGTTGGACTTTGCTGTTTCCCCCTTGGCGATACAGTCTGAATGCTCTGCAGACATGCAGGGCCATCTGTGTCACCTTGAGAGCAGTTCAGTGCCAACACATTGCTCTGCTATACAAAAAGCACTGGCAGTAGCCTTCCCTCCAGCTTGTGCCTAGAGAGGCCGGGCAATTTAGTTTCATTTATAGCTTGTGCAGAAAGAAGATTCTCCTGGATGCTAATTAAAGGCCCCTCTTAAACTCCTGATCTGAATTGTCCTTTACTGGACTATTTCTCTCTGTTTTAGAGGTGACCTAAAGAGCCTGAGCATCTCTTTTCTGGAATTAGTCCCTGTGCCAGTACTCCAGAAGGACTCCAGTAGCACATTTCTTTGTTAGGGTGTTGTATAACTGTTCCCTTCTCCCAAATACCTCTGAGAGGTATTGCACGAACCATTATCAGATACCTTCTTGGGGGAGGATTAATGTGCAAATAATCATTAATAGGCTACGTTCTGAAAACTAAGTAAGAGCTATCCAGAGCTGTTTGATGTTAAATTTGTGCAATAGCCCTAAGATGAGTGCCTGGGAAGGCAGACCTGCAGTTCCTTCAAGTATGTGGTTGTGCTCTCAGCAATCTGTGTCACTGATTAGTATCGGAGTTGTCAGCACTCCAGCGTTTGCATGTGGTTTGTAGTAAGATCAAACTGAGACCAGCGTTAGGGAGGTGAGAATGACATTGAATTGCAGTGAAACGAATGTAGGAAAGATACAGGAAATGTCGGATAAAGATGGATGTGTGGAAGCCATAGGGGAACATAGCAGAGAAAGTGTAGAGAAGGAAAATAATTGGAAAAAGGTGTGCAGTGTAGGAATGTAGGCTCTGACTACCATCTGATGATAAAGATGTTAAGTGGTTGTGCTGTTGCCAAAAAGTCAGTGGAGGTGTGATGTTTAAAATAAAAATAATAGGCAGAGATTAAATACTTTCAAATATGTTTTTTAAACTTGAAAGCATTCCAAGTACGAAATAAAGGGGACTGCTGAAAACAGTAGTGGAAATAAGATGAAGGCAAGCATGGCAAGTGAGAAGATCATTAGGAGTTTAAAATAAAGAAATAAATACTGTTTTTTAAGGGGAGACAGTAGAACATGCCTACAGAAGTTAGCAAAATGAAGAATGAGAGGGCAAAGAGGAAGATGTGATTAAGAGGGATAAACATTAGAAGAAGAAGGATACTGATAAATTTGTGGACAGTTTTGTCAGAAGTTGAGATGGATGTATATTTCAGCTACATTTAGAATATGATTTCTAATGAGGAGAATGGTAGGAACTCAACCATAATGTGGCCTGTACCTCATCGTGTGTGATACAGTAAAAAACCCAACCCTTTCGGCTTGTGCACAGGAGATATGACAAGTTCAGTGATGTCAGTGCAAGTTATGGAGTAACAAGTATTTGATGGTATCCACTACATGAAAAGCAATTTTGGGAAAAGGCTTTTTTACAGCCCCATTGTGGCCAGGCGGGTGGATAGAATGAGCAGGTAAAGAGTAGGGAAGTCCTTAATCAAATTTCCAGTAGGAAGTTGGAGGCAAAAGCCTGAATGCTTTAATGATGGAGCATGGTCATTTTTTGAGTGTTCCTGGAGTACCATCACCAGCAGTAGCAGGGGTGGACCCAAACTTACCTCTTTCTACCCCTGTCTGTGCAAACGCGCAGTAAGATTAAAATTTAGAAAAGATACAGTAAAACAGATGTCAGAAAAAACACTGGCTCCAATTGATCTCCCTCCCATTGAAATAGGTGGAAATATTCCTATTGCCATGAAGAAAATGTGTGTTATATCTGTTCCTGCCATTTGTTGCAGGGGTGGAGATAGTTCTGCAGAAGACAGACAGAGGCTTGTCCAATATGTGCTGAATTAGTCTTAAAACTTCAGTTATATTTCAGAGGTTGAACAAAGGTTTTGCAGAAACGAAGAAGGGAAATTCTCATGTATTTTCCTTTTTCGTAGGAATGAAAGGGATGGCAGAGGATGAATACATGATAGTAAATAAATATGAAGAGCAATTGAGATAAAAAAAGGGGAAGATCAGGAGGACAGGGAGAAGGTATTGGTCATACCCAGGTTTATGACAAAATTCCATTCAGAATCCTGCATTCTTCAAGAAGTATTTTTATTGCTGTTGCAATTAGAGGGAAAAGGAGGAAAGTGATGTTACAGACCAGGAATAGGAGGCTACATTATTGAATTTGAGTGATAGCCATGCCCTACATTCAAGTTATAGCTTTGTGGAGAGCATGAATCTTGTTGATTTGGGTTTTATTGAGACCCTGTTTGCAAGCCACAAAAAGAGACAGAGAAATCAAAATTATGCAGAGCATTTTGGCCATTATGAAGTCCCAGGCAAAAGGGGAACAGTGTGGATCGAAAACAAGCTTGCAGTGTAATTTTATGTATTGATTTAAACATGCAAATATTTATGACTATTTTAACAGACACATTAAGAGCATAAAGCCTACAATTTTTGTGTATTTTTACTTGCTCTCCCTTGCTCCATCCTAGGTCGTATTCCAGACAGTCTGAAAAACTGTGTTAACAAAGATCATTTGACTGCAGCTACACATTGGGCCAGCATGGATCCTGGAGTGGTTCATCCAGAGCTTAATGGTGCTGCATACAGGTAAGAGTGCAGGAGATGTAGGAGAAATAGCTCCTTGATTCAGGTGAAGGTATTTGAGAATGGATAGAAGACCTTCCTATTAATAAGTTAGGTGGGTTTGGATTAGATATCAGCTATATTGCTTTCCTCATTGTTTCATTTAGAAGAATAATCTTATTTTGCTATAAGTCAGTCATGCTGTGTGTAAGTATGATTCCTCTTACAATCTTTAGTTTTAGTATATGAACAGTACACATTTGTTTGTATATTCCAGTAAAACAATTCTGGTCATCTCTGGTGAGTGCAGTGGAAATTTATGTTCCTTTTGCTGAAGGTAATGATGCAGCAGTAGGTTACAGAAAGATTTTCAATAATAAACTATTCTAATGTTGGTTTGTGGCCTCCAGACACAAGAGAGAACAAGTAACTCAGTATTGAAAACAGTAAAACAGCCTGTGGTGATTATGAAAATATGTTTAAAATAGTGTTTTCTAAATTACATGTTTAATTTTTAAGCAGAAGCATTTGAGGGACTTGATCTATGTATTCTCAATCAACTGTGAAAGCAGGTCTTAATAATTAATAGAAAGGAGGAATTTTTTACATCTAATATGCACATTCTTTAGTTACTTTGTTTGCTTGAGAGTCTTTCTCTCCTTTATCCCTAGCAGCTGTTCTTGCAGCAGATTTTTCCTAGTAGCCAGCTTCAGACGATTTTTATTTATGAAAAACATCTGCATATCTTCCAGTATGGTGTTTACACATAAGTAGGATGAAAGTGGCTGAGAAAGCTACAAACAGCTGCTTGCTTCCCTTGGTGCCTTGAGAAAAGGCACAGTGCAGCCCTTCCATTATTTTGTCATACCTCTTAACCCTAATCTTTCCCATCCTTAGTCATACATCTGCCTTATCTTTGTCCTTCTTTAAGAGCACCACCCCATGCTTTTTATAGAGAGGGGATTCCTGGTTTTGTGTTAGTCCATAAGGGAACCCAGCTGTGCACTGCTGAGAAGGGAAGCACAAGTTCTTGTGTCCCAGTGGCTTCAAACAGTCTCATCAGAAAGTGGCGGAGAGGTGATGGGGAAGTGTCACCACCCTCTGCCATAACCCCTTTATCAATAGCCATAAGTGCACTCAAGGAAAAGAGTAACTTGGATTTGGTCACCATGTGTTCATCTCATGTAACATGAAGATTTTTATTTTTGGAAAGAGTACCCATAGCCATAAATATCTGAAGAAGGGTATTTTTATTTGATTTAATGAGAAGAAGTTCAAGCACTCATGTTCTCCTCCACATTGGTGTCATTGAGTTGAGTCTGGAGCAGAGAGGGTATAGCTGAATGTAATTGGGGCTTAAAGACAAGTGTGCTGATTGGGGGTAATAATTCCACCCGTGTCATGGCAGTTAAGAACAGGGTTCCATTCCCAAATAAAATGCAGGGTTTTGTTCTCATTTTGGGGGTCAGAAGTCCAGCCAGAAGCAGGTCTCACAGCCAGAAATTAATTTTAACTCAGGAATGTTTTGGAAGTTAATGATTTACAAGGTAAAGACCATATGTATTCAATTTAAGCAAGATAAACACTGAATGACTGAATTACTTTTTAAGACATTGTTTCAGTCAATTTTTTCAATAAAGAAAATTAATTGTAAAATTCTGACTTCACAGTTGCTTTCAAATGCAAAGTAAAATTCATTTGGGAAATTTTGAGGCAGAAGTTAATAGTTATACAATAAATATTAAAGGCTTCTTCTTGGAGAGGTGATAGAATAGTGTTTAATGTGGGTGAAGGCAGTTACTATGCGCAATACAAAATATGCAGCACTTGAAGCTAAGGTTTTATGAAGAAATTGGTTTCAGTAGCAGTGTTTGCTGATGCTTAATTCCTACCTGGATTAAGTACAGCCTCTGAATTGATTGTTTAAACCAAATTTTTCTTTGCAATCCAAGATTATGTTCAGGTAAGTGAGTTCTGGAATCTTTCACAGGCAGTGTGAAGTTTCAGATGTGCTAATAACTGTATCATAGTCATGTAATTGCATTAGAAGATAAGACCTGGGATAATAATTTATATGTTAAAAAATGCAAATAGCTCTTTTGATGAACTGAAACTAACAAGGCTGTTTTATTCTGGATATATCATTTACTTGTATTTTGGTGTAGGATAGAACTCTGAAATTATCAGATACTATCACAAGCCAAGAACATTGAGCATTAATCAGCAGAACATAATCTAGATGTGAATATCACCGTGCTCTGTGCAAAACAAAACCATTTACTGTGCGAAATGCAGGATGCCCTATCAACACCAAAGGTCATGCAAACAGGACCTATCCCATGAGTAAAGATTCACAATATTCCTGAGAAGGAATTATTTGTAGTGGTCTCAGTGAAGCAGCATAATACACCCGGGGTTTGTGTTACTGCTGTGTATTTGTTACCAAGCTGCCTGTTAAATAACCCCCTGCCATTTCCTGTGTCACAGAGCAGCAGGCAGGTCATAGGCAAAGTGAAATTTAACAGCCAGTAAACAGTGATTATACCATTCATAGACATGTTGACATATCTTCCTGCCTTCTAATGGGGAGATGAGAAGGCTGGATGGGGCTCTGAGCAGCCTGGTCTGGTGGAAGGTGACCCTGCCCTTGGCAGCGGGTTGGAACGAGATGGTCTTTAAGGTCCCTTCCAACCCAAGCCATTCGGTGAGTATCTAGGTACTGAAGAGGTGCTTGGGTGAGAATAGCTGGATTTTGGTAATTCAGAAGTTATTTCATATTGAGATAGTTCACTAGTGATTTTCAGACTCTGTGCATGGTAACAGCATGCACTTAAATTTTTAACCTCTTCTGGGACAGATTAAGTTTCTCAAAGAGAGCTTAACATAGCGGGTTTAAGGTGCTTCTGCAGTTTGAAAAATACAGCAGATTAACAGAAATTAAAGTTGCCTTTCAGTTGTATTTAAGTGGGATACTGTATTTTTCTTCCTAAATTTAAGAGTATGTGGGGAAAGGGAAGGAAGATCATTAAGTAACAGAGGAGGTGTAATTGAGCTCTTGCTTATGATTTTACAAAAGTTTAATTCAGTGGATGTTTTACCTGGAAAATGTCTTTTTGCTGCCAGGGGAGGAAGATGGGGAGAAACTTCATGAAGTGCTGGAGGGAATGTATTTTCTGGTAAAGAATTAAAAAGCATTAAATAGCTACAAAAGGGAAGATTATATAGAACAGAAATGCTCATGGGTAGAGGCTGTTGAGTTTATGTGCATTCCTTGCAGAGACAGGATTTGAACAACACTGATGATTAAATTGAAAGAGGACAAAAATTACAAAAAGAGAATGGCAAAGTAGGACTAGGAGTTGTCAAGTGAAATACAGTTTCTGTAGAGCAGTACATTATCTGCGTTTTGGCTGCTGCCACAAACAATTGTAAGGTCTCTGGATGTTACTGAAAATCTGGAGGAAACCTGTACCAGAGGAGAGGTGCTGGCAGGTAGAATCCTGGCTGTCATAACTTGGTGTCCAAGGGGAATGTTTTTATATACAGAATATGTAGTTTGATCTACCTAATGTGCTCATAAGGTAACTGGTAATGCTCCTGATTCAGCACTGTCCATTTTCACAAGTTTTTCTTCCCAAGGAAAACAGTTGCAGAATTTGCTCTCTCCTTGATTGCTCCCAGCTCCAGTGTGTGGATGCTCAGGGAGGATGCTGTTAGAAGGTAGAGGTTGTGTTGGGAACAGCTGCTGTTTAGGACTTCTAAATGGAAGGTTTTGTCATGCTGTGTTTTGCAAAGCACCTAGAGTAACAGATAAGCTGTTCCAAAATTAAATTAGCATAAGTAAAACAGCACCCTGTCTGACAGTTTTCATAGGAATTGAAGCAAATTTGATTAATAAGATTCAAATGGAGTTACTGCAACAAGCAACTAATTCCATTAGCAGCTGCAAATTAATTCTAAGAAACCTCTCTGGAGAAGGAATTAGCATAGGAAGCCCTGTAAATATGTGTACAATTGGGAACAAAGTTATCTGGCCTACAGGTGGTGTGATCTGTCACATCCTGATTATCTATCCCACATTGCAGTCAGCCTTGTGGTCTGTAGGAATCTTCCCCCCAGCATGACCAGACCAGGGTGTGGTGTTGTCCTTGTCCCTGTGCCGTGTTGGACAGCCATGCTGGGCCCCTCTGGCACAGTGTTTGCAAAAAGCAGCTCCCTGACATTTCTGTGGTGCGAGAAAAAAGAACAAGCAAATATGCTGGCATCCAGCTTGTTTCCTCCTCTGAGTTTTGCGTAAGTTCTGCACTCATTTTCCATCAGTTTGAGGGAATTTAGGGTGAGCAGCACCAACACGTATTACCTCAGAAAAGGTGCTGCAGAAATGGGGTGGAATTTAGCGTTGAACTCTGATGAGGAGAAAATCACCATCAGAATAATGTGGTATTTGGAAAAGCTTGACAAGCCTGTAGTGCCTTGTCTCCCATGCAGTCCTGAGTAAATACTTGGGTAGCAAAAGCCGCAGTGAGTGGTAGGTTTGTGTGTTTAGGCTTTCAAATGGATAAGGCTCTTTAGGATGCTTGGGTAAGCAGGACACATCTGGGGAGAGAACAAGGGATGAGTGTGCAGCTTTATGATGAGGAAGGGAGGCAAAGGGTCAGTGATAAGTGGCCAGCGTGGCATGACTTGCAAATAGGTATTGGGGTATTTGACTAAAAAGAAAACGTATTTTTATTAAGTTCATGTGTAGCTGTTGTTTGTATACAGCTCTGTGAAATACCAGAGTTCATCAATTACATCTGAACTTTGGGATTGAAGCAGTAGATTTGCAGAATTTTCTTTTTAGCCTGATAACATCAGAGCCACCATAAAATCAAGCTGAATCAGAGAGTGATTTTTTTGTTGACTGCGTAAAATAATTAGGCCTCAGTGTGTGTCCAGCTCAAAGTGAGAAATCTTTAAAACCATCCCATAGTTCTTGTGTTTGCATCTCTCTTTCTTGAGGTCTGCCTAAAGCACCTGTCCTTTGTATGACTAGTACTGGTTCTCTTTCAGACAAGTGCAGTGGCAAGTTTTATGCTGAAAAGGTTACTCAGGTGCAGTAGGTTTGAATTTATCATATTAAGAGTGCGGGGGTGTGATTGCTTTTTTGGGGAGCTATTGGAAAGTTAGGACTGGAAGAGCAGTATAAAGAAATACTTTCTCAAACCCACAGCAGTGAAAATGTAAAATTCCTGTATGAAAGTGAAAGAGGGGAAAAAAAATCCCTGAAGGTCAACTTGATGAAAAGTCATAGAGAATAGATACTGCATGGACCAAACCAGAATTACTTCAGGTTATACTCTGGAGAGGAGCAATTGTTTCCTTTGCTGTGCTATCACTTACGCTATTTAAGCTGAAGAAACAATCTAGCGAACCTTTATTTCTCATTTGGGTAAAATACAGCATCTCTTTCTTTTATTTAGCAGCGTCTGCATATGTTGTCTTACCTGGAGCTTAAACTCCCTGTCTTTCTGCCTGGTCTGAAAACCAAAGAACCATCTCTGTAGCTCTGTAAGGAGGCAGGGTGGGCTTTCTGCTCAGTCAGCTGCTGGTTTTAATGTGTGCTCCTGTTCTCTCCTCCCAGCAGGTATCCCCCAGGCGTTGTAAGCGTGGCTTCCACTGGCATACCTGCAGCAGTAGAAGGAATAGTCCCCAACCCTATGTCTTTATCACACGGCCTCCCTGCTGTAGCCCACCCGCCCCACGCTCCTTCCCCCGGCCAAACTGTCAAACCAGAAGCTGATAGAGACCACCCCAGCGACCAATTGTAGCCTACGAGAACAGCATTCCCAGCATCGGAGATCGCCACTTCAGCGCGTGGAAAACAAACAAAACAAAACACAAAGCAAAACCCTGGATTTTGATTAAAGGCAAAACCATGAACTTACAGGAGGAGACGATTATTGTTTTAGAAACTGGTCCAATATACCGTATAAAAGGAAAAGGTGGGAGACAAAAAAAGAAGATTTGGAAACATTTTTTTCCTCCGTATAAATTGTAGTTTGTCCCTGTCCAGTGGACTGATTCACTGTTTCTGTGTCCTATGGGTTCTTTGTTAAGCAAGAGAAGTTAGTAGTTAATTATATCATGAATGTACTTGTCTGTGTACAGTTTTTAGAACATAAAAAGGGTTTGTTTGCTTAGCTGTCAACAAGGAAAAACATAAGGGAGGCATTCAACAAACCAATTTTGAGATTAAAAATCCTTTCTTTTATATTTTAAGACATGCCCAAAAATGAGGCAGTTGGCAAACTTCTCAGGACAATGAATTTTTCCCATTTTTCTTTCTACGCCACACAGTGCATTGTTTTTTCTACCTGCTTGTCTTATTTTTTAGAATAATTTAGTAAACAAAAGAAAAACAGTTTCTCTCCTAATTTTGGCATGAATTCCCTTATTTCAAAATGAAGACAACCTTGCAAAGAGATTTTGAGGAAAAAAAAAAAGGTTTTGTATAAACGAGCGTCGTGCTTTTTGTCACCAGTTAAAGTATATATTATTGGTGGTATCTGGAAAAGGCACTAGACTACTGAAAAGTAGCAGCATTTCATTGCCTACATTGATTCCTTCCTGGTAATGTGGTAGGCTAGCAATATTTTTGGTTAAAATCATGTTTGTGACTGTAACCATTTGTATGAATTATTTTGAAGAAATAAAAATCCCAGACAAATATCATATGTGTAAAAATTTTTATTTCTAGTAACTGTTTATTCAACTTTTATTAGGTTTCTTAGCTGTAATTTCTAAACAGATGCTGTCAAGTATTTCATTTCTAGCTTTACTTTGCTCTCTGTTGTTTGTAATACTGTCTTGGAAGCTTGAAAAATAAAGAAAAAAAATTTCTTTCCATACCATTTTTCCCTTTACATTTCGTAAACGTTGATCTTTTTTCCTGTGTTTCTAATGGAGTTTGAAATTAAGATGGATTTTGATTTGTACACCGGCGTCATCAGCTACAATATGGTAACAGCATTTATGCCACCACTGTGGGCAGAGCAGAGGAGGTACAACAGCAACACAACAACAATAATAATAACAATAAATGTCTTTTGCCGAAGTCCAACACAAGAAGTGTCCATTGTTTTATTTGCTGTTGTGATGATGGAAGTGTGCAGCAGGATGTAATTGTATTTGCTGTATTGCAGGAGTTGGTTTGTGTTCAAGGCAGGTTAGATTCCAGCTGGATGCTGTTTCCTCCTTTCCTGTGCTCCTGGATAAGATTCCTTCGTCCCTGCACAGTTTAAAAAACGGAAGACAAGAGTTTAGCTGCTGCAAGAAGGAAATCCACGGTGGGCAGAAGCGAACCTGCTGTACATAAACCTCCTCTTGTCTGTTTGTTCACTGTTAATCGGAACTAGTAACAGTGCACCTAAGGTCAGTGAGCTGGTTTTATGGGCTCTGTGGAAGGTTGCTGTGGAAAGGATAGGAGGCTGTGAATCAAGGGAAGACTGAAATGTGCGGGTCGGTACCCAGGGAGCACTATAGAGAGATAATTTTGTCTCTGTGGAAGAGAGGAAGGTTTTTGCCTTGAACATTTGTAGATAAAACTGTCATCCATTACAACTCACTTGATGCTAAAGCCATTTCTATTCCCTCTGTGAAACAAAACAGCCCCGAAGCTGCAAGTCTTCCCAGCAAAGACCCTTCTGAGAGTTTTGTTGCCAAAAACTTGCAAAAACCCAAATGCAATCTCCCGCTGTTGAAATGGGACTTCATATTTCATGGGCAATTCAGATTTTCAGATGCTGCTCTGTCAGGCTGAAGTTGCTTGTGTAACATAATGTAAAAGAAACGTTTAATATCTGGCTGCAAAGAATTGCTGGCAGTCACATTTGCAACCAAATCTCCCAAGGAAGACAGAGGGTTTGTTTTTTCCTTGTTTTTTCCTTCCTTTTTCAGTTTGGACGTGGCTTATGTAAGTAAGCTTTGTTTCTAGTGGATGGATACATTGAGGAACCAGAAATGAAGACACTGGTATTTGTTGTGTGCCTTTCTTGGGTTCAGTTTGGAAACTTTAGAGCCATTGGCGCAAACATTTTCAGGATCTGAGCCCAAAATCCCGTGTTCATGGGTGTGACAGGGCGTTGCCACTGAACTGGTAATGGGTTCAGTATCTGTATGCTACTGTTTGTATCTGTTGGTCTGAGTGGTGGAGAGTGATCCAGTTCTCTACTTTAGAAAGGAAAAGCCATCTAGGCAGTGACAAAACTGATGGGTACTGACTTCTGGGTTATGGTCTGAAAAGCTAAATTAAAAACCTAATAAAAACCCCTGAACTTGGAGTAAATGACAACTGGAAAAGCATCCCGTAATGAACAAAAGCTGTTGTGGTGGAGTAGCCTTCTATCTTTTACGGCTGCTTTTTGCTGGGTCGTGGAAATGTGATTAGATTTCCTCCATCTGGTAAAGGATGTTCTAAATAAAGTTTAGACAGGAGAAGATGCAGTCGGTGGGAAAACTAAGTGGTGAAGGCATGACTTGAGGCAGCATTGAAAGGTGAAAGAGGAGGTTAATCAAAGTGCCTGCCTTGAACATGATTTTCCCTTGGTGTCATTATTTGAATTAAGGGTCTTGGCCCAGAAGGAGACCAAGCATGCCCAAACTGCTGCTGGCTCAAAGTGTGCGAATGCAAAGTCAAGTAGTTGCAAGTCAAAACAAAAATGTGACAGGAAAAGGAGCTGTGAGTGTGTTTCCATGGTAGGGCTGCTGGGCTGCTGCTGTGGGAGGGAGCAGCACGGTGGCAGATGCACCTGGCTTGGTCTCACGTAGGTCTGGGAGTGGATCAGAGATGCTACGTGGGACTGGGAGCATTTGCTGTGTCATTTCGGTCAGGCATTTTCGAGAGGGTGAGCTCGAGCTGAAGTCATAGCAGAGATGGGCTCTCAAAAGGACTGATGGGGGTTTATGTGAGAGGAAATCAGAGTAACTTGGCTTTTCCAGCTTGAAGGCAGAGTTGGGAAAATGACTGAATAACAAATGCTGTGGAGGAAGGAGAAAAAGAAATGCTGGTATATGAACAGACAGGCTTAAATAGGGGTTAGGAAAAGTTCTCTGTCAGCAGGGAGTCCTGGGACAGGCTTGCAGTTGGAGTTACTGGGACTCAGTGGTGAGGTCTCTGCAGCTTGGGTTGGGATTTCAGTTTTTTGTTTGGGTCTTGATTTTGTGTTTGGATCTTTTTTTTTTTCTTTTTCTTTACTGTAACTTTGTTTTTAAAATCACAGATGTGAGAATAGTGTTTAATACAAGATTGCTACCAAATGGACAACCAGAGGCTTTTTCCATTCAGGGTAAAACACTTCAGCTTCCTTTTTAACAAGCCTCAAAGCTTTCTGCTTTAGTATGGTGGTTTTGAGAAAATGGCTTATTTTCTTGTCCAATTTCCACCTCAGATGATTAAGGCTTGCTTTGCAAATGACCATGACTGCTGCAGTCTGGCTGTTCCCAGCTTGCTCCATGCCTCAGACCAAAGGGTTTTCTCTTCTTCTTTAATTTTAGTGGGTGCTTCAGTAGTGTTGGTTGTTCTGCTTGAAGGAGACGGCAGCACTGCCAGTATTTACTTTGTTGAGTTCACTCCAGCTTTCTACCTTTCATAAATTGGGAGAGGAAAAGGAAGGGCAGGAAGGGGGGATGGAAAAGTGTCATTGGTTTTAAGGGCAGAAAGTAATATTAGATCATTTTGTCTGACCACTTAGTGAAGCTGTTAAATGTGATACGCATCTTCATTAAACCTGATACCATGTTTTGACTAGAGTAAATATTTCAGAAAGATTTTTAGTATCTATATTAAAATGTCAAGTGATGGGGATTTTTGCTATTTCCTTTAATAGTTTGTTTAAATGGGGTATATCAGTCACTGTAGTTTTTAAACTGCTGTATTTAATTTGGCTTTCCCTGCCTCTAAATTCCAGTTACTGTTTCATGTTGAACATGAGGTCATGTAGGCTGACTTGAATTTAGTGAACATGTCACATTTTAGCCAGTTTGCCCCTGTATTGAGGTCAGTGACACATCTTCCAGGAAGACTGAACTGTGTTATTCATCTGTTTTCTTTTCCAGTTTCTTTCATTGCACTGCACATCCTTTCCTTTGTGGCTCTGTATTTTTGCCCTTTGGAATGACATAGTCCGGTATGGTTATCTTCTGCAGGTGAAATTGCAGGGTTTCTGATCTCAGATGTACAGCTCTTGTCTTCCTGCCTCCATTGACTTTCCAGTTTCCTTGGTAAACTATTTTCCTGCAAAGTGCTCGAAGAAATTGATTAATCCTCTTGGTCCTCAAATTGCATTTGCCTGGGTAGCACCTCATTAGCAGCAAAAGCTCCACATTGAGTAGATGCTCAATGCAGTGGTCCTGCTCTCGTAGTCTGAGGGCTCTCTTTCATCCCACCATCTGCATCCTCTGTGTGTCTGCTTCTTGCAGAACGGGCCTTATCTGGGTCTCATGCCTCATATCAGTCTCTTTGTCCCTCAGTGTCTGCCTTCCTTGTTTCTTTCTACCATTCAGGACACCGTTTTTAGGAGAAATGCCCTTTGGTCAGTTCTGCTTCCCATCTGTGAGTGTCAGCTCAATACAGACCAGCTTTTCAGCTCTCCTTGGCTGACCTTGCACACAGCCTTGCTAAGCCCATGTCCTGTATTTGTTTTTTTTATATCCAATTCAGGGCTTGGGATCACCCAGTTGTTGGAGGATTTTTTTAAAGCAGTTTCTCATCTGGAGTTTTCATTCTACATTTTCTGTACCACAGAACCAACTGGGGCACTTCACATCTGGTCTCAGCACTTTTCTTTGCCTTTACACTTCTCAGAGCTGTAACAGAGTGTTTTCTCAAAGGAGCACTGTTTGTTTTGGGGGGGGGGGGGCGTGTAGCGGTGTCAAGGCTGCCATAAACAGACTAAAATATGTCCTTGGGATGATTAGAGGCATTTGGGACATGCCCAAGATGATGTAAGTCATTCTCTGAGCATGCCAATCCCTTGAAAACATTTGTTGCTTGCACAGTGTTTAACTACATATCTCTCCCCCCCCTTCTTTCATGTTCTGCCTAGAAAGGATAAGTGCTTGCTGGTTGGAAGTGTTAATGATTTACTCAAAAAATAAGGAAGTTTTTAAAAAAAAAATTAATTACTTGAATAGGTTCTGAGTTGTGAAGATTTAAAGTAATCAAAAGGAGCAAGGTTATAGCTTAAATTGCCACAAGAACCTTTTGTTACATGTCAAATTTGACGTATTAGAAGCAGACAATTATGTGCCACTGTGACAGTGCCATTTATTTGTCTGTGCTGTGAAGGCAGAGTCCTTGTAGAGTTTGGGAAAAGCTTACGGAGCCGGCTTCCTGGATAAACCCTAAGACTCAGGGCAGCAAATCAACATCTAAAAATAAATCTGAGGAGCTGACATCTCAGACTTGTGTTTCCAAACCCCTCCGGCCATTATCAAAACGTCCCACCCGATGCAATGAGTTGAGTTCTCAAGCCAGTTGCCTCCAACACAGCTGTTGCCTCCAAAGTAAATTCCCCTCCCTGGGAACTCAGCAAGCAACAGCTTGGTCCTCAGCACACCTAAAAGCACCAGAATAAATCCCATTTAAGTCCCTGTTGCTGTTCAGTAGGATTTTGGTTAAGCCCTCTTGTAAAGTTAAGTCCATGCTGTATTTTACTGTTCTTAAACCACAACAGAAAGGAAATCTGCTGTTGGTATTTTCCAGTAACACACTGGCTGTTATCAGCACCTCTAGTTTCCATGTGAAAATTGAGTCAGGGGATTTCCAGCTTCTTTTTGATACGGGTTTTTGGTCATTTTGCTGTTTGCTTGCTCATGGTTTTTGTTTGAGGCCTAATGTAAGTGAAATGAGTTTATCATATTATGAATTTGTGGTGATAGATTTTTGTCTCTTAAGTTGCAGCCCTTTGTAATTACTCCAAAGCCATTAGTTTCCACTCCAAGCATGAAGTGCCTGTCCTTTGAAATGGATGGCTGAAACAAGGTTTTCAAGAAGTAATTTTCTGAAGAGCTGTTAGTTTTGGTTTTTTTCTTTTCCAGCCATTTTAAGCTAAGGATACAGCCCTCTTATTGCAAGAAGCACAGGTAAGAGGGGAAAAACCTTCATTCTGGCTCAAAGCTCATTTTAGAGGTTTTCAGCCTCCCTAAATTCAAAGGATAAGGCATGGTTTTGCATCTTTTGTAACCAGTAGCTGAGATCTGATCCTGTTTTACAGGAAAGTATAAGTCTTAAAATCTGTTGAAAGAGCACTATTAAATTGTGACCCCCTTGGATTGTGGCACACATCCCACTTGGATTTTTGTGTGTCCTGGAGCAGAATATGTCATTCCAGTGAATGTCTGTTCCAACGACACTGGGTCCGGGATGAACCTCACCATTTGGAGAATGATCTTCATGTGTTATATTCAACTTTGCTGGAAGTGGGATAAGGTTTCTGATATGGCAGTGATCCCCAAAGCACTTTAGTTTTCATCTGCAATTAATTGTCAGTAGAGCTGCCAGTGACTCCCAGTAGTTTGTGGTGTTTCTGTGGTACAGATACGAGTTCAGAACTAAGGAGACACCACAGCTCTCCTTTGAAAAGACTGTTGATGAGCCATTAGATGGTGGCTGTTCTTAAATCTAGATTCATCCATCTGGGCTCTCTCTTCTGCTTGTCTTGGGTGACCTAAGTGAAATCTCAAGAGGAATAGCTCCGAATGTGTGGAGTCTTTCAAATTAGATGCCTGAGATTACAGTGGAGTAAAATGGGAACAGTCTCTGCAGATCTGAGTGTGTCTGGTGTAAACTTCTCATGCCAATGACGCTAATTTTCTAGATTCAGAGTGGCTTCACTCCTTAAGAGGTGCAGAATGAAATGCCATCCAGAAGAGGTACCTCTGTGTACTGCTCCTTATGCCCTCTCTCTCCAGATTTGTGCAGCCCACTGACAATCCCTTCCCAGAAGACACAGAGGGATGAAACTTCTCCAACCTGCGGTGCTGTTTTTGAAAAACTGCTTTGATAATCCACATCTGATAATTCCCGCCAATATCTATTACTGGGCAGTTTAAAACTCCAAGTGTTGAAAATGTTCTTAAACAGATCCTTAGGCTCAGCTCCATTAGCCTCTGAAACCCCTTTGTGTAGAAAGGGCAATGTTTCATTGTTTGTGATATGTTGGAGGAGGAGTTTTGATGCCCTTTTAGATTGTTCCTTCCAGGGGTCTGGACTTCCAGAATTGCCTTATCTGCTCAGCCTGCTGTAGCCTTCACCTGGTTGAAGGTGTCAGGGGGTAGAAATTGGGGTCTGACCTTCGTAGCAAGTTAAATATATGGAAGAGTGATAGAAGAATGCGATGTAATAATGTGCTCTCCCACCACAGCCCTGAGCTCGCAGAGGTGCAGATGCTCCGGTACCAACCCAAACCTCTGGCTTCAGTGGGACGGGTGAGCTGAGCTTGTTCCGTGCCAACCCCTGCACTTTGCAGCAGGAACGAAGTCGGATGCTGAGCTGTTGCCTTCTAAAATTCCCTTCTCAGAATTCCTTTGCGCTCCCTGTTTCCCACCAGGGTTGTATTCTGGCTCTGCAGCACTCGGGCTGCGGTACACGAGCTTTTCTCTGCTAAACTCCAGAACTCCAGGTGATCCGGCCCGTGACTCTTATATATGCTTTATTTTTTTTAATTTCTCCCATCCCCTCCTGCTGGTTCCCCCCCAGCCCCGGGAGCTGATGGGCGCTGAGGGTGACAAAGGCGCAGGACCCCGGAGGTGAGGTCCCTCTGCGATAGCCACTAGATGGCAAAGCGCACTTTGTGCATCGAAACGACACGAGAACACCCCGAGAAAAGAGCTCGCTGGGCTCTCCCTGCCGCTGCTCTACAAATATTATTTTTATAAGCTATTTTGGCATATTTAAATACTGCGCGCGGAGCATCTTCCCTTCAAAATCTGTAAATTCTCCCGTTCTTATTTATGTGTCGGTCATTCAAGGTTTAAGCCTTCACAGAGCGTTTTGGCAAGGGGTTTTGCCATCCTATCCCAGTGTTCGAAGAGAATGGCACATTAAACAACCTGGTGAGGCTGTTGTAAAGCTGTGCCCATACTGGCTCACCTGTTAGTCACAATTTAGGTGTCATTTCCCTTCTTTAATTACAGATAGGACCTGCTCAGGACAGAGCTTCTGTAACTGCTGCCTTCTATTTATAAACAGATAAATATGTGAAGATAATTTTTTCCCCCAAGTATTTTAGAGGCACAGATATGAAGGAAAAAAAAAAAAAAAACCAAGCAAAACAGGGGAAGCACAGACACCCTCAGCATTTTCTGAATCCTGGGCATATATTGTGCTGTTTGTTATCTTGACTTTTTGAGATTTTGTCCTCTGTGGAATACATCCTTGTGCTTTTGCCCGCTGGAGATGTCTCAAGTTACAGATTTCCATCATGGTCTGGGGTTTTTTTTTGTTTTGTTTTCTCAATAGCTTTTGGGGGCCCTCGCAGGGAAGTTTCCAGTTCCCTCTGTGTGATGACAGCAGCGCTTTTGGCTGGCTCCTTTCAGTCAACTCTCACACATCCAAGCCTGTCCTGCCCTTGTTGTCCTGTTCCCTGACAATACTGTTTGCAGCTGTGCCCTCTCTGCTCTGCTGATCGTGCCTGCTTTTGGGTAGTGGCACCTCTTCTTCACAGACCCTGGGAGGTGAAACTCATCCGCTGCACACCAGGCTGCTGGGGTGGCTTCAGTGGCACATTCACTCCATCCCCTTTGGCAAAAGTTTCACTTGAAAAAGCAGAGAATTTATTTTTCCCCAAAACAATGATCTGAAATACGGTGTTTTGGAAGGTGAGGAACAAGGGCAGTGTTTAAATTCTTCTGCTTCTGCGTGTCTGTGGCGGACTGGACATTAAAGTAAACATGTTAAAATTAAGCACAATAATAATGCCAATAGATCAGGTCTAAGGAGAACCAGTAGATGTGAAACAGATTTTTGACCAGTCATTTATTAATGGAGCACTGGTCTTCTGAATGGAAGGCTATGGGATTTCTGAATGGAAGGCTCTATGTGGTGCAGTGGAAAATGCGGCATGGTGCTTGTCACTTCAGCACCAGTGGCCACACTGAGCTTTCACAAAACATCTCGAATCTGGATTTTGCTAACTTTTGAGTACTTGCATTCAGAATCTTAGCGCTGGTATTTAAAGATCTGTATTCCTAAATTCACCTTTAGTTCTTGAGGTTTCAAAGAGTTGTGATTATTTTAATAGTGTGATCGATCAGGTGAAAATGTCTCCCAATGCCACTGTGTGGGAGGCAGGAGACTTCATTGTAGGTGGAAGGATAGCTGGAGGTCCAGAGAGCTCTGCTGGGCACTGCCCTGATGGCTGAACATAAAGCACAGGGTGCCCAGAGCACCCTGAGCCACCACGGTCTCCTGGATGCCTGCCCAGGTCAGGCCCAGTGTCACCAGGTCCTGCTTCCACGTGCCACAGCAGGGAACTGAGCTGCAGAGCCCAGTCAGGCCCTTTCCACAGACAATCAGAGTATAACTCACTGTATGATAAGAGAAAACAAATATCCCCAAGGCCCTTCCTGTGAGATGACAGTTTTCAGCTGCTTTATGTGCACTTGACTTCATGGGATGTCCTTCAGTTTGCAATAATTTCCTACAAGGCAAAAGCCAAAAAAAAAAAAAAAACCACAAAATCCTGCTAATGGAATAACAACAGATTTTCCAAGAACGTTAAATATATAAAAATGGTGCTGGAATTAAAATAGATTGACATGTATTTGTCTTTGATGGACATGAATAACCATGTAATATAACCTGGTGCTCCCAGTTTACAGCAAGGGTAATGTATTTGTTGTTTTACAAAGGGTTAATCAATGATTAACAGGCATTACAATCAATAGTTAATTGATTGTGGTAGGCTTAGTTCCCTCATGGCTTGCAGCTATCTCTAACATTGCATTCATGCTATAATGTATTTATAGCAGTTATTAATCATGCACTAGTGTTTTTTAAATGTTTGCATTTTATTAGGGTAACAAAATTTTCAATAGCACATCAGTGAACTTGAGTTCTGCCTTCACATTAGAAAAAGGGAACATATAAGAAAGCAGTTAATTTGGCCTTGCTTTCTTTAATTTGAAGAACCCATCAGCTGCATAAATTGGAGGCACTATCACATTATGAAAGCAATTTTAAGTAAAACACACCATTTATGGAAGAAGCAGTCTTAAAGATTTTTGTAATTACAAATATTTGTACTGTTAAGTGAATTGCATTGAAGTAGTAGTTGTTGTTGCTTTATTTCCCTGGAGGACTCTTCGGCTGTGGGAGCTTTGTTATGTTGATAAATGTGCCTGAAAGCTTTATAATGTACTGATGCATTGTAATGATAAATAGAGCTGGTTAAGTAGTAAAGATCAAACACACAATTAAACAGACTGTAATATACATCTTGCTGAGCAAGGGAAAACAATAGTGGAATCAGTAGAGATGAATGCAAATGGTTTTATTGAACTAAGCAAAAAATACATTCTTATGCCTACAGAATGAGGAAATTTGGCCTGATGCTTGCATGAACAGACTTATAAAGTGCTTAATCATATATGAAATACCTTTAAGCTCTTCAACATTTATAATCAGCAGACAGGGCTTTCTCTGTCTGCTCCAAGTAATAAAGATGTGCAAGAACCCAGAGGTTAAGTGAATCAGCACGGCGTGGGATGGCTGGGAGAGGAGCCTGGGCACAGCAGGCAGGGCTCACAGGTCTGCCACAGCAGTAACATTAGCAAAAACATGTTGCACTTGACAAAAAGATTAGAACAGAATATTGGCAGCGCCTGCTCCTATTGTCCAAAATGTCCTTTCCTAGAACCTTTCCCAGCAGGGAGGCTGGTTCACACTTGGCGAGGCCGCAGAGGTTTCACACTTGTTATTGCTGCTTGCTCTTCCAAATACGGGGAGGAAATGTGATTCAGAAGGAGCATGCTGGAAAAGGCAAATACAGCCATGCATTAGTGGACAGTCACAAAAAGAAACCTTTAACATTGAGGCATTGAGGGGCACTTTCATTGAAAGCTCAGAGCAGTACCCACACAATCTGCTTCCAGATTATCCTTGTCCATTCCAACTTTGAATTACTCTGAAGGGTATTTTACGTGAATTTCCTTCACAGGGGTACCCATAGCCAAGTCAGCACAATAAGAACTTCATAGCTCATTTTACAGATGCTGTAGTGAAATAACTCCTCGAGGAGTTAGAATTAGGCAGGATGTAACAGCCAGAATAAATGCTAATTCTTCTGGATCGACTTTATGTGCGCTTCTACCCTACACAGTGCTTTGCCCACCTGGAATATCATAAGCTGTTTAGATTCCTTTGCAGTATCTGGGTATTAGCAAGACTCAGGGGAGCGGCCAAATCCTGCTTCACTGCTGCCAGCAGCCAAACTCCTAAGCCTTGTGCACACGGCCAATTATTGTGTGAAATCCCCCCCGGTGCCCACCAGGCTCTGCTGTACCACCAGGACCCACCCAGCAGGCAGAAAGCATCCACTCACCACGTGGACTGCTGCAAACCCCTTTCCCAAGGCTGTACAACGCGATACATTCTGGCCGTGTTGGTTCTAATTTGCCGTGTGCTGGTGATTGCTGAAAGCTTTGCACGGCCTCCAGGAAGTTGGGTTTATTTAATGAGAAGCAGGGGAGTAGTAAATGCTTCCAACTTCTGGAGTGTAAGAGAAAAAGGAGTGGCCTGGGAAGGTGCTGTGGCCCCCTCTGCATCTGGCTTCTCACAACCTGAGCCACAGGTGCTGCTCAGTGCAGTCATACAGGAGTTCCCAGGAATATACATGGGAATAGAGCTGATTTCTCCTCTGCCAAAAAAGTCCCTACTTCTGCCCCAAGAACTGTGTGTCACTCCACGAAGATATTTAGATGTCCAGCTGCCACTTAAACATCTAAATACCTTTATAGATTTGGGCTTTGGTCCTAATTGTGTTGCTGCAGTCCATAATGTCACTGGTTTTGCACGGCAGGCACCAGATCAGAATTGACTGTGGAGAGAAGCACAGCCCGGCAGCCACTGGGCTTGATTTAATTGAGTTGGGCTGGTTTGTGGTCCCTGGATATACGTATTTTTTTCCTTGTTGAAAAACAATGTGTCTGCCAAGGCCGGCAGGAAAGTGGGAGCTGTCTGGAGGTGAAATTGCATACTGACAGGGACAACCCTGCTCGATGGGAAGTAGACTCCGAAGGGTTTTGTGATGTCTGTCGGTTTATGCCATCTCTTCGTCACTGAGTTTGCAGCCCAAAGATTATTTTGGATGCTTGCCTATTCCCAGAAGCTCCATGTGCTCGGAACAATTTCAGCTCTGCATTAAGACAATAATTATAATCAAATCTCACGCTCCGCTGCCTCGGCCAGTCACCTCCATGGAGCAGATGGGAAGGGGGCTCGAATCAGCAAGGGTTTTCCCTCCCAGTGTACAACTGGCCCAATATCTTCAGAAAGGGCTTTTTTGTTTTTCCCTTTGGCTCCCCTCTAGTTCTCTCATGGCATCAGGGACAGGCTGCAGCTGGAAAATCATGGGCAGGGTTGGAAGTGCAGGGAGGGAGAAAGTTATTTTGTCTGCTGTCTGCCTGCTGCTCCTTGATCACACCCCTGGGCTGGGAGCAGGCAGGCAAAGGAAACTGGGCTTTTGGTAGTCCCTCTGCATCTGCTGATCTTCTGTGTCAGGTCTGAGATCTGCCCCTGTGCTCAGCCTGGTTGGTCATTCCAAGTCCTGGGTTCCCAGAAAGCTTAGGTCACAGAATCCCAGAATCACAGGCTGGAAGGGACCACAGAGGGTCATCAGGTCCAACCTTCCTGCTCCAGCAGAACAGCCACTGACCTGCCATGGGCGTTGTGCTGTCCCACCGTGGCCGTGAGCACACGTGGCTGCTGGTGCTGACAGTGCCACGCTGAACTGATCAGCTACCTTGAACAGCATAAACACAGGGGCAGACACAGTCTGAGTTCACCAAGGCTGTCCTTCAACAGATCCATCCCTCCAGCTTCCTCTGCAAGGTGGGATTAAGGCCAGATGTGATTGTCTCTTTTGTTGTATGGGCCCTCTGTGCTTTGTCACCTCAGTCAAAAATGCAGGAGGGTGCCCACTCAGCTCTGGTCCACTTTGACACCCAAATGATGTGTTAAGTCTTCAGAAAATTATAAATTGTTGACAAAGGTGTCTTTGGGAAAATTTTCCCAGATTGGGGACAAAGCTGCTGAATTGACTGGGTGCCTCTTTTAAAACACACACCTCCACTGCCTGTTGGGGGGGTTTCCTTACCAGCCCAGACTGTGTTGCATCGCTGGTTGGTGAGATGCTTGAAATGGAGGAGCACCTCACAATCCCTCTGTGCGTTTGGTTTCCACACAGAGCTCCTAAAACATCTCGGGAGGGAGGGCCCTCTGCTTACCAGTGCTGGTCAGACCCAGGCAGGATAATCAGAGCTCAGTCACCTGGAGTCAGTGGTGTGACATTGGCAGGTGCTCTCAGGGAAGTCGAGACACAGCCTTAGGACTGGCACATTCCCTGCATCACCTCCTTGATGAAAAGTCCCAGGAATTTGATGTGTTATTTTATTTTCAGCAGTGGCTGATGATATCTCCTTGGTACCATAGCTCTTCTATTATTTTTTTTTTTTCATTTTGGCTTATTAGAACAGGAAATTGCCTATAAATGTTATGTGGAATAGCTGCTGAATGTTTAAATTTTTACTGCTCTCTTATGCGGCATCTTTAGTCCTCACTGATATTTTTCCCCGCACACATTTTTTTCTTAAAGGCCAATGAGGCCATTTGTGGCTTTCTACATTACAGCAGTTCCTGAGGTTGTTGCTGCATCCTGTGACTGCGATTAATGAGAAATTTGTTCTCTTGAAGGTGATTGCAATGATTGTTGCTAAAGTACAAAAACAAGCTCTGTTGAGACACTTTCCAGATTTGGGATCTTCACCAAATTTATGATGGTGTTCTGGGTCTGGATCCTTGCCTCATTCACATGGATGTTTGATTCACAAAAGCACCTCTGGGGAGCATTTAAGAACTGCTTTATCTTTACAGGGAAAGGTCGGGCATCATCCACATGGCATCAGGGGACCGTATCAGTCACTCAAAAGCCCCAGCTTGGCAAAATCGTTGCGGACTTTGCAAGACCTTCAGTGGCAAGTATCCCTTCTACAAACCCAGAGAACCTCCTGCCCACCACCATGCCCAGCCACCGAGATGATCTCCTCACTCCTGGCTGTTCTTGCATCACCCAACTTGTGCTCTGAACAGTGAGCTGTGCCTCAGGGATCATAGAATCAGAGCATGGATTGGGTTGGAAGGGACCTTTAATAAAGGTCCTCTAGTCCAATCCCCCTGCAGTGAGCAGGGGCATCTTCAACTAGGTGAGGCTGCTCAGCCCATCAGGATTGACTCGATGCAAACATCTCCAAAAGCCCTTTGCACAGGGGTCTGTAAACCTCCAGCACTGTTAGCTCTCTTGGCTTCATGGGCCAGGAAGAGGTGGTGGGATCTCGTGGTCATTCCAGCAGGGAGGGGACAATGATGACACACAGGAGGAATGCAGCTCTCAGCCAAGGTGCTGGGCACGCTCCTCGCTGCTCTTCCCCAGCACGTGATCCCCACACGCGCTCACTCCGGACTGCCAGCCTTCTTCTCCCCTCCCAAATTCCCCTGATATCTCTGTCCTCCTCCCCCTCCTCCTCCTCCTCCTCCTTTTTCATGGACGCACAGTCTCCTCCACACGCATCCTCTGTGTGTGTTTGGGGTGCTGCCTCAGGGCTGTGGGGAGGAGGCTGAGGCTGGTGTAGCTGTTGCCTTGGTGGAGGAGCTCAGCTATTTCTTGTTCTTTCCATCTGTGGTGTGCAGCAGAAGCAGGAGCAGCTGCCTTGATGAATATTTGCCCAAATCATTACACTTTCTCGCAGTTAGCCTGAGAAAGGCCCAGCACCATTTGTATGGTAATGGAAGGCTTTCTCAGAAATGTTTTGGAAGCAATCAGCTAAACTAATAGGATTTTATGTAAACCAATCTCTTTCTTTAAGTCAGGGTGGTTGTTGTTGTTTTTTGGTTGTTTGGTTTTTTTTTCTTCTTCTTTCCTGGAGAGGAGGGTAAGGGCATTTTAATAAATGCAAATTGATATTTCAATGAAAATGGAAATGAGAGAAAAAAGTTCATCACCAGGGTAGAATGCTGTGACTTCGCTCCAGCAGCAGCTTCGTGTCTCATTCTCTGCACATTCCCAGGCAGCCACTATGAATTTCTGAGATGCTGAGGCATGGTGCAACGAGAAGAGCTTTCTTCCACCTTCACGCTATAAAAAGGCATCAGCTGGGTTGATCTTTTCATCACCCCACCAAAGCTGTGGTTTCTCCAGTCCTGGTCCTCTGCAGAGGGTCAGAGCAAGCGGTCACAGAGAGGAGGCTGTGGCTGAGGGGGTCAGGCCGTTGTGATTGCTCATTTCTGCGGTGGATCAGCAATTCTGGTACTCTGTAACTTGAGCTTTCTGTACCTCTCCAGCAGGATTTGAGAAAAGCGAAGGATGAGAAACATTCAGAAATCTGATTTGTGTTGTGTGCTCAAAGCTCTGCTGTTAAGAAAAGTGCTTTGCACTGGGAAACTGTTCACTGCATTCATCTACGACCAAGAGCTTTTGCTGCAAGCCCCAAATGCTTTCTTACTCAGGACACAGCCGAGGTAACTTTCCTGGCCCTGCTCCTGCTTCCCTCACTGTTAAAAGGGCCTGATACCTGAGAGCAGATCATTTGCTTGGAGCGTGAGCTGGTTGGGATTGCTGCAGTCGATAATTTTGCTGTTTTCTTGTTTATATATATATACACACACACACATATAATTCAGTTAAACTCTAACTGACCTGTAGACATGATGGTGCTGCTGGAAGTGTTCTTAAAGGAGGCTCAGACCCACAAGGGTCAGGCAGGGTTTCAGGTGAGAAACTCTCATCCTTAGGAGGCTGAACCTGAATTTGGAGCAGCAGGGTTTCAGGCTTGTTCATCCTTTGTAACAAAAGACAGCAAGCATATGTGACAGAAGGGCAGGATGTGTTCCCAAGGCCTTGGAGAACAACCTCCAGCAGCACATGGGCAGAATGGACATGCCAAGCATCAGCCTGGTGGGATGGCACATCCTGAGCCCTGTCACAGGGTGATGTTTGAACTTGTTAGCAGTGTAAAAGTGTCAAACAGAAAAGCATGAAGGGAGTGGTGCAGTGTTCATTTACTGGTGATACCAGCCAGGTATGCAAACCTCAGAGGGGAAAGGTAAATATGCCGAGATGCCACACTGTGCCTTGGAAAATCCCAAATATCTTGGATGGGCTGTGGACAAAACAAGTGATGTCCCACCATGCTGGACTTGATGTTGTGGTGTGCTGTGCCTCTGGGTGCCTTATCACACTCACACTGGTCTAAGCCTACCTGGCCTGCCAGTGGCTGTGGTGGAGTTCATGTCCTGCTGTGCTCCCTGCCAGCTGCACTGTGGGTCGCTGGTGAATCCCTGGAAATTGGGCACCCAAGGTGAGCTCAAGGTGTGTTTGTAAACCTTTGGGACAGTAAAGACCAGCGTCTGTCCTCAGTGCCCTGGTTGTGATGGAATCTTCGTTTAGGAAATACCTTCCTCTCTCCAGACACTTTGTCCTGACCCTTAATTTGTGCCAATACAGCTGGTGATGATGCTGTCCTATAATTAGATTGCTGAAAGCTTTTGGGTTAAAATTCTTAAAAGAAGTAAGTTTGGGGATTTATTTTCAGCAGATATTGCTCCAGTGTCAAAGGCTGCCACAGAATTCCTCCACAGTAATTTCTCCTTTGAGATTGATTCTTCCAGGACTGAAGGACCTTGCTCAAGCTTTGGTCATGTGCAAGAAGACAAGGTCTAATCAGTGTCTCATGATGTGAAAATGCAATCTGACCTACAAATATGCCTGGTGGGTTGTTATTAAGCTTGCCTGAAAACATCCAAGTTTTTATCCAACAACAGGATCCAACTTTACAACTAGAAGAATCAAATCTAAGATATTAAATAAGCATTTATTCAAACATCTTTTCATATTTGAAACCATATGGAACAGTAGCAGCAACATCAGAAGAAAGAATGAGTGTTTTTACAGAATGTGATCTCTCAAACCTCCCTGTCTGATGACTGTCCCAAGAGAGCAAGAGAAGACCATGGTGCTTTGGTGTGCCACATTCCTGGTTAGATGCTTTCCAGATACAATACTGCATTTCCAGGCATTGCAGTTAAGACCAATTAGATTATTAAACAGAATATTTAAACTCTTGCATGGTTTAAATGCTTTGTAAGTTCATCTGGGCTACATTAAGTTTATATGAGTGAAAAGTCCTTCTTGAATTACAAAATCAACTAGTTTTTGCTCCTCTGACATCTCTATCCACTCCTGGAGATGCATTCACCGGGGCCTTGAAAAGTTTATTTAAACAATTCGGTCTCTGGAAGATATAATTTTTTGATTTGTAGCATTTATTGAATGCTATAATCTCAGCATTCAATCAAAGTACTACTGAAATTTCAAACTGCATCAGATTTTATATCTTATAAGAAAGTTAAATAAACAGAGTATATCCAGAAACCTATCCTAATACTCACAAGGGATGCTGAAAACAATTTAACAACCAATCAGAAATGCTCAACTGAAAATTTCTTGGATGGAAAAAGCAATTTCTGCAACAAGTTATATTCCAGCTTTGATTGGTGAAAGCGAAACCAAATCTTTCACTGTGGTTTGGATCTACCACAGTAAAAGAATAGATCTCTTTTTACAAATTAATCCAAACTCTTCCAGCAGTGGCTGGCTGCAGTTTGAGATTGTATGCTTCACTTGTCTCCTGTTAGCTGTAGATCAATGACCCTTATTAATGGGGTGTGCAAACAAGACATGGAAAGACCTGAAAACTCTCCTTTGGTAGACGTGCGGAGGGAATTTTCCATTGACCAGCCAGTCTCTGATGGAAACACCGGAGCTTTTGGTACTTGTGCTTTTCACCATGGCAGGAATTTCGAAGGAATAGCTGCAATCCTAAGTCTTCCCACAGAAAGGGAGAAAATAGGAGGGGATGGTGCTCTCCAAGTACAACAAACAGCTTATGCACTGGTAAGGTTTTGTGTTTCATAGCAAGTTTTCAAACCTGAACCCAGACATAGTTGTACTAATGATCCCCAATAATGGGAATGTTGCACTTCTGTGTTGCTCAGAACATCTATCCTTGAAATGCTGAGATCTTTTCCCTTGATTCAACATCCATTTGTGTCCCCTTGAATTGTCTGACTGTTTAACTATTCCTTGTCTAGTTTGCTCACCTCTCTGGATGAAAGACATTTTTCCTGGTGCAAGACTGTCGCAGGACTCCCAAGATATCCTGAAGTTATTCCTCCACCTGGGAGGAATCCATCAGGGCTGCAGAGCCCACACAGGGACTGTGGCCAGCAGACCCAACTGGAGATGAGGAGCAGCCCTTCTCTGCTTCTCCCTGCTAATGGAAAGACTTGTGTCATAGGTTAGTTGAAACAGATACACTCCTGCAAGATGGAGAGGCTAATTTTTAAAGGAGTGACTCAAATGAACAAATCCTGCAGACCATGAAACAAACTCCTCTTCCTTGCTTTCTTCATGCACTGTTGAAGCATTTTAGCATGTGAAAAGAGTATTCCAAAGGTTGCAATTCTAACATCTTTGAACCCACTTCACTGCTCCCGAACTTTCCTCTGCCACAGTCTGAAGTTGCTCATACTTCAGATGGATGTAGCTCCCAGCCATGTAAATTCCTTTTATGATCAATGGAGATGAAAGCACATCATGTCAGAGCACATGACTCCACTCTGTGTCCTGTTTGGCCTGACACCTTACACTGCAGATGTTGATGGCTGTCTTTTTACCCCACCTATGACTTATTATAGAGGAGTGAATGGGTCTTTTAAATTACCTACCCAAAAATTGCTGAGCAAAGTTACATATTTCGTAACACTTTTGTACCTTTTTTTCTTGTAGAGCAGTCATCCCCTCTTAGTTGAGTTGTCACAGACTCCAAGGTGTGTCAATAACAGTTTTTCAGGCTGTCATTCATGCTCTAAACATCAGTGACTTTCTCAGATGTCTGTACTGAAGAGTTTGCCTGTTTGAAATATTTTGGAATCTGTCTGCTTTGGCTTTTCTCTAGATTTTTCATGGCATTGAAAAGCACAGTTGCACACTTACCCTGCTCAGTTGTTTCCATCTGGAATCACACACCAGTGCTCGTGGGATAGTTAACTTGGCCTAAGAAAGTATTAAGGAATTCATTCTCTGAACTTGGAGAAAATCTACCTAAGAGGTAAGTTGTAGTTGATCAGTTTCAAAATCTCTCTTTCAGTGTTTGGAGTTTTGTGTTTGTTTGTTTGTTTGTTTGTTTTTTTCAGGAACACAAAGTTTCATTTGAACAATCTCCAGTTATGCATATTATTTACTATGCATAGAGGAGACTTATTCTGTCAGTCTCCAGGTGCACCTCAAAAGCAGGTAAGTGTGATTAATTCAATACAGCAGTAGACAGTAACTTACCACCAGTGCTGGAAACCAAATAGTAAATTACATCAGTGTTCTGCTGTATGGATGGCTGTGATTGCCAGTGATAGAACAAGTTGCAGTAAAACAAGTCTCCAAGGATGTCTTGCAGAGCTCTGTCTTGTTATCAGGACTGACCAACCAGCTGTGAAGAACAGATGTGTTAAGAGTGGATCCAGGGTGGTTGGGTAGAATCCAGCACAAAACAAATAGAGACTTTTTCCCATCATGTCTCCCTCAGGCTGGATCTGCTCAGAGCTTTGTTGGCTGCTCAGGAGACCAGAAGCACAGCTCAGAGCAGAGTCCTGCAGGTGGTTCACTGAGCAGCACCAGCAGGAAGGACCTGTTCTTGGCCCCTCTTCTGGGGCAGAAAGACCAGCAGGTTAGAAGACAACTCTTTCACTTTCTCTCCTCCAAGCCACCACATCAGAAATATTCATGAAGGTGGTAGAGCCTTGACAGCCTGTTCTTGAGACTGGTTCTTCTACCTGCAGTCCAAGCCCAGCCTTGACCCATCAGTTGAGTTTGTGCAGGGTTGTAAAATGCCACATTTTAAGTTAGATAAATATTAAGTGCTGATACATGTGTTGCATTCCCAATGGTGCCTCATTCTTAACCTGTATTTTAAACATCTTCTGTTTTACTGGTCTTGACAGTGGTGTTTTAAGATGTTAGGATCGGGGGCTTTTTAGTGCCTTTAACAGAAGTAAGACTAATATGCAGATTACTGGTAAAATGAGCTGCCTTTAAGTGGGAAAAACTGTGATGTCCGTCTAATCTCAAGTGCTTATACTACCATTAACACTGGAGGGCATATCTAATTGCTATTTTAAGTACATGGCAGCTGTGGACAGCAGGGACAGAAACTTGGGTCCAGACTATCTCTTTGTGCTGCTAAAGTGTGCTCCTGCTTATGGGACAAGTCAGGAGCAAGGGCCTGAATTAAGCTGGCTGCTCTATATCCCATGGTATCCTGTGATCAAACCAACCTTGTCTCCTTCCTAAAGGCTTCGACACAGTGAGCAGAGAAGATGTGGGACATCTCTAGGGCTACTGGTGTCACAGGAACACTGAGTGCACTGTGCTTCATGTAACCTGGTGGTGGTCTTAGGCGCAACTGCATTGTAGAAGTGAAGCCAAGGTGGCTGGACTGAACAATAAGTGCTCATCCTACTGCACTGTCGTGAGTTAGGGTATTGCTGCTCCTTGAATGCCTATAAATGGCTTTCTGCAGGGTCCTCTAGAGATGTGAACTCTGCTTTATCAAGCCACCAGTATCACCAGAACCTCAAGAGTGCTTGATCTCATGCACTGCATGTAACACTTTAAGCCATAATCTGTATTAGGCCTCAGGAGATGGTGCAAGAGTCTTACACTGGCAGGTGTGTTGCCATAATCTACCAGGGCTCAGCTGCATTTGCAAGACTTTATAGAAGATGTGTCTTCTGTGGCTTTTTTGGCTTTCATTGCATTCACCCACCCCATTTATTATTTTCCTGAAAAAGAAACTTGCATGAGTCATCTGATGACCATTTGAGAAAGCCTCAGCTGTGGGGCTGATGCTGCAGTTTGCAGAGCAGGGATACTGCAGGGATATATCATTTCAGAGTGGTGTCAGTATTTCATACAGCTGCAGCCCTCTCTGCTGACTGCGATTTATAGGAGCAGTACAGTGCTCTGGCATTTCCATGGCCAAAGCAGGAATTCTAAACACTAAAAATACACCCTTTGTGCTGTTGACATCTACAGTGCAAGTTCCCATCCCACTAAACTCCAAGCCTAAATTTCAGAGTGGCTGGTTAAATTGAACAGGCACTGAGATGAGCGGGTAGGGAGTGGGAGATAGAAGTTGTCTGGGGTCTTGTGAATTGTCCACAGTGGTCCCCTGTGAGTGGGATGGCCCCTTCTGCTCCACAGAGCAGTGCTGGATCCAGCGCACACAGCTCCAGCTGGGTAGCAGGTGTGCAGCAGCAGTGACCTGGTTTGGGAGCAACCTCTGCTAACCTCTCCAGCATGCCAAGATAAAGATTGGCCATATGTTCCCACGCACACTTTTGTGCCAGAAGGTCATCTTCCAACTGGTCTGAGAGAAAAGTTGCACTGCTGTAAAAAAAAAAAAAAAAAAGAATCTCAAGATATCCCAGGAAAAGAGAAAACCACTTCTCTAGCACTTTTCTCATAGACAGATACTGTAAAACAAAGGTGTTTAAACATCAGGCGTAGTTCAGTTCTGCATGATTCTGAGCCATGTCTTTAAAAAGCAGTTGGTTGCAAAGGTAGGATAATGAAGCCACAGCTGAAGGTCCCAGTACTGCTGAATAAACCAGGAGACAAGACGTCCTATTTCCTTGCAGTCCTGCTGGACGCATCATCATAGTGTTTCAGGGCACTGAGATGTGAGTCCTGAGAGGCTGGTAAAAAGTCCTGGCTACTGTGGTACAAGTGGGAAGGTGAGTCTGCAGAGCCCATGGTGATGGTTTGGGGCTCCATTTTTGGCTAAAGAGCCAAAACTGAAGATCGTTGGGACTTAGACTCCTAAAACCCCGGTACAGAAAGATTCTTGATATCTATTTTCTTTTCTAATCACCCCACTTTGGTTTTCATGAGTGTTGGTGAAAGCTGAATGCCTTATCAGAAGTTAAGTGCCTGAATACTGTGCAGACTGAGATCCAAGTCATATCTGAAAAGGAAAGCATTCCTACCTGGCTTACACACCTTCAGAAGTGTTAGCTGTCTTCTGAGCAGTAAAACATCCTACAGGCACTTGAAAATTGCATGTGGGAAAGGATCTCTTATTGTGTTAGTCCCAGTTTGTGCATAGCACCAGGCGATACCCAACTTCAGCTAGAAATCAAAGCCACATGAGTACAAAGGCAGCTAGACGTTCTTTTCTGCTCACTCTTTAGCAGTGGGACCACCTTTTCAGTGCTGCCATTCATTCTTGCTCACCACATTCCCATCAAGAAACCTCCTGGTCAAGTCCTTATCTGCAGCTTATAGAGCACTGTTCTCTGTCCCACCTTTCCTGCATGAGAAACCTGCAAGCAGACCGAAAAGAATTTATAGGCTTCCTGCATATTCATGTGGTTACTTACACCACCTTAAACAATTTCATTTTTCTACCTGCGATTTCGTGCTTGCAGAGCTGGGGCTGTGTACACACAGATTTTGCTGTGTTTGCACCAGCCCTTGGCAGAGAGCTTGCTGTAGTCTTTCTCCACAGGACCACCAGCAGTGCCTGCCCCAGCTCCAGGGGTACAGGGACCTGTAGCTGTGGCTGAGCTGCTGGCACTGATGTGCTCCTTCTTCTTGCTTACCCAGACTGGTTGAAAATGGCTCTGGTGACTCAATTCTCATATGATCATTTTTATTTACCAATCCCAGTCAACCTGAAAGAGAAAGCTGCCTACAAGGTTCTGGAGATGCAGAAATCTCCCCCTTTCCTCCCTGTCCTGTGGTGGAGGGAGGATGTGTGCCTGGTGGGAAGTAGAAGGGGACAGCTATGCTGCTTGGTGTGCCTTGGTGACCCTCTCAGGCCTTTTCTGCTGGAGCTGCAGTGCCAGAGGGGAGCTGTGGGGCTGCAGCACCATGATGAAGGGCACTCCTGGCCAATGGACTGACCAACAGGCTAATTGCAACTACAGGGGGAGACTTTGGCAAAAGACATTCCTGAGATGTGTGGTTCTCCATTGATGGAGCAACTGAGCATGTTATTCCAATGGTATTAAACTGCACATTCTGGCTTCAGTTTGTACCAAAGCCAGGCAGAGCGTGAGGAGGGAGCTCTGAGTTAAGCCCTTGGTCAGTCATATTGTGAAACCTCAAAACTAAGCCAGAAGGTGACCTCAATTCCAGCTCCAAAGGGAAGCAGCAGCCAGCATCATTTGATTGTTTGTCTGTCTTTGCTGGACCAAAGGTTTCATTCATGTGCTCTGGACACATCAGTGCACCACAGCCCCTCCATCAACAGATAATTCCAGCTTGTTTTCCCCAAAGTGCAGTGCTGGATGTGCTAAACTGAGCTAATAGCCAGCAGTGGGAATCACATGGGCCCTGACATGCTGAGTGTGCTTTCTGAATTTTAGGACTGTCTCTCTTGGCCCCTGGCACTATACTTTGCAGTGGAGTGTGCAGTGGAGAATTAGATTCAAAGCTGCTGTAAGTCCACATAAATCTGTAGCTTCTTTTACATCTTCAGTCTCAACTGTGGCCTCGAGTACTTGATATGAAGGTGTCTGCAAAGGCATCTGAACACCTCCAGGCAAGGTAAAATGAGCATCCTTTTGCTCTTGTATGAAGGCATTTGAGGCTCTCAGCTTCAGTGCTTCCTGCAGAGCTGCGCACACTCTCTGAAGAGAGCCAAGTAGAACAGGAGGAGGTCCCGGAATTGGTAATGGCTGTGGAAGAACGAGGAACCTCTCTGAGGTTAGGATTTGGTCAGCCAAGAGATGGTTTTGACTCCTTGCTCTTTTACACAAAGCAAGAACTAGTAGCAACAAAATTATTTCACTGAAGTAGTTTTAACCCAGAATACAACTGAGGTCTCTTGGCCCTCTTGGCACAGGTTGTCACAAAGGTGGACTCAGAAAGGGCTTTGACAAATTGTCATGAGGTCAGTACACAATGGATAAACCAGGGGTCCAGATGCCACATCCTGCTCCAGCTGTTGCTAAACTCATGATTTGTCAGAAGATTGGGGGATTGGCCAAGAGTTACATTCTCTCCTTCTCATGCAAGTCACAAGGCCCTGGGCTGAGAATGGACCTTTGCTCTGATTAATGCTTAGGCTCTAACACTTGGAGTTTACCTGGCAGCAAGTCCCAAAGACATAAGTTAAAACTGAAGTGCCAGCACTTGTCAGGGATGTGACATTTGTTTGGATTGTCTTGGTTAGTGTAATTTTTCTTCTGTATGTAGAGTTATACACCCTTGTATTGTTTCTGCAGCAAACCAGTCACACCCTTGCTAGCATTTTTGTGGGCTACGAATCTTCTATTTCCTTTCTTCTTGCTCATTCACGGTCATGAGACTGAGCAGAGACAGCTGGGGATTAAAAAAGCAAATTGTGATTTTTCTGTATGTGCAGGAGGAGAACTGCAGCAAAGTTTCAATTTCAGAAAGTACTGACCTTCCAAGCCTTTTGAAGATTAGGTCAGTCTGGACAGCTCAGAACAGAAGGGTCCAAAACCACCAATCACTTAAAAACTGGTGCTAATGCCACCAGAAATTAATCAACCCTCACATAAAAACTGCAGGTAATTATTACCTTCATAAGAATGTGATTCACAAGTTTGTTTTAATCATTATGCAAATGAAAGGTAAGCCCTCACTCATGATGTGATAGATTTGTTGGCATTTATCCTCTATAACAAAGCAGATTCATTAATGTCTCCTGCCATTTGAATATCAGCAAAGGCCTGATTTTGCCTTTGTGATGAAACAGCTCAAGGTACGTACAGTTTCTTGGTGTGTGTAATGATGCTGGTGAACAATTCCTGTTTGCAAGTGTTCTTCTAATTGGAGAGAAGCAAAATAAGAAAACCTATCATAAACTTGACACCTTTGTTGCTGAAGATCATAGAATCATAGAATGGTTTGGTTTGGAAGGGACCTTAAAGATCATCTCATTCTAACCGCCTGGCCATGGGCAGGGCAACTTCCACTAGATCAGGTTTCTCCAAGCCCCATCCAGCCTGGCCTTAAACACTTCCAGGGACCAGGCACTCACAGCTTCTTTGGACAACCTGTGCCAGTGCCTCATCCCCCCCCTGAGGAATAAATTTCTTCCTAACATCTAATCTAAACTCTTCCCTTTTAGTTTAAAACCATCCCCCCCTCTCCTATCACTATCTTCCCATGTAAAAATATGGGTGGAGTTTGGGTTCCTCTGTAATAGCATTTTCCTGTGTGATAGCATTTGCAGCTGTAGCTCTCTGGGTTGGGCATTCAGACCATGATTGCCATGTGGAGAGGTGGAAGAGGAGATATGTCTCAGGGCCTCTGGGACTAACCACAGTCCCCCTCTCATTTGTAATCCTCCCGCTTGCTCATGATGGCACCAGCAGCTGCTGTACCCTGCTGGCAGTGCCAGGCCCTGGTCAGCACGTCTCCCCTGGGCTCCTTCGTGTCTTGTACCCACCTCTGTGGGACAGAGCCTGACCTTCACCCTGCATCCCAAATCTCTAAAGCAATATCTACTCTGGATATGAACCAGAGCTAGAGAGCTCACATTTCCTGGGAATGTGGAGGAGGAGACAAAGATTTGCAAGTAAAAGCGCCCATTGCCTTTGTAGTAGACCCTGTTAAGCAAGTATGCCTATTCTTGGAGCAGACACAGCTTTCCCAGGCATCCCAGTATTCCTACATTTCCCACACCAAAGCTGCAAGAACAAGGTCAGCAGACAACCTTCCTCCCTGCTGCCATACTGCAACAATTTAGAGCAGCATACATGACTTGTGATCAAAAATTACCCCCAGGTGTCATCTGTCACCATTCAGTAACCAGCTAGCTTGGTGTCCTCAGGGTTTGTTCTTTCTGATTGTTCTTGGTTATACCCACAGGTCTGGATCTGGAGAATCATAGAATCACAGAATGGTTTGGGTTGAAATGGACCTTAAAGTTAATCTAGTTCCAAACCCTCCACCTTCCACTAGACCAGGTTGCTCAGGGGCCCATCCAACCTGGACTTAAACACTTTCAGGGATGGGAAGGTCAGAAGGAACCTCTGCCAAACAGATGGGGTGGTGCCCTGTCCTGAAGGGCTGTGAATGCTGCCCAGAGGTGTTGACAGCAGTGAGTTCTGCATGCCTAAATTAGAGACCTAAGATGAAAGCCCGGTTTCCCTGTGGACAGTGGGAAGGATGTTCAAGTCCTTCAAGGCACTTGGTGTGTGTCCCTCCATTGCAAAGGAGGTTTTCCTGTCCTTCACCTCTACGTGACATCTCAGAGAGGAGCAGCCCAGCCTCCTGAAGAGCTGCAGTACGTGCCCGGATGCTCACTCACAGCTGAAAGCCCAGGTTGGACGGGACCACTGGCAACACCTCCCACGGGAGCTGCAGGTGCTGTAACAGTATTCACTGCAGGTATTGGAAAATGCCCTTTCCAACTGCGAGCCGGTGCAGCTCCCGCCGGCTGCAACCCCGACGGTGGCTGCGCCTCTGCGGTCGATCCACCAGCGCTGTTTGTTTGAACGGGGAGCTCTTTTGTTGCTCTATCAAAGTCTTGCTGACATAGCCTGCAGCTATGAGCAAATGTTGTGTGGCTGCAAGCTGGAGCATTGGAGAGACAGGGAGCATGTTCAATATTGGTAAAGAGCAGAACGGGGGCTTGTTTAAATTGTGCACAGACAACTTTTCCATAATTAAGGGAGCAACAGACGCTATCCCTTGCCTACAAACGAAATGGCTAACAAAAGCAGGAGACGCACATGACGTGCAGCCTGACACATGCCTGTGAGCAGCAGTGATCGTGAAAGGGACCTGAGATGATTCCCGAGGATGGGCTGTACGTGCCTGTTGTTCCTCTGTTTCCAGCTGGCAGCACGGGTGTACGGAAACCTCGTGCTGTGTTCCCAGCAATTAGACAGAGTGTGCGCCATGAGCCCTAACTGAGAGTGAAGCCCCCTTGTATGAGGCCCCATACCCTTTGGAGTGCTCTTCTTCATGCTGGAATGATTCAACCTGTAAATGAAGCAGGTGGAGTAAGAGATCCAGTCAACCTGTATGCTCAGTCCCTATTCACAAGGGCTCATGTATGTATGTAATTCCTTCCTTCCTAACTGCAGCTTTATCCCATGTTTGTTCCTGGGAATGCGTGCCAGTGCTGCGCCTTAATATTTAAAAAAATTGAGAGTTCCGTTGGACAGCAAAAAGTGGGACCAGGGTAACTGCTGGGAGAGGTAGTTTGGATGCTGCTGGAGTTGAGTGTGGGCTTCACTTCCAATACGTAGGTTACAACTGCAGCATGTAGGCAGTGGCACAGGTTGCCTAGAGAAGTTGTGGATTCCCCATCCCTGGCAATGTTCAGGTCAGGTTAGATGGAGCTTTGAGCAACCTGGTCTGGTGGAAGTTGTCCCTGACCATGGCAGGGAACTTGCAACTGGATGACCTTTAAGTTCCTTTCCAACCCAAGCCATTCTGTGATTCTGTGATTAGAGATGTATCCACATACTATCCATTATCTTCCAGATGCCACTTGCTCTGCATTTCCTTCTTCTGAAGTTTTGGGAGCCTTTCCCTGCGCAGAAACTTTAAGAAGAATTTCCAGACCCTTCTAACCACACTAGGCTGTTTTAAGTCGTGCTCCTATGGTCCAGGTCATGCTGATGAACACTTGTCCCATCCTTGTGTCCCCATCATGTCAAGGAAGTTTCTTTTCCATGCTCCTGTGGTCACTGAGGGTTCAAACACGCTGATCTGCTCACAGGACAAGGGCCAGCATGGGCAGTCTGCTCTGCACAGCTCTCATCGAGTGCTGTTTAAAATGGGCACAGGCGTCCAGGTCTGTGCCAATGCTGTAATTTAGCAGCTGGCATATTTCAATGCTTGCAAGTGGGATCAATCTTTTTTTAATCATTTATGTTTAATTATTGTTTTCAGATAGCTCTCTTGTGTGTTACTGCTAGCAAGTTTCTGAAGAACATTTTTTAAGCTTGAACTGAAAAGCCTGACATTATCCAGCAAGAAGGAGCTTCAGTTAGGAGACTTCTCCCCTGCTTGGAGCTCTTGAGAAGGTCAGGGGTTGAATTCACTGAAATATTTTGGTTGGTAGATGTCTTGTCTGACTTGTGCTTACGGCTGGACTGTCCTCAAAGGAGGCTGAGGTTGCTCAAGCCTTGCCCAGTCAAATTTTGGTTATTTCCAAAGAAGATTTTCCAGCATCAGAGGCAGGACTTGGTATTTGCTGTGTTGAACTCATGAGATTCCCATCAGCCTGTTTCTCCAGCCTGGCCAGGTCCTTCTGAGTTAAGCCCTGTCTCCAATCTGCCAACCACTGATCCAGGCTGGTGGTGCTGCACACTTGGTGAGAGGGTGCTGAGAGCTGGCCGAGCAGAGCTGATGGCAGGGTGCACCTGTAGCCACTTAATGTAATGGGTCTGATTTAAAAGACACATAGAGAGGTAAAGACTTGAGTCGCTCAGCACCATTCCTTGAAAGAAAAGGGCTCAAGAGCTGGTGAGCTCTACTGTGGCCAGAGGCTCAGAGTGGCACATCTCTCTGGTATTAAGCTGTATATTGCCTTTCTAATGCCGTGGGAGAGGAGTGTTCACCAGAGTCACTGTTCAAAGACCCCTGCTGTTGTATGTGGCCAAAAAGAAATGCCAGGGACTCACAAAGCTTTTTGGCATCACCCTTCTTTCCTAATAAACATTTGATTTTGCATTAACTAATTGTTTTTTAATTGTTATTGCTCAGTATAATTATCTTTTCTGAACTGTCTGTTTACTTGAGCTATGTAGAGAACAAACAGAAAAGACTGATTTCAGCTGCCACATATAAACCATTCCCTTCCATTATATAGGATATTTCAGGTTGGGAGGGACCTCAGGCAGACTCTAGTCCAACCTCCTGCTGAAACAGCACAGCTATGAAATCAGACCAGGTTATTGTATGTGCTATGTTGAAGAACATGTTTTTGTCACAAGTGCTGTATTTGCTCATGGTGCAAACATGTCCAGGGCATTGGACATGTGTGGGGAGGCTGTGGTGGTGCATGTCCACGCTTCACAGGGGTGCAAAGATGGAGCAGGCTCCTTGCTCTCGCCCCACGGCTTGTGCAATGTGGCGTTTTGTTTATGAATGGCTTTGGATATCAACGCATTTGTTTGCAACGTGCATTACCATATCAGCCTCCATCTATTGAGAAATGAAAAATTATGGATGACAGCCCCTCCTTCACTATTCAGAGCATGAAGGAAGATGATGCTGGTAATTGGGTGTTTGCTGTCTAAAGGAGGAAGTTTGTAATCCATTGCTATCGCTGACACGATACCGCTGTAAACCCCCAAGCCACAATTTATCTCAGCCATTTAATATCTGTGTGGAGGGACAGAATGGCATATTCAGGATGAGCCATTATGATCTGTCTGTTTGGGAATACAGAGCGTTTTATAATACGTGGATAATTTTTACTTTAAATGAAGGAAATTAATGGCTAAATTCTGCAGAGAAATAAGGCCTGATGGGAAGCACTGTTTGAGGGGACAGTGCTACATGAAAGCTGAAATTGTATTTCTCTTTCAGCATGATATCTGTTTTCTTTTAATCACAGGAATGAAGGACTAGAGTTTCAGCCTTAACTGTTAATTTCCTGTCTATTGTCTATTCAAACAAGATCCTGCTGTATCGTTTATAATAAATACATTTAGAGACAGGGCTGAAACCTGGGCCTGCCCTCTGCCCCTCTCCAAGAGCAGCTAATTCCTGCAATCTGGGCCACCCTGTCCCTGTAACGCAAGGGCCAAAGCAAGCCTGCTGAGCACTGAGAAAATGGGGGCTGAAGTTTCAAGGAAAGGGCAATAAGGAATGAAAATGGGCAATAGGGAATAAAAATGGGCAATGGGGATTAAAAATGACTCATAGAGCCATGTTAAAATTCTGGTGTGAGAAAGATCACAGAATCACCGAATGGTCTGTGTTGGAAGGGACCTTAAAGATCTTCTAGTTCCAACCCCCTGCCATAGGCAGGGACACTTTCCGCTAGACCAGGTTGCTCAAAGCGCTGTCCAATCTGGTTTTGAACACTTCCAGGGATGGGGAATCCACAGTTTCTCTCTGCCCAGACATATTTACCAAGTGGGCCAAGAAAAGGACACAACAGAGCAGCAGTTTGGACAGTGTCAGTGAGTGCAGGGCCAGTGCAGAGACCTGGGCACAGTCACTGCAGTGAGCATTTTGGCACAGCTACCACACAGGCTGCATTCAAAAAGGAATTGAATTGTGTGACATTGCCTGAAAAAGGGTATTTATAGTAGCCAGAGAGTGCCCAGGGCTAGCCCACCGTTCTGCTCTTGTCCCATGTTAATGGTACAGCAGGACAGAAATATTTAGGGCAAGTTGTTAAAAATAAAATTGAAATAAAATAAAAAGTAATGGTGATACCTATTTTTTATTTCTCCTCAGAAGTTTTGCTGCCTTGTGGTTAGTAGGTATTTTAGAAAACCTTAGCATGAAGAAGTAGTAGTTTTGGCCTGACACACCTACATCTGCTCTTATCAATCATGGGGAGCTACTAGGAGGGCAATGTTTTTTAAGATGAGCTAAATATATGTGCCAGAATTGATGTGTTGTTTTTTGGTTTTTTTAATCTTACAATTCTGGAAAAGAGAACAGTGATCTTATCGGAATCCAAAACTGTGATGCTGAAGCTCTTGAATTATTCATATGATCTCATTCAATGCACTGTGATTATTTCTGATGCTTCAAACTCCTGGATAGCTTTTGATGCCTGTATTATTTCTATGTAAATTCCTGCCATTAGTTGGTTTTATCAATAAGGTTCAGATTGAATCATGCCTCCCCTGCAAATTAATGCCGCCTTAGACAAATCCAAGAGAAGATTCAAACTATCAAATCACAGACTGTTAGATGTGGGTTCAGAACAAAACCATCTTTATGTTATTTCAAGCTTTAGAAGGTGGTAACTGAAAATATTAGCACGTATAGGGACATTTGGCAGGTTGGTACACATGGAAGAGTGAGCCAAGCTGCAGGCTTGGAAGGCTTTTAGGATGTATAGATAGAGTCCTAGTTCTGCCACAGGCTCAGTACCTGTTTCCAGCCAGGAGACCAGAGGATGTTAGACTGGCTATCGACTTATTGTCACTATAGCTAATCAAACCATAAAAATTGTTTTCAAACAAACTTAAAGCTCAGATTTAAACTCATAAAAGCAGGAAGATCAGGAGACGGCTGAAATTGTCTCTCTTAATTCACCATGACGTGCCTTTGGGGTGTCTTTAGCAGAGATGACATGTGTCATTGATTAGAGCCTGCCCAGAGCAGAGGCCCACAGGGAGCGGCGTGGCACTCTGAGTGCTCAGTTCTCATGCCCTTCTGCATGACACTCTGCCTCTAATATAGTTTTATTTCATTATTGTAGTGTTAATTTACTTCAGACTACTATTTTTTTCTAAATTGCTCTCTCTTTTCTCAGTAAAGGAAGGGAAAAGATATGATCAGCTTTAATGGATGGGAAGTTTTCTGGGCAGAGCACAGTGAGTGCAGTGACTGATTAGAGCCTGGTGACACTCAAAGTTGGACCTGTGAACCTGGTCAATCAGTTTGTTCCCTTAAAGCAGTGATGGAACTTGTTTAACAATAAAAACCAGGTTTACTAATGAAAACTTACATCTCTCTGGCCCACTACACTGTGGGAGATGCTGTTACTGAAAGCAAAGGACACCTAATTTCTCCTTGTATTAACCATTACTGTGGTCTCAAATAAGTAGTAGAAAATTTTGAAGGAAAGCTGGTGCAGCAGAGGTCAGTCTGGACTGCCAGGAGGGGCAGTTTGACCTCATGTGAAAATGGAGGACAATTGCAAGATCCTGACAGGAGTTCTGTCTCTGAAGTAGAGGAGGCACTTGGATTCATCTTTACTGCAGAGACAGGTTACACCTACCAGAACCAGAGGCATCCTTAAGTCTGCTCTCCCCTTTAAACATATCCTCCTCCATCTCCCTTATCTCCCTCCATCTACCCATCTTTAAATCAGATATTTAAATCTCCTCATTATTTTTTCAGCACACTCCTTACCCATCTGGACTAAAAGCTGCTGTGGGGAGTGAGTGGTAGTGAAATGAACCAGTTTATGAAATGTGGGTGGAAGGGGGAACCCCTCACTCCACCAAGGCTGATCTCACAGGCTGGTCTGGATGTCAGTACTATAACAGCCAGTTATTCCTAGAAGATTTCATCCCCCTGCATTGCCCAGGACTGCACTGTTGATAAGCACATTAAAAAAAGGGGTGGGATAGGAAAACTTGCTTCCAAGTAATTCCTTCTTATGCTATTTTTCAGGAATTTAACAGTGTCCCATCCCACAGGCAAATACTCCACAGTTTGTGGAGGTGGGGCTTAAGCGGTTTTGGTTTTCTTTAGGATTTATACCTAAGTGATTAATTTATCCAGAGATCACTGAGTAAAGAGAGTCACCATCTCTCCTGGCTGGAAGTTGAGCAAGAGAAGACCATTTCGTTCTGGGGCAGAGTTGGTACATATCTGGGAAGGAGGGAAACGGGTTTAACCCAATTCTTTCCTTCACATTCTCCTATGGTCAGTGCTGGCAGCTTTCCCTGGAAGGGCTCAGGTTTGTTGTCTTCTCTACATCTGCTGATTCTTGCCATCCCCTTCCTAGGAAACACGAACACACACACTGATGCTGCTGGACCACACAGCAGGCGCGGTCTAGGGATGCAAAGTATCAGCTCACATTTGCCTTCTGTGGGCTGACTGGACTCATCCCACCTCATACACATTTTTTTTCCTGCTTGCTGCTGCTTGGAAACGGACCCCTGCATTTCTCTGGTCCAGTGGAGAAAATTCTTGGCTGCAAAGAGGAATCTCTCAATCTGGTCTGCAGGCCAGCAAGTCCTGGACAGCTTCCAGGCACAGGATCTTTCAGATGTGGGGATTTTCCATTGAGGGTATTCTGCTGCCTCTTCAAATGTTGAGAGAGATACATTGTAAGAGTGGCTCTTTGCTGATAATCACCCCAAAAGCCTACAGGAAAAAAAAGAAAGCATGTGCTTTCCTACAGAGGCTGCTCCCAAGCCCTGCAGAAGGCTGGGGACTGAGGTCAGCCCCTGGACAACTTCCCAGAAATAACTGGCCATTGGTGTGCCTACAGTGTGTTTTGGGGCTCATCTGTCCAGCCAAAAGGGCAGCTGTTGCCTATAGTTCTACAGGTCAGAGACTAAAATGTCTAACTGCAGAAAAAAAGCCAAAAAAAAAGGAGAGTTTTCCTCTTACTATGTTTCTATGTGTATTCAAGGGAAAGGCTGATGGTGTTTAGTGCTTCACAACTTATTTTTACTGTGTTGCAGGCATCTGAAACACCCCTATCCCTGTTTTGCCCTCTTTCTCAGTGTCATAAGCCTTGTGTTACAAGGGGAAGGCCTTAAACAGGCATCCATCTCCTGTCGTGTTGAGGGCACCCAAAGGACTGTCTCCAGAGCGTGCTGTGTGCTGCAGTCAGCTCTGCTGGCAGGCACCATCTCCACGGGCGTCAGCTGCACACCATGTCCAGTCCCTGGAAGCCTCCATGTCCCTTCCCCATGGGCCAAAAGGGTCTCTCCCTCAGCAGCATCAGGAGGTGAGATGACCACAGGGTCAATCCCACATGGGGAGAATGCAGAATAGCCAGAGGGTTGTTACACATCTGGGATTTGTCTGTCTAGGAATGAAACCTCCATGAGGAGCTGCAAAGTTCCTTGAGAAGATGAGGAACCTCTACCACTTTCCATCCCTGGAGAAGTGGCAGCAGGTGTGGGAAGGGAAGGCTGGTATGGAGTAAGTAGTGCAGAAGGAGGGGTTGGTGTCAGTGCTGATTTCTATGATTCTAGGTCTTGCTGAGTTGTTTTAAGCACTGGGGGATGCTGTTCCAAAACTACAGTTGTTCAACTACCTGCTTTTGGGGTGGTGGTTAAACACTTGTGAGTCAAAGGCTGATTTGGACTCATTACCGTGTTTTGTGGAGTTACTCCAGTTGAGGTTAAATGGCCAATTAGGGGAAGCTGTGTCTTTAAGCAAGTGCTTGCAATCTAACCTGCCTACTGGTGAATGGCAGCTCAAAAGAGACCCAGCTGGGGCAAGGAGAAGTGCTTTATTTTTGTGAAAGAGTCCTAGGGTGTTCAAGGTTAAAACTTATACTTTTTACACAGAATAAATCAAAAGCTGTTGATGCAGATGGGTATTGAGAGTGTGCTGAAATGTGGTGCCACTGCTCTAGGAGAGGCATCATGCCCGTGCTGTCTGTGTTGGTTACACTATTGAGATTATCACTTTGCTTTTTGGGTAAACAGAAGATCAGAACTTTGGGACAGAGAGGGTATGGCTCACTGAATCAAGGATAAGAAAACTTCTCACTGTTTTGGGTGGAGACATTCTCAAGGCCCTCTGAAGCTGTGGGTTGCTCTCACGCTACATGAGCACATGCTGGTAGATTCTCCTTCCTTGTAGAGCTTCCCCTCCTAACTACTGTTTCTTCCTACTTGGCAGCTGAAGTGCTGCTTTTTGTTCCCCTGTATATTCAGCTTTACTATTATTAAATGGTGGGGGACTGTAATATTTGCTGGATGATTTCTAATTTTTTTTTAACTTGCCTAAAGACTTCTGTGTCAGAAAGGGAAGGTGGAAGAGATCCTGATGAAAGAAGTGAATTTCAAGAAGACGGATAGCAATGAACTCAAATTTGGTAAGTAAGAACTCCTAAGAGGTAAGGCTAATAGAAGATAAAGTTGTCAGTTTTTTACAGTAAGTTAAGGGCTGAATTCAGACTGTGCAAATGCAAGAATAGGAAATTCAGTAGGTGCCAAGCTGGGTAGGTGATGAAGGGTTTTTCTGTAACTTTTAACACCAGACAGAAACACACAGAAAAAAAAAGCAGAGGTCAGATTTCTAAGAATAAATCTGAAAGAACAGCACAAGCATTCAGGGATAAAACCAGAAAGGCCAAAGCACAAAATGAGACCTCAAAGATAACTAGAAATAATTCTGAAAGATCCATTAATAGAATGAGGAGGATCAAAGGGAGGATTGGTCTGCTACTCAATGGAGAATGAAAGCTGCCTGCAGATAATTACAATAAGCTTGAAGAATACTGGAGAAGGAGAAAAAAAAAATTTTTCCCAAAGTAGCTTGGGAATTACAGTCCAGTCAGATTAAAAACAGTTCTAGAGGAGAAAAAAAAACCCAAAAAACAACCATCACAAATTGTCTGTAACATTTACAAAAATAATTGGAAGATAAATAGCAGTCATCATGGGTTAGTCAAAAATAAGTTGTGTTAAACCATTTTCATTTCCTTTACTGTTAAAAAATCCCTTGTGCATTGGTTTGGGAAGGCACAAAGGTCACATAACTTGATTCAGAAAAAAATTAAGGGTTGCTTGGTAACTTTGCAGCAGGCATAAAAGTGAGAAGGACTGCAAGCACATTGGAGAAAGAAGTTATATTTATGTGATACATTATAGAAACTTCTGAATAAACAAGGTTATATTCAGCAGGGGATAAGTGCAAAGTTTTCTTAACCAGACACACTTTGCTAAGCAAATAGGCTGGGAAAGAACTGCCTAGAAAACAGTCCTCCAGAAAACTATCTTTTGCTATTACAGATCAAAAATTACCTGCAAGTGGACAACGGTGTGTTGTGAGAATGACAAACATCCCACCCTTGGATTCACACAGGAGAGCTCTCGCCTCTGCTCAGCGTGGGAATCCTATGGCCAGTTTTTATTAAGGAATTTTAAAGAGAATTTTGGATGTGCAGGACAGAGTTCAATGTCCTCTTCTGATAAAGATTGTGGGGGGTCTGCCCTTATTTTATTTTTTTTCAAATCTCTGATATGTGAGTAAATATTGAAAGACCTGGGGTTATGTAATGGCTCAAAAACAGGCTGATGCAAGGCCTGCTAACCACCTTCAGATACCTAAAAGGCCCTTTAAAAGAGGACAAGGAGGTTCTCTGTGTTCATGATGGTCAGGACAAACAGTGGTGTTTGTAAATTAACATAAGGGACATTTAAATTGAGTGTTAGGAAAGCTCTTGAAGGATAAGGGCAGTAAACCTGTGGAATAGGTTTCTTCGAGAGGTTGTGAAGTTCCTATGATTGTGGGGTCGTTAGGAACAGATTGGACAAACAACTGTCAGGAACGACACATGCTGATACTGCCTGCACCTAAAGGCGTCTCTCATTCCCTCCAGGGCTATTGTTCAATAACTTAGTCCAAATCTAGAGGTATAAGTAACTTACTGGGAGAAATTCTCATGACTGAGACATGATTTTTGTCCTGAGAGGGTAGTGCTTTGCCTAATTCAGTTCATTTGTTGCTGTTCATTCATGTATAATTAAACACCCGAGGTGAGCAGGGAGAGGGCAGTTGTCAAACACTATCATGGGAGGACTTGGCTCCAGCTTATCCAAGGTGCTGTCATTTGGATGGTAGGCATTCTGTTAAGGCAACACGATGCTGTTCGTCACTCTTACTTGCTATTCCCTTCTCTAAATATGTTGTCTTTATCTGAGAGAGCCTGGGGAGCTGTAAATCTCTGAAGAAATTCTCCATATGCTGGTGATTTTCAGGGAACTCTGCCATACATAATTTCTGATAGGAGTGTTTGAATAGAGAATTAATTTACTTTGGGTCCTTGATTATTCTGTCTTGCAACAAGAAGAGTATTGGCACCAGGCTAAAAATTAAACAAGGTGCTAGTTTCCATTTTCTCTCACTCTGATCTTCACATTCACACTAAGGCTGTTGTCAGGGAGCAATGTAGGATAGGATGTTCAGTGATCACTAAAAATCAGTATTGTGTAGCTGAAGTAATCTTTTTATTTCAGGAGCTTCTAACAAGTAATGAGACCATGTTTTATATAACTCCTGTTAATATGGCAACATATGAGCATGCATCCATCTATGAGAAAAAGGACTTTAACAACACATGAGTAAATAACTTCACACATTTCTCTCTGTGAAACAGCAGACTTCTCTTAGGAGAGACAAAAGGATCAGGCAGGAGTCCTGTAAATTGCTTTAACAGTGTCATAGAGAGGAGAAGGATGACATAATCAAAATCATGATATAATCAAAATCATGACCCTTGAAAATATTTAGATTCATGGACATTTGGTTCAAAACATATAATCAAATTATAAAATATCACAACCCTGGCCACGAACACTCACCCAGTGAATCCTTTCTCCATAACTTCTGCTTGATTTCTGACCAATCTCTCTTTTCACTGGGGTGCTGGAGGAAGCTGAGTTCCCCATCCCTGGGAAGCTTGTTCCAGCTGTGATGACAGTTATTTTGACTTGCCTTGTCTTCAGTTTCTAAGCAGAGAGTCTTGCCACAGTGCAGGGAAAACCCCTGGGTTTAGTCCAGATTGTACCTCTGCCGAAGCAACTCAGGGCAAACTATGGGCCCAATTCTGTGTGCTTTGTTTGGGGAAAAGGCTTAAATTAAGACACTGGGGATAGCGTTGGACAAGTGGTGGCCTTGCATGATACAACAGTCACAGACACAGGCCTTGCTGCATAATGGTGCTTTGTTAGTGTAGAAATTTGATGCAGGAATTGGGAAACTGTCTGGAAGGTAGGTTTGTACCATGATCTATCTTCCAAGGAATGAAAACTCCAGCATTTTTGAGTGTTTAATACTCCTAGCCTGATCTATCATTTCTGATGTGTCTTTAATAAATCTTTCTGTCCCTTTTTTTTGGTTTGTTATTTTTTGAATGTGTTTTTGGCTTTGTTTAATTTTTAAAGCAAATAGCTCAGTTAAACTCCACATTCAGCTTTTCCTTAGGTTATTTGGAATACTTCAGAAGTAAATATTTTCTGGGCTTCTCCTGTGAGAAGCTCCACAGTCTCTGAAGTGGGAATATATTGTCACGTCTCAGCCTGTCAGACTTGATTTAGCTTTGAAAACTCAGGCCAGCAGCTGAAATGCAACCTCATGTAGATCAATCATAGGTATTACCCACATTTGGAGTTTAAACACATGAAGAAAAGTTTATTCAAAGGCAGGGGATGTCAGTTCTTGCCATAATTTGGAAAGTAACGTGGCTAGTTATATTCAGCAAGAATTACAGCACCTTTAAAGAAAACCCAGTCCCTGGATTGCTTTCAAAGGTGGTATGGATTTTGTAAGCAAGACACTAAAATAGATCAGAGTGACCTCTTAGCTTTGTTAGAAAATATTTAGATAGCATTCTAAAGGAGTATTTGGCTATTCATTAAATGTATAAATCCATGTGATCTGTCTTTGCCCATCTGGAGACTGCAACGTTAATGAGTTAACTGCTGAACGCGGTCTCTGTAGAGTCACTTGGATGATTTGAGGCGGTGTCATTTCAAACCAAGGATAAATACAGCTTTGTATAAAGTGGGTTCTTGTCCCAGCAATAATTGCTTGTGCACCACGTAAGATCATCTTGAATCACCCCATCAGACTTATTCCCAGAGCAGGAAGTGATAAGGGTTTCCATAAAGGGGCAGTGCATCCACTGCTAGATTCACTAGTTTTGTGAGGGAGTTGGCACATGGAATCAATTTGCTTTAGCAGTCTGAGACTCTTTTTATGGCAGAGAGAGCAGTTAGTGGAAAAAGAAAATGTACACAATTTATATCACACTTCCATGTCTAGGGTACCAGCAAAACACACTTCTCAGCACAGCTAAGGTAATCTGTGGTTATTTTTATATCCTTCTCAATGATAACTCGTCACAAGAAATCATTTTTTTCCTGTTCAAATGAACTGTTTGTTATTGTGACACCCATTCTTCATGCTCCTAGCAGGTCTGTTTTTATAATTCTCAAGGTTCCTCCAGACTCACCAAGGATTAATCTGGCCAAAAATAGAAATCTGCACTCCTGGTGCTGTGTGTCTTGACCTCGTTGTCAAAGGGGAACAAAAAGTTCTTTAGAGCATGAGATATTTGATCTGTTTGTGGATGACCAAGGAAAATATTAGTATTTGACTTTTTAAGTAATGTATTGTGAAATGAATAATTTCTAATTATTATTAACTATTAAGAGAATCTATGAATTAAGAAAGAAAATCTGATTAATCATCAGTTAGCATTTAAAGGGAAATTTGATACAGTGGGATCTGACAGGTCAGAAAAAAGCAAATTCACCCCACAAGAGTGGGAAAAGCAGAAAGATCTTACTTGATAGAAGGGATCTTTGCTTTGTAATAAAGATAAAAGTTAGATATATCTGGGAATGAGATCTGGCATTGAAACTTCCAAGATAAGATCAGACACGGGACCACTTCCCAGTCTCATTAGTGTTGTTTCAGCTAGGTGAACCTCTGTTCTGATACAGTCCTGAGCAGCTGGGGAGCAAGAGGACTTCTTCATGTTGCTTCTTAGTACCTCTTAATTATTAGTTACAAAAACAAAAGAAGAGAATCTCTTGCCTACAAGAATTCGGGCTAGAAGGATTGTTCTTCAAGGTAAACGTCTTAAAATACCCTGAGAAGGCGGTGAAGACAAAACTCAGATGGTGAGTAATGCTTTTCTAGGCTGGAATCTCTCCATCAGTCTTGAAATCAAAGCTCGTTGCCAGTCAGGGCATGTTATGGCAAAACACAACTAATAAGTGAATGAGGCAATCAATGCATTTCGTGTGGCAGCACCACTTGGGACATCTGCGTCTGTCTTAAGAAAGTTCAGTCAAGTTTGGATCAAGCATTTAATTCACAGGCAAACCTGCAAGACATTTCCATAACCTGCCAGAATAACCCTTTTGTCTCCAGCTAAAAACCACCCTTTATTGAGCCAAAAGCGAATTAAGCAAAACCACTTTCCATCAAAAGTAACCATGACGCAAATGGTTTTATCTGCATGTAACCAAGGCAAGAAAACATTAACCAGCTGGTCCCCATTCAGAGGCATCTGTAACCATCTGGAGGGAGCCCCAGACTGCAGTGCAGCGACTCAGTGTGGGACCGAGCATGACTCAGTTTGTGCCTGCCAGAATCAACACTCAGTGACTGGAACGTGTTCAGAACCTCCTTTTAACAATTCTCCAAATGGTCTTTACCAGGCATTAATGTAGCCTTATTTCCATGAGCCATATGGGAGTTGTGTGGTTCTGGCTGGCAGAGGCTGGTGTTGGGTGGTCCTGTGATGTTGGTGGTCTTGGCACACGGATTTCAGTTCTGGGAAGAAGTGATCTCGAGATCCATTCTCCGTGATGGCTGTTCTTGCTGAGGTTGGGTGATTACTGATGTTATGGAGTCAGAAATGAGAGAATTACCTATTTGTATTTGTACTTTTCCGCCTCCACGCTCTGGCAGCTTCATATTCTCATTGTTGATATTTCGGGATGGATCTGTGGTTAATTACAAGTGGATCCTGTAATCTCTGTCTGTGTGGGGATGGTGAAGGTACTTAAAATGGGAATCAGACATTAGCAGACATATTGAAGTTGACCCAAATGTGTCTGATGATTTGGCTCCAGTGCTGTATGAGATCTGCCTGCTGTGTGATGAGAGTGCATGAAGCCTTAGAGATGCTGTGGTAACCTCAAGCACTCAAAGGGATTTTAATGCATTGTACTGTTTGTCCTGTTGGTTTTGTACCTGTAATTGATCTGTGAATAGAAAACAGGTGATGAAGGGCACAACGTAGTTCATAGAGTCATAGAATGGTTTGGGTTGAAAGCGACCTTAAAGATCATCCAGTTCCAACCCCCTGCCATGGACAGGGAACATTGCACTAAACTAGGTTGCTCCAAGCTCCATTCAGCCTGGCCTTGAACACTTCCAGGGATGGAGCATCCACAACTTCTCTGAGCAACTTATTCCAGCATCTCACCACTCTCACAGTCAAGAATTTCTTCCTAACATCCAATCTAAAACTGCCCTCTGTCTGTTTGAAGCCATTGCCCCTTGTCCTATCACTACATGTTCTTGTCAAAAGTCCCTCTCCAGCTCTTTTGTAGCCCCTTTAGGTACTGGAAGATGCTCTAAGGTCAGGTCAGAGCCTTCTTGTCTCCAGGCAGAAATTCCCCAGCTCTCTCAGCATGTCTTCAAAGGAGAGGTGCATCTTTGTGGCCTCCTCTGGACTTACTCCAACAGGTCCACGCCCTTCTTATGCTGGGGGGTCCCAGACCTGCATGCAGCACTTCAGGTGTGGTTTTACCAGAGCAGAGTAGAGGGGCAGAATCTTCTCCCTTGGCCTGCTGGCCACAGTCCTCTTGATGCATCCCCAGGATGATTTGCTTTCTGGGCTACGAGTGCACATAGTTGAGCTTCTCATTCACCAACACCCTCAAGCCCTTCTCCTCAGGACTGCTCTCAGTCCATTCTCCACCCAGTCTGTATTTGTGTTTGTGATTGCCACAACCCAGGTGCAAGACTTTGTTGAGCGTCATGAGATTCCCAGGGGCTCAGCTCTCCAGCCTGCCAAGGTCTCTCTGGATGAAATTCCTTCCCTCCCAACCACTCAGACTGGTGTCATCTGCTCCATGATCTTGCCAGGCACAGAGGTGAGAAGGGTCTGGTCTGTAGTTCCTCAGGTCTTTTATTCTTTATGTTGAGGTCAGTTCTCTTGGTGAATTAAGGATAACTCTGTTCTTATTTAAATGAAGAGAATTGGAAAGAAATATTCAACACTAAATAATCATAGAGGATGGTAGAATACAATTTTATTCAAGAACAAACCCCTGTGCTTAGGTCACTCTCCTCCAAAGGTGCTGAATGAACCATAAATTGTTGGGTTTTAATCATTAAATATCCTGTGTACCTCCTTCCACATTCAATTATTCAAGACTTCTGTGCAAAGGATTGTATAGAAGGTAGTTATATTGATATTCTTTTCATTGTGCCACAGACTTTAAACAGGAAAATGATTGACCCTAAGCTATTTGTTCCCTTTTGGAATTTTGAATCATAAACTCAGAGTTTCTCTTCTTTTACACCAGTTTGAAAGAATATAGTCCAATGTATCTGTTGCTTAAAAGGGCTTTTGTAAACCTGGACACATTTACTAAACACTGGACCTCTTTTAAAAATTTACAAAAATCTCGCTGCAACCTGTAATCATAGAATAATTCATGTTCTAATAGAGTAGGATTAATAATGCATGTAATTATAATATACAATTTTCTTTAGACTTTTCTAATTATAAAAAAATTACAGATAACATCAACAGTGTGATTCTGAAATGCCTCTCATTTATTATGTAGCTCTCTTAATCAATGCTCTGCCACTGGAAATCAAGTCAGAATGTTATTATGGCCTCTCCTTCTGGATATAATTACAGCAGTAACTCATGGCTCAAAGTCTGAGCAAACACACCGTGCAGTTTATAGCTTTGAAGAACAGCCATTAATCCTGCAGTCCAGCACCCTGTGCAAGCCAATGAAAGCACTTTAAAAAACTTTATGCCTGAAGATAAACACACACTTACCAAAAGGCTGAAGGTGGGGGAGTAGAGAGCTCGACCCCCGTGTCGGATCTGCACACACACAGCTGAGCATCCTCTGCTGGGAGATGATCTCAAGGTGCACAAACCTCTGCACTTTTTGCCACCCAGACTGAACTTGCACCCTTAACGTTTGTGAGAATGATTGCAGGATGTCAGTTCCTGTCTGTTGGCAGCCTGGAATCAGGATAGGGCTCTTGATGGGGTGCATCAAGCACAGCATCACAAGCCAGTCGAGTGAGGCGATTGCCCCGCTCCATTCTGTGCTGGTGTGGCCTCGCACCAAGTCCTGGGTGCAGTTCTGGATGTCACAATGTAAGAAAGATACTGAGCTATTAGAGAGTGTCCAAAGGAGGGCTACAGAAATGGGGAATGGCCTCGAGGTGAAGCTGTATGAGGAGCAGCTGAGGTCACACTGTCTGTTCAGCCTGGAGAAGAGGAGACTGAGGGGAGAGCTCATTGCAGTTACAACTTCCT
>JAWWEU010000125.1:68772404-68811795 GCA_035583155.1 Acropternis orthonyx
GCAGCTGAGGTCACACTGTCTGTTCAGCCTGGAGAAGAGGAGACTGAGGGGAGAGCTCATTGCAGTTACAACTTCCTCGTGAGGGGAAGAGGAGGGGCAGGCACTGATCTCCTCTCTGCGAGGACCAGTGACCGGACCTGAGGGAATGGCCTGAAGTTGTGTCATGGGAAGCTGAGGTTGAATAGAAAAAGATTCCTCACGCAGAGGGTGGTTGGGCACTGAACAGGCTCCCCAGGGCAGTGGTCACAGCATCAAGCTGGACAGAGTTCAAAAGAACATTTGAACAATCCTCTCAGGCACATGGTGTGATTCTTGGTGTGGTCCTGTGCAGGGCCAGGCGCTGGACTTCAATGACTCTTGTGGTTCCCTTCCAACTTCAGGATAGTCTATGATTCTATTCCATGATTTTGCTGTGTAAATAGCTTTGCTGAAGTTGTGCACCTGTGCCCCTTGTATTGTTCTGGGCTCAGTTTCCATTATGAATCTCTAACCTGACAATTAGCTTCAAAGGGGAATAATGCACTCTCCAAGAACTTGAATTAGTACCAGGAACTGCTTTTAGTTTTGCAGCAGGCAGGGAGGATGTGTCTCCCTCCAAGGTAGAAACGTGCCCAGCCACATGCTGGTGACTGGGAGGACAGAGCTGCCAGAGGGGTCTGGGGAAGGGTGGGTGGAGTGAACATGCACATGGATGCTTGCCTTTTGAAGCTAACTCTTCTTTTAAGAAAATCCTGTCATCCAGATGCAGGACAGTTAAAATACCCTAAACTGCCAGCACTTGTATCTTTCAAAAAAGAATCTAAACCATGACTGAAGAAGATTCACTTGTCCTCTCGAGCCACCATCTTCAGCACTAGCTTTCTATATGCTAAATGTGTAGAAAAATAAAAACTTGAAGCATAACCTTCCTGCTTATTTTATTGTGCGGTTTATTTGAATGCAGCAGGAGTGCAATGACCCCCAAGTCATCTCCTCCCTTTCCTGGCTGGATGGAAGGACCGAGAGCCATTTGACATGTGTCATTTGGGAAGCTGTGGGAAGGAGCCAAGGAAACATTTGCACTTGATCGATGTAGCTTACATACATAATGCAGTGTGCTCTGCAAGGTTTTCAGAACTGGTCAGAAACCTTTTTTTTTTTTTTTTTTTAACCTAAATATTATTTCCCCAGGACCTGCCAATTGTTTGAAGTGAGAAGTCCTGGCAGGAAAGGCTAAGCTTCAGCAGATTGGTCTGTTTGAAAGACAGTGACATTTAAAAATTGATATTCCGAAATTGCCACATCCCTTCTGGAAACAAAAAGCAATAAAAGGTTGGTATTTCACTGAACTTCTCAGAAACACAGAGATGAAGTGCTGTGGCTGGCCAGCCTGAGTTTTGCATGTTTTAGGTTTTGCACATTGCAACATTTTGGTCTTCGTGGAACAAATTTGTTTGTCTTTGCTGTTTGATGGATGGGTTTTTTTGTTTGGATTTTGTTTGTTTGTTTGCCTGTTAATTTCTGAGAGCTGTCACAAACAGCAGTTTTGTTTCCAGCCCTGGCTCCATCAGAATCTGTGATCCTTCTAACCCCAGTAAACCAGACTGGAAGGGCCAAAGGCAGAGTAGACTGGGTACAAGGTGTTTTGTGCCAAACAGAGGACCAGAGTAGAAACAGCACTTGGGTATGAGCTCAGGCTAAGTCCTTTGTAAAAGCATTCCTTTACTCTCATCTCAGCCAGCATTAGCCTTCCCAAAGCAAGATCTCTTGTCAAATATCTAGAAAGGTGATGCAACCTTCACTGCACTGCCCAGGGATTGCTGGCTGCCCATTCCCAGCAGTGGGCTTTCTGCTGCCCTTTTAAGATGTCTCCTCTGGCTACAGACTGTGCTCTAGGAAGACTAAATATCAGGGATGAATAAATACCATGAAATGTGGTGGTATGAGCACCTTTGTGTTCTTTCCTCTTGGCAGTCTATTAATCTAAGGGAAAAGCTTGAGAAAATAAGGCTAATTAATCCCAACTACTGTGGATGGTGTAATTTAAATTTTTTCAAAGACTGACATTGCTTAGGCTGAAATGTCTCAAAATCCCCTCAGCTCCCATCTGAAACACAAGAGCATTTCATGTTTTGTACAGCCAACTGTATTTTCTAAATTTGCTTTCAAATGCATCACAGGAAATAGCCCTTACAGGAAAGAGAGGAAATCAATAACTCTGCCATATTCCCAGAAAAGGCTGTGGGAAGAACCTCTGTATTATGGATTGAATTTGTTCTGTCTACTACTGGGGATATGGGAAAAAAAACAACAACCTCCCCTTCCAGAGTTCAAACTGCTGCTGTTGGGAGCTGTGTCCTTGATGTCAGCTCAGAGCAGAAGAAATTGGGCTGGAGGGAGGAGGAGAAGGATTTCTGGCTGCAGTAGTGTGACACTGACACATGAGGCTTTAATTTCAAGGGAGGAAGTGGAGAAAAAAGGATTGCAAAATCTGGTTCCATAATGGTCTGTGATTCTGCTTGCTGGGCTTGCTATCATATTTGTGGTCTCGGAGGACACATCAGCTGGTCCTCCTTGGTTCGAAGTGAGATGGGGTGGTGGGTGGAATGCAGTGTAAATGTGAGAACAGGGAAAAGGAGGCATCCTTGGTGCATCAGCGATGGCATGAAGAGACACTCATGCTGATGGAGAAGAAACAATAAAGAACTTCTTTGCATTTATTTTTGTTTTTCAGGCTGTTCTGTGTTTGCCTGTGAATACTGAAAACTTTTGACATTTGTTTTGCAATATGCATGTGATGACTTACATACACCCCAGGCTGGACGTCTCTGGGTTTCCATCAGACCTCAGCCTTGAGCCACTTTGTTCCAGGATATCCCAGAACTGTCTGATGCATTGGCTCACAGGCTGGTGGGGGTAATTCGCTCAGGGAACTGAGAGGAGACCAGTCCATGCAGCATCCACAGAGCAAAGGAAAACAAAGAGAAACTACCGTGGAGAGTGATTACTTTCTTGTAATCCTCCAGGCTTGCCTGCCACAGCACTGTGCTGTGAGATCTGAGCAAACTTGGAGGTTTCTGTAATTCCCATTGCCATTCTTGGATGTGGAGGGGAAGGTTCTTTCCATACAAAGGCAATCACTTACCCTTTATTTACTGTGAAGGATGAGGACAGGGGACTCTGACTCCCAAAGCTTCCACAGTTGGGTTTGTTGTCTAATTATTCTGTGGAAGAGCTTTTCCCGGCAGTGCAGGTCTGCGTCCTCCACAGCAGAGCCCGGGGGACAGCCGTCCTTGCAGAAGGTCTCTCCAGAAGCCAATGTTTCACGATGGAATAGTACTGCAGCCACGTGCCTTTTGTCACTTTGTTAGTTTATTCATTTTTAATAGCATCATATGAATAAAGAAATGTGCCTTCCACATTGTATTTTGAAGGCAGATAATTGCGTTGGGGTTGTGTTCACTATCGGCTTGTTGTGCCCAAATGAATTGCCATATATCCATCTTTCCCTTCAAAAAGCAACCCTGCTGAGTTTTCCCAGTTGTTCAGTCAGTCACAAAACACTGTTGTACAGCAAGCGCTGCTTTATGTTGTCTAAATAGATGTGGCTCTTCTCTTGTTTCCATTGTCAATCTTGTTAATTTGCTTTGAATTTGCAGTGAATTGAAATTCTTCATTCCAAGGAGAAAGAAGTTATTACTTGCAATTAGGATTATTGGATAGTAGCACTTTTCACTCTAGAGTTAATGAGTTATGATCAGAACATATCCTTTCATTAGTTTGAAATATTTCCATCATTATTCTGATACTGTGACTTAGGGAAAAAAACCCACCAAGCTTAAATAGCAATTCATTTAAAACAGTGAAACACACACGTCTTCACAGAGATGGATGGCTAAACACGAGCCTGCGTCACCACTCTGGCTGAGAATGAGTCCCACTGTGACGGGCTGGACAAAGGTAAAATAATACAGTGTAAGATCAATTATTGATTACCAATTGCTTACAGAGGCTGTAGACTCCCCATCCCTGGAAGTGGTCAAGGCCAAGCTGGATGGGGCTTTGAGCAATCTGATCTAGGGGAAGGTTCCCTGGCCATGGCAGGGGTTTGGCACTGGATGATCTCTAAGGTTCCTTCCAGCCTAAACCATTGTATGATTCTATGGTCTTTCAGGATCTTTGAGGCTGAGCTTCACAAGAGACTTCCACTTGGAGTTGAAACTAAGTGGGCAATCAGTGTGGCAAACTAAATTTCCTGCATTCCAGCCACAACCTGGAGATATTTTTCTTTACCTCTCTTGCTTTTGCATTGCAGGGTTCCATCTGTGACCGAGCAGAGGGACAGGCATTGCTCCTCAACTGCATTTAATTGATGGTGACATTAAGGTAAGCATTGGGCTCATGTGGGTCATCAGAGAAACTTATAAAGGCAGCATAGGAAGGCAGGATGTTAAAGGAAAGCTCTTCCAGGAACTTGGAAGGCAGATTTTAAAGTGGTGAGCTTCAAAGGCTAGAAATGATTCTTTGATCTTTCAAAGCCTACAAATGACAGCAGAGTCTGCAGGATGCAACAAATGTCCAAACAATCACAAGGAATCTAAATGGGAATTTGAAGCAGCAAAACCCTTAAAAAAAGAGAAAGGAAAAGGGACATAATTCAGACAGTCAATCCAAACAACAGCATGGTTGCTTATATATTTTTAGTAGACATTGTACAATCACTCATTAACTCAAAAAGAAACCATTTGCATTTCCAGATGAATTCCTGAAAAATTAGGGAGGTGATGCTTTTTTTTAAAAAAAGAGGGGGAAAAGGGATGTGGACTTGGAATAAGAAAGATTTTAGTGTCTGTGTGTTTCTGAAAAGAAAAATCTCAGGCTCAAAAAGAGAGGAACATTTTTAGGTGGGAGGAAGTAATGAAAAACACTCAGAAATGTTTTTGTTGTGTTCTTCTGGCCTTTTACCAAGCACTCCAGGCCTGCATGAAATGTCAAGCTATGGGGTGAGTTTGTTTACACTTAGGTAAAGCCTGCTCAGAGAACATCTTCATGATCACAGTTGTGGGCAGACAATGCTTGGAGTCCTTAGGTGGGCCCTGCCAATGACCAGCCAGCCTTGGGAAGATTCTTCAGGACAACATTGGACTTGAGGTATGAATCTGGGCTCAGCTCTACTCCCAGTGGAACAGAGTTAAGAAGTTAAATACCTCTGTAGTTTTGGACGTTAATTAATGGGAGCTCTGGAAGGGGAGTAGTTAAGAGCAGTATACACATATTCTTTCCAGAGATGTTTTTGGTGAATCAAAACCAAATTGCTGAATTAATTTTTGTATCTTTTTATCTTAGAGTGAAGTACATGACTGGAGGATATATCCTAGTCAGTGTGCCTTGCCTTCTTGATGTTTTACTATCAATTACAGCATTAGTTAACAATGTTTTCTATTTCTAAAAACATCTGGAGTTTTGTTTTTAGTTACTCATTGAGACAGAGACTTATATTTTAACAGTATTTCTGAATGTGCTTTTAAAAATCTTGGAGCCAACCAGTGACAGCTAGATGAAAAACAGGACTGGACAAGAAGTCTGTCATGTCAAGGCAGTCACATTAAGAAATGAGATAAGATTTAGTGTTTGCTTCCAATGTGCAGTCTTGGGGTGTCCTATTGTAATTTAGTAAGAGAATTGCTTTTTATAAACAGGTTGTGACAAGCAATTGCACATCACTCCACAGATCTTAAGAAAGGAAGAACAGAATATTTGAAAATAGGGCTGGGAGAGCTCTTGGGAGGTCACCCAGTCCATCGCCTCACCCAGGTGGGATTGGCTGCACACTGACTACTCCTGGCTTATGTTTGCCTCACATGTTTTCCAAAAACCTCCAGTGACAGAGGTCCCACAACCTTCCTAGGAAAAGCTTTCAGGGCTTATCACTGCTTAATGTTAGAAACTTCTTTCCTACTGCCTTGGTCATGTTTCCCCTGAGGCCAGTGTAACACCATTGCTTCTTTCCAGGCTCCCAGGGGTCGCAAGAGGCAGTATTTTCCTTTCTTTTACAGCTAGAAGTCCCTCTGTTTGGAGACTGCTATCATGGTCCCTCCTAATTTTCTCCTTTCTAGACTAAACAAATCCCATCTTTTTAATCTTTCTTCATAATTTATGGTGTTTAAACCTTCCCTCATTAGTCTGGACTCAGACTAATTGATCTGGGTCCTTCCTGAGAGCGCTGGCCCAAACCTATGTTTCTGGGGCTGTATTTTCTCATCCTGACATCTATTTTTCAAGGCCTTCCTTGCCCATTGCAGCCAGGATTTTCAGGAGCTTTTGTTAAAGCAGCCTGTGGTAAATGGCCAGTACTGGATCTGACCTGGAGCTTGGGTAGGCAGTAACCCCGTAAGGAAGCTTCCACATCTTCACTGAACTCTGGTACCCTAAGGAGTGCTGAATTTTAAGAGGGAAGAGGAGGTGAAAGGAAGATGGTAAAACTACACAGTGGTACAATTCTCAAAGATGTCTAATTCTTAGAAATGCTTTACTGACCAGTATTTATTTCCAGCTGTATATGTCAGGTGAAATTTCTCAAGCAGTGCAAATGCTGGGTGCTCAGCTTGCTGAAGAAAGAATTGAAGTTGCTTGAATATGTATTTAAAGTAAAATTTGGGCTTCCTGGTGTTTCCGTCTTGTTGGAATTTCTTTTTTTTTTTTTTTTTAAGTTGATCTATGTATCATTTCCCTGGATTCCTAAGATTAATTTAGTACTCTGTTCTGTGAATGTATCAGAGTGGCTATTGTTCAGTTATTACTGCTTCTTAATTCATTTTGTCTCATTAAGTATTAGACTTTCATTAGATACATAAGCTCTAAACTGCTAGTGTTGCCATAGCAGGATCATTTTATGTAATCTTAATTTTTTGTTTAAATACCTTTTACAGTTAATGCTTATATTGTGATGTGCTTCACAGTGCTGGGTTAATAGTTGGAGCTGGCGATCATAAAGGTGTTTTCCAGCCTAAATGATTCGATTCTATCTACAGAAAGGTCTTCTCAGCGCGAGCCTCTGAGCATGAGGGCAGGTCAGCAGAGCCAGCTGTGATGCAAACTTCAGCTAAAGAGCCCTACAAAATTCCTGGTGTATGTATTATGGGGGTTGGCCAAGAGGATTGTCCCCCCCTGGGGGAAATACTGACATTTTCGGCTGGCTGGGGGTCACGGCCAGAGTGTCTTACAGTAGGTTTCCATCCCAGTTGAGCAGGGTTAGTGTGGAAAAGGGTTTCTCTTCCCAGAGCAGCTGAAGGACTAGATGACTTTTCCAGCTGCATAGCTTCCAAAAAAAGGTTGTTGGGGTTAGACAGCACAAAGATTGTTGTCTGAGTTTTTGTTTTGGGAAAAGATATCAGCAGATAATGCTTTGATTTGGTAGGAACTTTATTAATTTGAGAGTAAAACAAAGAAGATTTTTGTTGGCTACCCTTTCCACCAATAATGTTAACTGGGAGATAGAGATCTCATAAAAAAAAAAAAAAAAAAGCAATTATAAGTGCATGAATATAATTTTTGAAGTTCCTGGAGATTTTTCTGGGATCTGAGCTGATACTGCAGGTATCTGGAAAATAAAGTGAAGGGAAGTAGCCTTGCTTTGAGTATGTGAGGTGAAACTTGCTGCTGCCTCTCTCAGAGAGGCATTTCTGCATCCAGTAGATTGCACATGCTTTTAAGCAATCAGAGTTTCAGTGTTTTCTACTCTATAGTGTGTAGTATACCACATAAAGCAAGGGAAAGAAAAGGAAGTTGACCTATGCTGGAATTGTTCTGATGTTTTCTTCTACAACAGAATGGTAAATTGTTTGCTTTGGCTTTCTGGAAAATATCTGACCTTGATACTTCATATTCAATTTATGTAAACAATTACAAAAGCATCTGAGCCGAAGAGAAAAGGCTATTTCTTGAAAACCTGCAGGGAATGCACATGGGAATTTCCCACATGCTGTGGCAATCTTAAAAATACCTCCTTGTAACCCTACAATATTAATGATTAACTCCGGAACTGTGAGTTTTTCCAGACTTTCAGTGAACTCAGTGATTTGTGTGTTCAGCTGCATGTATCAGGAGAGGTAGTAAAAAAAAGTCATTTACCACTTTTAGTAGCTTGCATTCAGCAAACAATCTGTCACATTTTCCCCTTGAAATTCAGGGATTTTTGCAGATTGCTTGGCTGATAAATATCACAGGACAGGAAATGTTTTGTGGCTAAGCTTGGTGCTGGGATGCTCTTGCAAGAAGGAGCTGGAATCAGCTTTGTTCTTCACAAATTGCCCAAAGACAGAGCTGCTTTGCTCAGGACACTCACCCACACATCGCAGCGTGAACCTTCAGAGGATGTGCTGAGCACTGCTGAGGTGTTGTTTATGTACATCTGAAAATCAGTATTAGTGTGAGCTTTGTGAATTGTTTCTGTTACCTTTGCTGAGGAAGAGAGAAACACCAGAGTGCCCCTGGAGAGGTGATTTCCCAGAGCAAGCAGGGATTCTGTGCAGGGAGATTCGCATCTCACAGGGTCTGCTCAGCTTGTGGCATGGTGGGCAGCAAGTGCAAGCTGTTGTGGGAAGCTTTAGAAATATTCCAGTGCCTTAAGGGGGCTTATAAAAAGGATGGAGAGCTTATACAGGCAGTGACAGGACAAGGAACAATGGCTTTAAACTGGAAGAGGGCAGATTTAGATTAGACATTAGGAAAGAATTCTTTACTCAGTGTTTATCTGTTATTCAGTTTGAGAAACTGAAGCATGACTGTCATGGGTACCAAGCTAGTACTCTTTAGTGGGCCACATTAAAACTGGTTTTGAGGTACCCCATGAACCAGAACATCTCCATTTTTAGAGTGTTTTTGATATCAATTTATATACATCATTTAGTTGTATGTATATAATTGAATAATTTAATCTTTTATCTATCTATCTATCTATCTATCTATCTATCTATCTATCTATCTATCTAATCTATCTAGTGGCTCCCCTGGATGTTTCTTGGGTCAATATATGTCGTCTTCCTCCTCGAGGGGCAGTCCCAGCACCCTGATGATGCAGTTAACAATCAGAACGTTGCTGCAGTGGATGTTGGGAATTCACCTGCCTGCAGTCAGAAACACTAAATACCTCTACAACGTGGATTGGGAAAATGGGGAGCTGGAAACAGATGGTAGTAAAAAAAATAATCAAGAACCAAGTTATGAGAAGTGACCTGGAAATCAGACTTGAGTACACCCGAAAGATTCAAAACTCAGAATCTAATGTAGGAAGAATAGACAGCAAATCTTTAAAACCAGGATGTTTCAAAACCCCCTCACCACTCATTTGTAACAAAATACAGGGATCTTTTATAATATTTTAAGAAACCTGCATTAATATGCATCTACAGCAGTTGTTTAAAGGAAAAACATGTACAGATGGGTAACTGGCAAGCAGTGAAATCTCATCAGAGAAGATGCTGACCCCTTCAAATCTTACTATTCTTGGACTTATAATATTGTGAGTGTAATTATCTGCTCAACATCTACATGCATGTGTATAGCTATACATATGTATGTGTTACATTTCCCTTCTTCTGTGCCTAATATATGGAGGATGTGGCTTCTTTTCAGCAGGGGCTCACAATTTCAGTTTGAGATGTCCTGGCTTCAGTTGCTGTTCTCAAGATAGATGTTGGTTATCATTTTTGTGGGGTTTGGTTCAGAGTTCAGCCTGTGCTAGGGCACGTGTGGTTGGGACATCTTGCCTCTGAAGGCAGGAAACAAATAACCAGCTGGTCAGTACAGTACATCTCTCTGTGTCTGCTTGATTAATGCAGGATATGGACCTGCCACAACTTTTACCTTCAGATCTTGGCTCTTCAGTTGACTCTTGCTTTCATCCTCAGAGAGTTTAATTTTCCTCCCAGAAATGATTTATTTCACTGCTTTGCTTTCCACCTCCCCCCCCCCACCCCCCCAAGAAAACCCACCAAAAAACTAACAAAACCCAAACAAACTTGGAAATATCTGATTACCAGCACCAAACTCATGAACTCTTGTCCCATTCAGGGTTTTCCATTTCCCATTGCGTTCCCTTCCACTGGAGCCACATGCTGTCCCTGTTCCTAAGCTTGTCATTTCCTGCTGGAAAAGGCAGGGAGAGATTCTGCATTGACTGGGAAAGAAATAATACCTGCATAACCTCTATGACTATTATGCTAATATATGTGTTACTAACATTTGTAGACCCTCTGAATTTTAAAAACTAAGACTTAGAAAATCTTGTTTGCATATGGCACTCACTGTACTATGGAACTATGGCTTATTGTTAGGGCATTTTCAAAGCTGCACCTTACTGTCAGCTGATAGGATAAGCCCATATCATACAGAGCTTGGCACTCAGCAACTGGCTTTTGTTCTGCACCCTGCTACAGATCGATCTCCATATGTTTTATTTTAGTTAGGATAATTACAGATATAAATTCAATCATCTGCCCTCTTTTAAAGCTGTTGACTCCTTGTTCCCTCCAACGTTTTCATAGCTGCTAGTCACTGCAGAAATTATTTCTTTCACTCATTTAAGAATTTTTATGTTATAACTGCATTGACCTATAGGGAAGCCTCTAGGAAAAACTAAACACCTAATTTTACTCTATTTGTCCCAAGTGGTTCTTTGTGTCACACATCTCTGTTCTGTCGTCTTTTACTTGCTTCCCCCTAAATTGCAGGTTGTTGTGCTGCCTTAAATCTCTCTGCCTATGGGAGTTTTTTTAGGCTGCTGAACACTGTAATTAACCACTTTGGACTTCCCACATTTTACAGCATGTATGCTCTGCTAAAATTCAAGCCTGGGTATGGCAAAGGGAGTTCCAGATGCAGGCATACTGTTAACGAACAGAATGGCATTATTCATCCAGCAGTGTTCCTTGTTAATGACTTCTCTTTTTACTGTTGCTGGGCAGCAGTCAAACACACCTTTCCCCTATGCATTTTGGCAAAAAACAGGCACTAACTTTGAAGCTCAAGGCATTTGAGCCTTTAAGGTCGAGCATGAAAGTTTTATGAAAACCATACTAATTATATGATTGTAAATCTTGTAAGGATCAAGGAATCCCCAAATCATCTTTTAAATTCATAAGCTATGCCTGTTATTCTTGGGAGGGACTCCTGGCTAACGTGACTAGGCTGGCCTTGGTCCTCCTCCTGGTGGCACTGGGGTGGGAGTGGGGGTGGGTCCAGCTTCATCCTGTGCCACTGACCTGAAGGTGAGCTTTGCACAGTGCTGAGGAGATCCCAACCTACAGAGCAACCAGTCTGAGGGAGGGATGGGTCCTACCTTCCTGCACCCCAGAGCTGTGCTTTATTTAGTGGTGGGGCAGCCTGTAGCGAGTACACACCCTACTTGGGAAGGGAGATGGTGTCTGGGGGAGATGGGAGAGCTCTCCTAGCACGGCTAAACTTGGTTTTGTTGACACAGCAGGAAATCGTGAGCTGAGATTGGCTGTGTCACAGCACCACCTGCAAAAATACACGGTATTACGCAGGAACTGTAGCAGAATTAGGCAAAGGTGTTGCAGGCTGTGATAAAGCACACACCAAACACACCATACTCTGGGAAGGAATCTAGAAGTTCCTGCTGAAGGACTCCTGAAATAATCCACCCAGGAAATAGTTGAGAGAAAAACAGGCAGATAAGACAGTGGTATGTCCTATGGGGTGGCTAGAATATGGATTTGAAAAAACAGAGTGGTGCTGTGCCTGCACATGAAACACAGGCTTGCTAGCACTTTAATAAAGTGCTGTGTGTTGGCCTCTTTGTGGTTCAGTCATGACCATGCATCACTGAATGGCTTGGGTTGGAGAGCTCAGCCACAGAGAACCACAGAGATTTCAATTCTGACAATATTAACTAAGGAGAAGACCTGAAATGATGCTGGTATTAGTCATAGAGAAATCTCTGGTGATGCACAGTAACTACGTATGAAATTACAAGGGATGTGGAGTAATCAGCATGGATATGAGAAGTGATCATCTAAGACGGGGAAACTACCAGATGAAAACCCAAAACTTTGATGATGAGTACACTTCCAGATCTGTACTTGTATTAAAATTGTCATCCATCCATTTGTACAGTGAAAGACATCTTTCTCCTTCAACGAATCTGGAGGGGCCGTGCAACGCCTAAAAGTTCATGATCCGTAGCTGTCAGAGGAGGCTCTGACTTCTAAATAAGCCAGCTGGTGATCAGATGCTGTGACTTGCTATTTATTTTGCAAATCATACTCGTGGACATGTTTCCTTAGCAAAGTCACTGATTGTGACAAATGTGTGTAACAAGTGCAGTCTTCTATTGATTCTCACATTCTATTTTCCGCTTTTGGTGGAAACAGATGGAATTAGATTTTCTCACAATTACTATTAGCCAAGAATAACATCACTTAAATCGGTGCGGGGGAGGTGGAAAGTTGCAACTACAAAAAACACACAGCCTGAAAAGCTGGATATTGAAATGTAACTTGCAAATAACCATAACTGATGTGTTTTCCAGGGTCCAATTCAGAAACACAATTAAGCATTTTCTGAACCCAAAGCTTTATGTCCTACTTGTATTATCCATGTCTGTTTTCTGAAATATGGATGATCCAGATTGTTCTTGTAGGTTAGTCTCATGGCATGACTGGTGCTAAAAGTGTAAAATCTCAGGATGTTCTTTTCTAAAATTAAATGTAGGATAAGGTTGGGTGTAGCTAATCCTAACCTAAGGATATGCAATCCTACAAAATCATTGCTTACCTTGCAAAACATTAAAGGCAATTCTTAAGAAATTAAAATAATAGTCTGTATTTAGGAGTAATCTGTAATTAGAAAAGAAGTCAATCATTAGGCACATAATAAATCATCTCCATATATTCAGGCAGTTTTAGATCAAAACGCTGTGAATTTAAAGAGGATGTATTGCATAGCTAATGCATGAATACAAAAATCCTACACTGTGTGAATGGTAAGGGTGAATTGAGTGCTTAAGGTTAAGAAATAACATAATTAAAGATTTTTTTTTTTAAATTGCAGCTTTACACTGATTCCTTTGCATCATGCTGAACTCTCAGATGATGTGGTCATGGGTATTTTATTCCCCATTATCATGCATTGCCTTTGGCTTTGTTTAATAACTAATGTGGGATTATTAGTTTCATCCTAGTCTTCCTTGAGTCCTTCTCATTGTTACAGGATCTCAACAACTCTCCCAAACTGCTGCATTTCTGTTCAGAAATGCTTTGTAAAGTGGCATTATTAGCTCTATCGCACGGATACCAAATGAAGCCAGACACTTCCGTGTCAAAAAGGCACCAGGATGATTATGACTTTCTATTTCAGAGCCTTTAGTATTTTGTCATTCTTTATGTGTTCGTAGCAAAGATACGTGGAAATCATACAGCTGGTGTCTGTAGTGAGGCATCCAGAAAATAAGATGACCTTCCAGCCCTCATCCAAGGGAAGACTTGCCCTGGAATACTGTTAAAACTATGGCTTAATGCCATAACCCATTTTTGAGGGCAGCTCACAATATCTGGCAGCAGGAGCTTGAGTAACTCCAGTTCTGTGCCTGCATACTGGAAGTGGAGTTACACTTCCACAGTGCTTTGGAAGTTCACTGAAACTGTGTAAGATGAAGTTTGGACAAATATGCGTAACAGCAGCAAGATGCCTCTTCTATCCCTGAAATGATGCCCCAGAAACATTGGGGTGAGATGGGATATTTCATTTTGCCTTTTCAGATGGCCAAACCAATATTTTTTCCTCAAGAAACATCAAAGAAGCTTTTCACCAGCGATGCAAGGGCAAAAATTCCCCAAAAGCTACCAATTTTTTTTTTTTTTAAATGTGAATCTATATATCTGTGAATTCTGAAGTGCTAATCAAGTTACCTCTGTGCAAGCATCCACATCTTACTCACAGCCCAAACACAGAAAAATTTAAAAATGGAAATCTATATTCCTTTCTGCAGCATTTACTTTTTCTGAAGGCTCTCAGCAGGTACAAGTGATTCCTCTCTGAAACCAAGCAAGCAAAGCATGAATGAGATGGCTGCTCAAAACCTACAGCTACCCTTGGAGTGGATGTTTTGTGGGGCAGGAAGGCTGAGGAGCCCTGGGTGTGGGTGATACGACAGACCCGTGCTGGGCAAGGCTTGCATTTGGCTGGGGAGGTGGAGAGCTCGCTCATGGCCCAGTTTGCTGCACTGCAGGAAAGGGTGAGCCAGGCTCTCCACACCTGGTCCACCACTGCTGCTTCATCCTCCAGTACAGGAATGGCTGCATCCCTGGCTCCCACCCCTTCGCATGGTTGCTTGGACCACAGCGAGGTGGCTGCGGTGATGATGGGGTGCCGGGGCTGCCAAAGTTGGCATGTGAGGTGTGACACTTCTGCAGCCTTCCTGCACCCTCTTTGCCCCCATCATTCTTGTGACATGGTGCTGGTGACATATTTTCCCTCCTGCAGTGGCAGAGCCACATATTGAAAAGCTGCAGTTTAAGCTGAGATTGTATCTTTGCTCTCCCCACTGTTTTCTGCCATTTGAATGTTTCTCAAGAAATTACTTTGTGGGCTTAAATTTCTGCATCTGATACATATTTAAATAACTTTCCAGTGCCCTTGTTTAATTCACAGTACTGAATATTCACTGAAGTCAAATTATGAAACATTGGTGTCTGGATATTTCCATACCTCCTTTTTTTTTTTTTTTTTTTAATTTTCACTTGCAGCTTCCAATTCTAACATCCCTGCTGGAAGAAACAAGGGAGGACAAAAGAGTTTGAGCAGTTCTTCCTGGGAAGGTATTTCTAAGCAAATAGGTAACAGGCTTAGGATCTAAGTACACAAGACCTGCAAAAATGGAGATGTTAAAATAATCACAGACCTTACAAACGAGACAGAAGCATAACTCTTTTACTGCTCCTGGCATTGGTTAAATCTACAGAGGAAATTGAAGATTTTTATGATTCTATTAAAATCACTGTTCAACACACTCAAAGGGATGATAGAGAAACATAAAGGGCAGTGTCTCATACGTTAATGCTAACCTGACAATATCATTTATATTGAAATTTGACTTGACTTTCAAGCACCATTTGGAAGGTTATTGCATGCGAAACTGAATAAAGCCATACAGTTGAAGTTTGCCCTTTCATAATTTAAAAGAAAAACTGCATTTTTCTTTCTTCAAGTCCCCACTCAAAAAAGAAAAAATGGAGTATTTTTCCTCACCATACCTCCCATCAGCAAAATTCCTAGTTTGTTAGGGGGCAGAAAAAACCAAAGCAGGTGAAAAAGGCATATCCCAAGGGCAGGGCTCTGATGCCAGAACTGGCTTATGCCAGAGTGCACATTAATGAGGCTGTTTCACCTTTACACCAGAGTGCCTGAAATTAGATCCTCCTCCACTCCCTGGTTCCTAAGTCTTGTGTTTCCATCCCTGGTTTTATGAGTTTGGGGCCGATGAAATCCTTTCCCATGGCGTTCCAGCATTTACCTCTTAGACTGCTCTAGTTATTTGAAGCACAATACCTTGTTTAGTTAAGCTGGCCTGCTACCTACTTATGAGCTGGATCAAATAACCCTGCTCCAGTCACCTCTTTAACTTTTCCAGGAATTATGCTGCAAACTAATGTCCATCTCCCCGAGGGGTTGTAGTGCAGGGTCTCTGCAAGCCTAGGGAGTTTTGGTAAATACCTTGGCAATTCTAGAATTTGTACAAAAACATTCTGAACCAAGTGGGACCCCAGGAAAAAAAAAAAAAGAATCCCAGTCATCCTCATCCTGAGATGACCCCAACAAATGCAACTTTTTAATGAGGCAAGCCAGTTCAACAGAAACCATCAGGCTTTTCTGAGAATCTCACCGCTGCACTCCTGCCAACTCCACCACTTTGGGCATGAATCTACCAGATTTCCAGGCAGCTGGAAAGTGCAGACAAGTGGTCACTGTGCCACAGTGAGGAGCCAGAGGCGCCTCTGCCCAGCAGCCGGGCATGCCAGCGACCTAAAACTGTGAATATTGGCACGTTTGTCCCTGCTGTCGCTAACAGGGAGGCAGGAATGCATCAAGCAAATAGGATCTCTGACTCCAACAGAGAAACCAGTGCCTTCAACACAATGCAAAGATGGGATGGAGACAAATATGGTCATATGATTTATGGTCACTACAGCCCGAATGCTTAATGGGACAGGGCAGAGCTGTCAGGAGCCGTCGTTATGAAGAATGATTTTTATTGAACTGGGAACAGATTTGCCTATTTGAAGTGCTCAGCACAAGTGGAGGGAAGCTTTGGAAATGGGAAAGAGTTTATCTGAGGTTTATTTTAGTTGCTTTATCTATGGCAGTATTTTGCAAAGAACAGGTTGTGGGTTTGGGAGAAAAAGAAGGACAGGGAAAGTAGCCAGGGAAAGGTTATAAGAATTAGATAAAATCTTCTTTTGCCCCTAAATATGGCCCCCATAATTGAAATATTTGAATTTGATATTGGAAGATATATTTGTTTATTGGGAGATATATTCATGGAGATATATTTGTATATTGCTATTGGAAGATATATGTGTGTCCCTGCCCATGGCAGCAGCGGTGGAACTGGATGATCTTTAAGATCCTTTCCAACCCAAACCTTTATGTGATTCTATGATTCTATTTTTGAAAAGAAAGTGTAGATGGATCAAATACATTAAATTGTCTGCTTAACTTCTGAGCTCAAATAGACATGTTGCCATTGCATATTTTTAAAATTTCAAGTGTGTGTAAATTAATCTGTCTCTAGTTATCTAATTTTGTTTGTGTGGTGAACAGCCCTGTCTCCACTCCCATCAAAGTTCTGCTTCCTGTGATTCCAAAAGTAAGCAACGTCAGAAGACATGAATGGCAGCAAACAATGTAAACAGGAATTCTCATGCTAAATGTACCCCTGCTCTGCTATACTTAGAAGTGGAAGTCAGGTCAGCTTTTGGTGAATTAAATCTCCTGCAATGAAGAAGGAAGCAGAAAAATAATCAACATATTGGTCAGTCGGTCTGCAGAGGAAATCCGAGGTGCAGTTTCACAATACACCAAGTCCACAACAATATTGGTTCAAAAGTTCCCTTTCTGCCTGACCTTGACCTTTTGGGAAGGGTTGGGAAGAGGAAAGGGTGTGAGAAAGGGTGTTTTAAAACCAGATAGTCCAGTAAACTGATTTGGCCTTACAACAATGTGTGCTCATACAATTAGGGAGGTGATCCAGAGAGGAAACAAGTCTGGGCACGGAAAGATCTCCATGATAGAGCCAGGTGGGCAGACTGCTGCTAGAGCCAGAGGGGTGTGGAAGTAAAACAGGGTGATAGCTATTGGCATGCTCTTTAATTTCAGGTATCATATTTAGAGAGAGTTGATAGAGTCAAGGTTCCTGGGCAGCCCCATTTCTGGAGGAATGGACAAATTCTTTCATGATGAAATAGCTCTGGTGTCACCTCTGTTTGCTCCTTTCCTGGTGATGTTGCTGTGCAAGAACCATCTGCCCTCCTCAAGTGTTCATGAGTTAGGACTTGTAAAAAGACACAAGGATCAGGAGTAGGTGACAGCAATTACCATGTAGTTTAAATTTTATCTATTATGGTTAATGCTAAATCACACTTTGATATGCAAATCTATATTGCCCTTGGCTGTGTGTTATTTCTTGTGGGTTTTTTTTATTAAACTTACTGTATAACAGAGACTGATTTTGACAGTCTCCATCAGCAACACCCATCAATGCCTGTGTGTAGGTAAGAATAATAACATTCAGCAACACTGACATCTTGTGGCTGATGAGAAATGGCTCAGACATGCCAGATTAGCCACAGGCTCCTCCTCATCAATTGTGTGTTCAGCATCCCCCAAAATATGGTGATGCTCAAAGGGATGAATATCAGAAGTCTGGAAATTGGGAGGTTAAAACACAGAAAAATGCATAAAGGTGCTGGTTTATTAGTTGGCTGAGCCGTGTGTGTGGATAACCCGGCTGCATGCTAATCCTTTTGGCTAATCTTCTCCGTGTGAATGATTCTCTCCAGAGGATGGGGATAGAGTCTGGGATGTCTGAGGTGACAAACAGAAGCTATCGCTCCCAGCAGATGATCTTCTTTGTGTTTTCCTCCTCTGTTGGGAAGCTGAGAGAGAAAATACCTCTGGAAAAGGCCCCAGGAGGAATATTTCTCATTACCTATTGTTGCCAGGCTGCGAATCTCTGCCTCTCAGCCACTGGAGATTTTTGGAAAAAGGAGTGGTAGGGAAGACTGTTTGTATGGAAAGATGACTAGGAGCAAATCCTGGTCAGCTGGAAAGTTGCAAATGCTTCTGCATGCTTAGAATAACAGAATCACTAAGGTTGGAAAAGGCCTGTGAGATCGATGTGTCCAGCTCTTCAACCAGCACTGCTATCTTCACCATTAAAACACGTCCCGAAGTGCCACATGCATGTGCCTTTTAACACTTCCAGTGATGGTGGTTCCACCACTTCCCTGGGCAGTCTCTTCCAATGCCTGACCATTCCTTAAGTGGAGAAACTTTTCCTAATATCCAATAATAACATCCCCTGGCACAACTTGAGGCTATTTCTTCTTGTTCTAGTGCTTGTTACTTGGGAGAAGAGGCTGACCCCTGCCTGGCTACAACCTCCTTTCAGGTAGTTGTAGGGAGTGATAAAGTCACCCATGAGGCTCCTCTTCTCCAGGCTAAACATCCCCAGCTCCCTCAGCCACTCCCCAGAGGACTTGTGCTCCAGACCTGTCTTAGACCATGGAGATTTGAAGACACCCCGTATAAAGTGGCCTTACCTTTGACATATGGGTAGGAAGAGAAAATCTAGTTTGGACGCCTACAGGTAGTGGAGTGGTCAGATTTCTCTTTTGGTCTAAAGAGAGATGTTTGTGGCTCTGCAGCACGTGGTGGTCAGCCCTTGGACTTCTCAGTTGCAAGCAGCTTCTTGGAATGCTTTGTTGTTTGCGTATGTTCTTGTTGCTAATGAACATCTGTATCCACTTCATCATCTGAACCCAGTGACAAAACTATTACTAAACACTAAATTAAATGTTATGCAATGGTCTTTTGCAAGTATCTAGAGAACCTTCAGGCTTCCTTGAGGATGCTGGGTCTGGGATTGCAAGGATTAATGACCGTATGTTCTGCTTACAGCCTGTGCTCCTTGAAATTAAAGCAGTTGTCTGATTTGGGACCCATATTGTGTAAAATCCTTTATGAAATCTGGGAGAAGAACTGTAAAATACCACACATAGCTAGTGGTCGGGATTAATTTGATTAGGAAAATGTTAAGAGCCCAAGGCTGAAACCGGTTCAAGCTTTGGGCTCATATTTGTTAATTATCTTGGGAGGCAGAAAAGAACTTCTTTGTCCTAAGGATTCCAGAACGAATTTACTTTTTTCCCACTTTGCTCTTGTTTACAACTACTTTGAGTGACCTTACCTAAGGAGACTGTGAAAACAAGCAGTAGAAGTTAAAGATTCTGTGATTTGTGGTGTGCTTGGCTGCACTACATATTGTGCCTTGGCAGCTTTTAATTCAGTGCATTAAGTCACCTTAAACCACTGACATATACAAATGCTGTGGTTTAGTATACTGTGTAAAAATTCCAATTTAAAATGGTTGGTACCATGTATTGGGAAAAAAGACCCTTTTATCTGCTCTGTTGACTTCCTTAATAATACAAAAGATTATTCTTATGTGATAGGAATAATCTGGAGAGAAATCTATTATTCAATATAATTTAAAAGTGGATATTGCGCAGCTTGCAAGAACCATTCATTCGTACTGATGTTTTTCTCTAAAAAACATCTTGTTGTATTCTATATCTATACTAAAATCTATCACACTGAATCACAGATGTTTGTTTCAAAGAATAAAAAGTGCTCAATTCAGCAGAAACTTCAGCAGTGTGCTGAGTTAGCACATTTCAAAATGCCAGCCAACTTGGTGTGAATTTTGTTTATTTAGCCATTGAAATGTATTATTGTGACTTCGAGAGAATAAAGATCTCGTTTCTTGAACATGATTTTCATAATCAATTTTCAATATATATTCTTTTCCATTGGCCACTGACAAAAATGAAAGATATGCTATTGTGTAGCACTTGGTCTTATGAAAAGCAATATCTTCTTTTCTTACTGTATGTTAGAAAAACCTTTTTTTTTCCCCTAGTCCGGTAGAAGTTTTGCTTTTTTAACAGCTCACACTGTAAGCACGGCCTAAAAGATTCCTATGTCTTTTTGTGAACAGCAAAGGAAAGCAACAGCAAAAGCAAAGATATTTTTTTTTAATGCTTAAGACCTCAACTTTGACATTAGTATTTGAAAAAATGGCATCAAACAGTAAATTGTCAGTGGATGAAGGGCCATGAATTTGAATGGATGCATTGTTTCCAGAACTGCAATTAAGGGAAACTGGGATTGATGTTGAAAACTGTAATATGCCCTAATTTGAGCCAAAACAGCTCCACTGGGCTCACTTGAAGCTTGGTGAAAGAAGGTACTGGAATGGGACACTTTTGGTAAGCTGTCAGCATTTATAATGTAAACTGTTCTTCTCACTCAGGTGAAGTGGAGGGATTCCTGAGCCTTTCACAGTTATTCAGCCATCAGCTCAACTATGTGTTGGTCAAGAAGTCAGTAACATTTCTGCATTGTCCAACAGCCCTACGTCATTCACCCCTCGCTGGGAGCAACATCGGTGACGGGTCAGGAGTTCTCTTAGCTTTGACCCCTGCTCTTGTATTCAACCTACGACTGTCTTTGCCCCCTTACACTGTTTTTGTTTTTTTTTTTTTATAACATATGGTCTTTCAGCTGTAGGGCTGAAAAGCCAGATGTCCTCGGCTCTTTTGGTCAATACGATTAGTTATGCTGCCGATCATGGGCCCTTCTAACACTGCTATAGAAAATTACAGCTGGTTTGCGTTCATATCTTTGGTCTAAACCTATTTACCAGGCTCATAATGTTGCTCTAAAACAATATCTGTGCATTGCCCAGTCATACACACACTGCTGTATTGCAGTTGTTAAGTAACACACAAGCAGTGAAGCAGCTGTCGGAACGTTGCACTGGGTTTGTCTCTCCCAGGCTGAATGACAGAATTTGCCAGGTCATTTAATCAATTTCATACTGATTTAAACTAGATAAAATCCATCATCTTAGCTCATAGATTTGGTAGCTGGAACGATTGTGTCATCTGCATTGCAATGCCATACTTTAATAATTTTTGAATTAAAAAGGAAAAGAGCCTTTCCAGTGTTCACAACGTGGTAACCCAAGCCCTGCCAAACTGCTGCGTGTGAGAAAACTAAAACTATAATTCTGAAATGACCAGTTTGTAAACTAAGAGTTTTTATGGAGTGATCAATGAAAATATGAATGTGAATGGTCAGTTTTATTTAGAAGTGAGTTAAGATAATCTAATCGATAGCTGCTAAGTAGGGGAAAAAATCCATGCAATGTTTAGAGCTGTTAATTTTTTATGTCTGTTTTTGAATAAACCATCTGCTTTCTGTATTTCACAGGCAACCCATGCACTGAGAAATCAAGGAAGGAAAAAAGGAAACTTCATTTGGGAAGCTCTCACTAAACTCAATGTAGATTATATTTACAATGAGACATAAAAGCATTTACCTTGTTTTGAAGGAAGGCCACGATCTTTGATTTGCACAGTGGATCGTAAGGGTGTGAGGAGAAGGAGGAGACAATAACCCATCTTATTAGTGTGACTTCTATAAGAGCCAAAATCTGTAGCCCGTCATTAAGCAAGGTTTCCTTTTGTGTAAAGGAAATTTTGCCCAATTTGAAACTTAGAGAACACCCATTCAGAACCAGTGTGTGCCCTCACTGAAGGCAAAGACATGATGCTGACCAAAAGGGGTGAAGACATCAGGGCTTGTCTAACATTCAAGCACAAGAGCACCCTTAGGAATCCAGCCTCATTGCGTGTGACTGGCAGAAGTCATGTTTAGATGCTTTAGTTCCCTTTACAGTGGGAATTTGTGGGGATTTGGGTGCCCCAGGGTGACCTCAACAACAACCAACAAGGTAAGCCAAGAGCTGAGAAGAAACTCTGAGAGAGAGGTCACACATTGAATCCCCCTCCCATGTGCCTTGCTTCAGGCAAGTGAGCTGCCTTCATCCACTTCCCAGAGCCTGAAGACAGGGACGCTGCCCAAGGGTTTTGGATTATTCAGTTCTTTCACAGTTGATACTAGTCCTATGCTGATGCTTTTTACAATGCCTGTCTCAAGAATAGACTCACTATTTCTGAAGATAAATTTGCACCCGATGATCAGAGCAGAAGCCTTGGCTCTAGACATACTAGTTCAGAAGCTGAAATTTAATTGTTTCTAATAGTGCACAGGAGCTTGAGGTCAGAAGACAATTGCTGGGAAGTGAAACACCCAAGTTCAATTCCTCCTGCATCCCCTGGGGTTCAAAGACCTGCCTCTCACCTGTTCTGCAAGCACCAGACTGAGAGGCTCGTGGCTGATTTTAGAGGTGACACCTTCACATCTCTTTTTCACTTTTCCTCTTCTGCTGTCTGCCGAAAGTTGTGTCATTATGAGGAAAGAATTCAGTAACTAGAAGAAGACCTAGAAGATCCACTTCCTTTCATTGCAGGGTTCAGTGTTTATACCTGAGAGGGGTTTCCTCTGCTGTGCTCTATAAACCTTCCTCCTTCGTATTATCAATTGTCCCATAATGAGTGTCTAGTTGTCAAGAACCATTTATAGTTGTTTTTTTTTTTCAGAAGAAGGAGATCTGCAGGAGAAACCCACAGAATACCAGTTTTGCCAGTCATACCTTCCCCCCATATTGCACATCTTACTAGGGAAAGTGACCACATGATTATGATGGTGAATTTTTTTCTGCCAGTGTATTTAATACCTGTTTTCTAGTTTCTTTGACTTTTTTTTATAACACAACTAGCATTTACTTAAGATTCTGAACACCTGAATGTTAAAATAATTTCACAAACCAGTAAAATATGCTCAAGGTTTGTGTTTTGAGTGACATCCCATGACATCAATGAAATGGGAGCTTTCAGGGAGCAGACGGGCATGAGTTTCAAAGTCACATATCAGAGCTTGTTGTGCTTTTCCTGTTTAATTTGATACTTATCCTCAATGTGGACTTCATAAAGTCTGTATTGCCTCCTGCATGCTTCATAAAGTCCACATCAGAGGCACACTCCAGAACAATGCCACACTTTATAAAAGTGCAAATTGGCTATGCAAACTTTATTAAGTATACAAACCTGCTGTTAATGTCTAATCACTCCCCAACAGATTTGCCATACTATTCAAAAGCATTGCATTTCATCACGTTCAGCAGCTTAAAATACTTTCTGCTTTCCAAGTTCAGCATTTTAAAGTTTCATGAGCCAAATAAAACTAGGAAAATATCAACGAGGTGAGAATACCTCTGTTGTTTGACTCTGTTGGTGCAAATATTCAAACACATGGCTTGGTTTATGTCAAACCGTGCAGAGGATTCCCACCGTGGTGTTGGGAAACAATCTGTGGGGAATTTGAGGTGCATTGGTTTTGGTGAGTTGAATCAGGAGCCGGGATTTTTTCAAAATATGCAGTTCTGTAGTGAGGATGGCAATGTCTGTTTGAAGATTAACATCTGGCACCAGGTTCACAAAAGAATGGAAAGCAAATTAAATCCTCTACTCTTAGCACCTTGAAGACAGTCTTTTTGTTGGTTGATACTTCTAAAACAACTATATGTCATGCAAAAATTTTACAGACTTCCAGGCATTTGCTTGTAGCCATGTACAGAAGAAATTCCTTAGTCTAGAAAGAGAGCCATGAAATGAAAAGAGTTTAACTCAAATGTGAGCTTCCTCCATCTCAGGCAAGTCCTCTAACTCACCTGGTTGTGGAGTGAAAGTGAGAAAAGGCACAATTCCTCCAGGCTAATCTTGTGCTAAGCCCAGTATGGCAGATGCATCTGGAGAATGCAACCACATGTGGCCCTGAAGCCAAGTTAAAAGATTGGCTTCTTCTCATTTTCCATTGTTTCAAGCTCAGTGCTGGGTTGCTTGGCATGTTCCAGGCTTACTCTAAATGTCCTCAGTAACAAACATTTAGTACATTTGGAAGTCCTAGGAGGAACTGTGAGTGTTGCCAATCTCAGCACAGATCCTTTTCAGGATCCACACAAGTCTGCTAATGCCATTTTATGATATATTTTTGTCTGAAATGTTATTATTTGTAAGACTGGATGGTATATGGTGGCACTTTGTGGTTAATGGAATAGAAAATTTTTGGTGTTTGAATATCTGTCAATTCTCTGTAGTTTTGGGTTTCCATTCTAATGGACCATTTTCTCTTCTATAGCTGTCTGGAGATTTTCTTTCAAGTTAGAAATCAGCATCTAAAGCCATTGTTTGCTGTCTGCTGCTTTTCCCTTCTTCCAGTAACTCTTAATTATTCTGTGTCCTCTGTCCTACTGTTAAAGACTTGGTGTGTTTTACAGGTGTGGTAGCCACATGCATACAGCATCATTCTTGGTGTACAACCATGGTAGATGTACTCAATTCTGAAGTGCTGATCACAAACGTATTTATTTAAAGGAGGGGAAAACCTACAGGTGGTTTTGAGACATCATCTTACCTGCATCTGGCGTTTTGTGTAGTATGAGGAAGGCATGGACATACCAGAGGGAGTGGGGAGTCCCCGGGATGCTCAAGGGGCTGGAGAACACAAAGTACAGGAAGAAACAGAGAAGGCAAAGGGAGTTCTGGCTGCTTTGTCCTGTAACCTAATGGAGACTTGAGAGAGGACAAACCAAGACTATTCTCAGAGTCCTGTGGTGATGGACTTGAGCTGAAACAGAAGAAATTCTGGTAAGATGAAAGGAGAAAGGTTTTCACTATGAGGTGTGTCACTCAAGAGCACAGACCTAGAGAGGTTTTGGAAACACCATGTCTGGACATATGCAAGACGCAACAAGTCCCTGTGTAGGCTGATCTAGCTGGACCTGTCTGAACTCTCTTCTTGGGCTAGATGTTGTTCTTCCAATTCATAGAGTTTTCTGTGATTGTATAACATATAAAAAACTCTTTATTAATTTTTTTACCAAGGTTACACTGAGCACTATACAGAGAAAAGTGTTATCTAAACTAAAGAGTTTATCCTCCAAATAAGACAAATCCATGTGTGTGTGTGTAAGGACTGGAGGTGCACTGAGATGAAGTGATTTGCTGAGGGCCTACTGAAATTCAGTGATAGAACAAGAAAAACTTTATCAGAGTCTCATTCTTTCTGCTGTCATGGTTGAGACAGTGGCATATGCAGAAAGTATTGCTTCGTTACACAGGATGGAAGGATTGCAGAAGTCAGGTGAATGTTTTGTTTTTTTCACTTGCAAAAGATATTTTTCTCTATGGCATTTTTCAGCAGTCAAGGAAAAAGTCCCACTTGCAGCAGTGTGATATCCAGATAGACACCCTACCTTTTCTGCTGAAGATGCAAAAAAGTCTTTCTATTTCAGTAATTTCCTCTGATTACTCCTGACCAGTTCTGGGCAGTGGGCTCCTGGTCAGTTTTCTGCAAAATCCCTAAATGGGTCTATTTGAGCACTTCCAGTGTTACAGGATGTGAGAATGAGTTTGTTTGCAAAAGTTATTTGAATGAAGTAGCTCTCTCTGTATTGCCTCTCCATGGGCCACAAATTAAAATAGAGTGAGAATACTGAATAAATAATTTCCAAGGAGATTCACAGTGGCTTGCAAAAGAAGACAAATAAAAAATGGCCCGTTTACATATATGATGCATTCTGATTTCCCTCCTGCCCCCCACCCTTAATTATTAGAAACATGATTTCACTGATATATTTTACAAAACCATTCTGGGGATTCATGAACTGAAAAGAAAAAAAAATAAATTAGATGTGAATAATTCATACTTAAATAGCTCTGGGCCAAGATATTGCTTCAGTATTTCCAAGTATGCAGGTTTTATTATTCTCTTAAAGTATGAATAAAAACAAGGTTGTTTTATCACACTTGGACTAATCAATGATATGCCCGAAGCACAGTTGGCAGTAAATGATCCGTTTTAGTTTAAAACATTATTTAAATCGATGTGTATTGTAAGGCAGTCATAAAAATCTTCAAATTAAAGGCTTTTGAGCCGTAAAAACAAGTAATATATTTAAGGGTTTTTTAAGGCAGTAATGTTTCCAAGTAAATAGGAGATGGGCCAAGCAACTCCCTCTGAATTACCCTTCATCAGGTTTTCACACCCTATTAAGGTAACCTTCATGAAGTATCTTTACATTACTCTTCGTGATGTAATTTGAATGCATTAGAATTAATTTGCCAATAAACTCCAGGAAAAATATGGAATATGCTACCCCCAAAAACTTATGAACTCTTTCTGTTTAGCTTGGGTCACATACACAAGGGTTTCCAATGTAAAGTTTGCAGGCAAAAAATGATCCCTGCAACTACAATGCTTTATTCAGGAGTGAGCTCTCAGCCCAGGGCGGTAGAGCCGTGGGCCTGTGCTCTGGATTCAGGGATTTCAGTTTGCTCCATCAGCGCAGTACACTGGGAAACCAGTGAGTCAGTGATGGGTTTGTACAGCTTCTTAAAAAACAGCTCTTTACCACCCCAGGCAAGTTCCTCCACAGCTTTCTTAGCCAGCCAGCTTTCAGCAAGGAGCGTTGTGGTGCCAGCCAACGCCTGGATCCCCTTCCCTGTCTAAAGCATGGGCTGCTTGTTGCAGGAGCTCCAGAGCTGCCCCTGGGCTGTATGGATGAGTTTTAGGCAATGCTCACTCACTCAGTGGCATCAGAAGGGTTGGAGGTGTGAAGTAAGATTCGCAGGGCAGAGCCCTTTAGTACAGGGATTTTTGCTTCATTCAGTTGTTTTATATGAATGTTTAGGGTTGTTTCTAATCTCTTCCACCCTCCTTTGGTGTTGAGGGTCTAATATGGCAGCCAGGGAATCACCCGAGAACGCAGAGGAGAGAGGTTATAAATTTTTCCCATTCTTTACTTCCAGCCCTCCTTCCCACTGCTGGCAGCTTCACTGTCTGCAGTTCTAAAGAACCTCTTGTTGCAGGTTTTAGTTCAAAGGCAATAGATGTTCCATATGCGTCATGTCAGACATGCTGTGTTGAGGCTTGGAGACAATCCACTGAAGGCGAGACTTCCAGTGCCTTTGATTACAGGCAATGAGAGTGAATGGAAATACTGACAACAGGAGGCATTTCATAGTGGAAAAACTGGCATGTGATATCTCATAATCTTCATAATTATTATTTCCTTTTAAAAAGTTATGTAAAATATATGAGCTAAGTGCATCGAGAGCTGAGTTTTTCTAATCTTCAGCATTTTATGCAAACTAACCGGGAAAAAAACCCAGCTCAGCAAGAAAACTTTCTCACTAAGTAGGACCAGAAGTGGATGCATCCAAATACCAAGAGAAAAAAAATTCTATTTTGTAGGATTTCCATACATTACTGGAAAGAAAGCACAGAGATCCTCAGAACCAGGGCTATTCTCACAAGATTTCTGACTTATTCACAGACCCAAGAGGTCTACACCACCAGAATGAAGCTGGAAGTCTCTCCTCCTACAGCATATTTTCTACAGTACTCTTAACAGCACTACCAATTCCCATGGCATCGAGTCTTGCAAACCCCATTTTGCAAATGGAGATAGTAAAGTCATGGCAAAGCTTTTTGGCAGTTTTCCCCTCTGTGTTTGAGAGCCACCTCTGATAGCCTCAAAGCCTAAATTTAGTCAGGGCCAAAGTGCTCAGGGCTAAGCTCACCAAACCAGAACAAGCTGACCCATCCCACAGCTCTCTGAGGGTGCTGTAATTTCCCAGCTTCCCTGCAAATCTGGGCTATACTCTTTGCCCAAGGTCCCACAGGAGCTGGTGGTAGAATAGACAGATGAAACTTGAAGGAAATTTCGCTGCCTTGGGTCTGGAAGGTCTGGAAGTTGAGAATAGCTGCAATTTGAGTGATGAGGTGAGAGACACTTGCAGTCACCCACTCTTACTTGTTTTCTAGGATGGAATTTTGTTCACTGCCATTTCAGCAACAGGTTTAAGAAGCTGTAAGGCCAAATTTTACTACATTTGTGTCTTTTTTTTTTCCTCCTGCAGAAGGCAAGAAGAGAAGAGAAAGCAGGAGGTGTCACATACAACATTTGCAAGGGTCCATGAGGCAAAGACCCTGGCTTTTAGTCAGGCCAGTGGGAAATGTCAAGGCAGCAGCTGGTGTGAGTGTCTCCTGGCCAGTCTCCCCTTAGTTTCTCTTCAGGTTTCTTCTGCCATCCCAACTCTAGCAGAGCACTTTCTAATTCTACATTTACAGTTCCCTCACCCAGAGGACGCTGTGAGGTGTGAGAAGATCCAGTTTATTTTGCATGACAATATGTTCAAAAATAAATAAATCTGTGTGATCAGAGTAGAGAGCTGATTCTCTTATCCATTTTCTTGTTCCTCTGGCAGAAAAACCTTGGCACTATCTTGAAGGAACATATTATGTTTCCAGCGAAAAGAAATAATTCCAGTCATTCTCAAGTAATCCTGCTTATCCACTACTGCATTAATACTACAGGTCCTTAAAAAGAAACCCATCTAAATCTTTTGGCTAAAATGGAGTCACTGAATAAGGAGGCAGGAAATTAGAGATTTATTTTGTTTTACTTTGAATTGTAGGGGAAGCTATCTCCTCACACTCACTGCCAGAAGCCCTGAGAAAAAATTTCAGATTAATAAATAGCATCATTCTTATTGAAAATTTTGCAGAAATATTTGGCCGTGAAGAAAGACCAGTTGTAGATTCTTTAGAGTAAAAAGTTTAAAATGGAAAGTCTGACACATTCTTAAGCTATAATAACACAAATGGGATCACTATAATATTCGGTTCTGATTATAGGTTATAAAATCACTGCCAAATATGCATATATTCACTAGCCTGCAAAAAACAATCTGCAAAAAGAAATATGGAGAACTGCTGAAGGAAAGTACAGGCAGCTGTAAGTGTAGAAGATATAATGATAAAGCCAAACCTAAAATCAAGACACTGTTGATAACTAGTCAGAGAAATTTCACTCATACCCTATCAAATTGAATTTAATCACTGACAATTTCCATTATCTAAGAACACAGTGATTTATTTGCAGACGTTCTAAGACAAAAAGCTTTTTGAAGACGGGATTAATTTTGAGAACACAAGTACTAAACAGGAAAGAAATTATAGGGATGTTATATCCAAACTGCATAATATAAACCATGGAAATTCAGACTCAAGGTTACATGAAGGAGAACAAGCCAGGTTCAAAAAATTGTCTGTGGAAATACTCATTAGTTTTGGTCATAATGAAAATTAGTAATTTTCCTCATTTGGAAAAGAGGCATTTTGTTGACAGTGCAATTCAGAACACTGGGATTAAACACACAGAAACTAAGGAGAGTTGGTTTAGCAGGAATGCAGAGCACCTGCTAGAGATAATATAAATATATCCAGCATCTCATACTGAGGTAGATGACTGTAAGACTGCAAGATGAGTGGACTAATGGATCTTTTCTCATGAGATTTCATATTCCTTTGTAATCGTGTGTAGCTGGGGTTTGCAAGAGATTTGTCAAGACATAAAAATAAAAACATGGAGCTCTTAAAAGACAGAGACTTGGCCTCTTTGTGGGCAGAAACATCACAGTAAACTGCTAAGACAAATTTATTAAATTGGAGGCAAATAACCTTATCAATATAATAAGACAGATAACAAAATATAAGGAAAGGAAAAATTTCTGATGTGAATGAACAGAAATTAAGAGTTTAAAATGCAATAAATATATTTTTTTCAGCAAAACTCTCTCTGGATTGAGACTGTCCATGACATGGTCTTGAGTGCTTGAGTTTCCTCAAGACTGACACACTGGCCTTTCATAATTTTATTCTGTCAGTTCTCAATTTCATTTCAGTTTGTATTGGCTTAGCAATGAGCATCCTTAAAAAGAGGTAACTGCAGGAATGTGGGCATAGAAATATGACTAATAATGTTTAGGACATTGTAACTTCTCTGTCTAAGCCAAGGAACTACACTGCTGAACCACTGCCTATGTGTTAGTGGGCTTCCTGATTAGAGTAATCAAGAGAAAATATAGAACTGAAAATTATATGAGAACCATATGAGGTATGGTGAGCCGTGTTTCCCTGTGTGATAGCTGTGTTGAGTTTTGTGTGACTGACCTGAAATTATTAAGGTCTCTGTGGGGTGATTTTCCATGTGTAGGTCCTGCACAGGGTGTGTTTTTCACTGATATGAATTCCCCCTTCCTGAACCTTCCCCCACATTAAGAGCCCGTTTCCAAAATTTCCATTTCTCCTTCCTCCATGACTGACTGTGACTGCTTATGGCTTGTGAATGCTGTTTGTAGAAGCACCAAACACTGAAATTCATGAGCAAAATACGTGCTTTAATAGCTGCAGTTATTGAAGAACTGGAAACCCTGGTGGGCCTCTTCAGCTGGAAGTTTTAGAAGTTTCCAAACAGCCAAGTTAACCTCAAAATGTTGTGTATGATGGGTAAATAGATCTCACCATTTTACAGGGTAAAAGAGAAGTACCAAGGATAAAAATGTCATGATTCTGAATTTGGGCACTCGAAAGGTTATTTTGGCATCTAAGGAGGCGTGCTTTCTTGTTTCTTTTTGGAAGCAGAATTGGACTTGTTGCTCCAGCACACTTCATCAAAAAGCTCCTCAGATTTTCATTGGGAGGTAAGGATGCCTGCCAGATGCCAGCATAAAGGCGTCTGATTTATTTTACTGAATGTGAGTGTTGCTGTTTAATATCAAATCTTCGAGAAGTCCTGAAGTGAATTGCCCAAGGTCATGCAATGTCTGTGGGAAAGATGTCAAGTGTCTTGACTCACTCTCTTCACTCTGTAACACCATGAGCTCAGCCAGTGGCTGCTGTTCAGGAGCCAGAAGGTCATGCACAGGGAAATTTCCTCCTGAAGGAACCCACCGAAAAATGCCATGTGCACACAGACCTGGAGATTGGCCTTCTTGGCATTCACTGGGCAGCCTTGAGGCTGCAAAGACCTTCACACAAGGGATGCAATTCCAGAAATGCCTCAGCATTTGACTGGCATAGAACCTTTAGTGACCCACTTTTTTCAACACATATGAAAGTGCTGGAGAAGCCCAGACCTCTTAATCTTGCCTTTAAAACTGTGGTTTGGGGGAACACTCTATTTTAATAAACTTTTTGTCTTTCTCATTTCTCAGAAAGAAGAAATGGAGATGTTAGTTCTAGTTCTGTGTCCGTGACCAGTGTGAAACGCACACATCCTTTCCTCTCTCCAGTGTGTTGTGTAATCTATGGAATAGGCTTGTTTCCTGAACACAGCTGTAAAATGTGTCCTTCCAGACCTCTTCTAGTGATGATACATACACAAGGTGTCTCCTCTTTCTTTTGGGCAGCAGAGAAGGGAAAGGAAGACTTCAAAGTGAAGACCAGGGGATTTTGTGAGGGGCAGGTGATGCTCCAGACCCAGATGCAATGCAGAAAGGTGGCTGGAAGAGGGTGGAGATGTCTTCTCTGCATGCCAGAACATTAATCTGAGCTACTGTCACAGCTGGAGGGGGCATCTGGGCAGCATGCTATGGAGTTGTTTAATCTGGACCTGAAGGTGATCTTAAGGCCAGTTTTAAATACCAAGGGAAGCTTATAATCCCTGCATTTGTGATTTCATTAGGTTGCAATCAGCTGAACAAGGACAGAATCTTCTGTGAAACAGAAAAAGGCTTCTGGTTATTAGAATTGGGGCATTAAAGCAGAGAGCTTGCATATGGGCTGCAGAACTTTATCTCTTCACCTGAAAGGAAAAATCTGCTGCTCTCAGAGACCCACAAACTGGGCATGTCAGCTGGGGCACCCTATTCCTTGCTCTGGCAGCAAAAATAGCTGTGGGAGGCAAGAAATGCCAGCCTTCAGATCTGGGCAACATGTGAGTAGCCAGTGCTAACCCAGTCTGGAGGGAGAGCTGTGAAAAGCTTTCAGACAAAGCTCCCCTAAAACCAGACTTCTCCGATTAATCTCTCACGCATCTGGAGACCCAGAAGCAAGTGAAAGTCAGTGATGAATACTCATGTTGTGTGACTTTGAAATTATTATGACATTTTAAAAAATGTTGTAATTATTTGAAGTTTCTTTGCATTCTAGGAAGATTAAGTCTAACATCAGCATGTCACCTCCAAAAGCTGTGTGTATTGGAGAGTTGCTCTTGGCATGGCTCGGTTTTGTGTTTGGACTCATTCCACTGAATTCAGGAGGGGAGACCAGGGATCATCTCAAGGGTACTTGATAGAATTATCAAAAGATTAAAAAAAAAGAAAAAAATAGTTAAATTCTGAATACAAAGGTTAAAAAAAGGGAGAAGAGTGGTTTTTTTCATCTCAGAAAACGAGGAGGGAAATGGTTTAGAGTGGAGTTTCTGAGACAGACAAGACAGGCTTAGCTTACCAAGTTAGTTTTGGAGGATGATCCTGAACAGTAACACTCAGGAAATGAACTTTTGCTGCATTTGGTCTCAACTTGCACATTTGGATGCCGGGGCAAAACCTAAATGACAGCTGGGGGAGGAGACTGGATTCTGTGCTCTCTGCAGAACTTGTTTCCAACTTAATCGTCAAGTATTTCACTGTTGCTTCACTGAGATCAAACTTTATCGTCTTTAACCTGTCTGATGGTAAGCATTGTTAGAAATGAATCTCAGGAGTACAAAGAACCTTGTGGGTTTTTTTTTCCCCCCTATGGGAGTATTGAATGCCAGTAAAATGATTTATAAGAATAAAGTCTTCAGGTGTTTTTGCTCCTGCTGGTGCCTAAACAATCTCCCACCACAGTGTAAGGGTCTGTCTGGGGCTGATTTCAGGCACCGCAATGTGATGGTGTATCTTTCTAACTACATAAATGTAAGAACATCATTTTCTGTGCTGGGTGAGAGCCAGTGCCTCTTTGGCAAAGTGTATGTGGGGGGGGGACATCCCCAAAAGCTGAGAAATCTCAAGCCATCAGAGTTCACACCAGCAGAGTCCTGTGCTATTGGCAGCAGTTGCTGCTGCCATTTTTCTGTCTTTACCCATCAAATTCTGGCTAAAATAAAACTTGTACTTAGCTAACCTGAGCTCTCTGGACTTGAGCTGTTCTCCAAAGTCACTCAGAGTTGCCTAGCTCAGTCCACTGTACAACACAGACTTTATTTAGCTCCTGCCAAAATTAACTGTGTTTCATTTTCTGTAAGTCACAGTACTACATCTGAGTTTTCTGGGACTGTATTTCTTTCCACTTTTTCCAAATTCTAGGGCTGCACTGGGGTTCATTACCAAGAAAAAGGAGACAGATGTTAGATGAAAGGTATTCTGCAGAAAAAAGTACTGGAAGTACAATGGATATCAAAAGATGAGAGAGCATTTTGGAGAGCAACTGGGCAACTGAACTCAAGAATGATACAATCTCTAAAAAAACCCAGCACCTTCTGTTTTGAGTTATGAAGAAACAAACCCGTTGAATTTCTTTTGAACTTTTTTTGTTGTTGTTATACTTAGAGGTGCTATGTTTAGGGGAGGAAGGAAGAAGCAATTTTATGTAGCCTCCAGCAAGGTGCCATGTTTTTCATACAATACTTTTCTGCTCATTCTGCTCATTTATTTTTTTGGGTTGCTCATACAAATGATTTAAAAGGAAATATTCTCCAGCAAATCTCAGCTGTGCCTCTAGATTCTAGCATTTTAAAAAGAAAGGTCCTCTGTCTTTTATATTTACATAAAGCCTGAATGCCAGATTTGGGAGATGTAATAAAAATATACTTTTCTGGGATTTGTTCTTAGGGAAAGAGAATTCCCCATGACCAAAAATACCCCAGTAATAAGCATTTGCTCTGTGCTGGCATCACTGTGAGCTTAAATTATGAGCTTGCCCCATTTGTAGCCAGTTTCCCCTCTTTAAATGCACAGTTAAGTCATTTGTAAATATCATAACTAAATATGGAAGTGTAATTTAGTGACTCTGTTTGAGGATTAAGGGGAAGAATAACATTACTTAGAACCATATGCAATCTTTTCTGCTTTGTTTAATTTAGTTTAGTATATGCAAGCCTTATCTTACAGTCATTCTTCACTCCAGCTCACTTGATCATATTAAATTGTTATATTTGCAATGCTGTTGATAATGTTATAAAAAAATTAGCTAAATGTTTATTTCTTTACAAAAGAAAATGTATATACTGTGAAGTGCAGTGACAAAACATTGGTGATGTGGGTTTATTTTCCTTAGGAAGAAAAAAGGCTGCTCGATCATACTGTTCGTTTTCCAAGTAAAGGAGATTTAAAACTGTAGAAAGAAGGTGTTGGAGTTTACACTTGACCAGAGTAGATGGCTTTATTAAACTCTTGGAGCAATACTCTGGTTTCCTTTACCAAGAATGCCAAAGAATGGGAATTCTCTACTGAATACAGTCTGTGTCATGGTCTTTAGTTCACTGAGAGATTATTAATTCAATTTTTTCAGTGGGACTACCTACGAGGTTCTGTGGGTATCTGAAGTTTGATTATTGAGCCAAAGTGACAATTGCTGATTAATTTGTATATCTTATTATTAGTTCCAAGCCTCACAAACTTTATGCTTGTGATCCCTTATGGCAGGTGAACTCACACCTTATTTCCTCCAGACATATGGATGGTGAAATAACTCTAAAGTTCTGAACATCTGCTTTTGAAGTTATTCTGACTCCTTTTTGAATAAAATAATCTTAATTTTTAGCCTTTTTTTTTCCTATGAGAGCCTGCCCATTTCCATATGAACATATTGTGCTGTCAACAAACATAATTCCTTGTCATATACTTGGAAGGAACATGGGGCAGTATCGTTGTCTGGCACAAATACTCATAATTCTGTTGATTGTGTAGCACCATTGAAGCCTTGAGTGCAACTTTGCAGGGACCACCTTTCACTCATTGCTCAGTGTTAGGTGGAGACAGGCACACAAAAGGAAGTGCCTGAAACATTACTATGAACTGGGCAGAGCAAGGACTTCTAAAATAGTGGAGTCTCATGTCCTTGACAGCTAGCTTTGGAAAATCTGAGAGTTAGGTGAAAGGGAGACTGAAAATCAGGCACTGGAGCTCAGCAGAACTGACACAAAGCTGTTCCCAGCATTCCTTACCTCCCAAGCTGCTCCTTTAGTGATCTAATCCAATGCCCAGAAACAAACACCCGCACACAACTAAATGCTCTGGCACAGCAGGGGCTGAGGAACAGAAATAGCAGTGTCTCACTTGCAAGAAGGATAGATCCTCAGCCAGCAATGGCCCCCAACCCAGAACACAAATTAAATGCAGAGAGACAGAAATGAAAAAGAGAGAACAATGTTTCTTTGGGGGGTTGAAAGATCAACCATCAAACAACAGCTGTAAGAAAATGACTGGGAAACATATACACACACACACACACTCTGGTACACGGGACCAGTCTCATGTTAGAACAAGAAATATATATAAAAAAATAAAAAACTTCAACCCAACATGACTCCAGCTATCAGGTGACCATTTTCCACAGCAACATCAGAGATTCATTATACTAAAATCCTTGAGTTTCCTTATTGTTTCCTATGTTTATTCCTTTGAGATCTTCACCTATCCCACACTAAAACCAACACGAAACCTCATGCTTGAACCTGTAGTTCAGCCTAAGATTTTTAAGAATCTTTACTATTGTTGACAAGGGCAGAAACATAATACAGAAACCTTATTCTTGAGTCAGGAGAACTGCAGTCAGGATTGTTAGAGTTTTGCTGTGTCTAGAAAGCAGAAGTGCCTCAATTGAGAGGCGCTGGTTATTGCGCAGTTAGTCCCAGTAGTTACACTCTCACAACGTGTGAAAAGTGTGGAAAATATCAGGGCGAATTATCTGGTATTCAAAATAAAAATTAGTTTAAATTAAATTTAATGTTGACAATAGAAGTTAATTGTTCCACTGGCCACAGAACTGAAGAGTACATTGTAAGGACATCTAATCAGCAGCAGTTCTAACTCTGGAACTGGCATATGGGAAGCATTTGTCGACATGTAATTAGAACTCCATCCAACCCTCATTGAAGTAAACTTTCCATTGATTTTAATAAGGAATACATTAAACTCTGGACACCACAGTTCACCATAATGTGGTATCTCTTCTTTTAAAATTTGGCAACAGATCAAATTCTCTAATTTAGCTTACAAATGTGCTACAGGGAGTGACCTTAGGCATATTATGTGGTATGACAGCTACAAACCAGCTGCTATCAGCTCTGAAGAATGGGAGTTTTATAAGCTGGGAAAACAGTTTGTCATGATGGATTGTTATACTGACGTAGATACAAGTTCAGGAAACATGGCAAAAAGAAAATTGCCCAATAAAAAGGGCACAGTAATTCTTTGTTTTCCTACCTGTGCAACAAAGAAGCAGTTTCAACTACTGAATAGATACTTAGAGGAAACTTTTCAAAGCTATTCATATAACATAAAAATTCAAAGGCAAGTCCTTAAAGATTTTTATATTCCTCATCCTCATAGTAACTGATATTTCTGTAATCAACAGATAAATCAATTATTCTAATCAACAGGGAGATATCTCTTTCATAATCTTAATGTAGTCCAAGTTTAAAAAAATTACCTATTTTCAGTAGAAACTCCAAGTGTGCAATCCACACCTCTGCAAATGTAACAACTGAATTTGGGAGTTCTTTGCAGATTTTCTGTAGGATTGGCCATGCTTCCAAGCTCACTGCCTAAGCCACTGCTTGTCATACTTTGATCCATGGAAATGGGCATCTGCATATAAAATGGCTTTTCTTTTTTCCCTAGGCCACCTACAACTACATCCTTCAGAAAGTCACGGTGTTTCTGCAGCGCTCGAACATCTGCTGTGTGACTGACACTGGCTGCCTACATAATTTTATTAATGCTATTCAATAGTAATATTTTGGCACATGTCCTCTCAGTCCATTAAAATGGCAATTGCTGGAGACAGCAGCCACAAGGCTGATCAACAGGGAAGGGTTGCAGCACAGATGTCTGCAGCTGAGCCAGTCGTAGGGGCTCTTTTATAGCCAGTGAGCAGAAATGGGCACTTCTAGGTTGTGATTCAGCTCACCCTACAGTAGACATCTAAAACAAGGCAGATGAACTCAGTCTTAAAGCTGTGTGGTGACATGAAAGAAACTGAAGGTGACTGGCTTTGATGCAAGTGTTTACACTAGATATATGAAGTTAAGTGAGATGAATCCTGTCCTTCTGGAAGGATGTTGACCTGGCAGCACTGAGCATCTCCCACCGATGAACAACCAACAGTAGCACAGGATTTCTGTATAAAATATTGTGTCTATTATTTTTCATACAGGGAGAAGATTTAAGTTATTTTCTGGCCTTGTGATCTGCTGTTGGTTTGAGTCACTAAAAAAAATAAATAAAAATCTCCCTTTTTAAAAAGGGAATTTCTGAATTTATAAGAAAAAGTACATTGTTAAGTCATAGTTTGTAAAAATTGTGCCTGCAAATAAGAATAACACTATAAATAAAGATATAAATGGAAGTAAGGATACAGATGGAAATGAGAATAAGTCACAATTGCTGCTGTCTCTTTAAAAGACTTATTTACCTAAACCCCAAATAATTTAAGCCGTTTTCCCATCTCAAGGACTAAGTAATTAATGTAGAATTAGCAGTTTAGACTTATCTCAGTGCGTGCTGACTGGTGATGAATGTGTTCTCACTTTATAGTCACGCTGCAGGAAAAAATGTGTGTGCTGAAGTCCAAGCTGCTGCCCTGGGTACAAACAAGGTCTGGAGAAGTGAGTTTAGAGCTGGTTTGGGTGCCTCTGTGCTATCCCTTGGTTATAACGAGATATGGAGGAACCCTAGAGACAATGGGCTATCTGGGTGTGCCCAAATGGGAAAGGTGTCCCAAATACATACGTTTCATAGAGTGGTCTCAAATGTTGACTGATGGTATCTAAAAATAAAAAAGAAAAAATTGCAAAAACTGGAAGAGAAATATTCTTGAGCCATTAAAGTTTGATTGGAATAAAAACCTTTTTGCTAATAACAATCAGCTGTTACCTGGTCTCCTGTGAAAGCGCAGAGTGAACAGATTTGTGATTACCGGGGACAGTGAGAATTACGCAAAAGTTCTGTCTTTAAGTGCAGAATGAGTGATCACATTTGAGCATAATGGGATGAAGTGGTTTTTTACTCATATTAGTCTCAGTTCTTCACAGCATATCTTGAAAGCAACCATACTGTGCTTATTGAGAATCAAACTTCATCTGCCTGCTGGTGGGTTGGGTTGGCCTGATTTGGGTAGACTCTATGAATAAATTACCATCCATGCTCAGTTCAGGAGCACCTTGAAGTTCAAAGCATACATAGTTCTCAGATTTATAGGTAGAAAATGAATTTGAGCTTGAGAACGGGCTACATTTGGCTGTCATTGCCAGTGCACATGTGCTTCACGATGTGGTTGGTACTCCAATACTCACAAGGATTTTCCAAGGCTTGCCTCCCTGCCCTGGGAATTTGGGCTTCCCTTCTAGACATTGCCCTGCCATCTGATGAGCAGGAAGTGTCTGCACATGAGAAATGGTAGCAGCTAAATGAGCTTTGCAGGGGTTAATGGTATTTTTAATAGACCTGCCTCCTGTCTAGGTGCTTGGGAAGAAAAATCTCCAGGAACTCAAGTGGAATTGAAAGGGTGATCCCAGAGAAGGGAATAGAAAGATCTAATTAATAGATTGTAAAACTGAGAAACACTACTGTGACCATCTGATCCTGTGCAGCAGAGGTCATAGGTCTTCCCTGAATTAATTCATACTTGAACTGGATTTTTCTTTTTAAAAGCCATCCAATGCTGATATATAAGTTGCTAGTGATGGAAAAACTTGCAGACACTTTTAAGCCATGGCAGTGATTAATTTTCACTATTTAAAAAAAAAAAAGAAAAAAGAAGAAAAGTCATAGCTTTATTTTTGGTCTAAATTAGTCTGATTTCAACTTTCATGAATTTCAATTGTGAGTTGTTACAGAACATATTGAGTCTATTTCCATTCTTTTGTTCTTCTTCCAACAAAAGATATGGTTCTGTTTTCCTTGTAACATTATTTTAAGGTTATTGAGAAAGAGAAAATGAGAGGGAGAGAAAGGAAGAAAGGAAGGAGGAAAGGAAGAAGGATAGAAGGAAAAGAAAGAAAAGGAACGAAGGAAAGGAGGAAAGAAAGAGAAAGAAAGAAAAGGAAGGAAGGAAGGAAGGAAGGAAGGAAGGAAGGAAGGAAGGAAGGAAG
>JAWWEU010000125.1:68812697-68857760 GCA_035583155.1 Acropternis orthonyx
AGAGGAGAGGAGAGGAGAGGAGAGGAGAGGAGAGGAGAGGAGAGGAGAGGAGAGGAGAGGAGAGGAGAGGAGAAAAGTTAGCTGATGGTCAGTGCCAGTATAAGACTTGGGTTTCCTTGCTCTGACACTCTCCACTTCCCCAGGCTGACAGCAATAATCCAAGAGCCACATTTTGGAGAAATGTTAAGCCCTTCACAGTGCAGCAGGCACGCAGGGAACACTCAGAAGCCCCTCTGCATTCAGATCCTTGTATTTCTCATGGATCTAAGCACTTCTGAAGACCCAATAATAATGCTTTAGTACTGAACAATTTTCCTCCTGTCTTCCCCCTTTGCACCTTTAATTTTTCAATGAATGAACTCAGGTGGGACTAGATTATTCCAATGAGGTTTGCTTATTTTCTCTCTCTCATTGCCTCCTTTTGTCTCTTTCTCTTTTTCCCCTTCTCTTTTGTTCTTTTGAGAAGAATAATCTTGCTTCTGGATTTGAAGAATTAATTTTTTGCTTCTCTTAAATGAAGCTCCAGTCCTTCCAGGGACAAACAAGGGCTGTAATATTTAATATTTATGTAATATTTAATGGAGATTTTGTGATTCTAAGAAATAATTCATTGAATAATTAGACACTATAGTTTCCATTTTAAATACCAGAACTGAATGTGAATTGAAAACGTTTGGAGGACAACTAGATGGTAGAAATTCTCAGGAAAAAAAAAAAAAAAAGAGAATTTTGATAGGAAATATAGAAAGTATTTAAAACAAAAAGACTTTGCAATGGATCTGGTGAAGATTCAGCATGAACAGGGACTGGAAAGTGAGATAATTTCTTATTGTTTTCCTCTTCAATTTTCAGTCTGAAGGGAATGAGGGAAGGCTGATTTTATAGCTTTTAGCTTAGTTGTTTCATTTGTCTGAGTTGTACTACAATGACAAAAATAAGGAAAAGGATGTTTCAGCTTTTATTTTGGCCAGCTCTTGCTGTGACTTGTCTTTGACCATGGAGCAGAACAAAGTACTGACTTTTGGCTGCTCAGGTATACCAAAAATAGTGAATCTGTGCTCTTTCTTGTCATATATTTTCAACACAAGCAAGTTTTAGGGTTATTTAATGGAGAGACTTTGTGTGCCCAACTATCAATTCCTTATGTACTTAGAGATACCTGAAATCCTGCCTAATTTTCTTAGTCCCTCTTGATTACGCAGGAAAAGGTCTTGTTTTTCTTTAATGGGAGCCTTGCTGGGAATCAGCTTCAGGATGAAGGTCTGTCTTTTTATTCAGCTCTCACTTGGAGTCCAGTTGACTAAAACTGCAAGACAGTATTAATACTTTGCTGTCAGAGCTTGTCAATCCAGAGAAAGCAAGTCTGACTCACTGGAAAATATCCCCATGAGAAAGAGACTTTCACAACTGCCCATCCGAAATGCATGGAAAGATAAATGCTAGGGTTCAGACTTTCCCTCCAGAGACTGTCCTTCAGGAAAAGTCAGAACAGACACATGCTCGGAGCAGGCTCAATAGATTTTACAAGATATGACATAAACGACAAAGAATTTCAAGCAGTGGTTCTCTGCAGACAGATTTATGTAAGATCGAGGGTTTGAGGATTAAACTCTCTGTTGGCTTGTGTGAGACAACCAGATTGTTCTGTCCAGCTGGAAAAGGGACCAGTAGCAAGGTCCATCTCAAGAAAATGAATCTGTTTAAATGGTGCGGTCCTGTCTTCAGTGCTGGGGTGACACTGAACATAAACACTCATGGATTGTGGCTTGCATTGATATCCTTAAGTGAACAAGAGGCGCGAGGAAAATGGTACCAGGTGTTAAATTCATCACCTCAGGAATGGAACAAAGTGAACAAAAAAAGCAAATGGAAGGGATGACTTTGTATAGCAGGAAGCTACGCAACTGCAGGCCTTCAGCAAAATTCATCCAGTATGTGAAATGAAGATTAATGCTGCATTTAACTCAATTAAATATTTTTTGTATAAAAATACACTGGGATACACTGCTGGTTTTTATTTTTCATTTTCACTGGAAGTCACGCAGCCAAACAGATCTCTGCTGGCATCTAGAATATTCATGTGGAGAAGAAGGAGGGTGGAAGGATAGGATGGGAAAAATTATGTGGGTAAAAATAAAAGGGGAAAAATCTGGTATAATGGCATTTTAAAAAGATGCAGATGAAACTCAGCTTCAGATGACATTTTTTAAAATAAAATATATTATTTAAGCAAAACCACCTTAAAAAACATGAATTAATTCTTTGTACAAATTTCCTAAAATGTCACCTGACAGAATGTCTGAAGCATAATTAATTCATGCACACAGAACCAGAAGTTGCTAAGGAGAAACACATTTTCCTAAAAGTAATGCTGAAGGTCATGTCCTGAGTATATTTCCACATATGTTTCTTTCTAGCACCACAGTGGGCAGAAGCAACTCAAATCAATATTGGGATGTTGATATTGGTAAGTCCTGCCTAATTTTTGCTTCAGTCAGTAGCCCTGGTGGTACCTCTGGGACTGTCCACAGTGGTGGAGGGCAGTGAGTCTGTCCTGCTCCAAACCATGGAGCTCCCCAAACACAGCTGTAATAGTTCTCCTTGATGTTCCTGCTCCTACACATTCCCCAGTAAGGACTGCTTCTCTAAGGATCATCCTGAGGGTAGTACCATCAGTGTGATGCAATCTGGACACACCCTTTTCTCTGGCTTATTTCCAGGGTGGCAGCAGTAAAGTGCATTGTCCTGCTTACCCTGCCTCAAGCCTGTCCCTCTCTGTCCCAGGTGTGTTTCCATCTGGCCACCTCCCATTACCTCCCAAGAGAAGCAAGAATTGATGGAAGAGTTGAACTGTTTTTGGATAAGCTTATAAACTTTTACAGTAATCCTGTCTGCTATTGTTTTGAGGGGCTGGGGTACCTCTAAATACCGCTGTTCCCCTAGGCACAACATACTTCTAAGGCTGGGAGGGCAGCCTAAATCCCAGAATTTTCATTCACTACTGCTGGGATTGGAGTGTGCTAATGATGTGGAAAAGGGAGATTTCCCCAGGTCAACTTCCTCTCTACAACAGGGAAATGTAATGTGCAGATTTCCTCCTTATTTCCTGCTTATCTGGAGGGGAAAGATGTGGAACAACTATAATGAGTAATTTTTCTTAGGAAAATGATTTGAAGACCTTAATTAAAATGTTTTGCTTTTACCTACTGCCCTTCACCAATAAACCCCTGATGAAAAAACATTGGTATTATTATCCCCCTTTTATAATGCAGATAGCAAGGTCTGAGTGTCATATGGACAGGACTCTGTGATTTCTTTAGATGGAGTTTAGGACTGCATTGCTTCACGGAACTGTGTCCAGCAATATGCAGCTAAGGCCAAGGGCAAGATGCAAGCTGTTTTAGGTTTATAATAAAAATTTCCTGATTTTCAATCCTTTGCTCATTCCACTCAACCGTGTTAGCTCTCTGAAGTGGTGCGGAAGGAAGAAGATGCTTTATGATCCTTGATGACTATAATGTAGCATATAAAGCTCTAGGGTGCTTTCAAACTCACAGTGATCTTGTGGGGTGGAAAAATCATCATGCTGCAGCTACTAGGAGAATATAGGTTTTTATTACATTAGCTGCTTGGATCTTTTTCCAAACCAGAAGATGATAAAGCACTTCCCACTACTGGATGAAAACAAAAGACAGTGTCATCAACACAAGCAGTAAAATAAGCTGAATAAGCTTATTTGGACTCCTGATTACTAATGTAATTCTTTTAGAATTATTTTTGGCTCTAGAAATCTGAACCGTTTGCAAAATAAACAGCTTTTTTTTTAATGCCCCAGTCAGATTGTTGCAAATGTTGGATTTCAAATCCTTGATCTACTCTCTCAAACTTACCTGCCAGTCTTCCTTACTACACAACATTGGTATATTCTGTGCAAATGTATAGACAGTTTAACTTCTGGAAAGTGGGTAGAAATTGTTCCCTGCAGTCAAAATGTATCAGCAGATGCAGCTTAACTAAAACACAGACAGTGGTTTGAGGTTTCCTGAGACTCCTGATATTCCTAATGAAAAAAACTTAGTCAGCTTTCTTTTTTCCACTTCTTTCTTGCAGACTAATTTTGTCATCTTACACCAGAGATCTTTCTAGATACTTAATTCATACTGTAAATTTTGGGGGAGTCTCTTTATGGTCCCAGATTCACTATGTGGAGGGTAATTCATAAGTGCTGCAAGTTCATACTCGCAGGGTGTATTTTCCAGCTGAGAGCTTGCCCTGATCTAAACAAGGCCCTGTGGGGTTTCCAACATGGTTGCTGTCTCCTTGTAAGCCCTTTTCACTCCCTTTTCAGAGGCTGCAGCAGCCCATGAGCGCTGGCATTTCATACGCTCTGAGCAAGGTCAAGCTTAGCATTTTCCGCCTTGGTGTCTTTGCATCACTGAAGGGATGAAAACATGGATTATCATGTAGTTGTGACAGCAAAAACAGCTCTCTGGTATTGCAGTGCTGCCACCCTTTAAGCACAGTGCATATCTGCCACCTCCTTGTAACCTGTAAGTCAAAACCCAGGTCAAAAACTGAACTTGGAAGGGAGGAGAATTTCCTTTGAGTAGCAGCTGCTTTCAACCTAACTGAGTACTGCTTCTTAAGACAAAATGAAGCCCAGTTGCAAAACAATTGATATTTACCTGTTCACTAAATTTCAGCAATGGAAGAATCTCTCTACCCTAATTTAAATGCTAGAATAAGTGTTCTATGAGTAACTAATGATTTTCTCTTTTAGTTGCAGTCTGTCGGTCTCAGAAAGGTGCTGCACATCATCAGCTCTCTCCACTCCCTGGCACCAGACCACTTCCACTGCAGGCTCCTACTAAGTGGGAAAATTGGAAGTTCAACAAGAACAACTTAAAATAGAAAGAAATAAATGATCATGAAGTGAAAGAAGTACTGAAAACACACTCAGAAAACCCTGTTTTTCATCATTAGGCTTCTCATCTCTTCTTGTGCAAAGCTGCAGCATTGCTAGAGCATGCTGAGAAGCTGTGTGCAGGAGAAAGGTCAAGTATAATTGTGAGGGTTGGCACCCTCACAAAGGTTCCCATGAAATATTTTGTCTTGCAAGTCAGCTGTTTCCTGACATAAACTGGGCGCAATCCTTGCTAGCCCACTGCTCTACCACAAATTTAATTTGGAGGCTCAGGAGACAACTCAGCAAGATGAAAAAAAAAAAAAAAAAGAATCATCATTGTAATAATTTTTTATGATACATTTTCATTTTTCACAGAGCGGTTTGGGTTGGAAGGGACCTTAAGGATCATCTAGTTCCAACACCTTCCACTAGACCAGGTTGCTCAAAATCCCATCCAGCCTGGCCTTGAACACTTCCAGGGATGGGGCAGCCACAGCTTCTCTGGGCAACCTGTGCCAGGGCCTGCCCACCCTCCTGAATTTCTTCCTTATATCCAACCTAAACCTACTCTCCTTCGGTTTAAAGCCATTACCCCTTGTCCTGTCATTATGGTGTTATGGCAGTCTACACGGCCTGTATCTACTATATATGAAGTCCTTTATGCTTTTCAGAAGTACAAATGGCCTTTGGAGTTGAATAAAGATCCTTTAGCTCATTGTCACAGCTGAATTTTTGACTCAGAGGTAAGCACAAAGTGCAGAGCTTTACCCATGGGCTTAAACCTTTGTTTATTCCCATTTATTAGGTAAGTATAAGCGAGTTAAGTAGAAGTCTTTGTCCCAGTGCCTGCTTACCGGGCAACCTCTTTTATTGTGATATCTGACCCACTAAGTACCCAAAACTAGACAGAGCAGAACTCTCATTAAATCCTTCATCAACTCAAGGAAAACTGGTGCCTTTTGTAGATCATTGCTGCTTGAGTTCTTGTTGCGATAAGTTTCCAACTGGTTGCTGCAATCCTCCCCAGGAGGTGGTGCTCCCATTCACAGGTATTTCCACAGGAAAGTGGGTGTCCTTGGATAGTCCTTACTGGGGAAGGAGGGAACTGCCAGTTAGCGTGGAATCCCGGGAGGACTTTGAACCTCAAGGCAACCTTCAGTATATTCACTGCAGTGTAGTAAAAAAGGGCAGAAGACAAAGGCCTCCCATGGCTTCTGTGGTGACCTCTGTTGCTCTCCCAAAGACTGTTTAAAAAAACCCACACACAGCAGGTTCCATGGGTAGAGCTGTGAGAGTAAAGCTCATGGGGGAGTAAAAAAGCTTTCCTCACCAAACATGGATCAGTCTGGAGTTAGGCAATATTCAATCCCCTTTCAGATGCAAATCAGTGTTGTTTATGCTGCCATTAAATGAACATTGAGAAGCACAAGGAGCACGGAAGACCTCTAGGGCTGAAGAGATACTGAACAGCCTAAATATGGGCAGATGTCTAAATATTAGGTGATGCTGTGGAAGGTATTTGTTTTGCTTGTATCTCACCACCATCACCCATATCTTCTCTGTAGTCAAGAGTTTTACCTGTTTTCCCTCCAGTTATATACTGAAAAATACCAACAGTGATATTGTGATGTGAGGCAGAGAGAAACTTGAGCAGCAGCATGTACTGCTGTTCTCCTGGCCCCAACCCTGTGGCATCTGTCTCCCCACTCTATACAGATGTTGAATAATGCTGGAGATAGGATTGTGGTTGAATGGAGGTTACCACTTAAGGGCTGTGGGGAACAGAAAAGAAGGATTTGAAACATTGCAGACCATCTTTTTAATTTCTGCTGTCTCCTGGCGGTCAAATAGAGTTCCAGTAAACAACAAGACTCTGCAGCAATTTGTCCTTCAGTGACACAGAACATTTCCCTCAAAGTTGCTCAATATGCCATTTTCTTTCTCTCCTTTTGCTGTGATAGTATATTGAATTTCTGTTTCCTCCCCACTTTCAATTAATGAAAGATGAGCCTTTTTTCAAAGGCCCTGTGGGAGTCAGGCACCCATCTCTCAGCAATTTTCCATGTGAGCTGGCACCAGATTTACTTAGACAACTCTTGAAATCTCACCCCTAGAGTCTGATCGTTAACTAGAGAGTCCTCCTTGGAAACTATGATTATCACAAAGGTTGCCAGCAATAAACATTACTTTGTTACGCCTGTGACGTGCGTGCAGTTGATTCATAACAATAATGACAGTCTCCACCTAGGTAGCACTTTTCATCTGAACTGAGGGCTCAGAGTCAATATTTCCATTTTGCTGGTGTTTCATATAAATCTCTGCATTTGTCATTGACAAATGAAAGTGCCTCAGAAATGTTTTCCCCATCATTTGTCTCTTGGAACATAAACCAAACAAGGAAAGTTCATGTTGTATCACAAAGAGTAGGGAAAAAAAACTGAGTTAGTTGGCTCGGAGAGCTTAGTAATGGCAGATACGATGAAATAGCTGGGGGACATGCCGGGCCCCACACTCGGTGTGAGGGAAATCGTGCAGTCAGTGCACAGACCGAGATGCCCTTTGCAGGTCCTGGGGCACCGTGTGTGGGCCTTAATAGCACAGCCTGCCCCTTGCCTTTGCAGTGCTGTGGTACGGAGATAATAGGGCTTTGCTTGTGTCCTCTCCATGTATTCAGTGGAAATCAGCATGTAACGGTGAATCATTGTGACATGATGTTCCTTTCCCGAGCTCTGCGAGAGAGATGTTTTCCAGATAGAGTTCCGCTTGTTTTCTTTCATGTGTGATGGGAACCACGCCGGGTATTTACACAGTTTTTAGCATTTCCTCACAACCGCAGTTATTTAGGTTTCTATTACATGCGAATCAAAGGTGTCTGAATGCTTCTTCATCACAAACAAGGCAGGTAAAACAAGAAGTGCAGGAGCAGCTCTCCAGGTAAAGATGCTGAGAAGTACCTTGTATGACACCTGTGCTGGGTTTTCTTTCCTTTGCACAGCAAAATACATAATAATAGCCAGTTCACAAGCAGAATTTTTGTTTTAGGTTATTCTGCGAGTTAAATTAACACAACGGCCTAAAAGCCTTTCCTCCCCTCGCCCCTCCCCACCCACCCCCCCCGCCCCGCCCCTCCCAGGTATCAAGCAACCACTTTCTAAGGAGAACACATCATTTAATCTGTTTACTAATGTGTCTAAAGTTATTAGAACTGGCTGTGCTGGGGGGTGCACAGATGCACAGTCCAGAAACATAACTCAAAAGTCTGGGAGGGAGGAGGAACAAAATGTTTCATCATTAGAAACTGCGTAGAAAAAAAAGGTTACGAACTCCTGACTTAGTATGAAAAATCCTTCCCAATGTTTCTGGTAGATTGTGTCTGCTTCCCCTTCTGCCTCTGACTTTTAATGTAAAAAAAAAAAAAAAAAAAAAAAAGTGATGTCACAGAAGTAAAAGCTACAAGAAAACTGCAAAGTAAAGCAGAAAATATACATAATTAAAAACATGCCAGTGAATGGCTGTTCTGTGGTTTCTGTAATGTGGACCCCATAGGAGGATGCAGCATGTGGGACTCTGGGTGCAGCTACAGCTCTTTTCCTGACTCCAGTGATGTGTCCTCAGGGCAAAAGGTATTCTTCCCAAGGATGGTTTAGAAATATTAAATGCAGTTTTTCCATGAATGAACTACAAAAAATACCCTTCAATAAAATGAGCAAAGAGTTCATGATGGGATGCTCTTACTGAAAAAAGCCCCCAGCAACAACAACAAAAAATGGCTGTAGAGTCAGGGATGAATAGAAGCTCTTCAAAGGCCTAGAAAAATAAAATCATTCAATGACTAATGGGTCACATGAACCTTAGCTGCTTGCCATGAACTTGCATTGCATCTCTGAGGTTTTAAAAGATGACTGCTGCTGTTGCATTGATTCTATGGTTTTAGATCTCTACTCTTGCAGCTGTGCTCTGCAGAAATTAGATCTATTTAATCCACCCACTGCCATTGCCACACTTACTTCAACTAAGAAAAGCTGTAAATTTCACAAATTTTCCTCATGTTTGGTCGGAGCTTTTAGGATTAAAGAAAAGAGCTACAAATAGGCCTGGATGCTTTCTTACAGGGTGTCAGAAATGGAGAAGGAACAAAGTATAACCTAAGAAAGTTTTGCATTCAAAGATGCTTTGACATACCAGACTCTCTTTGTAAAATTTGCCAAGCCTATTAAAATTCTCATTGCTGAAAATTTTCTTGAACTTGAAATTTCCAATGTGGCAGTAAATATGGCAGGAACTTGTACCTCGTATCTTAGTTTAATTGTCTTGGAAATAATTACAAATCTATGAGCTCAGGACTGCATTTGGGCACCACAGCTGAGGGTAGGGGGCAGTTGGAGAAGTGTGAAGGTGGACTGGATAGTGCTGGAGAAGACTTGGGTGGAGAGGGTAACACCTGCTGTAATTGTGGCCACACAGGGCACTGCAGGATGCTGGTGCAGACAAACCCCTTGTCCCTATAGGCAGTCTGGAATAACGCTGAGCTGCCTGATATTCCCAGTGACATTCCCACAAAGACAAGCAGGAGTTGTGTCTGTAAACCCAGCAAGGACAGAGCAGGTAAGAGTGAGAGCATCTTAAAATATCAGGTACCTGAATTTAATTTCCTGGGTGCACCTGCTGGGCTTTTACACAGTAGGCTCTGAGGACACTTGAGCAAGACAGAACCATGCTCAGGGTGCACCAGGGGAGGTTTAGATTTGATATTAGGAAAAATTTCTTCATGGAAAGGGTTGTCAAGGCTGCCCAGGGAAGTGGTGGAGTCACCATCCCTGGGGGTATTTAAAAGATATGTAGATGTGGCACTTGGGGACATTGTTTAGTGGTGGCCTTTGCAGTGCTGGGTTAACAGTTAGTAGATATTTTCCAACCTAATGGATTCTATGATTCCATGCATAAAACATATGAATATACATTTAATACATAAATAATACGGATGTAGAAGGAAGTTGGCCTTGATCTTTTATTTGAGGCCACACTTATACACCTACCACTTACAGCTAAAAGGACAGGTGCAACCAAATGCCTTTATCAGCTTCAAAATAGATTGGAAAGGAAACAACTCAGAAAGCTTATTTGCATTCCCTGGTTTTGGTCATTTTCCTTTGGGATACTGTGACAATCAACTCATGTTTAGGAGATTGGAAGGGCAAAGGAATATTTCCTCATTTATAACTGATGGTGAAAAATAGTTGACTCTGAATGAAAGTTCTTCTGTGAGGCAGAATTATTGTGGTGGTTATTGCACTGTGTGAGATGAGTTGTTGGGCTACTGCAGCTTGTTCTGGCAGAGTCTTCTCAATCTGGCTGGACCAGCAAATGGTCCTTTCTGTGGTGCTTTTCTAGGAGGGGTCATGTTGTGTTTAATACTCTCCTAACATTGCTTTACCCTATTTGGTGGCAGCGTCCCTGACAGAATTCAGAGCTTATTTAAAAATAAATATAATTGAGCTTAAATGGAAAGTCAAAATGTCTAGTGTTCTGGTTTATTCCTTTTAATCTGCCTGGGCATCAAAAGGCAGAAAAATGTAGTTTCTGACCACAGGTCATACACCTACATTTGTGATGTTAGTGGTGCCTGTGATAGGGAAGGGAGTCCATCTGGCTCTATGAAGGCTGCTAGAAGTATTGTTTTGCTGATCTATCTTACCTGGAAAGCACATTAGGACATGGGTGGAGATAGCTAAAACTTTTGGAATATAATATGCAAACAACTGAGTTTTATTCTGAACTCATTCTTCTTTTACATGTTGGAATATTTTAAGGTATTTTTCTGCTTTTTTCTTTTTTTTTTTTTTTTAATTTTTATTTTAATACAATTCCCTGGGAATATTGTTTTTTAATTTTTGAGGGGTATTTTTCTCCTTTTCACTCATGACTCATGGTTCTGAATTAAGATTTGCATATCTGCTTGCTGAATATAATCTGTGTTTCATAAGACTGCCCAAAAGACCCCTTTAATTAGCACAGTCCCTAATTTTTCCAGCATACACTCAAATTCCCTGCATGAAATGGAAGTTGTCTTGGCATTCCTTTGCATCTGTCACTCAATATATATCGCTCCATTTCTGCTTGTCTTGATTAGTTTTACATCTTCTGGTATCTTCCTCTGTTCATCTGACAGAGATCTTTCCAGTTCAAAACAAGCATTGTTGTGCAACTTCTTGACAGCTGATCTGTGGTAGTGTGGAGGGGACAGGGAGCAGTTTCACAACATTGACTTGAAACAAACATGCACATCTTTTACCTTTGTTTTTTTTGAAAGAAATTTCCTTTATTGAAAAAGTTAGTATCATCAGAGAAAAATAAATAAAAAAGCACAATATCTTTTAAAAATAAAACATATGTTCCCAAACCTGTTGTTTGGGTTCTGGGAGTTAGAGAGCTGAAATGTCTTGTAGGATGCCTGATGCTTTCAGAAGGAAGACTTGAGAGTTGAGGAGAACATGTGTATCTGCTTTGCATAGCAGGCAGTGCACAAAATATTGTATTTATAGGCAGAGAAGCAAAGAAAACATCACCAACAGCTCATCTGGATCTGCCTTTGCAGTAACCTCCAAGTCAGCAAATGATTTTGACTTCCTGCAATGCCACTGAACTCTTGTCAGTTCACTCCATCCTGCAACAAACTTTATGAGTGTAGGAAGTCATCAGTGGTTCTTCTTGAGCCTTTGATCATTAAATACACATTTGCTAGAGGGGTAGAAGAGTGCAGCTATTTTGCAGGCTTGAACTTCCGTGACATTTCCTTTAACTTGTGCAATCTTTTGCTCAGTATTTGATAATCCACAGTTTTTATCAGCTGTCAGCTGCAAGAACTTGCTGTGGGAATTTCACAAATAAACCACTGCCCAGTGGTAACTGGGAGATGTGGAAGACTATGTGAGTCCTCGACTGCTCGTTCCTTTAGATTTCCTTAAGACTTACACTGGTAGACTTTTGCATCCAGAGAAAGCTAGAGGTATTATTATCAACATGCTGTGAATGTGGGTTTCTGAAACAGCTGTTTATGTGAATAAACTGTTTGATAAGTTACCAGGGACACTTTATGGGTGGTGTTTGTGCTCTCCACACACTGTGCTAAGTGCTGTTCAAACAGCCCTTGACTTCCAGCCAGCAGATGGGAAAGTCATCAGCCATCAGATTTAAAGAACAGTTGCTTTCTGTGTTTATAAAGTCCTGTACACGATCTGTATGTTGACAAATTATAAACTGAATGGGAAATGCCTGATGACTTCTCAACATAACTTGTGCAAAACATCACAGAAACCTGCACAGGGATAATTTGGTGTCCTGCACATGGCTGAGGGGGGGAGAGGTCAGTGGGGAGAGAACAGGAGCCATCTGGAACAACAGCACAGGCCAGTTTGTGACTAGGACACAAAGTACATCCTCATAAAAGCACAAGCATTTCCCATGCTGAGACCAAAGTCAATAATCTTAGTAGGTGTAAGAATAGCACTCCAGGTACATAATCTCTAGTCTAATTTATGCATCTGCAGCACACAATTTGTGTTCTGTTCATACTTGGCAGAGTTGCTGGCATAATAATTTCTCAAAAGTAAACCATTGTGGGCTATCTTTAGAAAGTGTTCTGATGTGTTATTGACACAAAGTTCGGCACTACCCTCCTTTTTTTTTTTTTACTTTCCCTTATTGCCTGGATTCCTCAGCAAATAAACACATCATCAAATTAATCCTAGGATTAGGGGGTTTGTATTAGGAATGGAATTGGCTCATTATGTTTAATTTATGGGCAAAGAGTCACCAATAGTTTGTAACATTTCCCTGTGCTGTAATAATGCACTCCACTTTCTGAACTACTGTCCAGAGGCAGAAGTTGGTTAATGCAGAACCAATTTATGTCAAGGTATGTGTAAGGGTGACATGGTAGAGGTAAATCAGTTCAGGTAAGAATTACTTAATCAGTTGCCATTAGTTATTTACTTTCTTTTTGTAATCGTACTATTGCAAATACATATTGAATTGTTTTTGTATTGAAAAAAATACCATGAGATGGGAGAATTTGCCCAGGTTTAAATAGGTCAGGTAACAGTAATTTCTGATGTCACTCAAAGGTCTTATTGTTTCACTATAATTCCCTTTGTCATACCCACAGATGTGACTGTGTCAGTCCTTTCCCCTGCAAGGATCTGCAGATTATTTGAGGAATGCCTGGAAGAATAGTCAGCTTGAGACAAGTACAGATATCTCAAAACTTCAGAGGTCATACATGGTGTAACCTGGCTTTGAATCACCACCAAATACAAAAGGGTGGCATTTCAGCCTGCTCAGCACGGTGACCACACAAAGCACCAGGCAGAAACAGCCTGGAATTTCTCAGCGGTTACAGAAAATTTTTAGCAGGTATTTTTGCACCTTCCTATCACAATGTACTATGAATACATGGCTGTAAACATGGTTTTACCTTCCTCAGATCAACTAGAAAAGACCATTCTTCTGCTCGTCATGGGCATTACCTGTTTATTAGAGTGAAAGTCAGTCACAGAAAAAGCTTTCCCGTTTACTCTTGATATGCTAATAGTTTTTTAGGAGCAGGAACCTGCAGTACCTTGGAAAATGTCACCGAGCTTTACATTCTGAGTACCTACATATCAAAAGAAGTTGGTGGGCATGACAGTCAAACAAAAAACCAGCAAGAACTACGGTATTACATAAACAGAGATACAACCATAAAATTATTTTCCATTTATTAAAACCCATATATTCTAAATGTGATTGTCAGAAAGTTTTATCCTGACACTTCACTGCTGAGGTCAATGAGTATTTTTCTACTAGACAGATGATCAAGTCCTAAGTCAGAAAGACTTTTCCTCTTTCCTCTCCCTTTCTGCCTCTCTGTAAATATACATACACACACATTCATCCACGCACCTACCCACCTACATGAAAGGGATTAAGAACACAATATTTGGTTGTTGCCCCAGACTCTTGGTGAGATGCGGAAATTTTTGAACAATTTCAGTTTTTCAAGGTAGAAGCTTTGTGATGCACACCCAGTTCTCCATTCAATCATGAGCCATCCTTTACCTCTGAAAAGTGAGTACAAAATGCTACCAGCATGAGAAACAAATTTCTAATTTCTTCACATAAGTATGACATTATAATGCATATAGAATTGAAAAAACAGGTCCTCTGTTTGGGCAGAATCAGGTCTCTAGATGCTGTTCCCTTATGTGCCAAGTTTTTCTTGCTGTCTTTCTCAGGTAATTAAGTTTGTTTACCAGGAGCCTTGTTCCTTTTCCCTCCTGTCCCCTTTTTATATCGATTGTGCCCTGAAATCCTGTGCTGAACAGACACGGGTATCAGGACTGCTGTGCCTCTCTTACAAAGCAGCAAACTGAGTCAAAGATACAGATAGTTGATACCTGTGTGAATTGAGTTTCTGGTTTCACGCCAGCCCTTTAACACAGAGCAAAGGACTGTTTGCCCTGCTGGTGATCAGTGGCCTAAGGGCTTTGGGTTTGTACTTTCAGTACCTCTTCTTTAGTGTATTTTGTGACCACAGGCTGACACATCACATCCAATTCTGTGAAAATGAACAGCTGGGGGACTGACTAAGGCAAAATTTGTAAATCAAAGGTATTTATTTATTTAATGAAAGAGGGCAACATAGGCATATGTCCAAACTAAACTTCTCACTTCATGTGCATTTCTATCCAAACCTTTGGAGTTAGCACTGCTTTTCCTATACAGCTTAAACAAACATGCCCTAAAAATACGAGAAGTTCCTGATTTGGACCTATTGCTAACTAGACATAATTATCAATATCAACATTTTTATTTTATTGTTTAAGTTATTAACTTTGGAAAACTGCTGATCATATTTCCTTCCTCATATATTTCCTCCTAAACTTCCTAGTCCAGATAGAACTTTCCGCTGATCTTTGTGTTGTTATAGGAAGGAATTTTAGGCCATTTTCTATAGATAAAAAAAGTATAGGAAATTACTCAGATATTAGTCCCACATCATGCTGAGTGTTTCAGCCATTATCCAGCAATATTAAGCACATATTTAACTTTCAGCACCTCAGGAGTCTCATTCATATCGTTGGGTTTACTCAAGAATTTTCGGGGTTTAGGGCAAGAATTCTGAGCATCCCGCTGAAGGAGGAAGTTAGGCTACGAAGAACTAAGGGTGGACTAAGAGCAAAGACTTGCTTATCTCCTGATCTTTGAGATATTTTGACATTTTATGAGGAAAAGAGCAAGAGCCATGAAGTACAAGCCTAAATAATTCACTTCTCTTGATTAGGACTTGTGCAAGCGCTAATGAGGATTATTGCTGCTCCTAGGAGACGCTGCTACACATAGAAATGGCAACAAAGAGGAGCCTGTGTTTGAATGGCATTGACTTGGAAATACAAAAGGAAAAACTGCAGCTCCACTGAGCTGGGTGGGGTAAAGAATTGAATAGAATAAAAAAAGTCAACTTTTCTTGACGTGATATTCAACTATATTTTCCCCAGGAAAAATAAAATGTAATTTATACAGGCAGTCGAACAAATTGAAACCATATACAGAAAATTGAGTTATGTTTTTATGGAAAGAACAGAACACATTTAACAGGCACTACCTAGAGCCAGCAGCCTTTCACTATATAACTTGCAGGGTGTTTTAGTTATGCTGGGGTCAGACTGTCTGTTTCCAGCTTTAATCAGTTAATTCAAGATTTTATTCAGTCTGAAAAAATCTAATGAAACTTTTCTTCTTAGATGTCTTTTAATTTTCCAAATACATAAGAGAAATAAAACACAATATATCCCTAGGTTTTTAAGAGGCTCAGTTACACATATGAAAATATCCTTGAGTACATTAAAAAAAAAAAAGATAAAACTACTTATTTTGGTAAAATGTGCGCTTGAATTTTAGTAGTTTGCAAATTCCTTATCCTTAACCTCTGTTTTTAAGCCAAATTTTATGTTGTTTGCTAGCTTGGTTTGTATTACAAAGAGATGGTTAAAAAGGAAGGGATCAATCTCTTGAAACCATGTATAGACAGAGTAGTGCCTTCATTGTAGGAACTGAGATATATTCAGTCAGTTGTTATGGATGTTTTCATTGTGTATTTTCAAATATTGGCTCACTGACACCCAGAGTGAGAGAGGCAGATATAGGTGATTTCTGTGGGTTTTTCCACACTGTTTCTGCAAGGAAGTGACATGTTGCTGTATGTGTGTCTGTTTCCCTACACAGAAAATGAATAAAGAGAGAAAACTGAATGGATTATTTGTTTATATGGCAAATGCAATCTGAATTTATGATGGTAAACTCATTTCACTCGAAGCAGGCACTGGATAAACTTCAGGAGCAGGCTTTGACATTAGGACTGAAATTGGAATCCTGTGTTGCACCAGGAAGAAGAATCACTCTTAATTTTTGCTTTTGATTTGTTGGTTTATTCTTGTGCAACAGAGCATTTTCAACCATAAGAATGGAGAATATAAGTGGTTCAGAAGTGCCCTGTGCTGAATTTGCCCTCTGGAGAAGCTGGATGCTTGGTTTGAAATGTCCCCAGGCAGAGGGGAGGATTGGAGCCTGTCTCTTGCATACCCTGGTCGAGGAGGCTTGTCAGATTTGTGCTGGGGGTTACAGCGTGAGGTGAGGGAGCAGTAATGGTGGGGTAACTTGCTCCCATTGGACATAAAAGGAAAAGAATAATTCTGCTAGTCTCCTCAAAGGAGAAGTGATGACACCTATGTTGAAGAGAAACCCCTAACTCAGGGGGTGCTGTTCTGCAGGTTTAAAGAGTGGAAAGATAAAGGATGTGTCCTTAGGTATTCCTTTTTGCTCAGTCCTAGATGGTTCCCACCTCAAAGACTTCAGTGTTTTGAATCTCATTTTGAGATGTCTAATACTTCCCTGGCATCACTTTGAGAGTTCAGTCATCTAACACAGGGTTGTGAATGTGGCTTGGCCAAAAATTTAGATTTGTGATGCTTCATTACTGCAACTCATAATAATTTTGTGGCTTTTGCTGAAATAGACTACTTTTTCTCCTTTAAACCTGGTGGTTTTCTGAGCTGGATGTTATTTAAGCGAAGCAGCATGGGCAGGATACCCTCTAAGAAATAGATTCAATCAAAGTAACATTTGAGAGCAAGGGAGATTTCCAAGAGTATTTTATATCTTGTAATTAAGATACGTGTTTGCTCAGATGAGTTCCAAAGTATCCAGAAGGATGGCACATCTTTCGGCTGCTTTCTGCAGATCTGAATCTTCATCAAATGTTTGAGCCTTTATACTGAAGACCCCACATTTTTTATTCCCCACTTTCTCTGCTTAGGTATAGATAGAGTATAGCAGTCCTTGCATGTTCAGAATAAAAGTATCTGCAGTACACCTATAACTCTATTCCCCTTTCCTAAAAATAGTGTTTTTGCTGCAACTCAAGAGAGACTGGCCTCACAGAGGTCACATAGCTATCATTGCACGTGTGTATACATCCCAAAATTATTCACAATCCTTTCCATCCCATGACTGGATGGCAGCTCTTTGGCTGGTGGTCATTCAAATGCAGGAGGCAATGTAGCTTGTGAAAGCTGTATTTGAGACAGCAAAACTGCCAAAAACATCCAAGCAGGGAACTTGACTATTCAATTATATTAACAAATTATGATGGCTACAGCTTGAGATGGTGGAAAATGCAACGTAGACCAAATTTTCCACCTTCTAAAATGACACTCCACTACTTCATGTTAGGTTTCCCCCTCTCTGTCCTGTTTTCCTTCCCCTTTTACTTCTTCAGAAGCCTTATCTGTCGCAGCTTTTGTGCCAATGAATGGCTGTGCTGTTGAGCCTCATCTCCACAGATAACAACCTCTACCACCAGAGAGGACATTTCTTTTAATTTTTCCTTCTGTCTGAAGCAATTTTCCTCTGTGGGTTTATTCCCCACCTTTGGGACATGACCTAAAGCCCATCACACTTGAAATAAATGAAGCCTGATTCAACATTAACTGCAAATCCTGCCTTGGCAAAGAAAAAAAGAGTCAGCACGCAACAAAAATAGCAAATTGCTTACCCTACAAACAAGAAAATGGCATTATTGCCAGATTTTATTATGATACTGTGACCAGTATGATTCTCATTGTCCATGCTCCTGAAAGGAAGGAGATAGATAAACTTTTGTTAGAAGAGATTTATTTATAGTCTTCCTGTTTGCTCAAAAAGTTTCAAAATTTGACCTCAATATGCCCTAAAGGCTTTAACCCAGGAAATGAAATGTCCTCATGCATATATTTTTAGATTTCATGGTTTTTAAGCTTCACTGTAGGACTTTTGGGGTTTTGCTCACAGTGTTTGAGTGCTTGAGGTTAGCAGCACTACAATGAATGACTAATAAAATCATGGGATTTTATAATCACCAAAATATAAGATTGCATTCAAACTACAAGTCTGAGTGCAAAGGATAGAGAACAGATTTATTTCATATACTGCTTGTTTCCTTCTCACAAATCATATCTTAAAATACTCCACAGAACAAAAAACCAAAAAAACAAAAAAAAAAAAGAAAACACAGAAGAAAATCTCACCCCAGCCCTATTGAACTGACAGGGGAAATAGAAATTAAGAAGATGAGACATGTGATTTCCTCTAAGGTTAGAAATGTGATCAGGGATCAATGAGACAAAAAAAAGAGAATATGGATGCAATGAAGTCATATGAGACAACATCTAAGATATTCCCATTCACAGTGCCTAGACTGCATAAACAGAGAAAGACCACAGAGCAGAGGTCAGAGAAGGTGATGGCTGCATCTTGGAGGAAGGCAGCTGGTTTAAAATAAAAAGGAAAACAAAAAAATGTGATTGGCAATTTTTACTTGATCATGGGATGTCTGCTTGTGACTGGGGTGATGTGTTCAGACAGTGGTGCTAGTGAGGTAAGGTGAGTTTAATAACCATTTTGCTCTTATGAGTGAACACAAGAATTGACATTGCAGCAGCACAGACATCTTGTTACCATCAGGACATTTGTATTCTGTGGGACACACCTGTCTTGAAGCTGACAGTTATACACTCTCTTTCCCTCAAGGGAGGTGTAAGAGACAATTCACAAGCTCTAGCCTTCCTGAGGCTGGGGGAGATGGTCTTCCTGCCTGCAGGAGCTGTGTATGGGCAGAGAGCTGTGTTCTCAGGTCAAAGAACCATGGGAGGGGGTCAACAGACTGCACAGCAACCAGAAAGGAATTGATCGGATCTTCTCAGAGATCCTGCAGGGACAATAACCTGAACTGCCATATATATCGAAAGAGAGACAGGCAGAGTCTGTCCATCAGCTTGGGAAATGGAGACTCCCATGACGGTGAAGGCTAAAAGCTGATGACTTCTGGCATCAGCAGGATAACCTGTGTCCACTTGCAGATGTGCAACAGAATATGTGCCATAACTTCAGGTGAGGGACTAGGAGAGCTCTTTCCAACAAAGCAGCCAAGTCTGGTGGAGGAAGGAGGAAACAGCAAGTGACAGAAGCAGGCAAGTCCCTGCTTTAGGGGTGGAGGCCCCATGTGATGACCAGATTTGCTGCCTAGGGACATTTGCTTTGCTGCCGGGAGTTCAAATCTGGGACATTGCAGAGAGGCTGCCTAGGCTTGAATAGCCCTTGGGTTATTTTTTCCTGCTGCTCTTCCGAATGGGCAACAATGATACTGCCAGAGGAGATCCTGATTGCTTCAAGTGTGACTAGATGACTAACCATCTGGGAAGCAGATTTGCAGAAAGGGACCCTGGTAAGAGCTGCATTAGGAATATCACTGCCAGCAGGTTGAGAAAAGTGAGCCTGCCTCTCTGCTCAGCACCAGTGAGACACTTCTGGAATCTAGAGTCCAGTGCTGTGCTCCCCAATAAAGGGAGACATGGGCAGCATTCCAGAGGGAGTTCAGTAAAGGGGAACAAAAGTTAGTAGGGCTTGGGGCATCAGGCATTCAAGAAGAGGCTGAGTGAGCTGGATTTGTTCATCTTCAAGAATAGGAACCTCATTGGGGGATCTTATCCATGTGTATAAATACCTGAGGGAACGATGTAAAGAACATGGAACCAGGGTGTTTTCAGTGCTGCACAGAGAAAGTAAGAGAGACCACGGGAACAAATGGAAATGCAGGAAATTCCATGCAGTTGGAATAATGCTTGAGGGTTTTTTTAGATTGTGAGAGGGGCTGAACACTGGAAAAGGTTGCCCAGAGATGTTGTGGAGTCTCTGCCTTGGAGATATTCAAGATCAGACTGGACATGGCCCCAACCAATTTGATTTAGCTGATCCTGTTTAGAGCAGGTTGGACTAGATGAACTCCAAAGTCCTTTCCCATCTCAGCTATTCTGTGAGTTCCTGCCCTTGAAAACGACACTGAGGATGGCAGACAAAGATTTGCTCCTTTCTTACTGTCCAAGGCAGGAAAATTTAGCATAGTCTATAGGCAGCTAATGGCAGTTCTTCAGCATCTACACATACAAATAAGAGTTTTCTGGGGCAGATTTTTCATTTTTTAATTGGACAATGTGAAAAACCACTTCTTCAATACATCACCTGACCATTGTGCTGAAAGAAACTGATGGCAAAATTAGATATTGATAGACAGGAAAGGGAGGCAAAAAGCCTTCTGAGCCTCATGGGGTGATGGAGAGTAAGACTCTGCTTTGGTTTTAATGTTTTTGTTGTTGTTTTTTTTTTTCTATATCAGAATTCAGGCCAAATGTTGCAATGCAGACAAGAGCATAACTTCAGAATTTTCCATGTTACTGTGTCACTACTGTGGAGAGGCCCTGCAAAGTGTCTGCTTTCTTCCCGTACTGTGAAATCTGCAGGATTTCAAGAAAGCCTTGAAAATCCTCCATTTAGTTCTGCTGCTTTTCCAACACAACCATTTTAGCAGGACAAAGTGATTAGAGGAACATTTAACAATCCTGATTCCCCAGTACTATGGTATTAACTATGTCTCACCACAAGTTTATTTTTATGTTTTACACAATGGGCTCCAGCTCGGCTGACAATATTTTATACCAGCATTTCTCTTGGATTTCTCCTGAATGAGCTGACGTACATGAACAACAGAGTGTCTTTTTGAGGCAAACATATTTTGTCAATTTCCAGCTGACATATTGTCTCATTCCTGCACAGAACACTGTCTCAGGAAATCTGAAGTGCTGCTGCCTATTGATACTGACACATGCCATAAGAAAGAATCTGTGGATGGACAAGTCACATGGACATGGTGGCTACAGGGAAAAAAATTGTAAAGGTCTATTTAATTCAGTTGGTGAGGTCGAGCTGAGAAAAAAATTACTCCAATGGAGAAGCCTCATACCGTGTATAGAGCATGTTTCAAAATACTGATAATGGAAACAGACCTGTGTTTGATGAATTCCAGATGATTCCACTGATGTTAATACCAAGAAAAAACCCAGCATCCTCCCTCCTCCATCTCCGTCTCCTGCCAGAGGTAATCCAGAGATTCTTGCACTGTTAAAGTCATTATGACATATTTTGGAACTAGCAAACCCAAAAATTATTCATCTCCTCTTTCCCATGATGTTTAAAAATGTATTTTGCAGTAGCTCTAAGTACAAGGCAGATAGAAAACTTTCAGCAATTTATATAAATAAATATTGTAGGAAAAATCTTTGAAGTGGGAGACCATAAGCAAACACATCTGTTTAACAGAACTGAAAGCACAACGGTTTGAGACCTTTCCCTTCTGTTACACTAAACAAAAATAAAGATGTGCTTTGTTTTAATGTTTTACTCATCAACTTGTTGCATTATTTTGTATTTTAACACTTGGGTAACAAAAGGAATGTGTAGATAAAAAAATGCCTAATTTTTCTTAGTAGCAGAAATATTCTGGTTCTTATTCATTGACATAGCATAAATGGCATCTTTGATAGTAACAGTCTCTTTTAGTTTAGACTAAATAAAGCCTTTAGGAAATAATGTTTAAAAAACTAAATCTTTGGTTCTTTAGTTTTAGCAATGACAAAAATTTTTGAAGGTATTACAGTTTAAACAGTTCAATATAACATCCAAGAATCTGACCTCGCTTTACAAAGAGTCTTCTCTTGATCAAAAGGACGAAGCACATGAATTAAGAAGTCTCTTCCATCTTAAAATACTAGGATTCTGAGGTTCATTCTATTCATAGCACAGCCTGAAATCTTTTTCATTATTATCCAGTCAGTAATGCTGAAAAAAACATCCTTAAGCCTAATGATCTTGCTCAAATATTTTCTGAGCAGAGCAAAGGATGAAATAGGCAAAATCAAAGAAAAACTCAGACTTCGGCAAAGATTTTCCCCATAGGGGAAATGAAAGAACTATTTTATAATAACTTTTCCTCCTCTTTTTTTGATACAAAGGTGTCTTTTCTTCAGACAACACCCTAAATGCCTGACTGTTATAGGATCTCATGCATTACTGATCCTGAAGGAGATTGTGAGTGTTTCTCACTGGAGGATGTCCTTTCCAAACTGATAATGGCCATGAGCAGAGAGAGACGTTTCTGTGCAGAGAAGTGGGTGGGCTTCCCTTATCCCCTGCATGTTGTGTTGAATATGGAACTGTACAAGGGTGGTGTGGTACCTCGGCTTTAGGGAGTGCCACACTTAGGAAATGAAAAGCTTAGTATGTATCAGTTCAGTAGGACAAGCTTTACCAAGGGACAAAAATCCTCAAACATTTAAAATTCGCTTACCATAAAAAAATAGGACAGAGTCAAAACTGAAACTACAAAGCAGATTTTAAGTAACTTTGATCCACTAATGATAATGGCATGTCTTAGATATTCCAGCATCTTGAACTTGGCTGGCTCTTGCAATTGATGTTAAATTTGACGTGTGGTGGAGATGGCTGGTGCTACATTTCCCTTACCAGAATCAGTGCTGGTAACTGCTCCAGGCACTTCTCTAGTCCAAAATGGAATATCTGCAAAAGAGAACAATTCAAACAGTTGCTCTTTTTCAATGCTTGTGCTTGGTTGTTGGACACTACATAATATTTCATTTCCTTGCCTTTTCCCCTCCTTCCTCAAGTGTTTCACAGGAAATATTTCTAATTTATATCCTGATTAGATTACATTTTTAGCTTTAAGCTGCCTTTGTTGTGCCAACCTCTTTAAAACACTGTTGTATTATGTTACAAAATATGCATCATGAGAAATAAGGAAGCTGCACATGTTTAAAGATTTGTAACACACATTTTGGACTACATATGTTTAAAAAGAATCGACCTAAGAGTGAAGTTACCAAGATCACATAAGGTACCCCTTTCTCAGACTGTGTAAGATTTAATGAACCCTAGCATACTCTTAAATTCCTGTTATCTTCTAATACCCATCTAAACTTGTAGCTTGTTATCAAACATATTAATAAGAGGTCCTTTTATTCTGGCCTTAAATATTAAGCATTTATAATGAGTATGTATCAAGTGAAATGTAATTTAAATGTTTTTCTTGATAGCACTGTACATTCTTTGCCTACATGTTGCTTCCCATTGTGTCATTGTATTGACTTTCAAGGTCTGCATTGCCTAATTTTACAGACTCTTATTTTAGATGGAAAACTGATATAAAGCAAATTCTGTCCAAAACGTTTTCTTCTGCCCACTAATACTATTATTCTATAAAAAGAGAGGTCAATCTTAAATAATAAAAGTTGTTGCCTCTTTGGAATATAAAAAGATGAAAAAGATACATATTTTTTATTTTGACTGGGAAGATGAGAAAAGAGAAACACTGTGACACTGTGTTTTGTAGCTCTAGCACAAATACCATGCGGGATTTGTGTATGAATTTTAATAATATCTAGAATTAATATCTAGGTGTTTTGAAATCTTTTAGTTAGAACAAGAATAAGACTAAGAACTACACCAGATTTCTGTTTATTATTGTTACCACCCCCTGGATAATCTCAAATTCAGCCTTCTTGGACTGTGGCAGACAAAACTGAAAACAGTGAATGTTACTGTCTTTCCTTAAGACTAGGGTACAGAGGAATAAACTACTGATATATCCACAAGGAAAAAAATTATGCATCATGTATTTACCTTTGATGCCGAAATCAGTGGAATTTAGTGTGCTTCTATTAGGCATATTTGTTTCCTTTGTAGTTGGACTCAATTGCTCCTGAATTTTTGCAGAGTCTCCAACTTTCTTCTGTTTTGAATTTGAAATGACAGTGTAATGTCCTGAAAAAAAAAAAAAAAAAGGGGTAGTGGTTAATTGGAAACTGAAGTTGTTTTGGAAATTTAGAAATGTAATTCAGAAAGTTCTAAGTCCAAGAAAGATACATTCTCCTCACTTTATTTAAAAGACTTATGGTTAAACTTGCACTAAGTATGTCAGGCACTTGTCCAATTTTCTGCTCCAATAAACATTTATTTATGTAATGTGGAAGAGCTGCAGGCAGGGGAAATCAGAATCCCACTTTACAGTAAGCATGGTCTTGGTGGTAGAATGTCCACTTCAAACAGCTCCCTGACTGAAATCATGTAAGCTTTGATTGGATGTACCATGGGTGAAATGACTCATTTGACAACTCTTCTGCCTACCATGAATTTCATCCTGTACCCCAGAAATGGCTTCTAATAAAAAGTTAATTTATCAAACTTATACATTACCCACTAAGTTTAATTTCCATTAAATCTACAGTTTATTTTAAAGAAACCCAAAGCAATGACCAAAGTATTCCTGACGAACCGTTTGGATTGAGTGGAGGTGTGAAAAAATTGGTAAGCATTCAGAAGATCAGGCAAGTTTGTTAACCTCTTCAAAAGATCAGGCAAGTTTGTTAACCTCTTCAAACAGTGACAGAGGAGACAGAGGACCACAGAATCATAGAATCCATAGAGTGGTTTGGGTTGGAAAGGACCTCCAAAGGAAAGGAACTCTGCCTTGGGCAGGCGCACCTTCCACTAGACGAGGTTGTACAAAGCCCCCTCCAATATGACTTTTCTCCTTATAGCCAATGTAAATCTACCCTTTTTTTGTATAAAACCATCCCCTCTTGTCTTTAGATCCTGGTAAAAAGGTTTCCTCCTTCTTTCTCGCAAACCCCTTTATATTTTGGAAGGGCAGAAGAAGGTCTCCCTGGAGTCTTGTCCAGACTAAATGACCCCAGCTCTCTCAGCCTATCTTCACAGGGAGCTGTTCCAGCCTTCTGACTGTTTTCATGGCTCTCCTCTGCACCCATTCCAACAGATCCATGTATTTCTTATACTGGGGACCCCAAAAGTGGAGACAATACTTCACATGGGGTCTCATGAAAGCAGAGTAGAAGAGAATCACCTCCCTTCTGTGGCCTGCTGGCCTCACTTCTTCCTATGCAGCCCAAGGTATATAAAAGGTGATGGTAAGCAGGGATTTTATAGGATTTCAGTGCTTCCACTTAACAATAGGAACAGGAACAACAGATCTCATAAGAATGAGAAAAATAGTTAAAGACCTGTGCAGAAGTGGTCCTGGTCACATTAGTTGTGACTTACAGCTGACTGGATAGGTTAGATGCAAATAATCTTACTCATGTTTAGCTACCTACATGTCAGGCTGGTTTTTAGCTTTACAAGGATTTTACTATCTTTATTTTACTAGCCAGCAAGTAACTTGCCAATAAGTAAGCAAAGCACTATGACAGTGCTCAATCTAACAAAAACATAAGCAAACAGAAAAATGGAGCAAATGAAAACAAATCAGCACTGGAAACAAAGCTCAGAGGTATCATGGAAAGTCTCAGATGGCAGAGAATGACAAAGATCTAACTAAAATCCTACTTCTACAAGCATGAAAGAAATAAGAAAGCAGGACTGGTGTCTGTTCAAAGTCAAGGAAAATGAAGGAAAATACAAAAGGGCTAAGTCAACAACATGCCATTAACTGGAAACATACTAAAAGGCTGGGAAAGAGACTCATATAGGACTTCAGTTTCAGGTAGATAGATTTAAATACTCTATAGTGCAGTTAAAGGGAATTTCCAAAGCTGTTGTCAAATCCAGGCTTGAAGGTTCTAGTGAATTTTCAAATTTGACCCTCCTTGTGGATGCAGCACAGGGCAATCTGCAGGCCCAGTCCTCTAATACCCTGTGGGTTTGGTATCAGATAACCAGCATCTCTGCAAGGAATGATCTCAGGTGGCTGTAAGGTCCCTCATCTGTATTGTACATGGATCTAAGATCATACCATTTGAACTATACACACCTAGTAAGAGTAGACAGGGATGCTGGCTTCACACCCAACTGAGAAATCCAAAATCCACACATAACCTTCAATATATTTAAAATATTTAACTAGGGGTAGGATTGTACACGAGAGGTGTCATTCCAGACAAGATGACATTAAAAGTAAGCCCAAATAAAAGGATCAATACAAAATAGAAATTAATACCAACATAACAGCATGGATAATAAATCCAAAATGCAAGGGTTCAAACCATGAGAACAAGGAAGGGAAGCAAGAAATGCAGCGTATTTGTCATGGTGCACATTATGTGGCAATCAATGTGCAGAAAGGCAGAAAGAAAAATTGCCTGTTTTTAGGCAATAAAGCACAATGTCTAGGAAAGAGAATCCCTTTGTCCTCTAAAGTCATGCCATCTCAAGAGGGAAAAACTAAGTAAGAGTCCTCAAGGCTGTAAGGATTTCTAATACAGGGAAGCATCACTTCAGTGTAACTTTAGAAGACAAGGAGGATGAAGTTTGCAGAAGAATGCCAATGATTCCATTTCTGTGTTTGTAACTACACTGTTAGACCAATAACTAAATTCAATTGCCACTTATTTATGGAGCCAGATGCAAGTTAATGCCAAGAACACCAGTAAACAGTGACATTAGACTGGAGAAGTGAGGCCAAGTGTTGTTCATTTACAATTAACTAATTCAGGAGCCAGTGGACAAATACAGACCCCTGATAAGGAGCCCATCAACCAACAGAGAAGGAAACTGAGGAAATGGTACACTCAGAGGCAAGATGAAGCTAGAAATAGTTCCTCAGACAGCCTGCAAAACTACAAGAACACAGAATGTCTTAAATGTTGCAGCTAAGAAAGGTGGATGTAACTGCCTACAAGAGAGGCATAATTTCAAATCTTGGAATTTTCAGCACAGCTGCCTAGAACTGGTGAGAAATCCTCAAAGAAAATTGTCAAGTGCCCAAACCCCAGATATTTTAGACAAAAAAAGGAAATCATTATCATGGCTAAAATGCCACTATCCTGCAAAATGATTAGAGTGAAAGTGTGAGTTTCAGTGGCAAATTAGGAAAAATACTCATCTAAAACTATCAGGCCAAAGCTGTTGCTAGTAGATAGTTCATATGCTCAGAAAACGCATCTAAAATAACTGCATAATTTGAGTTGCAGTCAAACCTCAAAGTCATTAGAAAATGGCTATAAAAAAGCACTACCAAGTGTACCTGAACAGTTACAAGGTGTGCTCTTGAAACTTCTATGCTGTGAGGAAAGAATAAAAGTTACGCAGGAAAAGCCACTTATGGTGGGAATACAGGATAGGGCCAACTTTCCAGGACATGGAGAATGCAGTGGATTGGGAGATAATGTTATCAACACCTTGTAATGTCTCTGCAAGACTGAAAACCACAGCAGAACAGTGGCAGCCAGACAGAGGGCCTCAAGAAAAGCACCAAGAGGAGTCTTGGATACCACTCAGCTTGTGCGGGAGAAATATAAAAAGGAATGTATATTAAGAACTACTTGGATCCCATCAAACACTGCAGACATGTATAATTGTGTGACTCCCACTGAGTCCACCACAGACATGAAACCCTTTGAAGACTATCAGGTTGGAAGGACAGAGATTGTAAGTTACATGCAGTGTCAATATGGTTCACACTATCGACATTCCAGTAACTTGTAGTCCCAACAGTTTATCAAAAACACATGAAAAAAGAAAAATCTGGATTTAAAAGGCAATAAACTGTAAGAGCCTGCATATACATCAAGAAGTCTGTCTGCAGGAGGCAGCTGGAAGTCAACTTTAATGTTATTTGATTACTAGCTAAAGTTGCAACCCTGTTGTAAATAAAGCTTTTATTTAGGCTTTCAATCATTAGTCTTTATGTATTATTCACTCAGGGGCAGGGAGATTTGTTTGTTTTTTGGTGGTTTTTTTTGTAAGCCATATTTTCAGGCTTGAGAAATTTTCCAGAACCTGCTCCAGGCTATTCTATTGATATTTCCAATTCCTCAGAGGTTGTAAGAAGAGATTAACTGTTGGACAATATCCACATGAGAGACCATGAACACTAGAAGTTGACAGCTCTGCAGCATAATAATCTGTGGAAATGTCATCTGAAAAGCTGAGATAATGTCTGAAATTTGCCAATGGGCAAGAATACTGTATCTGGGGATGTAAAAAAGATAGGCTTGAGCTTGATTATAAGAATTCAAGAAAGATGGAATTGAATCTGAATAGAGAGACTTGTGGCTCTTTGGATTAAGTCTGACAGGAGATAAGCACTTGCTGACCTTCAGTCCCTCAGTGTTCTTCTGCTCAGACTTCCAGTGCACTTGAAGGTTTGTTTTGTGACCTTCAGCCCCAGCAAAGCAAAGAGGTTTAGAAATACTTGAATTGGATCTGTTGTTATGATGATCTTTTCATGAATAATTTTTTGGCAAGGTTAGTGTAAATTTGGATGCTGTTCATGAACCGTTAGCATTGCAAGGTACAGAGGAAAAATCAGTGATTCTATGAGAAAAGCAAATGGCAATGTGCTATCAAGGGCAGGTTCTTTTCTGCAGGACAATATTTTAATGTCAGTTATCTTGCAAGTCAAGAACTGCAGAAGGTTGTTAAGGAAAGCATTATGTTCAATTTCTGTTCCTTGTAGTCCATTGCAGATAGGTGTGGGTAGAAGACAATTGACACATGCAGGTTATTTGCTGTGCTTTCCTTGGTTTTGGGCACTGACTCCCCAGAAGCACCAGAGTAGCTCTGTGTCCTGCCAGAGAAAGGCCAAACAGCTCTGTCAGGAACTAGAAGTAATGTGGCATCAAGACGCACCTAAACAGTCTTGCTAATCTTTGCTTTCTTGAATAATAATCTTGAATAACCTTTGCTTTGCCTGCTAATCAGCTTTCTTAAACTAAATGGGAAATGGGATGCAGTACACCAGCTGAGGACTTCTCAGACTGGTGAGGCATAGGACAGATAATATTTTATGTTTCTATATGTGCTTTCACATAATATTTACTATTATTTTGTGATTGTATATCACTGATTCTGGTATACTTTGTGGTTTGTAATGACTCCTGAGCTTTATTTCTGAAGAGTTGCTACCTTACGAGTTCTTCTTCCTCTTGCATTTGCACAGATGACATTTTCTTTTCCCTGAATGGAATACTTTGCTCATATTCTTCTTACTTTTAGCAAGCAGAGGTTTCCTCTATTCCCAGTGCCAACATTTCTCTCTTCCAATTCTGTCTATGTATTAAGAGAATTTTTGGCTCATGTGAAAAGCAGTACCTTCAGGAGTGTTGGGCACTCAGTCACTCTTACATGGTTATAAGGAGAATAACATACCTTGCAGCTCAAGATATTCAGAGGTTTTGGATCCTTTTTTTTTTTTTTTATTTTTTTTCTATCTGAATTTAAGCAGGTTGCCCTTTTTTCTCTCTTTTGCATTGATGTTTCTGAAAAAGAATCTGAAGCAGAACAAGAAATGAAATATTTTCATTCTTTTTGCTGTTTTAAGGATGCATTCAGTTATGTTCTAGGAGAACACAGGGTGCACAAAAGTTTGAAGAAGGTGGCTTAAAATACCTTATTCTCCAGACAGTTATGTGTTTCTAGGAAAATCTTTCCATTACTTCTGAGCAGTTCAGGTCTCCTCACAGTTGCTGGAAGATCCTCTTGTTCCTCTTAGCCTTCGAGGCTACAGTCTCCGAGTCTCCTGCATCTCTTCCTACCATCATTCTAAAACATTACCCAGGCTCAGGGTGGTCATTTTTCTTCAGGGGAGTAGAAATCTGCTTCTTCTTTCTGTGACCTCTTTCTGATCCAGTGTGTTTAGGTGGGATAAGACAAATAGGTTGTTTCCCTTCCTGCTTGTCACATCCTCTGTAGTGCTGCGTACAATACACTGTACACACAGCAAACTGTGGTCAAAGAAACCTGTCAGCAGCATTTCTCACCCAGAGCCTGATATAAAGTACATGTCTTGAACATCACATTTGGGTGACTCAGGAGCTGGTGGGTTATTTCTCATCCAATCAATAAATTTGGCTCAGAGAGCACTGGCAGATCCTCTGTCTGACTTACCTGATTCTGCAGGAAGAACACTTCAAAGAAATACTCTACCCTCCAAATGCCTGGCACATTTTCTCTGTGTTTTCTATGTTGTCAGGGCTGCCTGACAGGCAAAATGAATCAGAAAATGTTTTGGTCATCAGTGACACCACATCTCAGATACATGGCAGGTGCAGACACATCTCAGCTCTCAAAACATTTTGAGCACTTCAGCACAAGCCTGACAGCTGGAATTTCATTAAAAACCAGACATGTCTAGGGAATGTCCCTGCCTATATGGAAAACACTAAACAAAACTTTAAAAAATAAAAAGAAAAAATATTCTAAGTGCCCCCATTGACCTTGAGCTTAGCCTGAAAAGGGTACTTGTACAGTGGTGGGATTTTCAAGTTACTGAAATTATTCCCTTTACTAAGTTCTTCCTTCCAGTTATAACTTGGCCAAATTGCACACCCAAAAGCTGCTAAGAAGTGTGCCAATTAATTTTCTGACACCTGAACAAATCCCAAATTTTATAGTGTTGTCTTTCCAGGATCTTGGTGATGTTCTTATAGTCTATGCAGAAAGGGAAAAAACACTGTAATTTCTTTTCTTCTCTAGAAACATTTAAGAGTTTATTACCAATGCACAAACTTGCTACTGAGGTGAGCAAAGTGTGACTGCAGGACTTCTCCCAGGGAGCGAGTTAAGACATCCAAATTATGATGACATTCAATGAATTTCCTCCAAATATAAAATTTAATCTTTTAAAATTATGTGTCCAATATTGAGTATGTAAATCACAGTTTTCTGGTGTATTTGTTGTTACTTGTAACATAAATATGTAATATAATCTCTCATCGTAATTTCTTTGTGTTGTGCATTAGCTGCTGGCACTGAAGAGATGAAGTATTTTGAGAATATATATATTTCTTATGTTGGCTTGCTCAATTATCTTTGTTCTTCAGGGCTGACACAGGGCACTGTAAAATGTTTTAGAGTGATGTACATTAGAGAAAAATATCAATTGTCATAAAAATTTTGTGGGTTGATGCTTGAAGTCTTTAGCAATAGCTAGGGGGAAATATTTTCGGGTCACTGGATGCAGTCAATGATGCTGAGCCTCATTTCAAGCGACTGAGACATCACTTGTAAATCCTGGAGCAGAAGCTATTATTCTATTCAATCTAAGCAAGTCAATTAATGGACTATACCAGTTTTGAGTGCACAGAGAATAGAAGTCTCTATTTGGAGAGATTTGTGTAGCTAATGATATTTTTGATGCTCATCTCAAAGTTTTGGCTTGTAGTCTTGTGTTTCAAAGAACAGCAGGTGTTTTCAAGGACAAAGAAAAGTTTCTGTTCAGGTGACTTTCAACACTTAAAGTCTTCCTCTTGCTAACAGAATTTTTCTTTTTAAACTCTACTACTTAATGAATTTTTTAAGTTGCTCTACGCTGTCAGGACCCTGAGGACACCAGTGGGTGCTAGTGGTCCTGAGCAGTCTCATCAGGGATCCCCACCCATTCCCCATCCATGGGCACAGGACTCCTCTCCCCATGGGGACCCTTCCCTGCTCACAGTGCTCAGCCCAAGGGAGCAGCTGACTCTGCTGAATCTTGGCATCCATTAATACAGAATTAAAAATATGAGGAGAAGATGTTAATTTTGACTGTAAACCAAACAAATATTCACCCATTACAGTTACAGGCTGCTGTGAGTCTTAATACTTCTCCTTGTAAAGAAGGATTTAGTAAACTCAGTGTTTTAATATACAAACTACAGAGTAGATTGAAAAGAAAAATGTTGCTTTGATATTGCTTATGAGGTGGAAAGTAATACTTCAGAAAACAAATGCTTTACTGGTCTTATATTCAAATTATTTCTATGAGACATTAGTCTGATCATTTTCAAGAGATTTTGAAAGTAAATCTTATTCTGTATTTGCTAGTCAAACAAGCAAATAAATAACCAAATCTCTTTTTTGGCTAGGTGGAAATGTTCCATTTTCTAAAACCTTTCTGAATACTTACACAGGTTTCCTTTAATCACCCAGCACCATCATTTTACTAGCAAAATAATAGAAATATTAATTTCTATTAAACTTATTAAAAAACTGTTATTGGTTTCATAGACAATTTGTGGTGCAATTGATGTCACTCTTCAGAGTGCTGCTACTCTTTAGAGATAAAAGCAGAGTATTTTATTTGTGGTTGCTTGCAAGCCTGGAACCAAACAATGCCCTGACTTCTCAATGCCCACTGAAGGGGTGCTGAGCACCCCACAATTGATAGCCCTGCAACACTGAATCTGCCAGGGAGGCCAAACCTAAGAGGAAGGAATCTCCCTCTGCATCCTTCGGAATCTCCCTGCATTTGGATTTATTTCTAGATACCTTTGGAAAGCAGGAATACATAGGATGCTATGTTTTTAGGGGAGGAATGTTTAATAGGTAAACAGTTTTGCTTTTATGTCCATCCACAGCATCACTAATTTTTGCATTAAGGACTGGTACTAATCATTTTGCTTTTCATCCTGAAGCTACTTTTTGATATTAAATCCACCCTGTCCAGAGCAGGTCCCTGAAGAGCGTGGATCCTGGCATGCAGCACAGATCTGTATAGCCCTGTCGACTTTCAGTGGTTGGATTCAGTAGTGGGGCAACAAACACCATCCTTTCAACCCTCCCCGAAGCCACACTGTCAAGGCTTTCATTGCAGGTAATGTAACACATCCCACAATATATTGTCAGCTGCAAGAGAATTCTAGGGGCTTTTTGGGGAATTCTGCAAATTTTCAGATAGGGTCAAAATATTTTTGCGCTTATGGAATACAGTATTTCTCATCAGAGGGTTTCAGTGTGACTTGAAGACACTAACTGAACATGGGTATATCTGAAACAAGCTTAAATGAGTTTAAACATAACACAGTTAAATTTTTGACTTGACTTAGTGTTGTTACAGAATGATATCAGGCTTGTTTCACAGAGTGTATTTTTCATGGCATGTATTGACCTGTATTGATAATATTTTCATAATCTAATACCATTCATGTTAATTATTTCTCTGGATATATAGACCCACCTTCTAGGAAACAATCTCTAATGTGGGAAAGCACAGGCTCCAAAAGATATAATTGAATATGCTTTATTGAAACTGAGCAAGTGATATTTGGCAAACAGAGAGCAAGACCTTTGATCTAGAGGGATTTCATGCACCTAGAAATCTCCAGTTTATTGCATAATTACTGCTTGAAAATGTTACTTTAATTTAGTCATTAAGTACGTGCAGAAGCTTATGTGATACCAGAATGTAATGATAAATATCTATTATATAATATATATATTTTATATCTATATATTTGATCTAAAAGAGGACTATATACAATGTAGTGACAGCACTAGATGAGTGCAACAGTTTCCTGGTAGATTTCTGACTCTCTTGCTCTTTATATGCTTTCAAAAATCAGTTCTTACCATTATCTTTTTAAAATAGTTAATGCATATAAAGAAATTACTTTTTTCTTAGATCATGAAGTTCAGCTGTTTGGGGTTTGTTTGTTTTTATTTGTTCTTTTCTATTTGAAAATTAAAGTTCATACTACACGCAAAATTTTGCAAATGGTTTCTTTTAATGTAGTACAAAATGTAATCATCACCCATGTCTTGCACTTCAGTAATTGGCTGGATATTTGACAACAAGAAAAAACATATCTACATATATGTACAAAATACACTGCATAAATTAGATAGAAGCTATGGGGAATATTGGATACATGTTTTTGGTCCTGTCTTGAGAAGATACATATTTGGAAAGCTTCAGAGTAATTTGAAAAGAGGAAATCATGCAAAGTTATCTTTTTCCTTCCCTTTTCTAGTTTCATATAGTCCAGGAGACGAGGCTCTTGTTACCAAATGAAAGTACCATTATATGAAATTTAGTGTTCTGTTTTAAAACAAACTTGTAGCCTTGTAGGACAGATTTTTCTTTCATTTTTTTTCCCATTTATGCTACTAATATTTGTGTGTGATCTTCTAAACTGAGCGAAGTTTTAGTTTATACAGTCAGTTTGGAGAGTAGAACACTTTGATTACATCAAACAGAACACATTCATATAAGACTAGAAAATTAGATACTGCAGAGCAGCTCATTCTTAATAGCCTAGTTCTAAAGTATCCCAGTCAGAAATTGCCTTTGGATATGTGGATATTTCTCAGGTATTATACATTTGTGGAAAAAATTCATTAACTGGACTCAAACTGGGTCCCAAACGGTTTCCTCCTTGCTCCAGGCATATGTATCAGAGGCTGCTTGATAGTATAAATGGGCATGACCCATCAAATTTAAATGACACATTAAAATAATTCTCACTAGATATAGAACCATACCTGTTTTAGTCCCAGTGGGTGACTCTTGCGTTGCTTGTTTGAGTATCTTTCAAGAAGAAAGCTGGACAGTACTGAACCAGACAGGAGTTTGTAATTATGGCCCTCATTTAGGAGGTGAAAGACAATGGTTTTGCTTTTGCTCATGACCCAGGATTGTGCACCTGCAGCCCAGAAGGCCGAATGTGTCCTGGGCTGCATCAAAAGCACCGTGGGCAGCAGGTTAAGGGAGCGGATTCTGCCCCTCTCCTCCACCTTGGTGAGACCCCCGCTGCAGTGCTGCATCCAGCTCTGGGAACCAAAACACAAGGACATGGAGCTGCTGGAAAGAGTCTAGAGGAATAGAGATAATCAAAGGGCTGGAGCACCTGAAGGGGGGCCTACAAGAGAGCCAGAGAGGGATTTTCACAAGAGCATGTAGTGACAGGACAAGGGGGAATGGCTTTAAACTGAGAGTAGGTTTAGATTAGATACTGGGAAGAAATTCTTCCCTGTGAGGGTGGTGAGGGTACTGGCACAGGTTACCCACAGAAGTCATGGATGCCCCATCCCTGAAAGTGTTCAAAGTAAGGTTGGATGGGGCTTTGAGCAACCAGGTCTAGTGGAAGTTGTCCCTGCCCATGGTAGGGGCTGAAACTGAATGACATTATTGTCCTTTCCAACCCAAACCATTCTGTGATTCTCTGATTCTATCCCTGACTCTACGATGTGAACTTGTCGCCCCAGTAACATCCCTAATAAATTATTTTAACATTTTGTCACAATTAAAGATTTATAGGTTTATATGATAATGGAGTTTTTAATGTACTTAATCATTGTCAGTGTTCTCATTGCTGCTAGTCCACAACGAGATTTGAACACTACATTTCCATATAAGAAGTTATATACATACATACACACGTTTTTATTTATATGAAGGTATACATGTGTATAAAGTTAGGCAATACAAGCTTCATAATAGATATAGCATTGCTTTCTGCATTATTTCGCTTGTAACTATATGTTTAATCACCATCTTTTGAGCAAACACTAAGTAAAAATTTTTAGTAATCTGATCACAATTACCTCTTCTTTCTGGAGTAAAAAAAACTAACTAAGACATGGGGAAGGTATACGGCAAGTCAAAAGATTTATTTTACTTAATGTCAATTTGACTATAACAGCAGTGAATTTTTTCAGAAAGAAACTTAGACTTTTTATCGTCTATGTCTCTTTAAAGTTCTTCACATTACCTTTAGCTTTGATTAACCCAAATTGTTATATCCCACATGTGCTTTTGCCTCCCTGTTGCTCATTTATTTTCCCTAGAGAAAGATAATGAACGTAAAATTAATTCTAAAATGGACTGAAAACATTATCAGCATTATTGGCCTTTTGTATTAAAAAGAAAAATGTTTAAAGTATATTTTTAACACAGAGAACAATACAATAATGAATTTCAATATGCATAACTTGCTTATTCAAAATACTTCTAAGAAATCACTTCTAAAAGTCTTTACGGTTGTAAAAACCTTCTGCATTTATCAACAGCTAAAGGTCAGTGCAAGCTAAGAAATCCATGATTAACATTATATAAGGAAGGTTCTTTTGTTTGTACATGTGAATATCCTTTTTGTCTAGGAACACTGGGAATTCTGAAAGGACTGCAAATCTTAATTCTTATTTTCTTGCTTTTCCCATTTTTTTCCTCAAAAATCGTACATTGAAATGCTTATCTGTGTTCATTTCTCCTAGTGAATCCTCCAAGACTGCAAACTTTTCCTAAAGGTCCAATACCTTTCCGTCTACCCCATAAATTACAACTCCATTGTAATGAGTTAGTGTTATAACAAAGACTCACTGGCAATGCAGTGTATTTTAATAGACAAATTACTCTAAATTAAGCTCTAACCATCTGCTCCATTCTCATTTATGACTCTGAAATGAACATATTTTAAAATTATATCATTTAAAAATAATGTAAATGATTGAAGTCTGCAGTAAGGCTCCTGCATATTTGTTCGTTCAGTGTAGCATATTTATGGTAATAGTGATGTTTCTTCCTTGCTCCAGGCATGTATGAAGGAGAAAGTGGTTAATGCTTGATACAATAAATTTGCAGTTATTATGACGCATTAAGTATGTCAAAAAAGATATTTTACTCCTAGAGAGTTACACTGAATGTAAATCTCTGTATTGGGGCATCCTGATGGGATACCTGGAGGCAAAGCTTTAGCTAATTCTACAACTTGTAGGGGGTTAAGGATATCAAAGACATTAAATGCTGACAACTGTAGTTTTAATATGCTGGGGAAATGAAGCTGTTCTGTATCACTTTCTGTATTTGTTAACTGCTATTCCACCACCAGGGATCTCACTAGGATTTATAGAGAAAGAACATGCTGATAGCTATTTAGAGGGAAAACAGTAATTTTTTTTTTCTCCTGCAGACCCATTCAGTAGTAAATTGTGGTACAGATTGATGGAGCAGCAAGGAAGAGAATAGAAAAGATATGATATTCTCAAAGGATGCAGCTGAGAGTTCAAGTAAATCCCATTTCCTCCCATTGCCTCTGCTCTGTTTGTGTCCTTCGTATTTTAAAAACATTGAATTAAATACTCATATTGATCTTTTAAGTGAGATAACCTTATTACTGTTGATTTTGACTTCAAAATAAGCATCAGTAATCTAAGAATATTTATCTCAGGCTGCATCTGACTGTTGCACGCGACTGGGAGACCACCTGTGGAAGGGGCTAAGTATTACTTACCATGCAAAGACACCTTTTCTCCTGCAAGACTGGGCAGGTTGCTCATGTTACTGAAACATAAAACACGATCAGCTGAAACTAAGAACTCAAATGGGCTGCAATTTGTCACCATATCCAGCTCAAAGATGGCATCAGTCTCACCAGTTTGCAGTAGGAAAGGTAGCAATTTCGCCTGCGCTAAATAATTGGGTTTGGATCTATAGACAGTGAGGAGTGTGACAGGGTTGTTTCTTCTGTGTGTTTTTAACCAGGGTGGTTTTGGAAGTGTCACTGTGTATGGAGACAGCCCCTGTGACTGAGGCAGGCCAGATGCTTCGCTGTCAGACAGCTAAAGTTAGACAAGAGTGCCAAAGTTGGCATTTACTCATAGCACTCCATGTAACATCTCCCTTTCAATCATTTAGAGAATGACATCAATGATTATAAAGGGAACATCTGCTGATGGCTTTAGGAGGTATTAAGTTTGGAATGACTAATTTAGTCATATAATTAACAGAAATGCGATTTGTTTGGCAGAATAGGAAAAACACACTATAGAGATACTGATGATAATTGTGAAGGCCAGTAATAGAAATCAAAATGTATCACTTTAGTGCATTACATCTCTGAGTCTGTCATTCCAAAGTAAGTGCCTCTTAAAACCAGATGCTCCCCCTGCAATATTTGATGTGTGTTTATAATGGATGGACAAAGAAGATATTATATCTTTTGTTATCACCAAGCAGCAAGGTCAAATTTGGTAAGCAAGCAGTGGTTTCAGAGTTTTAATTATACACAAAATAACTCTGTTTAATTCCTGCAGAAATGTGTCTGCCTTTGGGGGATGTTCTAGAAGGGAATATTTTAAAATTGGCCATCTTTTTTTCATTTGTTGTGAGATACAAATTTTAAAGTATGCTTTGTTTCTTTAACATTGTAAATATTAGGAACATAATTCAGATCTTCCCTGGAAGGACAATGCATGTGGCTAGTATTCACACTGGAACATAATGAACTTAACAAAGATATATCTTCTCTAGAATATTAATCCCTTGAATTACAAGATGTATTAATACAGGACAAAATGTGATTTTACTCCGTCCAAATAAAACTTAATGACCTTTCATTACTTAAACTACTAAAATTTTTGTTTCTAGAGTCTTCAGAAATTATTATTTACCATTAATTTATCATTTATTATTTGACAGATGATTTCATTTAATTCCATTCAAATTTATAAACTAAACTTGTAACACTGAGCACTTTCCAGTACACAGCTAAGAGCTGTGATTAAGCCTGTTTATCTGTGCTTCATTCTTTTCCATTCTCCACCCCACTGTTTGTAGCATTTTGTTTTGCCAGGCTTTTAAAATTTATTTTACTTCATGTGTTCTAATTAGGCAAAAATGCTAGGAAAGTAATCTTGCTTTTGGAAAAAGAAAGGCAGAAGTCTTCCTTTCCCTTACTTTTCAGAACTTCCCTATAGATTTTTAATTTTTTTTTTTTTTTTTGGCCAGTTACTTTCACTTTGCAAATCAACTTTTGGTTCACTCTCAGAGAACTCCTGCTTTTGGCTGATTTCTGAGAGTCTGGTACTGCTCCACTCATCCCCGGAGGGATGGATTCATGAGCAGAGCAAAGGTGAGGAGTTGAAAGTTCACAGTAAATGAATGTTCTTCTATTATTCCATAATTCGTGCTGTGGATATTACTGGTACCTAGATGGAATCTTTTGGTACACTTGTACATGTTCAAAAGAATTACATGGTGGTTTTTTCCCTCTGAGGGAGCTGAACTTCTGCTCATATAGCTCTTTATCCTACAGCTTTTCCTGGTGAAAAGGAGACTGGGCAGAAAAGCACATTACAAAGGGAGAAAGGGGACATTCTCAAAATTACTGAGAAAAATAGTTATTTTCTCTTCTAGAATTCGGTTCGCCGGCAATGGCTTGACTATGTACGTTAATGTGGGTTTGTTTTGGGGGTTTTTCTTAGTGAAAGTTTTTTACTAGAAAACAAGTCTAATTTTCTTCCTGTCTAAATTTTCCATTTGTATTTAGGAGGTGATAAGTTTGGGGCCATAGTGGCTATTACTGTTCTTTCTATGCCCTTTGAGAGTTCTAACTATGAAATGAAGCCAAAGCTGCAGCTGCAGCAGCAAATATGCACTTTTTTAATGAGAAACATCTTGCTGTTTTCCCCTTCCCCACCATAAAATTTTGCATAAGATGAAAAATAAAACACCACGTTACAATTAGGCCACAATCTATTAAAAATTAATTTGGTAAATACAAAATTAAATGCAGGTATAGCGGATATTTTCATAGATTTTGGGGTTTGCATGTATTATCACACATGAATCATTGTATGTAGTATCATGCATTCAGAAGAAAAATTCCCTTCTTCTGTCTTTTCTGTAAGATCACTTTTCATTCTTCAATTTTATATGAATATTCTCAATTGGTAGCAATTTTATAGACAAACATAATCCTGATACCAAATTTTGGTTCTGTTGCATGTAATATTTTTATATAAACAAAGATTAGATTCAGTGTGCTGGATCTAAGCATTTTTCAGTGTGTGATGTCACCTTCATGTACTTCTTCAGTTTTATTAATTCTAACATTTGTCCTTGGAAGGGGTAAGGATTTACTGTGTGTGGAAATTCCACAATACCCTATTTTGCTTTGACAGCTGTATTTATTCCAGTGAGTTAATTAATGGGAATCCCAGTTGTTAAGATGGTTTTCTGATGTGTCGACAAACCGCAAAGAAACAGCTGACAACGACACACTTCGGTTTCAAGAAGGAAAAATGGCTTATTTCCTGTCCTTCCCTGCTCTTCAGGTATAGAATACAGGCATTGTCCTTTGGAAAGACAAATTAATTCAGGCAGATATTTGAGTTTCACTTTAAAATGTGTTTTTGTAATAGTTCCTATTAAAGATTTGTCTGTAATATTGCTAAATTGAAAAGAAAAGCAAAACAGCTGAAGCGAAAATAATTCTATTATTTTCTTAGCTTTCTCAACTGCTTCCCACAGTGACTTAAGTGATGTGATTAAAGTGATTAATTTTCTTCCATGGTCTCCTTTATACAGCAATCTAAGAATCTGAGATGTAGAAATCTTTAATCTAGCAGTTAAAGGCATAACAAGATATTACTGTGGCTGAAAGCTGAACTCAGAAACGTTTAAACTGGCAATTAAATGCAACTTTTAAAAACATAATGAATCTGACCTTATTTTCGAGCATCTTACTACACTGAGGGCAATTAATAACTGACATTTCTTCTCATGGAAAGTGACAAATTCATCATCATTTGGAATCTTGAAGTCAAAATTAGATATCTTTGACAAGAAGGTTCCATAGCCCAGTAAAAAAAAAATTAAGATAGATAATGTTAATTTATGGTGAGAGGAAAAAAATAATAATTTCCCAATATGAAATAGCAACTAAGTTATTGGTCCTTGTTATCTAGAAGTTGTATAATATGATTATAGTTGATTCTTATTGTCTTAACAGTGTGTGGACCTACAAAAAGCTGTTCAACTAATAGAGGATATGAGTAGAAGCAGGAGATAGAACACTTTGAAATGAAGGGTGACATTAAGGAGGCAGGGTGGTTTAGTAATTAGTGCACGGATTCACAAGTCAGATATTCTACATTCTATTCCCATACCTGACATTGATTAGCAAGTCACATTAGGACTTATTATCAAAAGTCAGATATGCAGCTGATCATCTAATTAAGATCATCATGCTATTAGCATAACTGCATTTGCAAATCATGCATGCAGAGCTTTAGCCTTTGTTTAACCTTGATCTGTGATATGAAAGCAATCTATGTTTCAACCCTCTTATTCCGTAAGTTGAGCAGCTCACAATTTTTAAGACATTTATCCTCATCAGACTCTGTCAAACTGGATATTATTATTTATCCTGATTTTAAGAAAGTGGAACTGCAGCACAAAAATAGAAGGGTTTGATTTTCAAAGATACTTAAGCATTTAAAATGCAGATAACCAATTAATGAAATTTTCATAATTCCCAAAGATGATCACATCCTTAAGTCCTATATACATTTTAATGACATTTTAGGGGCTTAAATTATCTTTGAATTCAGTTCTATATCTTGTGAGGATCTATGGAATCAAAGTTCAGTTGGAAACTCTGTCCAAATTAGCAAGTAGCACAGACCAATACAAGCAAATTAATAAAATAAAACAGTTTGTATTAAGGATTTGGCTATCACACATATCAGGAGGGTTTAATACTTGGCCAGTTCTACTCGTGCTGTGGACAGAATGCTTGCCAAAGCTCACCTTCTCCTTACTTTCAATCCAAAATCCAGTTTGTGTGAGGATCCAAGACCAGTCAGTAATATGAATGAAAGCATTATTAATAGGAATGATCAGGGAATTCGCTTCAAAGGATGACAACTGAGTTGAGATGTTGAATTAGGCTCACTCTGTGATTCTTAGAAACAAAAGCACCTAAGAAGTGTATAACCAGTTGAATTTCTTTCTGGAAAGATAAGAGAATATTGATGGCCATGCTTGAAAAGTTAGTATTAGTAAGCAGATTCTGTCATTTGAAAAGTATGGTAAGATTGTTTTGAAGTTGCTCGCTGAAAAGCTGGACAGAAACTGTTAAAACTGACTTTGGAAGAGATGTGTTTGATTTATGGAACGTTAGCCAGCTTAACAAAACAAAATGCTTAGCACCTGTCCAACTTTGAAAATATTGCAGTATTCTGGGATTATTTTAGTACGTGTCCTGAATCTCTTGGCCAAGTTTATGAGAGAAAGCAATACTTTTCCATCCACTTCATTGCTCTCACATTTTCATGAATTTTCCATATAATCAGAAAATGGAAGAAGAAATGTCTCATTTCAATGTCATGAACTATATGAATAAAATGAAAACCATGTATGAAATTTTAAAAAAAATTACATGCAATAAAGCTAATGAGATTAAAGTTTCAAAGAACAAATATTACTGAGTGTTTCACTGTGTCATTCTTTTAAATAAATTAATTTTGTCACTCTTACATTTTCCAGAGAAATATCATGGACATACGAGAGGTGCTCTGTAAACTGATATTTCTAACCTAAATATTTTAATTTCCCCCCTCCAAAAAAAGTCATCACTGTATATATGAAAAAACAACCCATAGCAAATAGTTCTTTTGACAACTGCATATGAGCAAGATTTCCTAAACTGTATAGACTTCCTCCCTTTTTCTCCTGGTAATGCTGACATCCTTCAATAATAAATACAAGATCCTTACGCAGGAGAGGTCGGCAAAAGGATGCTGGAAAAAAAAGGAAGGTCCCTTGTTACTGTAATAGCCTTTTCATGCTCTGAAATATTACATCAGAGTTAAAAATGCAGGACATAAACAACAGCTATTGAAAACACCCACATGAACTGAGCAGGGTCAGAGGTTAACAACACAACATGAAAAATCTAGATGGATTTTAGAAGAAAGAAACTACTTCTTTGTGTCTGCATTTTATGCATTCATGTGTGCTTTAATTATTTGTTTTCTAGGACCTCAGTCATGGGGTAAGTACAGCAAGTTTCTAGTTCTTCCTTGCCATGTTCCTGAGTGAAAAGATGTCTTAATCCACATCTTTTCCCTATTGTTATATTTGAGTGAAAATTTAGAGCCCTCATGGCTTGTACCACATACTGTGGATGACTCCAGAGAGGCTTTTTTCACTCTAGAAAATGAAGCTACTTCTAGAGACTTTCCAGATGTTACTGCCAAAAGGATTTGTGATATGTCCCTTCAGACTCTTCCAGTCTGATGGATAAATTGAAGGAAGCAGCCTTATAAAAGTATAGTATTCTCCTTTTCTTTCAGTATTGTATATGCAGAACACCTCGACTGTCTTTCTAGTATAAATACAATTATGCTTACAAGTATTTTCATTCAGATTACTAGTATAACTTGGCAGGTAACTTACAAGGTCCAAACCTAACAATCTACATTACCCTGCCTAAGAAAATGTTTCTAACTAATAGGTATACATAGTTTTCCTTTATAATTGGTGAGAATACTCACTGTTTAATTAGTTAATTTTAGAACATGTCCTAGAAATTATTTTCATGGTGCCTCTTTTCCTCCACCTTTAAATCTGTGAGGGCTTTCAGACTTGGGGGCAAATTTAATGTATTTTTAATCATGATTGTTCAATTTCTTAGCCACATTGCCTTTTCTGATATGTATGAAAGAGGACTTTTAAACATCTTGGAAAGAGAAGACTACTTATAAAGAACAAAGCTTCCTAGTAGGCTTATATCTTGGAAGCTATTTAAAATCTGAAAGAAAAATTGCAACTTTTGTATTCTTTAGCAGTCTTCTGCTGTAGTTTCCCTAAAGAAAAGCTGTCTCCCTTTTCTGAATACTAACAGGTGGGTATAAAAGGTGGGGCATACTCTATGTTCTCCAGTCTGATCTTTGAAGTCTCTCTTTTGGATTTCCCTTGAGAAATGGGAAGACTGAGAAGGGAAATGATGATGTCTACAGGTGTTGGAAACATTTACCTATGGGGATTTTTTTTTATTATTTTTTAGTAAGTGGTCTTTACCCCTTCAGAAATGTATGTAGTTTACGAATGGCTGTTAAAAAACAAAAGTTGGAGTTGGAAATCTGTTTCATTAAAAGCTGATACAACCTGACACACACCCTTAACGTCATCAATGGCTTCATAATGGCAGTACCATAGTGGGTTTTAGAGAAAAATCACTGTCAATTGCATATGGAAAGTTTCTATAGAAAAGTGCATTGATCCTTGACATTTTGGGCATGAATAACTTGTCTGCCAAGGTATTTGCTACCATTTGCTAGAGTGGAATGGATTTTCAAGGTCACATAAGAAAGAATTTACAATAGATCTGAAGCAAACATGAGCAAGCAAGAAGCCTTTCTGCCAGAAAGGCTGTGAAGACATGATGTGTCTAATTTATGTACTGAGTGTATAAGACAAGAAGAGCCACATGGCAAGGTGAACCACTGAGCAGAAAGCTATGGACCAACACACACAGAGACCACAGTGAATCCCAGCAGTAGTAAGGTGTTTAATGGTTAAACAACGTTGAAGTTGATAAACTACAGAAAACTGGGCTTGGAATTCCTCAGTTTTAAGTAGGTTGTCCTAACTGATAGAGTTTTTGAAATCTGACAGAGTCCATGAATGTTTCTGAAGACAAGAGCTTACAAAAAAGGCGAGGGAGAGTTAAGGAACAGCCATTCATATTATCAAAAGGGTTCAACTCCTAGTTCTTGTTTGTTTGCTCCCCCAGCATCCAACAGGGGCACATCCCAGAGACTGTTCCTGCTTCAGGTGAGAACTTAACTCATACTAGTGTGACATTCCTACAAAAACCTACTTTCAGTAATAGCCACCTCTTTCACCGAGCTTTGCTGAAGTAGAAACTTTCTAACGTTATGCTTTTTTTGTCCTGTGTGAATTGATTGGAATTCATCTTGTATCTTATTATTTTAGGAGGTAGTCAGATGCCATGACAACAGGTAGCAGTGTTACAAGCTGGACAGACAATTATTCAACGACTCTGAGAAGTGACTAGAAAGGTCAAAGAGGTGGACATATTCGAATTATTTTGTAAGATCTATCCATCTGCTCTTTTCTATACTGACTAAACAAGTATATTTGGCCACAACAACCCCATGCAGCACTACAGGCTGGGGACAGAGTGGCTGGAGAGCAGCCAGGCAGAAAGGGACCT